>CM031242.1:690213715-691413715 GCA_018340775.1 Taxus wallichiana var. yunnanensis | reverse complement strand
GATTCGTGTTCCGACGCCCCAACTGTCCCATGGACCGCCCGGATAAAGGACTTAGCCAATTTTGTAAATTTTCCATTTTCTCGACCTGTTGGGATTCCTTCTTGGATGGGAGAGTTAGAAGGAAGTTGAGGGACCCCAAAAAAACATGATTTTGGGCCTTGAATCAATCTATTTTCCTGGGACTTGAATATTCTGATGCATGTTATCAAAATTACCTTGGGGTCTAAATTTTGGATAACAATAACCACATTTCATTATGCTTTCTTACATTAGCTCACATTAAATGAGGGTAATCTATATGCTTTGGAAGTCATGTCTGGATGATGGTTGACAAATGAATCATAGAAAAGCACTTCCTTTCTCTTCTTCTCTCTTTGAGTCTTATCCAAACATCATAAAATTGAAAATACATACATTCTTAAACAACATCTCTCCTAGCTCGTTACTTTTGTCAAGTCATTATCTCAAAGGATGTCCCGCTTCACCATAACATACATGAAAGCTCTCCGTTTAGATATATTTCTTCATAGAACCCTTCATCACCAAAAAATCTATTCTCAAGTTCATGAGTTAGTCCTTAATAGCATAAGCCGAACAAATATAATAGAAAAAGCACTCTTAGGATCATATTTTTCTTAATGTTTCGCTTGGCTTACGTTTTGAGGTGAGAGGACGCGTTCTTCATCTTTTATTTTTCCTTACACACTCCTCATCATAGTTGGTGTATGTCACCTTCAATTCGATTGTGCTTAGATCCTATTTTCATCATTCTTAAAATTCTAGGTTTGATTCCACTTTTGATTTTTAATCACAACCACATTTTTTCATCTTTGTTTCAATTTCATAAGAATCGGTGTTGGTCTAGTGACCATCATTGGTTACCCTCTCGACCATCATCGGTTTTACCTAACAGTGTCGGTTTGTTCTTTTGGTTAACCTACCCAAAAAGACACCTGTTCCATATTCTTTATCATTCTAGAGTCTCTGTAACTCTAATCATCTTCTTTGTCCTGATAAAATTCATCACCATCTTATCTACTTCGCAGATTATTAGCCTTTTACCTTATTTTGACAAACTAACCATTTTTCATAGTGACTGATGGTAGTTACCTATGACCGAAGTTGGTTTACCCTAACCGGCATCGGTTAGCCTATTCAAATTTCCAGCTGACATTTTGTACCTAATCTACCTACCACCACTTGTTTTTCCTATATTTGTTGTATTTCTGTGTCATTTACAAAAAGCAATACTACCACATAAGTACTTATTCACATGGTGCTAACATGTAGCCAAACAAACGCCCTCATATTCCATCCTAGTTGTCAACCACTCCCACCTAGTCCTTCACCACCTTCTATTTTATCACCCATGGATCCTACCAAACCTATCACTATCGCCATAGGGGATAAGAGGTGTTCACACGACTCTTGACCAGAACCCTATCACCTTATAGTTATATATTTCCCACTCAACCACTCGAGATGCCTCGGGTCAGTTGATATACGACATGCCCATATGTATCCACACGACACTCACTCTAACTTCTACGTCAACCTCTCGTTAGCTCCACACCGCGCGCTACGTGCACCCGCCTTGTCCCCATTCATTTCTCATATAGGCCCTATACCTACTATGACCACCACATCTACAACATCCATTGCACTGCAGATCCACTATACCTTCTTCGACCACCCCGAACGTCACCTCATCTGTGCCTATTATCTCACATATACCCATAGCTACACAACCACCCCTATTGTCGATGACCACTACCCCTTTTCAAAACATTGTCCTTTCTATTCCATAGTCCTTAGCCCCCATTGCTACTAGAGTCACCTTGACCCTTTCACCTCCATATACGCATTTATCGCACCTCCTGTTTCATCTATTAGTCATTCTAGGTACACACCCCCTATCTCACTCCGTCCTTCTCAATCTACCTATACGGAAACACCATATACTAGAATGCCACCCCCATCATATGTCCAATACCAACCCTCTTACACTATCGGAGGTAACCATCCATCACCACCTACCAATGACCTCATAAAGTTAATGATGGAAAAGATGCAGACATTGGAGGCATCGGTTTCTCGCACACGTAACTCTCTCACCTATGATGCGATTGGTAATGAACCCATCCACCCATCCATTCCTATTCATCCATATCCCGTACATTGGGAAATGCCTAAATTTAACTGCTTCAATAGCAAAGAGGACCCACAATAACACTTGCGGTCTTTCAAACACGGTTGTTATCTAATCACCCATGATGACGCTTTGCTTTTGAGGACCTTTCCCATGTCTCTGATCGGGCCCGCATTAGATTGGTATAGTGGGTTACCTAGACATTCTATCTTCTCATTTAATCAGGTAGCCCAAGCCTTCTTGGATCACTTCTCCATTAACATTATTAAGAAGGTTACCATGATTGACCTTTACTCTACGTGTCAATATGACGATGAGTCTATCATGGATTTTATCACTCGTTGGCATAGCCTAATCAATCAACTCACATTCCAATTACCACAAACCAAGCTCATAGATATTTCCACTTGGGCTTGCTACACATATCTCGCCAACCCTACAAGTCTATACTTCATGAACCTTCGATTAGGCATTCACCATGACACGAAAGCTAGAGATTTAGGACATCGAGGAAAAGAAAATTCAATCTGCGCAATAAGAACTTGGCATTTAAGTCAAATGATACTTCTTCAAAACCACGTAATAATTATTCAAAATCTAAGGGAACCGCTAATGCAAAGTGGTACTCAAGGCCGGCCTAGCTCATCCATCAAATCGTGCTAATCCTCATCTAATATTTCTCATGTCCAGACCTTTCAATTCATACGAGAACAATGGAAATACACCCAAATTAGGAGCCTTATTATTCTATCTTAGAAAATATTTTTAAAGTGGGGCCATCACCCTTCCTCCCATAAAACCACACATTTGTTTTGATCCGCTCGCCTCACACCTACATGGTACAAATATCACAACTTCTCGCAACTATCATTAGGTAAAAAGTCATAGTGATAGAAATTGCATCACTTTCAAGAATATTGTCCAGAAATGCTCGAGAATGGCAATTTAACCTTAGATAACCCAAATGCACTCACAATCAAAACTTACACATCTTAAAGAATCCATTTCCTAATCATGCCCCTTCTTTCGATCAAACTCGGAGAGACCTCAACTAATGATAGTCATACACATGAGGTCCATGCTATTTTTAGTGATGCACCAATTACTTCCATATTACCTCATATTTCCTCCATAGAGGAAATATTGACCCAAAGTCCTCCACCTACACATGACCTCACTTCACCTATTCCTCCACCCACATAGGAACACTCTTCATATCCTCCCTCACCTATGAAGGAGCCTCCTGTTAATATCGAGACCGCTTCACCTTTAGCTTCTCCACCTAGAGAACCATCACCAAAATTACCTCTTCGACCCATGGGAGATGCTTTTTAATCTCCTTCACCCACAGAGGAGCACCTGTCATCTCCTCCACCTATCAAAGATCTAGTAGAAATGTCGTTTCCTCTAGGTGACCATTATCCATCAGCCACTGAAGATCCTGAGAACTTACTTTCGGCACTCTTACCCACAAACACCGAAGCTAGCAAATTCCCCATTTCTAAGACACATTTTATGGGAATCACCATTAGATCAACGCCAACATCACCCACTACGGTGTTGTTCTCCCACTTAGCTAACCACCGGATTATGTGGATAGAGCCTTACTTGGGGGGCGTCTTCTACTTTTGTCCTAACACAAATGCAAATGTCACTCACTAACACTTCCACTATCTATCCAAAAACATTTCAGCCAATTGAACCAAACATATCCACAACTATAAAAATTCTCCTTGATACCACTCATTGCTCAACTCACACCTCTATCCATAACTCAAAATGCTTCTACATCCAAACCTACACCTACATCATCTTCCCCTGCCTAAACCTATTACTACCTTAGGGGTCATCCCAACGGCTAGCCTTACTCATCCACCCATCGATTAGATTTAGCTACATCCTCCAAAACTAACACTAAACTTAATCTAACCCCGAATGTAAGAACCAATCCCCTATATCTCGTACTCCCAACCTCACCGATCACACCTTCGCTCACCTTCACCCCTTCCATCTGTCTTAGGACCTCACCCTTCTAGCACTGGATAAGAAACCTCTAACCACCGAGTAAACTAAAGACGTAACAACCCATTCCTCCCTCGCAGACCTCTAACATACCCAAATGCCCGACACAACTTCCACCCACACCTGCAACATTTTTACCACCCATACCTCCCATACCATCAATAACTTCTTCACTACCCACGACACTTCATTCCCTTTCCCTTACACCTCCTACACGACCCACATCATCTACCTTCACAGCACCTCGGTTATCCCCGTGGGTAACTCACCCTCTTCCACCATCCACTTTTCCCTCTAGATCTCATGCACCCATATCACCTTTACCCAAGAAGGTGCAACCTAAAGGCAAAAATTCGCTACCCTCTAATAAGGTAGTTAAGCCAGCCACACACTCTATTGCTAGTTCATCTGCCATGCCCCTACCCAAGAAAACAAGACCAACGCCTAAAGCCATGCCAACACCTAAAACCATAGCTCGACCCACTCCCCCTCTTGTAAAGCCCCTTCCTATAGAATCAACCGCACCTCCACCCAAACCCACATTCACTTCCCATTGTGATCCACTAGCGGGATCCTATGCCAAAATCTTAACCAACCTCCTTAAAAATTCTGTCATCACATTACCGCCTCTTAGACCTTATGACCCACCCAAACCCAAACCGAAGGGGTTCAATGAAACCAAAATTTTCACCTACCATTATGTGCCAGGACGTGATGTAGAGAACTGTAAGGCTTTGAAAACTATTCTTATCTAGTTGTTTCCTCCTAAAGAAAACTTTGATGATGATGACCTCCTTGATGAGGACCCCATTTCACTAAAGCACCAGTTTCCAAAGTTCTTACGTCATTTCCTACTCAGAACTAAAACCTCGACCCCCATAACTCTTAGATCCACCTCTCGAGATTTGAAATTAACATGGTCCGCATTAAAGAACTTGCCAAACCTCTACCCAAATGTTGGTGTGCCCACCTCATTTCCCAAGGTTCCTTCCCACCTCTTGGCTTCTACCCTTCTTGTCGTTACACCTTTCATGGCTCACCTACTTCACCTACCTCTCCACCTCAAATCAACATGATCCACGTTGCTATCTCCACTTAGAAAGACAAAGAAAAAGAAAAGGCAAATGACCCACCAACTAACCCTATACCCAACATACCATCTGCACCCACACCTTAAGTCACTATCCACGGCCCCAAATATCCTATTTCTAATGGTGTTACACATCACGTGATGCTCAAACAACTACACCAATCTTCCTCAAAATGTCCCTATATGACTTCATCCAAACATCAATCCCACCACAAGCTCTTATGGAGGTTCTTCAATCTATAGAGGTTTTACCCAATGATCCTACACCTATAGCCTTCATTATTACACCTCATCATGTAGCCTCTCTCATAAAATTACCATATTCCTCTACACCTCCACCCACTCACCAAGTAGCCACCCTCAAGTTTTCAAATGAAGAGATCACACCGAACCAAAACGATGACCAAGATCCATCCCTTTTCATCTCCATACACATCGATGATATACGTGTATGACATGTTATGATAGATGGGGGCACTAGCATTAACATCATCTCCTCCCATGCATTCGAACAAATGCACATACCCGACAAGTGCATGCATAAACATGTCGTCATGTTGCGTTCATTTAATGAGGCTATTACCTCTACACTTGGCACCGTTATCCTCCATGTTCATGTGGGCCCCCGCACTATTCTAGAGTTATTTTATGTCTTAGAGGGGGAATTTCAATACAACCTGTTTCTTGGTAGACCCTGGATTCATGTTATGGGTTGTGTTCCTTCCACTTTGCATCGTTGTGTGAAGTTTGAGCATGAAGGGCACACTTATACCATTCCGGTGACCCATCACCTTTCAAAACTTGCAACATGCTTTACTCGACCCAATGACGTGCTTATACCCATTAAAGCGCCTCGCATCTATGACCACTTCCTCTTCACCTACGCTTCCACCCACTAATTATTCGCTACATCAACCACACCTAACTCCTCCATCCCTACCACCGCCACAACTTCCACTGCTGACCCATCAGCCTCCCAATCAGCTAGCTCCACCTCCGATCCAATCTCTAACACATCGTCTATCCTAACCACCCATATACGACCACCAATCCCTTGGAAGGTGTTTTTCAACACCTCACTTTGGGGGAGTATCGCCTATATAATGTTGACACATTCCTTACTCCACAAGAGTATGGAAGCCTTCACCAATACCCCCATTACGATCACCGCACAGAGAGCATCTCCTTTATGGTCCTCCCCACCTTCGTACCAATCTCACCTATGGGGGACTTGATACTACCACTTATATACCTAAACTACCATCATAAACTCACCCATTTTCTGCCAACCTCCGGGCCACTCACCAATCGCCGTTTCACCCACACCTTCCCGCACCGATTTGTATAGAAGGGTTTTGCTCTACGGATTTTACGAGAAACTCCATCATCTGTTATTCCATGTACTACCCACAAACATAACAACCATAGTGGTATCGGCTTTGCTTAACCACCTACCAAGAAGGCCTCAGTATTGAACTCATTGAGGACATTTACCCTTCTCCACCTTTTTCACCTACTCCACCTTCCTCACCACCATCACCACCCTCACCGAAAAAGTCGATGGATCCAAAATCCATTCCTCCTAACTTTTTTTTTTCATAAACACCATTTCCTTGGGTCCTCTAACTTATCAATGAAAGGGTGAGGCTCCCTCTTCTCTTCCCTTCTTATATCCTAAATTGATCGATGATGATACACCTTCTTTTAATGTCATTCAATGTCAGGATTGTTATGTTTGTGGAGCCTATTTGCATGTTAGAATGTGGTACACATTCTATGTGTTACACTCGGGTATTTTTTTGCGTCTCGCTCGCCGGTGAGCGGTCAGGGGGTTCGGGGTGAAGCCCTCAAGCAAATTTTCATGGGTGGTTTATTAACCCATGGGTAATGGGTAACCATTATGGGCTGTTTTTGGGCCCATGGTTTTTTCGGTCTTTTGCCCATTATTTTGATACCCATAGTTTTTTTTCCCTTGGTTTTGATACCCACGGTTTTGTATCAAACTGCTTAAGCAGTTGTCTATTTATATGGTCTTATGCATATGATAGATGTACAAGTAAATGTATTGCAGATGTGTTTTGAATTCAGGTGTGAATTCTGTAGAGTTTGTTGAGCATAGCTCCAAACAGATCTGGGTATTGTATTGAGAGAGTGGAGGCTTGTAATAAAATCTGAGCAAGTGATTCTTGGTGGACGTAGCCCAAATTGGGTGAACCACGTTAAATCTTGTCTCTCTTTGTTGTGTTATTTATTTTGCACTTTTATTTAAGATCTATAATATTTTCTACATATTAGTTTCTACTATTGCGATTTTGTAAGGGATTATTCCGCATATTTTATCTCTTATTTCCTAAAAATTGTTATCGAGCTCGGTCTCAGGTTCTGCTGAAGTGTTGAATCACAGGAAAGGTTTTAGCTTGAGTGGGAGCTATGGAAGATGAAGGAAGATCTAGGGTTGATAAATTCAACGGGAAGAATTTTAGTCTTTGGAAGATGCAGATGGAAGATTACCTTTATCAAGGATCTTTATACTCCATTGTCTAAGAAGGTGAACAAACCCTCGAGTATGACAGATGCGGAATGGGATTTGCTAGATAGGAAGGCACTTGGGACAATCCGACTGTGTCTTGCATCTTCGGTATTATTTAATGTTTCAAAGGAAAAGACTACAAAAGATCTAATGGATGCATTAGGGAAGTTGTATGAAAAACCCTCTGCCTCTAACAAGATATTTTTAATGAAAAAGTTGTTTAATATGAAGATGTCTGAGAATAGTTCAGTAGCAGATCATTTAAATGATTTCAATACGGTTGTGAATATGCTAGCTTCGGTTACAATAGAATTTGATGAAGAAGTTAGGGCTTTATTAATTCTGTGCTCTTTACCTAAGAGTTGGAATAGCCTGGTAATGGTGGTAAGTAACTCGGTTCCAACTAACTTAAAGTTGAAGTTTGAGGATGTTGTAGGGGTGATTCTAAGCGAGGAAATGTGAAGAAAATCTCGAGGAATCTTCTACTTCAGGGAATGCTTTGACAGTGGAAACTAGAGGGAGACAGAAGAATAGAGGAAACCGTGGAAAATCAAAAGATCGGGCAAGGTCAAAATCTAAGAACAAGATTATATGCTGGAATTGTGGAAAGCCTGGGCATGCAAAGAAGGACTGTTGGGAGCTTTGGGATAAGAAGAAACAACAGGAAGAAAACAAGGAGGAAAATGTGGCATCGGGTAATGTATGTCAGGATGCTTTGATTCTTTCTTTGCATAATATTATTGAATCTTGGGTTTTAGATTCAGGGGCTTCTTTTCATGCTACTCCACATAGGCATTATTTTGTTGATTATGTTCAAGGGGATTTTGGGCATGTTTTTCTTGGTGATGATGAGCCTTGTAGTATAGTTGGAAAAGGTTCTATTCAGGTTAATATGTAGAATGAGAATACATGGCTATTGAAGGATGTCAGACATGTGCCTACATTAAGGAGAAATTTGATATCAGTGGGGCAATTGGGAAGTGATGGTTGTACTGTGATATTTATAGCTAACTCTTGGAAGGTTACTAAGGGTGCTCTTATGGTGGCAAGAGGTAAGAAGGTTGGAACCTTGTATTTAACCACTAATAGTACTAATGATTGTAATCTTGTGGCTTCATATGTAGATACAACATTATGGCACTATAGGCTTGGTCATATGAGCCATAAGGGCATGGACATCATAAAGAAGAATTTTCCTGGATATACGAAAATGTGTTTGGAGTTTTGTGAGGACTGCATATATGGGAAATAGAAGCGAGTAAGGTTTCTCAAGGTTATACCTACAAAGAAGAGAGTAAGTTAGAGCTGGTGCATTCGATGTGTGGGGGCCAGTTGTATCATCTCTTGGGGTTCAAGTTGTTATGTTACTTTTATTGATGATGCAACAAGGAAAGTTTGGGTTTATTGTATTAGAAACAAATCTGATGTATTTGACACTTTTGTTAAATGGAAAGCCTTGGTAGAGAATGAAACAAGTCTTAAGCTAAAATGTCTCAGTCGATAATGGGGGATTATTGCAGCAATGAATTTAATGATTATTGTTCTAAGAATGGAATCCATAGGAAAAAGACGGTTCCAGGAACTCCGCAATAGAATGGGGTATCAGAAAGGATGAACAGAACAATAATGGAACGTGCTAGGAGCATGAGGTTACATGCAGGATTGCCTCTTTCTTTTGGACAGAAGTGGTGAGCACAGCTGTGTACTTAATAAATAGAGGACCCTCAAGTGCCTTGGATGGAGGCATACCTGAGGAGGCTTGGTATGGTAAGAAAGTTGATTATTCATTTCTTAGAGTCTTTGGATGTGAGGTGTTTGTTCATATAGACAAGGATGATAGGACCAAGCTAGAGGCTAAATCAGAAAAATGTACTTTCATTGGTTATGGTGGTGATGACTTTAGATTTAAATGTTGGAGTTTTAAGGACAAGAAAATCATTTGGTCTAGGGATGTGGTCTTTAATGAGAAAGTCATGTATAAGCGGAAGGTTGCGGGAAAATAGGAAGAATCCAAGAAAGAATATGCAAAGTGGTAGAGGATCTTCTCGGATGGGACAAGTGACTCATGAATCGGTTCAGAACTCGATCGAATAGGAACCCCAAACTCCTATATTGAGGAGGTCTTCTAGGGTAAGAATAGAACTTGAACGTTTTTCTCCTTCTCTTTATTATTTATTACTCACTGATAGTGGAGAGCCAAAGAGCTTTGATGAAGCAATGTAGGTAGATGCCAGGAAGAAGTGGGAGCAAGCCATGGATGAGGAGCATCAGGCTCTCATGGAGAACCAGACATGGGATTTGGTGAAGCTACCCGAAGGCAAAAGAGCATTACAAAACAAGTGGGTGTTCAGAGTCAAAGACGAAGAAGGAGGAAAGAAAAGATATAAGGCCCGATTGGTGGTCAAGGGGTTTGCACAGAAAAAAGGTATAGATTTTGATGAGATTTTTTCTCTTGTAGTAAAAATGACTTCTATTAGAACTGTTCTAGGAATAGTTGCAGCAGAAGACTTGCACTTAGAATAGCTTGATGTAAAGAATGCATTTCTCCATGGTGATTTGGAGGAGGAACTATATATGTAGTAACTAGAGGGCTATGAGGTCAAAGGTAAAGAGGAGATGGTGTGCAAACTGAAGAAGAGCTTGTATGGCCTGAAACAAGCTCCACGTCAATGGTATAAGAAGTTTGATAGCTTCATGATAGAGCAAGGTTATATCGGATGTCATTCGACCATGTGTGTATACAAAGAAATTTGAGGATGGAATTTATATTATCCCGTGTTTGTATATTGATGACATGCTAGTTACAGGTAAAAACATGCAGAAATAAAAGTACTCAAGAAGCAACTAAGTGAATCCTTTGCTAGGAAGGATTTAGGTGCAGCCAAACAAATCCTTGGTATGAGGATATCTCGGGAAAGGAAGGAATGTGAAGCTGAATTTATCTTAGGAAGAGTACATTAAGAAGGTCTTGAGAGGTTTAATATGCGGGATGCTAAAAGTGGTTGGGACTCCTTGGGTAGGCCACTTCAAGTTATCAAAGGAACAATGTCCTAAGACAGAGAAAGAGATAAACTAGATGTCCAAGGTACCTTACTCATCAACGGTTGGCAGTTTGATGTATGCCATGGTGTGCACTAGGCCTGATATTGCCCATGCAGTGGGAGTGGTGAGTAGATTTATGAGTGATCCAGGTAGAGATCATTGGAAGGCAGTAAAGTGGATCCTTCGGTATTTGAGAGGGACCATGGGGACAGTTTTGTGCTACAGTGGATCAAACACCACTTTTTATGGTTATGTAGATTCAGATATGGCTGGAGATGTAGAAAGCAGGAGGAGCACAACAGGTTATGTTTACCCTGTAGGTGGAACAACAGTAAGCTAGATTTCACGACTACAGAAGCTGGTGGCTTTTTCAACCACAAAGGCTGAGTATGTTGCTACCACAGAGGCAAGAAAAGAGATGATTTGGCTACAACAATTGCTTGAGGAGTTGGGGCATAAGCAGGAGGAATGTAAGCTATATAGTGATAGTCAGAGTGTTATACACCTAGCTAAGAACTCTGCTTTCCACTCTAGGATGAAGCATATACAGTTGAGATATCACTTCATCAGGACAGCTTTGGAGGAAGATAAGTTGAAGTTGGAGAAGATTCATACCAGTCAGAATCTTGTAGACATGATGACCAAGGTGGTCACAAGGGATAAAATAAAGCTATGTTCAGCTTTGGTTGGCCTTCACGAGATGACAGTGAAGGGTTGAGAAGCTTGCTCAGTGGAAATCAGTCTCCAAGTGGGAGATTTTTATGTTTGTGGAGCTTATTTGCATGTTAGAATGTGGTACACCTTTCATGTGTTACACTCGGGTATTTTTTTCGGCGGTCCCACTCACCGGTGAGCGGGTTAGGTGGGTGAAGCCCCGATGGAAGGGGGTTCAGGCGAAGCCCCCGAAGCAAATTTTCATGGGTGGTTTATTAACCCATGGGTAATGGGTAACCGTTATGGGCTGTTTTTGGGCCCATGGTTTTTTCGGTCTTTTGCCCATTGTTTTGATACCCATGGTTTTTTTTTCCTTGGTTTTGACACCACTGGTTTTGTATCAAACCGCTAAGCAGATTGTCTATTTATATGGTCTTATGCATAGGATATATGTACAAGTAAATGTATTAGATGTGTTTTGAATTCGGGTGTTAATTCAGCAGAGTTTGTTAAGCATAGCTCCAAACGGATCCGGGTATTATATTGAGAGAGTGGAGGCTTGTAATAAAATCTAAGCAAGTGGTTCTTTGTGGATGTAGCCCAAATTGGGTGAACCACATTAAATCTTGTCTCTCTATGTTGTGTTATTTATTTTGCACTTTTATTTAAGATCTATAATATTTTCTACATATTAGTTTCTCACTGCGATTACATTCTCGTAAGGGATTATTCCACATATTTTATCTCTTATTTCTTAACAAGGATGATGAATCTATACTCACCTACCTGGTGGAGAAGACTCATATATTCATCGGTCGTTACCATCCGAGACACAAACCATGTTGAATGAATTGAATATCGAAATCAACATTCATACTCGTGGATGACTCGCATATTATAAAGATTGGCCAATCTTTAGATACTACTGTAACAAGAAGCCATTACTTATTTTCTCAAAGAACATAGCCATGCTTTTGCTTGGTCTTATGCAGACATGCCTCGGTATTGACCCCACAATAGTAGTCCACAATATTGTAACCATTCTCAATGCCAAACCCATAAAATAAAAAGCGAGGAAAATGAATCCTCGCATTGTTCTTGGTCAAAGAAGAACTTCAACACCTTCTTTCCGTTTCCTTCATTTTACCCATTGATTATCCTTGATGAATATCTAACATTTTCCTTGTCACTAAGGTGACAAGGGGACTCTACATTTTAAGATATTTCGTGACCTCAACCTAGCTTGCTCGAAAGATGACTTTCCTCTACCCAAGATTGACCAATCAACCGGGTTGACCTTACTGCTGGTCATGAGATGCTATCACTCATGGATGGTTTCTTAGGTTATAACCAAATATTTCTTGCCCCAAAGGATCAACACAAAACCACATTCATCACCCCTAGGGGACCTTCTATTATCGAGTCATGCCTTTTGGCCTTAAAAATCTTTGGTGCCACATATCAACGGGCTATGACTTATATCTTCCATGACATCATGCACTGTATATTGGAAGATTACATAGATGATCTCTGGCTAACTCTAAATTCCACTATGAGCACCTCACCATCCTAAAAAATTTATTTGACCACCTCATTAAGTATTGTGTTCACCTTCAACCCAAAAAGTGTGTCTTCGTGGTTCTCTCGAGAAATCTCCGGGATTTATTATCTCCTTACGTGGTATAGAAGTTGACCTTGCTAAAGTCAAGGCCATTCTCGAAATGCCTCCGCCCACTAATTTGTGGTAGCTCTGTAGCCTATAAGGTAAGTTGCAGTCTATTCGCCATTTCATTTCACAACTGTCCGATCGGTGTCAACCATTTCATCACCTTCTCAAAAAGGATGTTTCCTTTAAATGGGATGAGGACTGCCATAAAGCTTTTGAAGCCTTAAAACAATACCTTCTCTAACCACCCATACTCATTCCACCTAAAGATGATCAACCCTTCTACCTATACATCTCAGCTACCGATCACTCCTTGGGGGCCATGCTCGCTCATTGCGATGAACAACATAGAGAGCAGGTGGTTTATTACATAAGCCGTACTCTTTTAGACTATGAAACCCAATACACCCATGCTGAATTTTTTTTCTTAGCCTTAGTTTTTGTTGCCACAAAACTTCGCCATTATCTACTTAACCAAAAACCTATGTTTTGACCAACACTGACCCCTTTACTTCATGTACGCCAAACCTTACTAAAATTAATGAGTTGCACATTGGCTTATGCTTCTAGCCAACCTTGACCTTGAATTCACCCATCAAAATTCCATCAAGGGCAAAGATATCACTGACCAATTGGCTGACGCACCTATTTCTAGGGACCAACCCCTCTAACTTTGACTTTCTAGATGAGTCTATTGCCACCCTTTCCTTGGATGAACCCACGTACTCAAATGAAACTCTTCTTTGATGGATCTCAATGTTAGTGTGGGGGTGGGGATGGTGTTATCCTTATTCCACTTGATGGTGAGCGCATGCTTTTTTCTTTCAAATTTTATTTTAATTGTATAAATAATATTGCTAAATACGAGGCACTCATATTGGGTCTCCTGTGCTACTTATGCCTTAGATGTCAAGTCCATCAACACCTTTGGTGAATCTCAATTGGTCATAAACCAAGTCAATGGTGTATACCAATGTCTTAATGAGAGACTTCAAAAGTATAAACATCATGTGGACATACTTTTGACCACCTTTGACCGTTACGCCCTTTAAACTGTTCCACTTTATACCACCGCTTGGCTTCCTTGATACCCTCTTCACCCGCCGACTCAAAAATATTTGTCACCGTACAAAGACTCCAATCACCCTCTTATTTACGTCATGAATTTTACTCTATTGAACTGCCGCTCCCGACACTGTGTGACATTTGGTATAAATAATACTCAGACTATCTTTCCCTCTCCATCTTTCCTCCCGACCTCACTTGTAATGGACAATGCACCTTTCTTAAAAGGGTCTCTCGTTACGTCATCATGGGTGGCCTCCTCTATAAGTGCAGATTTGATGGTATTCTCTTACGGTGCCTTACGAGTTCTGAAATTCCTTATACCATTAAGGAAGTTCATGATGGCATATGTGGAGGTCACTTCAGTGGCCTTACTATTGCTAAGTGTATTCTTCACCTAGGCTATTACTAGCCGAACCTTAACCATGATTGTTGTGATTACGTTAAGTGTTGTGTAAAATGCCAACAACATGCCAACCTTCATCATACACCCAGTCATGCCTTACAGGTTGCCCGTGACCTTTGGCCCTTCTCTCAATGGGGTTTGGATCTTGTCGGAGAGATCAATCCCCATTCTTCCCAATGACATCAATGGATAATCACTGCTACCAAATATTACACCAAATGGGTTGAAGACATACCTCTCATCTCCACAAAATTTGAGAAAATATGTGAATTCATCAATCATCACATCATCTGTCGCTTTGGTGTCCCACATCACCTCATCACTGATAATGGAAAACAATTCAAAAATAAAACCTTGTAGAAACTTTGTGACGCCTTCGGTATTCAACTAAGTTTCTCATCACCATATTACCCACAAACCAATGGTCAAGCCAAATCCACTAATAAAACCTTAAATAAAATTCTCATGAAAGTGGTTAATGATACTAGGAAGGACTGGCATACGCACATTCCTTTCACCATGTGGGCATATCACACTAGTATTTACACTTCCACTGCTGCCACACCTTTTTCTCGGGCACAGATGCAGGCTATTCTTCCTCTTGAAGTCTAGATTCCCTCACTTTGCATTTATCTCCATAACATGCTCAATGATGATGAATTTTTCCAGGACCGTTTAGCACAACTTGAGTTATTAGATGAACGTCGTCTTAATGCTCTTGACCATATTCAAGTTTACTAAAAATGTATCAAACGTGCCTATGATAAACGTGTCCATGAACAAACCTTCAAAGTTGGTGACCTTGTCCTAAAAGAAAATAAACATGTAACCAAAGTAGAAAAAATTAAACGGGAAAATTTTCTCCTAATTGGCTTGGACCATACATCGTGACTCATACCTATGGATCAAGTGCTTATCATTTATCTTCACTAGATGGTAAACCCAAAACTTGAGCCCCTTAATGCCTTACATCTTTGACCATTATACTATTGAATTTTAGTCCTACCTCACCTTTTTCCCCTTTTCATGCTCGTCCCTTGAGCACCATTCACTTCCCTCCTTTCACTATGCCATCGCTAACGATTAAACAATAATCATGTGCATACCCATCACTCTTTTATCTTCTCTTAAATATGTGTACCATGATGCTACACATGGCATGATTCTCATTGATACTTTTTGTCTACTTTTAGATGAGATCCCATGGTCATTTCACCTTGATTTCTAAACAAGAATCCAATTATTCACCTTAGTCTCATCCACGATTTAAAAGTACTCATGTGGGATCCAACTCCTTGAGTCAAACTTCCAATAAAAAGATGACTCCCTCAAAAGGACATCTTTCTCTCTACATCACTATTGTAAAGAGACTGCTCCCTTGAAGGAAAACTATGTAAAAGCTTGCTAAAAAAAAAAAAAAGAAAAAAAGAAAAAGAAAGAAAGAGAGAATCTGAAGCTTTCCGCATCGATCAGCTTCACAAAGACCTCAAGGAGTTACTTCTCTCATCCCATACAGACTTCCCACATCAATCAACCTATCTCAAATATAAGTCAAACATAAAGGACTTGCCCCTTGTGATCTTGGATCTCTTACCAAAAGGCATGCTACCAAATACCATATAAACTAACCACTTTTCACCCTCTCACCATTCACACTTTCATTTCCTACCACCTCAAGGGACCTACTGGAACCATGATATTTGGTGATCATGTGACTACTCTTCACCTTTAAAATAATGAATCATGTAATGTATTTTGGGTCTTACATTCATCAGCCTATCTAAGGTATGAATCACCCATTATGATCCTTACTAATTAGGTGGATTCATTTCCTCCTCTTATGTTTTAACCTTCTTCATTAACATATTGATTATCTTATACAAGACTAGATCCTTGATGCTTATCTTTGTGGTAATTTCCCTTTTTCTCCACAATCAACTCAAAATCACCCATACCAATGTGCCCAAAATTCACCCATACCTAAAAGACCTAGACTTAATCATGCATATAACCTACGAAATCATTCTCATACCTCCTTGCATTCTTCCCTAGTTTATGGGAGAACTACATCGGCATGAGGTCCCTTTTTGCAAGGACTATGTAGGTAGCACTCCAAGGGCATGGGGCCCTTGGAGGTTAGCTCGGCCACTCTCTACCCTAATCAATTCCCATTTCCTCTTCCTAAATCACATTCTAACCTAGCTATTTTTCCTTTTTATATCAATAATTAGAAGTTAAACTAAACAAAACAATAATTGCTTTACATTTTTACCATTCTCATTCATACATTCATTAGGCCTACCATTTCTTTACCATTATTCGTATGTTACTAGAAAAACATCTCAACATGACTCATATAATCATTAATTACAGAAATTAATGAATTAAAAACTCAACCAATTTTGAGTCACCAGGCTTAAACCAACCTCAACTTAATCATGCCTAAACCATAACCTGACTCCATCCATGCCTAAATAACAACTTGACTTCATCCATGCTTAAACCGTAACCTCGACTCAATCATGCCTATGACTTGACTCAACCATGCCTATAACCTGACTCCACAATGCCTAACACACCTATCGTGAATACATCTATGCATACCAATCAAATTCTATCAACCATGTATACATCATGCCAAAATAACCATCGTCTATATACATAAAAACATCCAAACATGTGTATCCATATACATAATTCTCAAAAATATTCAACACGCAGCTGATGTATATAAAAGAATATCTAAAAATCTCATATACATCCTCACCATCTTGGCACGTAGGCTGGTCTCATGATAAAAAATATACAAAAATATCATATACTGACCTCACCATCTTTGGCATGCAGTCGGTATATGATCAAAAATAAACAAAACTCTCATATACATCCTCACTCTCTTTGGCATGTAGGCCGATATATATCAAAAATGAATAACTACATCACAATGGAGAGACATACATCACGCATCATCCTGTCGGACATCCTCCATATTTGTCTCACCTGTCTCCTCCTCCTCCTCGGCTCCTATTTGGTGACCCGCTAACATCTAACCGCCGTCATGGGTTGTCGCTTGTCCCTCGCTGGTACATCACCTGGGGCTGGCCTCCATGAAATGGTGGCCTCATCCTATCTCTATCTCTGGGGCTCGATGGCCCCCGTGCTCTCCATGTTGTGGGTGTGGGATCTGGTCCTCTCACTCAAGGTCTGCTATGCCATGTACTCTCCGTAGGATAGAAAATCTATCCCTGCCGCCATCAGTTGGTCTTGATAATAGCAGGCCTCACTTAAGGCATCCCGTAATCTAGCTATAGGCATCGTCTGTGGTGGCCCCATCAGCCCTCGACTCAGACTGCCCTGTGGGACCCTGTCCCACCCCTTCCTATGAACTAGGACCCTATCCCCGTGTCTGTGGTGGTGCCATCGACCTCGCACCCTGTGCCTGTAAGGGCTCAATATGCTCTTGTACGGTGGCCAATCGGCCTGCAAACATGTAACCTACGCCTATAGGGTGGCCACCTGCTCATCCTCACCATCTCCACCCTAGGCCATCTGGGCCTATAGGCTGGCCACCTGTGCATGTAAAGTGGCCACCTTCATCTCTGAACCTACCAACTGACCCTATACCATCCCCTACTATGTAATTAGGGTCGCTACTTGTCCCCGTAGGAAATCTCTCTCGAATTATGATGTTAGCTAAAACTAAGGTTGCCTCGACTTGGGGTGGTACTGCTCGTAAATGAGCATCCCACCACCTGTCAGTATCTGTTTGTCACCCCGACATCACTAATCTGCTGGTCTATCACCTACTCCTCCCGCCCTATAGGAATTGTTGGCTATGGTAGAGGCAAATGCCTCTCGACTTCATCTCTCTTGTCTTGTGGGAAGGGTGGTGGTATATCCCGCGGCAAAGACAAATTACCGTCTCGACCCTATCTCGGGATCATCTCGTGCTCTCCAACACAATGCCCCTCTATCCATCTAAGTAGCTGTAAGCCGTCTAGCTCATCATCCATTTTTCTATATGAGGGATAACCCACATACAGTATCTAAATAATGTCCATGCCAGATAACCCCTCTAATAACCACCTATAATATGCTACATCATGAGTAGCCCTATCTGATCGACACTCTCCAATTATAGGCACCCATCACTTGTAACCTACCCGAACCAAACCCGGATCGAATGCATCTACTCATGGCATACCAATAAGATGAACACATGCAATGTGCTTGTAGGCCCAATAGTGAAGAATAAATGTGCAACATAAGCTGAGTTGATGGAGCCACCCATACGCCCATAGCTCTCTATATAACTACACTAGGAATGCAGGAGCCCATGTAAAGTAGGTCTTGTCTATCACCATATCATACAACACCCCCATCAGTGATCATGAGAATATTCCACCCTCTGCATCCAACAGTGCAAAACAATAGACTACCTCCATCAATAACACTACTAGCCTCATCTCCTCTGGATGGGCTAGGTACATCTCTCCATAAATTAGGCTGGCCCTATGAAATGTCATCTCTGTCAGTCCCTCACTGAATATCTTTGTTAGCATAAAATCCTTAGATTCTCTCGAGGAGATCGATTATACTGCATCTCGTAATTTAGGTAACCACGGGATCTCGTACACGTCATCTAAGGTGATTGTCATCTCCCCTGTTAGTAGGTAGAATGTGTTGGTCACCGAATCCCATCTATCGATGAGGGAAACCATAAAACTCAACTGCCGGACTACATGCCGGTAGTGCCTGACCCCACTCAGGCCCACATCTACCACATGTCGCCACTCCTCGACCATCGCATCCCCATGAACTATCAAGAGCAGGGGTGGCACCTTGTCTTGCATCCTCAGCTGATCTCTTGCCTACATCTAGCAAAACATCACATTATTACACCTTAATCATACCCATAATCACTCTCAACACCTCACCTATACTTACCACCCTACCTCTCTTTCCCTAGACCTCCTTACCTTTGTATCACATCTTCTATCTACCCACCCCAACCCTAACCCACTATCATTCACCCTTACCTATTTTTACCCCTTACCTATGTTATGATTTTCCCCACAACATCTTCTCTTACCCCTACCTATCTCACCCACCCAACCTAGGACACTTTATAGACACCAAATTTGTGTCTTACGACACCCTGTGCCCCGCATCTCATTTCGCAACCTAACCTCACCACCTAAACCTTACACAATTATTTATTAATTACCTTATAATTAATAAATCCACATGTCCAAACCTGCCACCTCATTTCGCCACCTCATAATGACCTATCCCTAACCTTAAATTAACCTAATTAAGACCTATAACTTGGTCTACATCCACACCCATGACTAATTACTCCTCACCCGCAGCAAAACCAACCTAATAATGACTTGACCAAGCCCACAACTAATCCCTTGGGAGAAAAGGAGGGAAAGTTGGCTATTTTACTAAAAATAGCCCACTTTGACTTAACCGACATCGGTTCCTACTCGACCACCGTCGGTTACGTAACCACCATCGGTTCCCTATAAATGACCTCCCCCAACCAAAAAGAAAGGATCGGAATTCATTTGAAAGATCTGGAATTCACTTGGCAGAGTAGAGACAAGTGAAGGAAAGAGAAGAGTTTGCAGAGAAGGACATCGAGCCCAAGACTGCAACTGAGTAACTAGAGCACAGTGACACTCGTCCAAGCATTGGGAGAGAAGATAGCTCACTTTTGATTGTCGGATCATCCCACCTGAGCCTTGCCTTCGTCATCACAGTCCTTGAACCTGTATCTTCATCAAGAACTAGTAAGTGGTGTCTTGTATGTTTTTAAATACCATTTCTTGAACTTCTGATTCATAGTAATTATAAGCTCACTCCTAGATCTACTACCCGATAGCACCCTACATCTAACTTTCATTCCTCTACCCTTACATTGCCCCAAGAACAGCTCCCATACTCTCTGAGTCTTCTCCATCACCCTATTGCCTACCCCTAATCATTTACCAACCTTATAAACACCATAACCGCCTTACAGCCAACCTTCATTGAAAGCCCCTAAATCACTGCCCCTACCGATATCGGTTATCAACAACCGGTACCGGTTATACATTGACCAAAGATCGGTCACTGTGACTCAAACCAAAACCAGCCTTTCCTCAATTGCCTTTTAACGAGGTAACTAAATTGTGATTTCGCAATAACTTCTTTGTTAGCATTTGTGTTAATTCATATTAAAAGGGGAACTGACCACCTTCGAAAGGAAGTCTAATATTTCCTGGGCCCAAGGCAGTTCCCTCATTTATTGTCTAACTATAATCTGGTGGTCTTGCATTCTTATTCACAGGTAGTCCTTCCCAGACAAAAAGGAGTTCTTCGCAATCGATCTGATCTCTCTCTATGGTACGCGCACACCCTCCCAACACCCAACAGGTATTCCTCCTAGCCCTAACCTTTATCTGTTTCTCAAGGGAATGAAAGGATAGAAGCAACTCTATTCTAAGAACGGAAACATTCTGTGTGAAACATTTTGGCACACTGGTGGGACCCTTCTCGGGTTTCTTTCTTTCTTGCTTTCTTTCATATAGGGAGCACACTTGATTTTTTTCTCATTCTAAATATTCACAAGATATTTTGTTATTTTGGTAAAAAAATTTGTCTTTCTTTGTCATCTTTACTTTAGTGAAAGTCATCTCCTTTGCTTCATCGAATATCATTTTCGATTTGGGTTTAAAACACGTGCATCACATGTTTGCTTGCTATTTTTAATTCTAGTGAACGTAGATTAAGTAACAGGTCGTACACGTGGGGGTGATATCCACGGTATTGATGAGAAATTAATCTTACTCTCACTGCACAACACATACCAAATCACATCATAATCAACACAATGACTCAAACATCCCCCATTTCCATGGTATTCCTCCACCGATTGAGGTAACCTTATAAGACAAAACAAACTTGACATTTCTCTTAGGTCTTTTCTTTAGGATTGACATCATCTTATGCCTAAGGCATAAGCCCACAATAATTAAAACTAATCCTAGGGTTAGTCTCTTGATTTTCTTGTGCATCTTGCTTGTTTTTAGTTCTGTTTCTCTGTCATACACTGTTTCAGTGATCACTTCAGAATAGTTTTGTGGGTATACTAAGCATTGTTAATCCCAAACCAGTAGCTTCTTACATCTTCTCTTTGCTTTCATAGTGACCGACACCGGTCCTATTCTACCGACATCGGTTAACTGACCGACGCCGGCTACAGTCTGACCGACATCGGTTATTCGACCGATATCGGTTACTATTTTTCACAGTTCGACAAACCAACAACCTACCAATTCTAACATTTTGTTGCTGTTTCTGTTCCTAATAGATTGAATCCTTACTGTGTACTCTTGTCCATGGTTGTTATCACTCGGAAACAAGCCGCAGCCATGGTTTCACATGCCTGTTCCGTGCCTTTTCCTGAATCACCCCCTTCACATCCTATGGGGAATCCTACCGACACCAGTGATGTTCCCAAGATCCCTGTAGGAGATAAGGACTTTGCCAAATTTTTGGATGCTAATCCTAGCGCCGTACAGTACTATTTGTCCCATACCCCTGACCGTACGCCTGATGGTCAACTTCTAGTTGGTATGCCTATTAGTATAGCTGCTCACTTAGCTCCTTCCCCACCTAATAACTCTACCTTACCTTCTTCATCCTTAGCCCCATCTCCCAACTCAGTGGCTTCAGGGTTCATACGACATGATTGGCTTTCCTTTGGTTAATCTAGGGCCCCACATATCATTACCACCGACTGCTCCTACCTCGTCTCTCTCGCAGACTGCCCCTTTCATAACTTGCTCTCTGCCACCTATCCACACGAGCTTTCCTTCTCAAGCTCTGCCCACCTTTTCATTTCCACACACTTATCTGGTGGCTTCAAAATCTTATATAGGACATCCCTATTTAGTCGTCTCAACATATTCGTCATCAATACCTTATCAACATTTAACCCCACCATTGTCTAGTAGTGGCTCTTGGCCCAATCCGCCTCCGTTTACAACAACCGCACCATCATCTTACCCAACCACTGATTTAATCAAACAAATGATGGACAAGATGCAAAATCTGGAGGCTTCTGTTTCAGGAAGCCGTAGCACCCTGACATATGAGAAAGTTTTTCAGAGCCTATTCATCCTTCTGTCCCCCTTCATTCATATCCTCCTCAATGGGAATTACCAAAATTTACTCGTTTTAATAGTAAGGAGGATCCTCAACAACATTTGCGATCATTTAGACATGCCTGCTATCTGATTGCTCATGACGATGCCTTACTACTCCGCACCTTTCCCATGTCCTTATCAGGACCCACCTTGGAGTGGTATAGTGCTTTAACCCAACACTCAATCTTCTCTTTTAATCAATTAGCCCAATATTTCTTGGATCATTTCTCCATTAATATTGCCAAGAAAGTATCCATCACCGACCTCTATGCCATCCGAAAATTTGAAGATGAATCTATCGCAGATTTCGTTGGATAATGGTGGGGCCTCATCAACCAACTCACTTATGCCTTACCTCAGGTTGAACTCATTGAACTCTTTACGCGGGCCTGCGCTAAGCACATTTCTCCCACCCTCCAAATTCAAACTTTCCACACCTTTGATGAGGCCTTTACTATGTCTCGGAACTAGAGATTCGAGCCTTAGAGGAAGAGAAATTACGGTTGCGCAACAAAACCCTAATTTCCAAACCAAGACTCCACCAACAAACCCAACACCACCAATTATCATGCATTGACTACTTGAAATCAAAAGGAGCTATACACGCGGTAATGGTCAAATCCCAAGCAACTTGTTTAGTACCCCGCCAAAAACCACCTATACGTATAAAGACGCAGCCCATCAATTACACTCCTTGGGAGAAACTTATGGTATGATTTTGGACAAATTTCTCAAAGCAGGAGCTATCACCTTGCCTCCTGTTAAACCTCACTCTGGGTTTGATTCCACCCGCGCTATACCTTCTTGGTACAAAGAAAATGACTTCTGTAACTTCCACCGCATGAAGGGACACAGTCACGAAAATTGTAAGATGTTGAAAAACATAGTGTAGGAAATGGTTGATGCAGGGGATATAACCCTTGATAATCCTAATGCCCCTGCTAACCAAAATTTGAAAATCTTCAACAAACCATTCCCAAACCACTCATCTAATAGTAACATAAACCAAGATATCTTAGCCGAGGAGAGTGTTCATGAAATCCATGCAGTCTTTGACTCCCAACCAAAAGCTTCTATCAAGGAAATTCTGAATCAAGCCTCTTCACTAATGCAGGGAGCCGCACCCCCTTCACCACCATCAAGACAAAATGATAATCTTGCCATTCCTTTACCCATAAAGGAATTAACCACCCAGAGTTCTCTTCTCACGAATGAGTCTTCTTACACCACATCTCTGTAAGATTGTGAGTGGATGTTATCTAACTTATCTATTTCCCAAACATCTCCTTCCGTCACTCTGGCTGTAAAAGAAGAAGGCTCGCCACTGTTTCTGTCATCCTTAGAAGAGAAACCTCTTGAACCGACATCACCAAATTCTTTAATCATGACGGATCCCCTCAAACATGCCCTCCTACCTATTAGTTCTTCATCGCCTAAATCTTTTCAAATGACCGGTTGACCTCTTAATGCCCATTGATACAAAGGTGCCTCATTTACCCCCGTATCACACCCACAAATGGACAAGAATCACAACCCACCTCTCTTCCATATCAAAGTTCCTATTCACACATGAAGATTGTCATCCCTCGAAGATAGACAAGTCCTATGGGAGCGTTTGAGTACACCATGCTCTACTCAAATGCAGATGACCAATGCGATACACTCTACCATATACTCAAGGTGTTTACAAAAGCTCAAAATGCCTATGTCCTCATCTTCACCCCCTCATCTCTACCGAATACCTCATCCACCTCTATTAACCTAACCAAATCTTCCCTATGCTTGAAAATTCACCAATACCTGACCTAACACACCAACCTAAATGGTTAGATTTATCCAAAAATAAAGTCGTCCATCCACCTAGAGACAAACCCAATCTCCTCAAGTTCAATCTATGCCTCTCACAACTAAAACCCTCACCGTCACACCTACCTTCTATATTGGGACCTCACCTCTCCACCTTGCCTCAATTCATCATAACTTCGCATTTTCTTTAAAACGACACTGCGCCCTCTCGCACCATATAGAGATCCATGGGTGTATCAACACCCACAGTGGACAAGAATCACAACCCACCTCTCTTCCATATCAAAGTTCCTATTCACACATGAAGATTGTCATCCCTCAGAAGATAGACAAGTCCTATGGGAGCGTTTGAGTACACCATGCTCTACTCAAATGTAGATGACCAATCCAGACACCTCTACCATATACCCGAGGTGTTTACAAAAGCTCAAAATGCCTATGTCCTCATCTTCACCCCCTCATCTCTACCGAATACCTCATCCACCTCTATTAACCTAACCAAACCTTCCCCTATGCTTGGAACTTCACCAATACCCAGCCTAACACACCCACCTAAATGGTTAGATTTATCCAAAAATAAAGCCGTCCATCCACCTAGGAGACAAACCCAATCTCCTCAAGTTCAATCTATGCCTCTGTCACAACTAAAACCCTCACCGTCACACCTACCTTCTATATTGGGACCTCACCCCTCCACCTTGCCTCAATTCATCATACCTTCTGCATTTTCTTTAAAATGACCTGCACCCTCTGCACCCATACAGAGATCCATGGGTGTATCAACACCGTCACCCCAAGTATCCTGTCCACCTATCAACCCTAAACAAACTCCATCATCAAAGGATTTGTTTGCTGACACTCCTCTTTCTCTCGTGGTTGTTTCCTGCCACCATGCCATCTGTGGCCTCATCATCTAACCAGCTAAACATAACTTCTATGCCGACGAAGCCACATTTAGTTAAATCTAATTATCGAAACCCCTTGTCTAAACCACCACCCATTCGAACCAACCATACCCAACCATTACCAAAACCCACCCAATCAATAGCCTCATCTTCGTCTAACTTTGACCCGCTCAAAGGATCTTACGCCAAGATCCTTGATATGTTGGTAGAGAATGCGACCATTTCCCTACCCCCACTTAGACCCTATGATCCATCTAAACCTCGACCTATAGGTTATGATGAGTCTAAAATCTACACTTACCACCGCACACCAGGACATGATGTGGAGGGATGCAAATCTTTGAAAGCCATCCTTTGTCAGTCACCTCTCTCGGATAGAAAGGTTAAGAAAGACAACTTACGAAGGGAGAAACCTTTAGCTTCAATCCCCTCTCCTATACCACCTGTCCCCACCTCACCAAGATCTATCATTATTGTAACCCCACCTCTCGAAGACAATGACTTATCCCTACCATCTTCCTCCTCTCGTGTTCATGAGATCAACATGATTAGTATTGCTACTCGAGGGCAGAAAAATAATGGGAAAGCTAAAGAAAGCACACCTGTGGCCTCTCTTCCTCCGTCTGCCATCTCGATCACACCACCACCTAAAGTGGTTATTCATGGACCTACCTACCCCATCTCTGATGGAGTTTCCCACCGTACCATGATCAAACAGCTTCATCAATCACCTGTAAAAATGACACTGTATGATCTCATTCAAACCTCTGAATCTCATCGACAAGCTCTCGTTGAAATCCTTCAAGGGATAGAGGTCCTACCTAACGAAACCTTGCCCGTTGCCTCCATCTTAACACCCAACCACGTTGCTTCTCTCACCAAACAATCTACCACCGCCGTCCTCGTATAAAGCAAGCCGCCGTCGGTTTCTCAAGACAAAATTGTCGACTTTGGTGCGTAAGATCCCGACCCCGCTCTTTTCATCTCGCCTTCCGTCGGGACATCCACGTACGTCATGTTATAATCAATGGGGGTGCTAGCTTAAACATCATCTCTTCCAAAGCCTTCCAACAAATGAATATTCCTTCTATTTGCATGTGTGCCACCCCACCATGTTGCGTTCATTCAATGATGCTATTACTTCTACCTCGTGCACCGTGATCCTTAACATTCATGTAGGGACACATACTTTACTTGAACTCTTCTATGTCCTTGAGGGAGAATTCCAATACAACATGTTGTTAGGCCGCCCTTAGATCCGGGCTATGGGATGTGTTCCCTCCACCTTACATAGATGCATAAAATTTGAGTATGAGGGGAAGTCCTACACTGTAAAAGCTGACGCTCCCCCCTTCAAAACCTGCAATATGTTATATCACCTTAATGATGTGCTTGTACCAGTCAAGGCACCCATTCATCTAACCCAACCATCTACTTCGACCACACCTCCACCATCCACCTTAGCCATACCTACACCTTCAACCAATGAAACCGCGGCCGCAAATACCACTTCCTTCCCCATGAATAACATCCCAACCTCAGATCCTTTGGTAGATGTTTTTCAATGCCTTACATTGGGGGAGTATCGCCTATATAACGTTAGCACTTTCCATACCCCACAGGAGTACGGACAGTTACATGTGCATCCTACCTACGACCGTCGTGTGGGGGAAGTAATCCCCTACGGACCACCTAATTGCCGCACCAACCTAACGTATGGGGGTGTCGATACATCCTCTGTCACCCCTAAACCTCCCCTTGGTGTGGTTCCCTTCCAATCTGATTTTCAATATCTAACTAATCATCGTTTCGCCCTCACCTTCCTAACGCGTTGTGCTTGGAAGGGCTTGTTTCGGTCTTTATGAACAAGGCCGACATACAATCATTCCCGTGACTACACGCAAACACAAAGATCGTTGTGGTCTTGGATGATCTAAACCACCTACACCGATGACACCGCATAGCCATTGTATCCAGGAAGACGATGAAGTCACCCCTTCCAAACCATCATCACCCATTTTGCCATCGTCACCCACAGAGTCGATAGACCCGGAATCTATCCCTCCTAACTTTTTTTTTTCGTAAACACTATCTTCCTGGGTCCTCTCACTTATCAACATGATAATGAAGACCCATCTTCTCTTCCCCTTCTATATCCAGACATGATTGAAGAAGACTCACCTTCAATTAATGTTGTTGAGTGCTAGGATGATGACTCCATCCTCACTTATCTTGGTGTGGACGACTCTTATATTCAACGCGCCTTACCATCTGAAACTCAAACCGTGTTGAATGAGTCGACTATAGAAATCAACATCCACATAGAGGACGATCCTCACATTGTGAAGATCGGACAATCTCTTAATGCATCAGAACAAACTGCCTTCACTACCTTCCTCCGTGCCCGCAACCAAGCTTTCGCTTGGTCCTACGCTGACATGCCAGAATCTATCCTGACATTGCTATCCATAACATTACCCTGAAACCTAACTCCAAACCAGTTAAATGGAAACTGAGCAAAATGCATCCATGCATTGCCCTCTTGGTCAAAGAAGAGCTTCAACGACTCCTTTCTATGTCCTTCATCTTACCTATTGAATATCCTCAATGGATTTCTAACATCGCACTGTTATTAAAGCAACGGGGGGACTTCGGATATGTATGGATTTTTGGGACCTTAACCTCACTTGCCCAAAGGATGACTTCCCCCTACCAAGTATTGATCAACTTGTTGATCTCACTGCGGGCCATGAGATGCTTTCTCTCATGGATGGCTTCTCGGGATACAATCAACTTTTTGTAGCCCCGGCCGATCAACATAAAACCACCTTCATAACTCCTTGGGGGGAACCTTCGCTATCGTGTCATAGTGTTAGGCCTTAAGAATGCTAGTGCGACCTATCAGCGGGCTATGACTTACATTTTTCATGACATTATGCACACTATCCTTGAGGATTATGTCGATGATCTTCTTGGCAAATCTAAACATCGCAGTGAACATCTCGATGTTTTAACCATTATTTTCGATCAATTGCTATAATATGTTCATCTTCAACCAAAGAAATGTGTCTTTGGTGTCCTTTCAGGAAAACTCCTTAGTTTTATTGTCTCTTTGCGTGGCATTGAGGTCGATCCAGCTAAAGTCAAAGCTATCCTAGAAATGCCCCCACCCACTAACCTCAAACAATTGCGTAGTTTGCAAGGAAAACTCCAATCTATCCAGCATTTCATCTCACAACTCTCGGATCGATGTCAACCTTTCCATCATCTCCTTAGAAAGGACAATGTTTTTCAATGGAGCGAAGAGTGCCACCAAGCCTTTGAGGCTCTTAAAGCCTATCTCTTGCAGCCACCTATGCTTATCCCACCTTAGGACGATCGCCCTTTCTACCTTTACCTTTCTACCACCGACCATGTTGTAGGAGCCATGCTCGCACATCGTGACTCCGAGCATCGAGAACAAGCCGTTTATTACATAAGTCATACTCTTGTGGATTACAAGACTAGGTATACACATGTAGAAAAGTTGTGCCTAGCCCTATCATTTGTGGCCACCAAACTCCAACACTACCTCCTGAATCACAAAACTTTTGTCATCACCAATACGGACCCCATCCATTATATGTACACCAAACCTCATCTAAACCAATGCATCACCCGATTGCTTATGCTCCTCGCCGACCTTGACCTTGAGTTTGTACACCGTAAATCACCAAAGGACAAACTATCGCAAACCAACTCACGGAAGCCCCTTTACCTGGGGAACAATTTACCAATTTTACTTTCCCTGACAAACTCATCACCACTCTTTCACTTAGTGAGGAGTCATATCCAATGACCCTCTTCTTCGATGGATCCAAATGCCAGCACGGCGGAGGGGCCGGCATTGTTCTCATTCCTCTGGATGTTGAACCTATGCCTCTTTCATTCTGGCTCGATTTCCCGCACCGATAATACAAATGAATACGAGGCCCTTGTTTTGGGTCTCCGGTGTTGCATTACACTTAGGTGTAAAATCTATTAACATTTTTCGCGACTCTCAACTGGTAGTTAATCAAGTTTTGGGCATCTACCAATGTAAAAATGAGGAATTTCAAAAGTACAAACATTACGTGGACTCACTTTTGACCTTATTTACTCATTATTCTATCCAAACCATTCCCCGCTCAACTAATAAATTTGTGGATACTATGGCTTGCTTGGCCTCGCAAATTCCTGCCTCACCAACTGACTCTGACATATTTGTCTTGGTCCAACAACTCTTTGCCCCATCTTACTCAGTCCCGGCTGTTTGTATGGTAAATAATGTATCTGCTAATTTGTAGGATACCTGGTATCACCAATTTCATGACTACCTTACAACCTTTGTTCTCCCACCTGACCTTACTAGTAACGGAAAACATGCTTTTCTTAAAAGTTTTTCTCGTTATGTCATCATGGGGGGACTCCTCTATAAACGTGGCTTTGATGGCATCCTCCTTCGATGTCTAACCGGTGCGGAGGTCACCTATACCATCCAACAAGTCCATGACGGCATTTGTGGTGGACATTTTAGTGGCCTTGTCGTGGCCAAACGGATCCTTCACCTAGGCTATTATTGGCCTACTCTTAATAACGACTGCTATGAATATGTTAAGCATTGTATTATGTGTCAACAACATGCCAACCTTCAACATACTCCTAGCCATCCGCTACAGGTCGCACGAGATCTTTGGCCTTTCTCACAATGGGGTTTAGACCTTATTGGTGAGATTCACCCACCCTCTTCGCAACGTCACCGTTGGATAATCATAACAACCGAATATTACACTAAATGGGTGGAGGCCATTCCACTCATTTCAACCAAAAAAGAAAAAATCATAGAATTCATTAACCATCACATTATCTATCGTTTTGGTGTTCCTCATCGCCTGATAACAGATAATGGAAAATCTTTCAAAAATAAGTTGTTACAAGACCTTTGTGACAACTTTGGTATCAAATTTAGTTTCTCATCACCTTACTATCGACAAGCAAATGGTCAAGCCAAATCTTCTAACAAAACCCTAACCAAAATTCTCATGAAAGTCGTTAACGATTCTAGAAGCAATTGGCCTGATCACATCCCCTTTTCCCTTTGGGCTTATTGTACCAGCATTCGTACCTCCACTAATGCCATACCATTTTCTTTGGTATATAGTACCGAGGCTATCTTGCCTCTCAAAATACAAATACCCTCCCTAAGAATATCTCTCTAGGATATTCTCACCAATGATGATTTCTCGCCAAGAGCGATTAGCCCAATTGGAGCTTCTTGACGAGCGTCGTCTTACAGCTCTTGACCACCTTCAAATCTATCAAAAGCACATCAAGCGTGCTTATGATAAGTGACTTCATGAGCGTACCTTTAAGGTTGGTGATCTTGTCCTCAAAGAGAATCAACATGTAACCAAACTAGAGAAGAGCAAATGTGGAAAATTTGCTCCAAATTGGATTGGGCCTTATATTATCACTCACACTTATGGATCAGGAACTTATCATTTAGCTTCACTTAATGGTAAGCCTGAGCCTGAACCCCTTAATGCCTTGCATCTCCAACCATTCTACTGTTGAATTTAGTGTTATATCACTTTTTATCTACCTTGCGCTCATCCCGTGAGCTAATTTACCACCTCATACACTTTGTTTCATGCATCTCAAAATAGAATCAAACTCACGTGGTTTGGTCATCACCTCCTCTTAAAGATGCCTCCCCCTTTTAGTCTGGTCCATGACTTAAAAGTATCAAAATAACACGTTCTCAATTATACAATTATGGGATATTCTTGAGTCAAACTTCCTACAAAACTAGATGCTTCATGCCAAACGGACATCTAGACCTCAAAGTTATACATAGACTGCTCCCTTGAAGGACAGCTATGTGCAAAGCCACATCTGCTATTATAAGTAGACTGCTCCCCCAAAGGACAACTATACACAAAAGCTGCATCTTCTACTATAAATAGACTGCTCCCTTGAAGGACAACTATACAAAGTCATCCTTTATCAGAAGCTTCTCGCATTGATCAGCTTCGTGAAGAGCTCAAGAACAACAAAATGCATATCCCATATGGACTTCCCACATCGATCAGTCTATATCCAAAAAAATAAAAGTAGTATTCAAAAGCACTTTTGAGTCATGGACTTGTCTATTTTGGTTTGGTTCTCTTTCGTCAGAATAATCACTTTATAACAAGTTTTCTGCACCCTAGCTATACCATCCACCTCATCTCACCATTCTTCAAAACCAAAAAACTCAAGGGACGTGACGTATATCTGATATATTGTGATTATACAACTCTTTTCACCTATCGAATTCTCGCCTATGCAAGGTACCTAGGGATTCAAGTTCATCCTCCGATAATACGTGGTTTGTTTAGCTCTTTCCAACTATGGGACACTTTTCCCTCTTTTACCCGAATCTAGGATTATGTGTTGACCTTAATCAGGACACGGTTCCCTAATACTTGGGTAAGCTAACCTTCGCTTCACCTACTTCCTTCACCTAACTCCCGCCTTTATCCAGTAATCTCCACTTTTTCCCGCATCACCTACCCCGCTTTGCTGACTAGCCTTATTTTGACTTCAATCGGCCCGACCCAAGCCTCGCAACCAACCAATCCGGCCCGACCCATGGCCGTAACCAACCAATCTGCCCGACACATGGTCTGCACCAACCAATCCAGCTGACCCATGACCACAACCAACCAATCAAAGCTCGCCCAAGCCCGCAACCAACCAATCCGGCCCAACCCACGGCCGCAACCAACCAACCAGGCCCGACCCAAGCTCGCAACCAACCAATCCGGCCCGACCCAAGGCCGCACCCAACCAATCAGGCTGGACCCATGGCCACAACTAATCAATCGGCCCAACCCAAGGCCGCACCCAACCAATCAGGCCCGACCCAAGGCCCTCACCAATCAATTGGCCCGACCCAAGGCCACACCAATTAAGTACCTCGACCAAGACCCGTAAATTACAATTTTATCCACCCATCATGTAGCCTTTTGTTCAATCGAGCTCACCTGTTCGTGTTTTAGCATGATTAGGATACTTGACTTGATCAGTCGACTAACTTTGCCTAGACCGAGACCGTGACGTTTATCTCAACCAAACCAACCATTTGGTACTGCCGAACATACCTAAATGTTCTTGTACCTTACCCATTATATCCCCTGGAGCTACTTCCTATGCCTTGGATACCAGGATTATATCAACCTTGTTTGGATAAACTATCGACCTTTGCCTATGTATTGCTTGTTTGCTCTTCAAATCGTGTACCCTGGTCGCACTACTACATTTCAACGTGTGTCTGCTTCCTTGAACTTACCCCACCCATCTTACCATCATCTCATCATCATTCACCCTTTATCAACCCTATCCCTGATTTCACGTTGCCTCAATCTGTGATAGATTTGAGGGGGATTACCTATACCCTTAACGGGAGTAACCACTTCTTATTATTGTCAGTGCAACTTTACAAGACAAGCTACACGACAACAAGGGGCTAATGTAGACAACAAATTTGTGTCTTACGACACCCTGTGCCCCGCATCTCATTTCGCAACCTAACCTCACCACCTAAACCTTACACAATTATTTATTAATTACTTTATAATTAATAAATCCACATCTCCAAACCTACCACCCCATTTCGCCACCTTATCATGACCTAGCCCTAACCCTAAATTAACCTAATTAAGACCTATAACTTGGTCTACATCCACACCTATGACTAATTACTCCTCACCCGCACCAAAACCAACCTAATAATGACTTGACCAAGCCCACAACTAATCTCTCGGGAGAAAAGGAGGGAAAAATGGCTATTTTACTAAAAATAGCCCACTTTTGACTTAACCGACATCGGTTCCTACTCGATCGCCATCCAAGTTACGTAACCACCATCGGTTCCCTATACATGACCTCCCCAACCAAAAGAAAGGATCAGAATTTATTTGAAAGATCCAGAATTCACTTGGTAGAGCAGAGACAAGTGAAGGAAAGAGAAGAGTTTGCAGAGAAGGACATCGAGCCCAAGACTCGCAATCGAGTAACTTGAGCACAAGTGACACTTGTCTAAGCATTGGGAGAGAAGATAGCTAAATTTTGATTATCGGATCATCCCACGAGCCTTGCCTTTGCCATCACAGTCTTTGAACTCGTATCTTCATGGGGAACTAGTAAGTGGTGTTTTTACATTTTTAAATACCATTTCTTGAACTTCGATTCATAGTAATTATAAGCTCACTCCTAGATCTACTACCCGATAGCACCCTACATATAAATTTCATTCCTCTACCCTTACATTGCCCCAAGAAGAGCTTCCATACTCTCTGAGTCTTCTCCATCACCCTATTGCCTACCCCTAATCATTTACCAACCTTATAAACACCATAACCACCTTACAGCCAACCTTCATTGAAAGCCCCTAAATCACTGCCCCTACCGATATCGGTTATCAGCAACCGGTACCGGTTATACATTGACCGGCATCGGTCACTGTGACTCAAACCAAAACCAGCCTTTCCTCAATTGCCTTTTAACGAGGTAACTAAATTGTGATTTCACAATAACTTCTTTGTTAGCATTTGTGTTAATTCATATTAAAAGGGGAACTGACCACCTTCGAAAGGAAGTCTAATATTTCCTGGGCCCAAGGCAGTTCCCTCATTTATTGTCTAACTATAATCTGGTGGTCTTGCATTCTTATTCACAGGTAGTCCTTCCCAGACAAAAAGGAGTTCTTCGCAATCAATCTGATCTCTCTCTACGGTACGCGCACACCCTCCCAACACCCAATAGGTATTCCTCCTAGCCCTAACCTTTATCTGTTTCTCAAGGGAATGAAAGGATAGAAGCAACTCTATTCTAAGAATGGAAACCTTCTATGTGAAACACACTTATGGCTCATTTTCCTCCTAATCATGACTGGTACCGATTATCTCTAACCGAACCGGGTCCCCATAAACCGACATTGATCACCTGTTGCGTGACCAATACTAGTTCGAACCACTAACGCGGCTAACCTCGACCGACGTTGGTCACTATCACACCAAAAACCGCGACACCCAAAACCCCTTTCTTCCTTAAAAAAAAACCCCTTTCTCTCCCTTGTCTTCACCCATTCGGACCTAATATACGCCTCCACGCCTCCCCCTTCATTTACCCAACCACCTCCTCCCCATTCCTATTTTAGCTGATTTTCCTCGCAAAATTCTAATTCGTTTTCCCCCGAAACCCATTTTCTCAAACCCCAACCTCTAAACCAATCTAACTCACAAAACAAAGAAAGGTATTGAATCTTACCTCATCACACTGCCATTGGCATGGTGGCACATCAGGATGCTGCACCGGTGGTCCACCCGATCCCTCTCCTGCATCTTCCATCACCTAATCAGCCTACTCACCTCCAACTAACCAAATCAATCAATCGATCTCGTAGACCTACCTATCGATCGCCAAACACCCGCTACATTGCTTACCAACTCAGCTCTCCATTCTACATGCAGACACTTTCAAAATTTCTCTCTCTCTCTCTCTCTCACCTGTCATTTTCTCCAATTTAACAAGTGACAAATGATTCCGTAAAAGTAGAAATTTCCATTTTTATAGCCTACCCGACTTGACCAGTGACGGTTTTACCTTAACCGACATCGGTCATGTGCCCTAGCTTACCGTGGTCGATCCATCACGACCAGTATTAGTTCATTCAAACCATTGTAGGTTATCTTGATTAGTCTTTTTCGCTACCCCTACCCCCAATTTAATGACCTACATCCTTTTTCCCTCACCCACACCTGACTTGGACATTTCAATTTATCCTCCTGACCTCATCATTTACCACCTCACCTCATCCTCATTTGGGCACTCGTTATTTTTCCCATACCTTGGCCCTACCCATACCATGACCTGAAGTTCTTTGGGACCTAGAACATCTCTAGTGACTCGTGACCTCATGTGCTCACTATACCTTGTAGAATCATTACTGTGATGATTAACATAATGACCTTACCTTGCCCTTTTCTATGATAGTTTATCCTAACCCAACCTTTTGTGTCTAGGAACATACCTAAATGTTCCCGCACTGACCCGAGTCATGTTTCCTCACCATATCCTATACCTAGGATACTAGAATAACCTCAAACTTGTTTGGATAAACCTATCAACCTTAGACAATGTAGAGTTTACATGCTCTTCAACTTGGTAATGTACTACGCTTATATGTGTGTGTGCATTCGATCATTACTATCTTTAATCCCGACCCATTACCTAGATTAATTGATTAGACATTTACCCCTTTTTACCCCCGTTGACAACCTTCCTCTTCATCACATTCACCTTATATTAAACTAGTCACCGATTCTACCTTCTACCTCATCAATTCCTAGTTTGAGGGGGATCACCTCCACCCACACATGGGGAAACCACACCTTATTTTTGTTAGTGTCGCTTTCCAATACAAGCTACACAACAAAAAATGTAGACACGAAAATTGGGTTACACTCCCCTTGGTCCCTCGACAAATGACCAACTCAAACACACTCACCTAACCATGGCCACTTTCACCCCACTCTAATATTAATTTAAACAAATTAATTCATGATCTCATAATATCTATTATTTAAATATCCTAATTGAGATAATGCCCACACACCCACCTCACCTATACACCTCATTTGTCCATCTCACCCTACGACCTATTCTTAGTATGTTTCCATAACTAACTAAGACCTACCTAAACCTTAAAAATCAAAGCCTAAATTCCCTCTAACCACATTCTTTCCGTTAGAAAATAAGCTCCCATTCTAATCCACATAGGAAGACGAATGAGATCAAATAAAATCAAGGGATCTACCCATTTTAGTAAACCTAGGAAATCCCACCCTAACCGACATGGTTACCCTAAACCATGCTAGTCAACTTTAAATCATCGTCGGTTACCATTTATTCCCCAAATCAACGTTATTTCGATGTTGGCACATTTCGAGAGCAAAGGACAACACTAGAGATGTATGCAAGCAAAACTAGCATTCGTATACATGCATTAGAGCATTCAAAGCCATCATCAAAAGTGATCACAAAACCATTTGCATTCATGAAAGCATTCATGGAAGCGCCATCACCACACTAAAGTCCATCTATTTGGTCAACTACCATTTCCATCGAGCAATCAAGCTCATACAACAAAGAAGTGTTCTATTAAATAGAATTCATCCATTTTCATTTTAGTAGGTTCTCATATATCTATTATGAGTTTCTACTCCCACTCCCATTCTCCCACCATTTACCTTCCCGCAAACTTGATCATTCCTTCACCCACACCATTGGACTCCCCATACCTATTTTTAAAGATCCCCGAGTATACCTAACACCTACACATGAGACCTTTCCATTTCCCTCTCCATTTCCATTTAACCTTAGATCTCGCCCTCACATCAAGATTTTGATAAGTTTCCTCTACCTCGACCGCATCGATGCGGTTACCCACAACCGTCATTGGTTCACTTAAACCGACATCGGTCATACTAGATCGACGTCGGTCTCGTGTTTTACCCTCGGACAAGAAACAGAGCCTAAAATCCCCAACAAATACCCAAAACAGCCCCAGAACAGGACCACGCAGCATCAAGTACTCTAACAAGAGACTTTAACCTTCATATTCAATCATAGCTTAGCCTGTTGTGAATGAATTTACTTATTGTAGTTGAATGAGATACCTAAATCATTTTAACTACAGTAGGATTTCATTTATTGTTAACATTGAATTGTTTTAAATAGTGGATTGATAGCCTTCTAGGGAGTATCACACTTCCCGGATCTAGCATATGCTAGGCAGTCCACTGCATATATTATTTAACTTCTATTTGGTGGTCTTGTTTTCTATTTCAGGTAGTTCCTCCTAGCCAAAAGGAAGCTCTCACGATCAGTTGTGGATCAAGAAGTCATACATGCACAACAACCTTCAACTAGATTTAATAGGTATTCCTCCTAGCCCATTTACCCTTATCTATTTTGTCAATATTCAAAGAAATGCTCTAAGAATCAGGTGAAACACCTAGATGTAACATACATTAGGAGTCCACTACATATGTTGTTTAACTTCCATTTAGTGGTGTTGTTTATTTCAGGTTGTTCCTCCTAGCCAAAAGGAAGCTCTTACGGCTAGTTGTGGATCGAGAAGTCAACTCACGTGCAACAAACTTAAACCAACTTCAACATGTATTCCTCCTAGCCTTTTACCCTTATCTGCTTCATCACATTCCAAGAACCATTCTAAGAATTAGGTGAAACATTTACACTTGTAACTTGTTGTCCAAACCTTGCTAGATTGTCAAAATTATTTCATTACGATGTCTGTTTTCCTTAGATCCCCTTCGGAAAATCACATGAGCATCTACATAGTTTCTAAATGTCTAGTTGGCTACCATTACATTTTCTGAATCGACATGGAACTTCCTTCCATTTGAAGGATTTCAATCATACAATCTAGGTCTAGGCATTTAGTCCTAACAATGCTAACCATGACTAACTATCATATGGTTGCTCACACTTATGACAATAGGGGACCTATGTTCTGACATTCACATCAAAATATTCCCAACATGATTAAACCTTGGTTGGTTCTTCACATGAGGTAACCTATTCTATTTGTCCTTTCCCTACCTTCATCTCATAGTTAGTGGTATGATTATGATGCTTCCAAAGACGTGGTATGATTTTGATTCTCCTAATCATTTGTATCCTTCTAATACTCCATGTCATCCCTATTCTTGATTATTCTAATCCATGATATTCTTTTGATTCCCCTTAGTATCCGAGCATCATTTGATTGGCTTTCTTTTAAAGAATAAGCAATCATGTAAATTAATTTTTCATCCTCTAAGGATCTCGTGTCAACACAAATTCTCCCAATCATTACTCTAATTTGATTCCTAAATCGTGGTCTTCCCTTTCTTCACAAGACCCTCTTTATATCACCACCTCAACAACATCTTCCTCCTTTGAAGATCCATGCAACTCAAAATTCTTCTAATCATTCATCTAATTCAACTCCTAAGTTGTAGTCCTCCCTTTCTCCGTAGGACCCCCTTTATTAGTCACCTCAATGATGTCTTCCTCCTTTGAAGATCTCATGCAACTCAAAAATCCTCTAATAAATCATCCAAGATGACCCCTACGTCACAATCTGTTGAATTTCTACACGATCTTCTTTGTCTACCTACATTATACCATCTCCTTGGAAAGCCACTACCAACCTATCCTAGATCCACATATAAACCCGCTCGCAAGACATCCAAATCCAAATCCACTTTATGATCTTCTTATATTAATAAAAAATCAATCCCTCTTTGGTGCTTGGGTCATTTTTATAATTCCTTGTTCTATATTCATCAATATTCTAAAGATCGATGTTTACATCCATGTTGAACCATTCACAAGAAACAATGTGCTAAGATATATTTTTGAAGCACTATCCAATTAATTTGTGGACACAATAAGGTCAAACCTTCCCATCATATCCATCATCAAACATATTCTAAATATTCAACACTTGTTGGACCCCTTTCTTCCAATCAACCTATTATCATTAACCAATAACAACCCATACCAATTGATTTATTTTAGAATGAAGAAGCATCAGATAATTCATGGGGCTACACAATAACATTCCTCCGCACGATCACGAAAGGATTATCTTTTGACCTTAATACATTTGCATATTGTGGGAAAGAGGTTGATTTGTTTTTTCATAAAACAAAGGAATATGACAAGATCATCAAACTTGATCCTCCGTTGTTCTTTCATCTTTAAATTCCCAATACATGGAGAAATGCTTGGGTCTATCATTGATCCCTGGTCTATCTTCTTATCACCCAATCATTCCTTACATATCATGATTCCTCAATCACAATCTCTCCTTGGGTCACCTCATAAGTAGCCCATCATATTCTTATATACGTGGGCCACCTCATGGTATCCCATCTTCTTCTTCCTATGGGTCATGTCCTAGTAGCCCATTATCTTCTATATGTGGCTCACCTCTTGGTAGCCCATTATCTTCTATACTTGGGCCATGTCTTAGTATCCCTTTATCTTCTATTTTTGGGTCACCTCCGGTAGCCCATAATTTTCTATCCTTACGCCATGTCCTAGAAGCCCTTCATCTTCTGTCTATGGCTCACCTCTTGATATCCCATTATCTTCCATCATTGGGCCACATCCTATTATCCCTTCATATTCTATCCGTGGCTCACCTCCTAGTAGGACATTCTCTTCAATCCTTGGACCATATCATCTTCATCCATCATATCATCCTTTTATCAACAACTATGGCAAGCCCACCATCATCTCTACCATTCCTATCATCAATCATAACCATAAAATTTCTTCTCCCACTTCTTGGGATTAAAAAAACATTATCTTGTTGTAAATACCAATAGTTTCCTCATCAAGCTAAGATAAAAAATATAAATATCTCCAAAGATCCAAGAAAATCCAACACCCACAAATCTAAAAATAAAACACGATTCAAGAATGCACACCAATGCAACCATCAAATATGGAAAAAGTGTAAAAATATATGGATAGGGAACTCAATCCCCCACATACAAAATCCATGTTGAAAGATAAGTCATAGTCACTTATTGAGTATGATCTCACCATGATCATCGAGATTGGAGATAATATCACTCTTGATAAGAAACAACTCCTAGTCTCCCTCATTAAAGAAATCAAAAACATCATTGTTGGATCCTATCACATGGAGTGACATTTTTGGTCCCAAATTCCCAATCATTCATCTTCATCATCTTATCCCTTCACGTTTTTCCTTCAAAAACCATCCAAAATAAAAAAGAGAAAACATTCAAACATTACAAAAAAATCAAAGGTACAAAGATCAAACATTACAATCAGGTATTGTATACACATGGATGTTATTTCCTTCCTTTCTTCATATTCCTCTAGAAACCACCCACCATTTTCATCCCTTTAGTGATCTTTTGGCTGGTTTATTCATACTCATTGTGCAACATTTGATCTCTAATGTATTTTTTTGACCTTTGTCTTTCATCACCTTGGTAAATTAAAGAACGAATGACCTCTTAGAGACCCTCTCACCATCTTCATTTAATAAAATTGTTGTGAATGCCTTTGGGTGTAGTTGTTGACACTAGACAATGCCAACATCACAATCACTTCCACATCCTTCCATCAAGCCATCAATGGTTTTTAACCACTTATCAAAACAATCGAGAGAGCTTAAATAATTTTCAGGAAGTAAAAAATAAATCAAAATAAAAATCAAAAGTAAAACAATATATAACTCTCTCTTGGGGTATTTCCATTAGCTCTATTGTGGCTATGGACGCCTGGATAGTAGTAGAGAAATGTTGTGACTAGAATCAAATACATATCCATTGGGGCTATGGATGCATGGATGGTAGCAGAGAAATGTACAAATCTCCTTCTACTCTCCATTCATCAATAAACTTTCTAAATCAATCATTCCTACACATTGGCTAGTTTTTCCTCACTTGCTACCTATCAAATCTTCACTTCGAGAAGTAATTAATTTCCACGTGCACACACTAGATCTCGATGAGAAAATAGGACTAGTATGTTACCAGGTGTTGTTTGGACCTTGTTTAAACTCTTTCTTTAGTCCATATTTTGTCTCACAATTTATGGCTATTGGCTCATCAACTTTTATAACGAGGCTTCTAGCTACATTTTCCATATCTATCCATAACATTCACACTTTTCTTCTTCTTTGTTTGAACATCCATGTATATAAGATTTCCTTTTTACCATGTTTGAGGGAAACTTTGTCCCATTTTAATAAAACAATCTTCTACTTATTTCTATCATGTGTTTCTTGGCCAACTTGCACGGGGGCATGCTCACTCCTTCCTAGCACTTCATTGGTTTGAGTTCATCATCATGTTGAACCTAACTTCCGTGGCCTTGATCTCGGTTGATTTATCTTCATGTATATATGCACAAAATTTTCCTTGTATATTCTCATCTATTCGCTAGGGAATCTTTGCATCTTTTTTTCCTATACATAGCTTTGGAAACTTTTAAAAAACCCTAAAAATTCACAAAATCCTAAAAAATCCAAAACATTGGTAAAATATCAAAAATATTAAAACATTGATAAAAAAATCCAAAATAAAAAAACATTGGTAAAACGAACAAAAATCCAAAAAACATTCGTAAAACCTTCAAAATCCAAAAACATTGGTAAAACTTCAAAATCTCAAAAACATTGGTAAAACATAAAAAAACCAAAAACATTAGTAAAACACTAAAATATCCAAAAATTGGTAAAGAATCGAAACACCCTCAACATTCACATAACACAAAATCCTAAAAATAGAAACTATCCTACAAAACCTCTTACTTCAAAGTGTTTGTTTTTAATAGCAGACGACATACAGATCATCTTGATCTTCCTTCATTAACAAAGTTGGTTTGATTGCTATGTATGTCTTCCCTTGAATATACCATCTCGAGGAAGTTTCATAGTGCATGTTGTTTTTCATGGGACTTCAATGTCCTCTATTTATTCCCTTGCATGTATCCTTGTTTGGGGCATCATTTTAACCCTTGTCGTATAACTCAAACATTTGGGAACTGAAGCTAGATAACAAAAACATTGGTGCAACTTGTTATCCAAAATTCACCCTGTGGTAATTTTGATAACATGCATCAGATTATTCAATCCCGAGCAAGTAGATTGATTCAAGGCCCAAAATCATGTTTTTCGGGTCCCCCTCGGCCTTTTTTAACTCTCCCATCCAAGAAGGAATCCCAACAGTTGATAAAATGGAAGAAATGCAAAAATAAGGTTAAGACCGTGTTAAGGTATTTCGGTCCGAAGGGTTCGGTCGCACCGAGGTTCGTTGTACCAAGCTTGGGGGCTAGAAAATGAAGAAAATCAGCTAAGTCCTAGTCAAAGCGGTCAGCATGAGACGTGTGGGATGCGAAAAGCTGAATCGGCCGAAAGAGGGAAAAATTGCCTAAGTCTTATTTCACGCGGTCTAGGACATCCGGGCAAAAGTACACGTGGGACACGATTGGCCGGTTTGGCGCAAGTCACTGAATCGGGCGAGTTCGGAGATATTTGTCCTAGACAGTTTGGGACAGCTGGGCCAAATGTACGTGAGGGACGTGTGGGACGCGAAAATCTGAAAGAGCCACCAATGAATGGAATCTCGCCACGTGTCTTCACCTCAAATAGGAACAAGGAAGCCCGAATTGGTCGGTTCAGAGATATTTGTCCCAGGCAGGTTTGGGGACAGCCAAAGCCAAAGGTAAGCGAGGACGCGTGGGACGTAAAAAGCCGAAAGAGCCGCCAACGAATGGAATCTCGCCACGTGTCTTCACCTCAAACAGGAACAAGGAAGCCCGAATCGGGCGGTTCGGAGATATTTGTCCTAGACAGTTTGGGACAGCCGGGCCAAAGGTATGCGAGGGACGCGAAAAGCCGAAAGAGCCGCCAATGAATCAAATCTCGCCACGTGTCTTCACCTCATCGGCCCGGTGGGAAAATTTTGAAAAATTTTCCAAAGAAAAAAAAAAAAGGGAAATGGTCAGGAAGGGCCCGCATCCAATGAAATTGTGCCATGTGGCACTTGAGTGGTGGAGCGCGGGGAGAAATGGGAAAATTTTCCCAAAGTGAAAAATACCAAATTTTCGAAGGACAAAGTGCGCCCCTCAGGCCCGAGCCAATAAAATAGTGCCACGTGTCCAAGTGGCAAGAAATTAAGGAAGGGCCCAAAATAAATTTTCAAAGGATGAGCCCACGGATGAATCAGAGCCTGACATGTGTCATCCAAGTGGCAGAGCGCGGAAAAATTCAAATATTTTCCCGCTGATCCGTTTTGGCCTATTTTTTGTCCTAAATCTTGAAATCGCCATATCTTTCGATCCAGAGCTCGGATTTTCATGTTCTTTATATCAATGGAAATCTGGTGAAATTCTCTACATGATTCCATGGTCATTTTTGAATTTTGATGGAGTTTGGAGAGAGAAAATCGAAAAACACCTCTGGCACGTGGTAATGGCGAGAAATGACGCTTTCAACAACCGCTTTAATGCAAAATGGGTAGATGTATTAAAAAAGTATGGGAGCCAGTTTTAATAGCATTGGATTCTATGAAATGGTGTTAGAGAATCTTCATGCAACCATTACTCAGTCTATAACATCATTGCATTTGTGGTTTTTGTGTAGTCTGGATTGTATTTTAATGAATTTATCTTGGCTCAACACAATGGAATTTTACAACAAGTACTCTTTTGTGCATAGCTCGTATGTCTAATCGGACTCCTTATATGTGTTTGAAATTTATATTGATGTAAATAATCCCCTCTCTTGGGTGAGTTCAATCTATTAGTGAGCCTTTGAGATCCAATGATTTGTTTGCCAAGGCAAGACTCTTTTCTCGATGAGTGCTCTTAGCTCATGGGTCTTGATTCTTGCATGTTAGACTCTTCTCTCCGTGACTTGGTAATAAGGTGATATCAAGTGTCTATTGAACTATTTAGCTCGAGGGGTATTTGGTGGTGGATCATGAATTTACGCCTCTTGGTCAAATTTTTCAAACCGGCTTGTGATCGGGTGCCCCACAACCTTTAAGAACTCTCCATGGCAGAGATTTGGGTGACCTTCTACCTTGTGAATAGTCTAAAGAATCTTGATCTCTTGTAAAGGTGTAGAGTGAAGAAGTTTTAGAAATTATTGGCTATCCATTTTATGGCATCTTAGTACTCTTTATGGGGCTTGACCAAACCTATGAGCTCTCCAAACACTAAAACATCCTCCACACTTGTGAATCATATTTAACTCATATGGGTTCCTAATCTATGCTCCGATTTGCTTTTCTATTGATTGACCCATGTTTGTTGAAATTGAAATCGAATTACAAAAGAGGCAACCAATAGTATTGACATTGGTTATGGCAAGGAAAACAATGATTGTTTGTGATTGTAGACTTCTATCTCCTCGTTTTCCTACAAAATAAATTTTCCGTGCTCGATGATATTCCTTTTATCTACTTGTTTTGGATCTAGTTTCTCTCTTCTTGGCTGCATAGATTTTCAAATTAATCCCTAGTTTCTTTACTTGCTCTGGGATTGTGATTTCTCCTACTGTGGAAATTTGGATCCTCCTGTGGTGGCATAACTTAGTGGTGATATTAAGGTTTAGATCACATTTGATTGACTTTACTCCTAGCCACTTAAGCTCCCAACTCGGCTGCATTTTCTATAGATCATTGGTCGATTAGGGTATAAAACCTAACATGACGTTCTTTTTAATTTATTTTTCATTTTGAAAGGAATATGAAAACTATATTTGGAAAAGTGGTCTATGAGTAAGAGGCTTGGAAGAGTGGTAAGGTGATTACATGTTTTGTTAGAGGTTTAGGGTTCAACTCATGTGAGGGTAATTTTGTGAGCTCATCCAACCTACCTCCTTCTTAGCTCACTTTACAACTCACACTAATTACTTGTCCAACTCGCTCCACATCTCTCCCAAATGAGCTAGAGATTATTTTGGAGGTAAATTTTTTTTTTTTTTTTTTTTAAAAAGGTTTTTTTTTTAATTGGGAAATTTATTGTCGGGAGCAATATTTTTTTCAAAAAGTGGGCAAATATTGTAATAAAACTACACAATTATAAGCCCTTTGGGGATTTAATTTTTGACAAAAATCAATTTTCTAGCAATTTCTACGGTCAGTGCGCCTCTTGACCTCACTCAGGGGCTACCGCCCTAAACCCCTGTTGTTTGGTTTGTTATACAATATTTTCCTTATGCTCTTTTGATCTTGAGTGTCAAAGACTAAAGGGTGATCCCTATTTTGATAGGTGGTCAAACCCCTCACAAGAAAACATTTTGATTCTTTCTTGCTTGTATAATATTGATCTAGAGCTAGGATATAAGAAAAAAAGGGTTCTTATGTGTTTTTGGATGCATTTTTGGCAGAGCCCGATGTCCTATATTTTTTGAGTGTGTTTTTACATTTATCATGGATTCGTGCTCTGACATATTTGCTTTATAGTCGAGAATGAGATTTTGTTCACTAAAGTTTTTTCCATTTAGGAGGACCTAGTCAAATTTGTGGAAGAAAATAGATTTCTCAAGAAGCAAAATTATCTTCTAAAAGCCCTCATTCATGAAAAAGATGATCCCATACACTCCTTGCATCAAAAATTTGATATCTTACAACATCCCTCTCATACTGTGGACTCTCATATCCCTCGCTCCTTGTCCACTTCCAGTTATTTCTCCCGCACCCACCGACCTTGATCTATTAGTTTCTAAGTCTACTCCCGATCTCGATGCTCTTAAGCCTATAAGGCTTGTTACTAAATGTTCTTCCACATATGTTTCTATTACAATTACACACTTTGTGTATCCAACATCAGCTCTTTTTCGCTCAACTCCTTGGCTCTTTTGAGAAGCATACCACTACATTCGGTTCTCGGATGCTCCGTTCTATGGGTTTTACTAGCAGAGGTATTGAAAGACATTCACACAACATTACTTCACATGTACATCATGTTAAGTGGCATCCTTGCCACGGTATTAGTTTTCGAGTAGATACTTCATTGGGATCGCACATTTACAGAGCTCATATTTTTGTACGCTCAACTCTTTCCAAGGATCATAAGCTACACATGAGATCTATACCTTCACTCATGCTTGAGAAACCCGAGATTTCAGCCGCCGACATGATCAACCCGACACACATGCTAGTGTTCCTTTACATGAACCAATTGTGCATTTTTTGATTTGTCATTGTATTCTCCAATCATTTAACTATTAGTTTCTTCTGCTAGCGTCATTATAAAACCAGGGCTTTGTGTCCATGGCTATATGCAATAAATCCTTATACAACTAGTTATGTTGTTGAGTATTTCTTTGGGAGGTTTTCTGTTAGATCTTCCTTCATTTTCTACTAATCTATGGAAAATTAATGCTAAGCTACATAAATGAAATTGTTGTAATGAAATGCATTTACTGCAAATACTGTGCTAGAATTATAATGCACACACCAAATTAGTCTAACTGAATTCAAATAACACATACACACATACACTTTCGAATTGAAATTGCATAAAAGGAAATACAAACTCTGAATTGAAATTGAATAAAGGAAATAAACACACTTAATTGAAATTACATAAGAGAAATAAACACTCTGAATTGAAATTTCAATAGAGGATTTCAGTGAATTATGACTTATCAGAAAACCACATTCATGCTTAAACGTAAAAAACCTCCAGTCTCCTTGGTTGAGTGGGCCCTTGCTCTTCCTTGGGATAGAGGTGATCTTAACAACAAAAGATACTCAGAACGATATCCACTTATATTGATTCAAAGAAGTTCTACGACATATTCAAATTAATGTTGTGTGAATGTCTTTTTATAGACACGATTGGTTACATATCATGCCAAAATGGTAGGCACTAAGTTCTTCCAATACCATCATTTAATTAAGGTTCATAATATCCTACAGAACTTGCTAGAAACAAGCCTCATGTTTATAGGTCGTTAATGGATAAAGTCGTCACGATTACACACCGACTCCAAACTTGGGATCCTTGACAACACTCCAAAAATGGTAGTAAATTTTCATTATTATCCTATTCACGTTACCACATTTCACTCACAAAGGAAATTAGTAGGAAGTTATATGGTTAACAAGTTGCATGAACAAGAGCAAGGAAAATGCATTAAACTCACTAAGATATAACCATATAAAGCATCCCCATGCACTAGTAAATTATGTTTAAATGAAAAATATCAATCATATAAATGATATAAATTAGTCAAATAATGTACTCATCATATCCCCTGCACTTTACCTGTTACATGTCCCAATGCAACTCATCTTTGTCTTGCCCTTTGGCCAATCTGTTGAGCCATGTTATACTCCTCAAATTGATCAACATATTGTTTTCTAGTTCCCTTACATCCCTGAGTGTTTGAAATCACTTCTACCCAAGATGTGAAAATCTCATGTGATTGGGCAGCATTATTTTTCCAGGTTGTAGTTAGACTTAGGAGAAAAGGTGGCCTCACTTATAGTACTACTTGTTTGTCACTTTATTGTTTTTCATTCTTTTATGATAATTGATGAATTATTGTGATGAGTGCATCACTTCATCTTATACTCCAACTTACATTTGAGGGGAGATAACTATATGATGGAAAAGTGACAAGTGAGCATGGGAATCTACAAGTAACTCTTCCTTGCACCCGACCTCTCGAGGTCATGCCGAGATAGCCGGTGGGGATGGAATACGCGTGGGATGCAGACAAACTAGTTAGGTAATCTGATGTCTTCGACACGCACTAGTGGAAATTGTGAATCTAAGGAAAAGAAGGCCCTCCTAACCTGAACTGGTGTGATAGATCGATCGGTGAGGATGACTGCTCAAAGGCTCCAATCAATATTGAGCTCTGGCGTGATTCGGTCTATGGGTTGTGGAATACATGAAAATGACTTGGGATAGTCTCGTGTATATTTCCAGATAGGGTCATAGGGTGGATGATGGATATAGTGGACTCTATGGGTGATTATCTAGCCTAGTCCAGAATTCCTTAGCTTTATTAGCTGCTACGTCTAACAAGGATAACTGTTCGATGATGATAGGTGGAAGTGGAGTAGATCTGAATACTAATGTGCATAGGCCAGCATCTATGTCTGATTCACCTATGGATTCATTGGGCTATGGGATTTGTGGGTCACAACCATAGATTCGTGTTTGTTGTGGTCCTGTTATGGTCATGTGTGGACTCAGTCCCTAATCCCTAATATCTAATAGTCATATGCTTTCTCAGCCTCTATATTCAGAATTAATAGTTGTGTGATCCTTTTGAGTATCTCACGGTGTTCGTGTAACCTCGAATTCTTAAGTGGTATCTATATCTATGAGAGTGTCTCCTGCGTCGGCTATGGGACCAAATGATCACAACCAAACGTTTTCTCTCTTTCAAGACCTTATACGATCATGTGGATATATATCTAGGGTAATCTATAGTTTGGTTGATTTAACCAAAACTTGTGTGCTTTGTCCTCTTCTATGTTTAACCCACTTAACTGGAGGCTGACTGTTGTAAATTTGTCATTGTTTGGAAGACTTGGATCCTAAGATTCTGATCTATATCAGTTATTGCTATGACGAGATCAGGTTGGGGCACGATTGGCTTGAATACGTATTCTCTGGGCTCTCTAGGTCCCGTGATTGTCATACAAAAGCAACAATGTAAATCCAATTGCAGCAAAGTAAAATTAACTATGTGAAGTGTATTTATAGCATATATAACTTCTCTATTTTTGTATTTTTCTGATGAATTTATATGAATGAAATTGAAGGAGCAACTATTTTAATATATCTAGAATTTGACAACTAATCTAATAACGAATTTAAAACAAACAAAGCAACCGAGTATAGCTACTTGCCTGTGCAGTTGTAAATCTATTCTAAATAATGAAATAACTGATCTAATCTATTTGAAAGACTCTCGATCCTACCTCAAAAGTGAGGAATGAATCATAGTTTCTCAGAAACTATCAATCCCCATAGCTTCCCTAGAAATATCAAAAGTAAAATTGACTGAAATAAAGTGATTAACTACTCTATTTGATATGCTTCTAACTAGAACTTTGAAAGCTAGAACCTGGATTTTGCATAACAGTGGCGAATCCGATGGTGTGTGTGGTTTTGTCCCCTCAGTGTGATCTCCTCATTCCTTCATGCTCACGTGGATCCAGAAAAGCATGTAATGCTAGCATCAACAGAAGTAGATATTGGGACAAAGGTAGCTTAGGATACAGACTGAATACAATGCGAGTAGGAGAGAGATAGTGCAAGAGTACAGAGCTTGGCTTATGTAATTCCTAGTGGGATTTATTACGAGTCATGCAACATAAAATGTCCAGAACCTGAAACTATCCTGTTTGAAGAACAAAACCTACAACTTTAATGGCTTCCTATTGAAATCAAACTATCCTATTCCAATTGATTTGGATGAAGTGATAACAACACTTTGCACAAGGTGGATATGTGGCTTCCTAACAACAAAACAACACTAACTAGGCATGCAATGAATGAAACTAAGAATTCTAAGCAAAATGAAAGACTAATCTATTGCAATGAGAAATTCAGAGGCAAATTTGAGGGGCCATTTGCTTGAGCACAAGCCAACTATTTATAGCATTTGCATTTACCCAAAGGTAAAAACCAAATTGATCTCTTAAACCATAAACAAAGCCAAAACACTATTCCAGGGAACCAGAATCATTAATGCAAGCCAAAGGTGGTGAAAAAGATGGTAAACGTTGAAATTTACATGAGTCGCATTAAAAAGAACATTCTGGAAAATGAGTGAAGGATCATTTTGCCTTGATCAAGGCGGCGGTCATGAGACTGCCACCCAGGTAGGGCAGCGGTTTCGTCACTGAAGACCAAAACACAAAGAAAAGGAGGGGAGAAGAGAAAACAAAGCATGTAGGGGCTAAGCGGGGCATGCGGGATGTTAACACATACTTGGAGAGCTGTTCGGATCCCGAACACCTTGCAAGGAGACCTGTATCATCATTAGGGAATGTGTTATGTTGTTCCGGTGGTGCAGTACCCTACAATTTTGTGTACGTACAATAACCTCTCTTTGTTTCAAGGGTAAAGTCAAAGTATTGCATTTTCTTTCAAAATCCTGCCTTGCTACCCCAAAATGTTGTAGACTATAGGCCTCAAAATCTTGCACACATTTTAGTAGAAATTTGGAAGTATTATCCCCAATACCAATATGATAGTAAAGAGATCTGAAATTCTTTCTCATGGCCACATCATTGTGATGAGTAGGCCTAATGTAGAAACGATGGTGTGAGATGTTTGATTAAAAATGTCCATTTTCTCTCCCCACACAATTTGATTCCTAAGTAGTGACTGGAAGGATTTTAACTGAAAATATCCCACAAAAAGGTTAATAAAGAAGTTAGGAACATTGGTGACTAGCATGTTGTGGAGGTAGAATTCACATAGCTGATTCTTGTATGTCAAGGGGACTGTCTTGATAAATTGATAGAAAGGTGTTACCATCAGGAGCTTCATAAGGTTCTTGACTACACAATCTCAGTAACTACCAAGAGTAAAATTGTTCTTGAATAAACATACTATAGGTAGAAGAAGGTTTCCTACAAGCCAGAAGCTTACAGGCAAAGGACAAACAAAGTCCAAAAGAGATTGTAACTTCCTTTTCTCATTTATGTTGGCCTCAAACTCTTCCTTTAATTTTTTGTTTTCATTTTTAACTCTTTATTCTGAAGAGATAATTGATTGAAATCATCCAAAACTCTAAGGCCTATATCTTTTTTTCTTTTGAGGATGCTAACTTCTACCTATACGGAATAATTTCTCTAACTTTTCTACCATTCTCTTGTGTGAATGCAGTTTGCAAAGATAAATTTGTTTCCTGCATACCTTTCAATTTTTCCTTGAGGGAGGAAATTTATTCCAAATAACACTTTGGTACATCACCTTCACATAATCCATGGTTGTCGGTCTCCATCGCAATCGGTTCGGAGTTAGGTATGTGTTTTAGGTATTAAGGGTATTTTCGAAGCTGCTATGTGGATTTCTTGCACCAAGTCATATGTAAGAATATTCTTCATCCATCCGTGTTGATTTGGGGTGGATTTCTAATCACTTGTGGTGGTGACATAGGAATTCATTGAGAAGACTCTACAGGAATGGCTCCTCCTCCATTTTGCATCTTGCTCCACTTTCTATACCTTATGCATTATAATGCTCATTATTTTGAGATTTTTTCTTTAGTAGGTGTAATATATCTCTCTTGTTTGTTGAGATATTTTGTATATGTATTTTAGACACTTTTAGGCATGTTGACAGTCTTTCTTGTGTTGGAGATATTTTGGTGAATCCCAGTGTTATTTTTCAATAATTGAATAGGAGTTTTGTCAACTCATACATATTTGTAGCATCACTCCACCCATTCAACAATATGGGGGTGTGGTGTTGATCCTTCTTCTTTGGGTTTTTGTGTTCTTTCCTTGTTACCTTGGCTTTTCTTGGATCATGGCACTTCTATTTCTTTGGATCTTCTTTCATTGCCTTGTTGCCTTGGTTACTATTCTTGATAGTGCAACACCTATTTGTAGTAGTTGATCAAATTACGTTTAGTATTTTTTACACTCGTTGTCATCACTCGATTGATAGTATCCAATTAAGGAGCTATTCTAGTGAATCCTAGTGTCAGTTGTTTTTGAGTTTTGTGATTGAGAAGTGGATTCGGACCATAGTGCACACCAAAATTATTTAACATTGTTCAAGTTTTTATAGATGAGATTCTTGGGATGCCTTGAGTAGTTTTTTATCTCTCTCGAATTTGTTATTAATGGTTTTGGGTACCTTGTGGTGTCTCTTTTTCCCGTTATTGTATGTGGGTACCTCATCATGCCTTGTTTTAGGGACCCACCTTTTTTTCTGCCCACATAAGCTACACTTATGGGGGAGTGTTAGTTTAGGTTATTATTTATCCTTTTATTTGTTTATTAGGATAATTATTACACTTGTGTTAGCTCTACACTTTTTGTGTTAGCTTGCTTAGGTATACCAGTTGTGTTAAGTTAGTTTACCAGTTATGTTGAGTTAACTTACTAGTTGTGTGGAGTCAACTCTACTTCTAGTATCAATTAGTGAGAGTTATTCACCACTGATCTAGGTGGTAGTTTCACTTTCCTCCTCCTATATGAACATAAATTTCATCATTCTAATATGTATCTTTTGAGTTGAGTTTTTGTGCACTTTTATGGCTGTGGTAGTGTTTATTCTTCTGGAGTGATCCTGGGATAAGAAGCATTGGCTTCTCCAGCAGTTTGTTTGTTAGTCTACTTGTTTACTTTCTAGTACTGCATTACTTTATGTATTTTTCTTTTATTCAGTTCTTTATCAATGGAAAAACTTAGTATTATGGCTCTTCATGTCATTTTACATTTTTTTGTATGCTTATATCAAATAAATACTTACTTCTGAGAAACATGGCACATTAGCTACATTGCGATATTCCAATTCTCCATCTATCTTATCTTCCATTCTAATTCATTTTATACCTATCATTTTCCATTCTTCCCCCCTCTCTTGCTTCTTCCATTTGAGGCATGGGATCCTGCTTAATCAATCCATTTGAATAATGACCAACGAGGCTCAATTCAAATCTTAGCCGATGTAGTGTCTTATTCTTGTTGTGATCACTTTTCTTATTTTTGAGCACTAATCCACCTCTTCTATCACCCCATTGTCACTCAAAGGGGCATCCTCCATCCTACTAATTTTTCTTCTACCATTACAAAATTTAATTGTTTGTAATTGTCTACTATCTTTGAAATGGTGTTGCTTGTGCTACACCACATCAAAGAGGGGAAAATGTAGACACCTAAATATGACTACACAATTTTAATACTAAAATTACACTAATTATCCTCTTTCCCATCATTTCATTATAATTAGTGGTTTTCCACTAATTATCTAACATTCCCATTCATTTTGGTCAATTAACAACACTTCGTTAATTAACTAGCCTTCCCTTCATCCTGGATGCTAATTAATGACACTTCATTAGTTATAATCCTCTTTTAATTAATTAATTAACCATTATTAATTAATTAATCCTTTCAATATCATATTTAACTAATAAACCTTCTTATTAGTTAAATCCCCCTTTCAAACCCTTCAAATTCTACTAATTTCCTTCTAAATCATCTCCAAATGGATTTTTAAGCTTATCTTGGTCTATTAATTAATCCTAGTTGATTAATTAAATCACCCCAAATCCCATGATTTGTTAATATCTAATTAATATCTTCTAATAATACTTATCTCTTTCTTATTCTATATTCCATTTATCCCACATTCACTAGGTTGCAAACTTCTCCCAAATTGGAAAGATATATAAAGAACCTAGTACACATTGTCGAAATTTACACCATGTCTATGTAAGAAATATGAATATGATAAGAGAATTTAAATCTTGGAAGGATTATTGATCAAGCAACCTTTTCCATATTTTACTTGGAAAAAATTAGTAAGAGAAGAACCAAACATGATAATTAAGCCATATTGGGAGATCGCTTCCTCTTCCATGGAGAATTCCCTTTAATTGTGTGTAGTTACGTTTAGATCACTAAAGGTGTGCCTACAATTACAAAGCATATCCAAATATCAAAGGATTGGTTTTGCATTTAATTTTTTAATGTTTGATGCACATTAGTTAAGCTTTATCATGATGTTTATGTTGTTGATTAACTAAGTTAGGAATCTATTTGGTGTTAGTTTCTTTTCACTAACTTAGATTAATTCAATCACATGCATACAAAACCTAGTGAAGAAATTAGTCCATGCAAAGTTAAAAGTTAGCTTACACCCTCGAAAAGAGTCTTTCTAGTTTCTTTCATCAACTAGTAGAGGATAACATGATAAAATATCTAATCACAAGAACCTTGTATGAAGGAGAACCTGTACCATCTTGGTATAAAATCAATACATATTGCAATTTTCATTGCATTGATGACCATTCTACAGATAAATGTGTGCTATTTAAACATTACATCCAAAATTTAATTCATGATGGATTCATGTCAATAGAACTTGATGATGAAGCTATCAAGACCAAAGACACGTAAGCTACCACAATTTCTAATAAAGAGTTGACATTGTGCAAAATGATGTACATAATAAAACTCAATGAGATTAAGATGAAAAAGGTCAAGTATCTCTAAATCAAAACCAATCAATCTCTTCTACGGATTTTCTTCCGTTTAATTAAACATTGAACTTATTTTGGAAAATAATCTTCAAACATCACATGAGAGCTTGAACTTGTTTCAAGACTCCTTTCCAACCCTTGATAATATTTACCTCTCTCTTATACATTAGGACCAACAATGTCACATTTCCATGGACCTCTTTTAGAATGATGAGGCCATCCAATAATTCCTTGGGATTTGAGACTCTATTCCCTCATCAAACCATAAGTAGGGATTCGACATTAACCTTGACACCTCTACTTACTTCAACAAGGAATTAAAGTTCTCCAGTCCACCAAATATCAAAAAATATAAAAGTCCTTTACAACTTCAAGACTCCTTTACAACTAATGATATAAACGAATAATCTCAAGACGAGGGTCCATCACCAAGCACCATTGATCTTGATTCTATTATTTAAATACTAGATCTTATGCTCGACATATCTCACCTTGTTGTAGAAACTCAACCACAACAAGTTTGGACACTTGCAATAACACAACCTTCTGTGTCCATAATACCTCAAATGATTAATCTTGCAATCATCTCATCAACGATGATTCCTACGTATCAAGACATCCACATGCGTACACTCTATGAGGTACATATACCCAAGAATATCCTTATACAACCTTTTCAAGCTTTAATTTCCAATATATCATCACACAAATTAATCCACTGCAATGATAGAGTAACATTGAATATTTTCTCTCTAAGGCCTATAAGGAGCCTTAGATACACATATGGGGATCAATATTTCTTTCCTTGCATTCTTCCACTTATGGGTGAATATGAATTTCAACATATTCTCCGTGTTGAAAACTTACCTCTAACATCACATAGGTTTTTTGATCTCATCGAAAACTCATCCAATCATAGATCCTTTGACTTGGACTTCATCCACCCAAGTCTCACACTTTAAGACTTATCAAATCTTTCGATTCTCTCCTTTGACTTGGATTTCATCCATCTAAGTCTCGTAAATCAAGAATATTTGAATCTTTTGATCCCCTCCTTAGAATTGGACTGGTATGCCCAATTATCATAAATCAAGACTCATCAAATCAAGGATACATTAAAAATATTTTTATAAACTCCATTGGCTTAGATATCGTCCATCCAAGTCTTATAACAAACTTTAAATAACATGGGCTTCTTACACGGGTAATCTCCACACTAGGGAGGTGGTTCACACGGTTAACTCATTTAATTTTTTTACTTGTTTCATCCATTGGAAAATATATTAATCATGACATCTTCATCTCTCCACATTATTTTCCTACATGACATAGGTTAAAATTGTTTCTATTGGGAATTTTATGTCTTATTCTTGTTATGGTTTCTACCATTCCATATATTTTTACCTACAGTTTGTCAAGAAGCTTACAGATGGAAAATCCTCCTTTCCAAAAATCTCTTTCTTTAACAGAAAACACTAAACTTCGTTACATGGATATGTACACCATCTATATAAGTTTATGATGTTGAACCCTTGTGTCCTACTATTCTCGTTGATAAGAGAAAACACTTAGTTGAACTTAGACTCGAGTCCACACGGAATAATGACATAAGAACAAAAGCACAAAGTTATAGGAAGGCATCACGCACGGAGGTGAAGAGTAAGACTCTCAAGGACTTAGCTGATTTTGGAGATCGGTCTATTCTTAGAGATTTATGTGTAGAGTACACAAAGCAATGCCGAGATTTACACGCCACTCTTCTTGGGGATTTTAGAAGGACATGTCAATTCACTCTTGCATGGGCATAAGTTAAAAATAGATCCATTACTTGAGTTAACTATCGGGAATCTATAGATAGCATACTTGCATGTATGGCTATAATTGTAAAGAGGCACATGGCTGTTATTAGCATGTGACATATTTCTAGTAGAGTTAAGTGGTGAAGGGTTAGTTCCCCACCCTATATATATATATGTAATGAACTACTTAGAAGATATATAGAGACATACATAGAGAATGGATGGAACCACATGCGACTGGATGATTGTAACAGATCCATGCGCGCATGCCTGGTATTGTATGAAGCTACTGTATTGTTGGTTCAATGAATAGATAAAGGAAATTGGTTGAAAAAAGTGTGTGATGTGTTTTATCAATGCATGTTATTACTTTCATGATGATTTACCTTTAGCACTTATAGATCTGGTTGGATATAAATGGTGAATGGATGGATTAGTTCCTAAAATATATGTTTACTATTTTATCATACCACCATTCTACTATTACAACTAATAAGAGGGACCTGGTACCTTTACGTGCTTTGGGTGAGCACTCAACCAGGGCTGAGTGATGTGCCAGCGTGACTAGGTGTTAACTAACAATCCTAGGCTACATCATTGGTTCCATTGCTAGGACCTCTTTTTCAGTTGTTTCGAATGGTTCACGATGAAGACATATCAGCTAACCCTAGCAAGTGTTGAATAATGGATTCATGATCTGGAGGAAGAATATGCATGGAGGTTTAACACTTGATCCATATTTAGCACATGTACTTGGGTAGAGCAGAATTTGTATGACAGTTTATACAAAATCTTCTTTACTATCTTTGATGAGAGAATTGTCTCGAATGGTTGATTGTGTATGCATCTAAGCGGAATTGGAAGTATCGCATGCTTGTTTGGACACAAGAGGAATTTCAAAACTATATGATGCTAACCAAAGATGGACTCACGTGGTAGATACCTGGTTTCATGGTGTCCTAAATAGCTATATTTTAGAGTATTCAATTTCAAATTATTCGTGCCCAGAGGTAGCAGAGTTCTAGTTTCTATGGTATCCTAGAGGGACATATTTTCAAGGTATTCCACTGACAATAAAAATACTAATGGTAACATTGAACTTGGAAGCTAAACCCATGAAGATCTAAAGAATCTCCACACGCGGGGGCAAGAACAGGATTGGTGAAAGATGGCAGACCTATCGGCAACATCGGCAGAGGGAAGAAATGCGGCTGAAGTATGATGAGGCATGCAAGAGGGAATTATGCAAGAGGCAAGAAATTGTAGAATGGATGGTGTTGTGGAGAGAGATGGCTTGTGAAGGATTTGAGGCTCATGGGGAGGAAGAAGAGTAAGATCATCAGGAACTCCCCCATCTAGGGAAGCATGACAAAGAACCCTCTTCAACCTTGCATGGAAGCGTGCCAGTAGATATGACATGGGCCATTGGCACGCATCTAAGCCAACCTGTTGACCTAGCCCTTGCACTTAGTTTTCCAGTATCTAGTACAACAGGTAAAAGTAGTTTTAATTCAGGAAGTGAAAGCACAGAAATAGGTCCAGACAGTAAGTACACCAATGGTAGCATAGATAACTTTGTTATTCTTTGGGGGTACATTATCAGGCTCATCATCTACATAGAATATGAGCATGCTGAGTGTGGGAACCACCTATGGAGCTGGGACTACTTCCCAGACTGTAGGGGTCCACTATAGTAGCACCGCTGGGGCATGGGAGTGCATCCATGGGCCCTATTCCAAATTCGGAGGAGGATTGGGTTGTATGGGCAGTTCTAGTTTCGGTGGTATTAGAGGAAGAGGAAACCAAGGAGGTTCTGGGTTGGGTGGTCAAGGCCCACAAAGAACCCTGCAGAACATTTATATGGAGATGTCCCTTTGTCTCCCGAATACAAAGGTATCAAATATGCTTTTGAACATGTTCATATGTGTGAAATATTGTGGCGTGCAAAAGGTATTACGGCCCTTGAACGCAAGGCAAGTCAATTTGCTACTACATTACAGTGCACGCGCGCGCATAGCTGGTATAGGAAGTTTGACCCCAATCAAACTTGTATTGACTATGCAACATTGAAAGATGCTTTCTTAAAAGAGTTCCACATCCCAGAGTTTGAGCAGAAGAGTATAAGTGCACTCAAGGATATAAAGCAAGGCACTACTGAAAGTGTACGTGAGTATGATGCGTGATTTAAAACACTTCTATCCAAACTCTCTTATGACATTCATGCAAGTCAGCATGCACAATGGTTTGTTGGGGGACTGATTACTCCATTTTGGAGAGCACTATCGCATAAAACTTATACCAATCCACGTGAAGCATTAGAAGCCACTTTACGCTGAAGCATTTGGGAGTATTGACACTGGAGTTAGTCCATTTTTAGAAGCTTAGATAACGGCTATGGTGAAACAATTAGAGAAATTATCAGCAAACTCAGCTCATGAAACACGCTTAGGGATTTGGTGTACAGATTGTGAAGTGGAAGGGAACACTAAGGATAGTTTCCCTCACAGAACTATACGTTCATTGTTATTAGACTGTGAGATTTTCCATTCGAACCATGATGTTAGCCACTGCCCCCTCCTACAATGCACAATCAGGAAGAATGTATCCTCCTTTTGTAAAATTTGTAGGTCTATGACCCATGATATTGAGGACTATAGATTGATTGGTTAGATCCTTGATGCCATTGATATTGGGGTTAGACAGGCGAGTGTGGCTGATAATTCTAAAGGGAAGAATGAGCATCGGGATAGGGATTGTAAAACCCACTATGATAGGAATGACGAAAGGTTTGAACGGGCTCATGAAAGAGGATGAGGATATAGAGGTGGATATGGAGGACGAGACCAAGGTGGAGGAATGAGTGAATTCCCTCGAGGAACTTGCTATACATGTGGCTCACCTGACCATTATAGGTGTGAATGGGCGTGGAATATTTCCTGTTTATTTTGTGGAAAGGGGCATAGTTATGAAGAGTGCCTAGACTTGTATGAGCAGCTCAGTAAGCATCACAAAAAAGAAAATAAGGGTGCGGGGATGGTTAGAATCCAGTGTGCGATAGAGAATTAGTGGATGCAAAAGTTAACACTAGAACCTGAGGTGGTAACAGTCAAGATAACCACACGAGCTGAGGCGGCATGCACAAGAGAGGTGTTACAACAAAAGCTGAAAATCACTAGAGAGGAAGTTTTGCATTCTAGATATCTAGATCTAGCTCATCAGAAAGAATTCTATCAGGACATAATGGAGGTCTTTAAGAACCTTGAAGGTGAGATACAAGGTTTAAAAGAGCAGTCTCAGAATTTGGAGCACAAGGATATAGAACAAGCCCTGTCGGATATTGACGACATCAGAGAGGTATGTAGAATGTTGCACCAGGAGAATATTATTCCTTTATTAGGGAATTGGTTGAAAGGGAATACTCCGTGCGCAAAGACTGAGACTAGAAGACAAATACTTCATGCGAATATCCCTCCTAATAGCATTGAATACGACAAGGAGATCACTTTGAATGCTGTTGTGGACGGGTGGCTGCTAAGCAATATTCTGATTGATACAGGTGTGGAAGTAAATTTACTTACATTGGATGCGTGGGAACAAATGGGGAGACCCCCATTGCAGCCATCATCTAATGTATTGTTTATGGCAAATAGAAAAAATCTACTCCCATAGGAGTTTTGAAGGATGCATCTATCACTATACAAGGGGCCAAGTTCATAGGAGACTTTGAAGTGCTAGTGCTTGCGGAAGTAGATAGTTTCCTAGCTTTTCTTGGGTGCCCTTGGTGTTATGCGAACAATGCTGATTTGAGGTTTAACAAAGGGTATATCAGCTTCGAAAACAAGGAGGAAAGGGTCATAATACCATTGAAAGATGGGAAATCCGTGCCATATGTGGAACCTTTAAACGAAGAGGACTTGAATAGAATCTATGCACGTGCTATTCGGGACCCAGAGGTCAATGATCCATCTAAGGAAGGAATCCTTCATTGGGAAGATTCTCAGTCAATCAGCGATACTACTAGTATTACTTGCGATAATTGGGCTCATGGAACTTATGAACTAGTGGGGCGTGAAGTTAAGCGCATGGTTACTAGTAAGATGGGTTTTCACTCTATTCAATGTATAGGTCGTGCAATACCCCACTATACTGGATCTGAAGATTTGGCTAGGTTCTTACAGGCCATAGAAATAAATTGGCATGAACTTAAACAATGCACTATGCTATCATATACTTTGGGTGGGATGACCATGCACTAGTGGGTAGTCCACAGGGATAATCTCTTGAAATGGGAAATGATTGGGACCACCTTATCAACCAGATTTTAAAGGAGTAATGCACCTACAAACAAACAACCTTATCATGGTGATCAACCTACTCAACATCATATCCAACAGTGTGAGAGACTCTAGACAGTAGGCCAGGAAGCATTACCGCCTTCACTTTGGGTGCATCGGTTTTATTCTACTCTAAAAGGTTACGCGCGTGCTTGGTATGTCTATGCTGAATTACATCGAAACTGACAACCGGAAAAATTTGATTGCAGGGATGATCCAAACATTTGACTTCTTTTCATCTACACCACCAGTGAACATAGCTTTAAGCTTTATCAAGCGCTTAACCATGGGAGATAGTGGGAAAGCGGAAGAACTTGTTCAAAAGTTATTTGGTGAGACAGAGATAGGGGTGTGCTTTGTAGATGAAGAAGATGATATCATATTACTTGAGCGTGCTTCTTTGGAAAAAGATAAAGGGAAGATGGTATACATAATTGATGAGGAGGAAGTTGAGAACTTGGACATGGATCATTCACATGGGACACATGAAGTATTATCCAAAGTGCGGATGTAGATGCACATGCATATCACGAACCTATGAAGACAACAAAGGTCAATTTAGGCATCGAAGTTGAACCTAAGGAGGTTATAATTGGGGATTACTTTTGAGAATCGAGGTAACAAAGATCATAGAGTTACTTCGTGATTATGAGGACTTATGCCCAAGAGGATACCATGAACTTAAAGGTGTGCATATATCACTCGGAGAAATGAAGATAAAGCTCAAGGAAGGTGCGTGCCCTGTTAGGAAGTGGCCATATCGAATGAATCCCAATTTACACGAGAAAGTAAAGGAGGAGATTGACAAGATGCTGAAATTTGGGATCATTCGACCACTGGATGAATCATAATGGGTCAGTCCTATGGTGATAAGTATAAAAAAGGATGGTAGGATTTGAATCTGTGTTGATTATAGGAGTTGAATACAAAGCACGTGCTACGATCCCTTTCTTATGCCATTCACGGAGGAAATATTAGGAGTGGCTGGGCACAAAATATATTCATTTACAGATGGGTTTTCAGGGTATCATCAGGTTAGGATTGCCTGGAAGATCAAGAGAAGACCACCTTCACTACTGAATGGGGAAGCTTTTCTTATACTATGATGCCCTTTGGATTGAAGAATGCACCTGTTGTATTTTCAAGAATAGTCGTACAAGCCTTTAAGGATTTTATTCATAACTTTTTACAGGTCTATCTTGATGATTGGACCGTTTATGGGCTGATCAAGGATCATTGTGACAATTTGTGCTTGATGTTTGAAAGATGTTGACAGTTGAGTATCTCATTAAATATCAAGAAGTGCATCTTTGCTACTCCCTTTGGCACACTTTTAGGACATATCATCTGTAAGGAAGGGTTGTTGGTTGATCCAGCTAAAGTTGCAGTCATCATTGGCTTGAAAGTGTCGGCCAGTCATCGCGAGGTGCATAAATTTTTGGGTCATACAGGGTATTACCGGAAGTTTATAAAAGGGTATGCAAAATTTTCCGTGCCCTTGGAAGAGTTACTCCAAGGAAAAGGTACATTCTATGGGGGAGTCACAAGCAGCGTGTGTTTGAGATATTGAAGCAGAAACTTACTACCGCACCTATCTTGCATTTTCCTTCATGGGATAAACCTTTTCATGTTCATGTGGATGCTTCTAGCACAACCATTGGTGCTGTCTTAGCTCAACCAGGTGAAGGTATCGTTGATCATCCCATTTGCTTTACTAGTAGGAAGTTGACCCGCACGAATAGAATTATACAACTACAAAGTGCGAGGCCCCTTTCCATGATCTATGCCTTCCACAAATTCGTCAAGATTTGTTGGCTACACAATTTGTGTTTTATAAAAATAACATGGCATTAAAATATTTGGTGAACAAGCCCATTTTATAGGGGTGCATATGCCGGTGGGTACTCTTGTTTCAAGAGTTTGAACTTACGGTTATAGTTAAACCAGAAAAAGCAACTGGACTAGATCACTTGTCTAGAATTCAATCGGGGAAGAGGCACAAACAATAGAAGAGACCATCCCGATGCATAGTTGTATAGGTTACAACGCGTGCCATCGAACTAGAAGACATTGTTGTCTTTCTAAGAACTGGTATGGAACCCAAAGGCATGAGAGATTTACATAAGAAGCAACTTGTTGTTCACGTGGCACCATTCATGTTAATTAGTGGTGATTTGTACAAGCTAGGAAGAGAAGAGGTGTTACACTTTGTTGTGTCTTGGAGCATGAATGAAAGGACATAATGGAAGAAGCACATGGTGGTATTACAGGTGGCCATTATGTAGGTGATGCAACAATGCGCAAGATCCTACTTGCCAGGTTATGGCGGGAAATATTGTACAAGGATTGTAAAGAGTATTGTAAGACATGTGACCATTTTCAACATCTCGGTCGACTAGGACAATAGGATGAGATGCCCCTACGACCCATAATGAGTGTAGAACCCTTTGAGAAATGGGAAATTGACTTTGTCGGGCCTATCTCCCTAGCCGCGCAGCAGACTAGGTTTTACTATATCATCATTTGTACAGCATTATCTTACCGATGGGTAGAAGCAACACCTACAAAGGACTCGGATAAAGTGGTACAACAACAAGGTTCTTATGGGAGAATGTCCTTACAAGGTATGGCTGTCCTTTAAGTTTAACAAGTGATAGGGGCACACATTTTTAAAATGAGACAATACGAATTCTTTTAGACGAGTTTATGGTTACCCACCATAAAACTACACCCTATCACCCTCAGGAAAATGGGACTCTTGAGGATTTTAACAATATCTTGAGCCACACATTGACCAAGATATGTGATGTCAGGAGAAATTATTGGGATGATAAAGTATCAACTATTCTTTGGGCTTATAGAACAACATACAAAAGATTGAACAAAGCCACACCTTTTCAATTGGTGTTTGGCGCGGAAGCTATTCTGCCTCTAGAATTTATGTTACCATCCTTGCACATTGCGTGTGCTAGAGGTCTAACTGATGAGTAGGCCTTGGAAGAATGGATTGCGAAGATGCTTCAGCTAGATGAGTGCCGTGCCATCGCACACTGGAGTTAGAAATAGGAGAAAGCATGACAAAAGGCATGGCATGATTGGCACATCAGGGATAAGAAACTTGTGGTGGGACAAATGGTACTTCTATATGACTCCAAGTTTTTGCACCATCTAGGAAAGCTCAAGGTGCATTGGTTGGGGCCATATGTTATCACTCATATACTTGAGTTTGGTGCCCAGTTGGAAATAATTGATGGCACACACGGTTGCCGGTTACTTTAATGGGAATAGGTTGAAGCCCTACTATAAATAAGTCTTCTTGGTGTTTGTAATAAGGTAGTGTTGCAGATATGTCGAGTTTCCCTTTATGCATTTCCTTAATGTATTTCTTTCATCGTCACTATGATTTTTCAATTTTAGCTCTTGTTTGTGTAATAAGCGTGCTTGCGCACATGAAACTAACTACAATATGAAGCATGTTGATGCGCAGAGGACTGCACATCCTTTTCATGTGGGGTGGATTGTTGGTGACTCTCAGGGATATCTTTGTGAAGATATCATCATGTTGTGGGTGTTGAAAGAAGGTTGCTAAGGGTAATTGACAAAAGATTTCTTCTCAAGATAAGAAAGGATGAATATGGATAAGGGAAAGTATAATGCGAGGTAAGTGGCGGCCATGGTAATTACCAGGAGATCATGCAGTGACGAGGTACTCGGGCGTGAAGGTGCGTGTTGAAGAGAAGTCTATGACAGAGGGTAAAGAGGCGTGCTAGAAGGTTATAGCTTTGGCGTGAAAATATACCACGCGGAAATGATAAAAATAGGTCATAAATGAGGATAATTTAGTAGGTGGAGTAATTAATGTAGAAAAAATTAGAAATCTATATAAGCACGGGATGTGATTTCATTTTTACCCTTACGACTATGAGAATTCAATAGAGAGCCTATATGTGAAGAGCATAAAGCTAACTGATTCAAGGTGCGAAGTAAGTGAACCAGCACGAGAGAAGAGATTTGTGTATTAGAAGGGCTTAGATCCCCTAGAAGAAGGGTTTGACAAAGCAGAGTAATACAACAGAGTTAGGGTGTGCAAGTTCATAATTACAAATTAGGGCACGGAGGAATCAGGTTAGGGTTTGAAGAAAATCACTCAAAACACACAGCAGCTGACCTATAAAACAAAACCCTGTAAGAGAATGGCACCAAAGAAGAAAGCAACACCGATAAAAGAAAAGAAGAAGGTGGTGGTGGAAGAAGAGGAGGAGATGGCCCCAAGAGCAATTTATCTAAAATGTAGTACCCTAAAGAAGTTATTGTGGGGTAAGAATGGAATACCCACATAAGACAGAGCAAGATAAGTGAATACAATCACCGAACCAGTGAAAACTAGAAGAAGTTAGACGACCTGCTCACCACTCGAACAAACAGTGCACTGAGGATGGCATGCCGATATATGATGATGCCAGGGAAAAGCTACTCAAGGGAAATGGTGTTTACCAGCTTTATGAGCTCCCATACTTTGGAAAGTATGCACCCTTGTACAGATGGCTGATGAGCCGAGTCCATGAGGACTTCTTCTACTTCACAGGACGGAGGGTAAGACTGACACCCATCCTCATTGCCATAGTTACTAGATTATAGGAAATAAGTGAAGACATTAAGACCGACTTAGTAGAAAAAGCACCATTTTGGAGACATAGAAGGTGTTGGGCTATTAGAAAGGACCGCGTGGGATGGACATTGACAAGTTGAAAAATTGTCCAATAGTATAGGCAGCAACACATCTAACCACAAATTTTAATGACCAAGAACATTGGTCACAAGTTAATTCTATGTGGTTGCATGTGGCCAAGCGCATGTCAAAGGGAACCACTTATAACATCACCGGATTTATCACAGAGCAGATAGTCAAGGAAGTGCACGAAGGAAGTAAGATAAGTTTTGGTTGTATCTTACTGAGTTTAGTCTTTATGGAGATCGGGGTACCAGATGGCCCAAAAGAGAACATATGGGAGTACCCCATGAATCATAAGTCTCCATTTGAGTGATTCAACAAATATCTTTGTAAAGGGTCAATGACGGAGGAGGTTAAGGAGCGTAGTTGAGATGTGGTATGATAGGCTCCATGCAACATTTGGGGAAGAATGGCGCATACCCAAGGATTTTCCCTTGGTCTTGGGAAAATAGGTACAATTTGTAGTCTACCAGAATTACTGTATTACACGCTTTCTAATGGTAGATGGGTCATGGAGCCCTTGGTGTAAACTGCCATATGCATTCCCGCATAGTACTTCCAAGTTGCAGTTCACACCAACACACGGAGGTTAGTATTTAATGCAGACAAGGTGGAATGTGAGTATCACACCCTGAGAAAAACTTATGGATATCCAGGGAGGAATGCATACAACGAGAATAACATCTCGAAATCTTAAGCACTAAGCCAGAGATAGTGGCCATCACGGATATTGGGGCCGCACTAATATACCTCCAATTGAAGCCTAAAATGGAAAATAACAAGTACATGGAGAATGAATTCATGCTTCCAGGGCCACCGAAGGGAAAACATACTATGGAGAACATTCGACACCTAGGCCCTCTATGCCTAGGAAAGATGAGGAGGAAGAGGATGAAGAACCTGAAGATAGTGGCACCTGGTGCAGAGAAGGAAGCAACCATCTAGCTAGGAGGGGGAGCATGCGACAACTCCCCAGGGAGAAGGAGCTACGGGGAGGAGTAGGGCACACAGAGATTTAAGAAGGTGTTTAAGCACACAAGGGCGCAAGGAGGAACCCCGCATGAAGGAGCCAGAGGAGAAGAAATGGAGAAAACTCAGGCTGAGTGAGGAAACAGAGGAATCTAAGGAGAAGGCACCTTCATCTCCAACTGGGGAAGAGCCTCAACATGAGGGGGAGAAGATGGAAGAAGAAGAAGGGGGTCAATCAGAGGCTACACAGGACAAGGGTGGGGATACATATGGTATTCCCAACCTTGATGTAGCCATTCCAAGAGGACCCCGATCCCGTCGAATAGGGGAGGACGCTAAGGCACATGCCATGGGGTATGCAAAAGACCCAAAGCTGATCATTCGCACTCGGTTCTAGAGTACCATCGAGCAGAAGGATTTATTTGGATGGGCGCTCATGGACAAGGACAAGGTGACTCTGCGCACAAGGAAGTAACTCTCATGGTCTATGCACACTCACATGGATGAGCCTAAATTTGATGTCGAAGAAGAATCGTGCACATCATAGTGGTTGAAGAAGGTACCTGAAATGTGCCACATGACAATCAAACCAACAATGATGTCAGATGAGTAGGTGAGAAATGCTCTAGTGAAAGTATCCTCTGAAGTAGCAAGAAGAAACATAGATAAATCTGCTACCATTAAGGCACTGACAGAGAGATTAAAAGCCAAGGATGTGGAGATAGTGTGCCTAGTCTAGGAAAAGGACTTGATCAAAAGAAAGTATGACACTTTTGTTAGTATGGCAGAGGAAATTGGAGATGATGTTCTAAAGGTATGCTCGAATCTGGAATCCGGGTACCAAAATAATTTCCTTCTATGATGCACTATGTGAAAACAATGATAACATTAGTGTTGGAGGATGAAAAGGCACGCGTATCCTCACAGCCCAAGGACTCTAGGGAAAAGACAGAAAAGGTGCAAGCTGCAGTAGCTAGGAAAATTGCTACTTATGAAGGTCTACTGCAAGCCACCCATGATGAACTGAAGAAGGCCGATCATGCGCTAACCATATGCACAGCCCCAGAAGCGCTGATTGCGGTGAAAACCTTGGAGGAAGAAAATGAGGTCCACAAAGTGATGAAGGATGCTTCCCTAGGCTGCACTAAACACCTAGTCATGGTAAAATAGAAGCGCGAGGCACTAGGCGCATGTACAGAACCACATAAGGAGAGGTTGGAGAAACCTGGGGAAGCTCATTGCTCGGAGGATGGATGTACTAGAAGGGGTGCAAACCTCTATGTCAAGCATAATGCTTGTAATAAAAAATGAGCAAGGGAAACTCTCCATGGAAGAGTTGCAGTCCATCATTACAGACGTGCTCGAAAAAAAATAGGAGTAGTGCTAATGGTGTTGGAGAACCTAGAAGTAGATATCAAAGAAGAATATCTAGAGTTGCTGCTACAGGATGAGTGGAGGGCTCGAGGCCTAAACAATTTTGTTAGTTTGTGTATATCTAAAATTCTTATTCAACATTCTTTATTATTTATTTATCCATTTTATGTATAAGTTTTGGGCATCACCATTGTCGGGGTGAAAATGAGATTAGTGTGGGGTAATTTTGATCGAGAAAACACTTAGTTGAACTTGCACTCAGATTCCGCGGAACAATGGCATAAGAGAAAAAGCACGAAGTTATAGGAAGGCGTCACGCACGAAGGTGAAGAGTAAGACTCTCAAGGACTTATCCGATTTTGGAGATCAGGTCTATTCTTAGAGATTGGCGTGCAGAGTACACAAAGCGATGCCGATATTTTCATGCCACTCTTCATGGGGATTTTGGAAGGACATGTCAATTCACTCTTGCATGGGCATAAGTTAAGAAAAGATCCATCACTTCAGCTTAACTATCGAAATCTATAGATATCATACTTGCATGTATGGCTATAATTGTAAGAAGGCATGTGGGTTATTATTAGCATGCGACCTATTTCTGGTAGAGTTAAGTGGTGAAGGGTTAGTTCCCCACCCTATATATATATATGTAATGAACTACTTAGAAGATATATAGAGACATACATAGAGAACAGATGGAACCACATGTGACTGGATGATTGTAATAGATCCATGCGTGCATGCCTGGTATTGCATGAAGCTACTGTAGTGTTGGTTCAATGAATAGATAAAGGAAATTGGCCAAAAAAAGTGTGTGATGTGTTTTATCAATGCATGCTATTACTTTCATGATTATTTAACTTTAGCACTTATAGATCTAGTTGGATATAAATGGTGAATGGATGGATTAATTCCTAAAATATATGTTTACTATTTTATCATACCACCATTCTACTATTGCAACTAATAAGAGGGACCTGGTACCTTTGCGTGCTTTGGGTGAGTGCTCACCTAGGCCGAGTGATGTGCCAAAGATGCCTAGGTGTTAACTAACAATTCTAGGCTGCATGATATTCGCATGTGGCTAAGACTTGGGGGGGCGTAATGTTCCTTCCCAAAAAGCACAATATCGACATACAAGGAAACATTAATCTAAAATACAATTTTTTTAATATAAAATCATTACACCTTTTTTCCTTCACAGAATTCGGTGATGAGACCATATTTATTACTAGTAGTAAGAGATCGGGAATGGAGTAAGGTATCCTTACTCACCAACATTTTGTCTTCAGTGTTGAGCCCTTGTCTCTTACTAGTGGCATGGGGAAACATGTAGGGGCTCCTTTTAAAAAAATCAAACAAAATAAATCCTTCAAAATTTCTTAATCAAAAACATCCCAAGAATTTTCTTATGTTAAAGAGAGACAACAATTCCTTCAACCAAATCTTGTCAATCAGTAGTCCATTTATGGATCTAAGTCTAGTCAAAACCTATCAATTGAAATCATAGTGGAATTGGTTAGATAATATTGACTTGAGATGATTCATATTTTCCTAAATGGATCATTGTTACACCTTGTGTCTTAGCATCCATCATCTTCATTTTCATATCACTATTCTCCTAGTTTTCATGTCCTTCTTGACTCTTGGTGATGAGACCTCACATATTCCTAGTTGCGCATGGAGTCATAAGTGTAGTGCGACATCCTATCACTATATCATCTACATTTTCTAATATAATGAAATGCTTACAATTGTTTGAACATGACTTGAGACAGTGTACCCTTTTACTTAGTCAAAACACTAAAAACATCCGAATATGTTTCATAAAACTACAAAAACGTTCAAATATGTTTCACAAAACACAAAAACATTCAAATATGTTCAAAAAAAAAAAATGATCAAATATGTTTCTAAAAATATAAAACATTCAAATATGTTTCAAAAACTTAAAAACATTCAAATATGTTCAAAAATACAAAAATTATATAAATCGAAAAAAACATTCAAAATAATGTTTGACCAAATTTCAACAATTGAATAACACAGTTCAACAATTTTTCCATTTGATGGCACTCCTCATGATTATTCTAGATCATCTTTTGATAATCATTTTTATTTCCCATGGTGTATATCTATGCTCGAGGCAATAAATTATTTACCCTTTCACAATATAACTTTTCTTGGGGCACATTTGGATTTCAAATTTTAATCCAATACATATCAAACTTCAATGGGATCTGACAAGAGTATTTTTGGAGTATCTAAGAATCACACCACTCTTTGGATTGATCTAATCCTATCAAGTTATAAGCTATCACTGGGGAATTCATATATGTCTAATTATTCAATGTGGAACACATTAGGAGTGTCATTAGAAGTTATGGCAAATTATGTTGTACTAATACGGTTTGTCAACATTGTGATGATGCTTTTGCTTTCATTAGTTTTTTATTTATTTATACTATTTTATTGTAGACCAATTGTAGGAAAGTTATTAACATCTCATTTCACATATAAGTTTGGTGTAGTTACTTCTTTTTCATATTGGGTTTGTTTTTATGCTTGTTTTGTGTCTTAAGACCACTTGTATGTGCTATGTTTTCATCTTGGTTAATTAAATAAGTGATGGTGTGTTTTTCTTTTCTTTGTGTGATTAGTTCTATTAATATTTTTGTATTTTTACTAATTTCAGGTACACCACTCCACTTATTTGCATCAATTTTTTTCTAAAACTTTAGAAAAATTCAAAAAAACTCAACAAATTACAAAATTTTGAACAAACATTCATCTTATCACAAAGATCCTACAATTGGAAAACACATGAAAATATTTCAACAACATAATATAACCTTGATAAAGTCACACTTTTATCTACTACCCTAGTGATCATTCCAATCTTATGACTATCACTTTTCTTGCTCGTGGTGTATGTCTATGCTCATGGCAATCAATTATTTTCCTTCACGATATAAATTTTCCTTGGGAAATTTTCGCTCTCATTATACCTCTTATGCAATTCATAAGTTTATTATTAAGAGAAAATGATCCTTTCCAACTTTCAACTCAATTTTCAATGCAGATCTAATAAGAGTTTCATTGGGAGTATCTAAGCATTACTCGCTCTTCATTCTGATCCTATCCCAATACATTTCATAAGTTTAGTGCTTGGGGGCATTAAAATATTCTTAATCATCATTGTGGCACACATTAGGGAAATACTTAATTTTCTTCTTTTAAAACTTGTGTTGCATTGTTGATGTTTACTTTTTAGACCAATTACACATATTATTTTATCATCTTGGATTCTTCATAGTCATGGTGCATACTTTTGTAGCATATATCGGGTCTTTTTTCCTTTTTATCTTTTCTGTGTTGTGTGTGTGTGTTTGTTTACACGCATTTGGGTTACCCATCATGATTCTTTCATAATCATGCTAAAACATATATCCTGCAATAAAAAATAAGGTTGTTCTAAATTTCACTCTCTAAATGAACCTCATGTTATGAGCACAATTCCTCCCATTCTTGTTCAAATTCTCTGTCTTCTTCCTATCAAGCAACTTTCCACCACTTTTTTGTGTCACCACCCACTTAAGTGGGCATTCCCTTACCATCCTACTCAATGGGACATCAAAATTCTTCATCGGGAAATAAAAACATCTACCTTGCTTACTATGTCTTCCTCTCACCGATCTACGTATGTCTACTATCTTTGAAATTCTATTACTTTGTAATACCACTTTAAAGTGGGGAAAATGTAAACACCCCAAAATTACATACTTATTCCCAACTTGTCCTCAATTATTCATATATTGTATGATTGATTAATTAAATTAATTAATTCATGTACATTTACCTTTTGGGATTAATTATATTAGTCCTTAACACATTTTAGATAAGTTAATGTTTATTTATTAAATAAATGGTTAATTAATTGTCTTGCACATTTTAGCTAATTAAATTAGTTACTTAATTGGGAAAATACACCTATTTTCCTAGTCAACTGCCATTTGGAATCTAATTGGATTCCACTTCCCTATTCCAGTCAACTTCACTTCTAGAATCATGGAAAGGTTTGGGAAATTAAATTACACGTACAACCACCTTCCCGGATGTAACTTCTACCAAGAAGATAATCATTGCCCCTTCAAAGGTACATACTAATTCTACTTGCCATTTTAAGAAAGACATTCATGATCCTATAACTCATCAAAACTCTGATCCACATTCCATGGCCTCACCCTTAGCTATACAAGTATATGATATCCTTTGTAAATCATCCTTGGAAATTCATAAGAAAATGCAGAAAGTTCTTCTCATTTTTTGTTTGAATCCTCATGAAATATTCTCATATCATTTGCAAGTTCTTCATTTGGAGACTAATCAAGAGCATCCACAAATCAAACATCAACAAGATCATACAAGTCTAAGAGCTTCTACGATCTTCTTTGAGGTTTGCAAAGATATTTACAAGAGAGGCATACCTGCAAAGTTTTGATTTATCTTTCATTTACTATATTTTCATTGCTTACAGTTATTGAGGACCTCTAATATAAAATATTAGAAAGTGTAGATCTAAAAATAAGATAAATTTATGGTTTAGCACAAATATAAAAAATTAAGGATATTCGAGGGTTTATAGGAAAATAAGATTCAATTATAGGGTGTATAGAAAATTAGGTTTCAATCTACATATTATTGTTATCATATAATTATAATTTTATCTAGGAATATTGTTCCTTATTTAATATATCATATAGGGAATTATGAACTATAACACATGGTTGGAACCCACATGTGTAGTCATGAAATCATGAACTTTCTATTTACATCATGCCTCTAAGTAAGTCATTATATGCACTATTCCCAAGTAAGAAAACTAGACATTAACAACACTTGATTTTTTCCATTGCTTTATCCTTGTGATACTCTTATCATTTTATTTTCTTGACTGACTACTTTAATTTTGTACATTGAAGAGCATATGACCCAACTATGCATTTTATGTTATATCCTTTAAGCATTCTCGGATAGTACCACCCATTAGGGGACAGGAGTGCTTAGGCGCTATTGTCCCCTTTCGGCACATTTTTACTTTTCCCAACTTTCCTCAAGTTTGAAATGCCATATCATTTGTTATCTTTTCTAAATTCTCTTTTTATCACTTTGGGTCGACCTTTTTTTTTATGATGAAATTAAAACAAGGGAATCATATTTATATATGACTTACTATTATTAGGGGTTGGACAACTTTGGGTTATTACTTACTATCTATTACTTAGGAAAGTAAAAACATTCAATGACCTGCATTTGGGCTACATTATTCGGTACATCCGAGGGTTTATTTATGAATTTTATCTCACACATTCATCCTGGGAAAAGTAGTTATATCTCACTATCTTGGTATGAATGGCATAAGGGAAAACTAGCTTCACGGGACACAATTCAATCAAAAACATACTATACCTATATAGAATATGAAATGTAGTGCAATTCTTGGTGAAAATCACATTGGGGTGACCACCGAGGTCAGTAAGACTCAAGCATATGTATTATTTATTTCATATAATGTTTTCTTGATCTTTGTGTAGGTAGCTAGAGTTTGTTTTATAGATTTAGGTGTAACAAAAAACCTACAATGAAGTGGATGTGATAAAGATAAAAGGAAGAAGACAAGTTTAGACATTGAAAAGATCATTTCTAGAGATGTTTCAGGGACACTAGTGCCAAAATTAGACACTAGTGCATGGGTGATCCTATCCTCATCCTGGGAGGTCCTATCTGAAGGAATTTTAGGTTTTATTTTTCTAGATGAAGCTACTCACTCCATATTTAGCTTGTTCCACTTAGTTTCTAGCCTAGAATCAGTCCAGATCTCTGAATACAAGCTAAGTCACTCTTATTTCAGCATTTCTTACACTTGCTTATTTCTTTCATGGTAGATATTACTTGTTACTATTATATTCATTTGATCTCAACCATCTCATAAATATTCAAATTTTTGTAAATCATTTCATGAACTTGCTTATTAATCGAACCCTCAATTTCCATAGGATCCCATATTTTGTTTGCTTCATCATAGGCCTAAACCTAGTACCCTTAGGGTTTATTTATTTGGTTATGGATTTCAATATCTTTCATTCATCATGCTAAATCTCAATGATAATTATTAGTATCTATCTATCTAGCTTGCACACATCTCCTAGCTATTATAGCTCGTATGCATCTTCATCTAGCACACATGGTCTTGAGTCTATTGTTCATTCCTAAACAATTGTTGACAATGATCCTCCATTATATATTCAATTTCAAATTACTAATGTGCTTCTTAAGCATGATTTAGTTGATAATGGGCATGGTCTTAGTATGCGCAACATTTTCTTTTTTCATCAAATGGGATTTTTTGCCGCTGATCTAAATCCATCAACTCTATATATCTGGGGCTTTGATAACACACCTAGGAAAATTTAGGAGAAATAAATATACCTATATCTATAGGCCCTTACAATCTTAATGTCCTATGTTACACCATGCCTCATGATTTCACTTATAATATCCTTCTAGGTCATCCTTGGTTACATACTATGCATCCAAAGTCCTTTCTACCCATTCCATTGCACACAATGCCCTTGCAACACCTTCTTCATGAATAATGATACAATAGAGTCCACACCTCATGTTTCTAATATTTTTGATATCAATCTCATACATGATAATGAAGTTACTACTTAAATTACAAATCATTATTCTCCAGTGATGGAATACAATGCTATTGATTTACATGATAATATTTTTATTGGCACCTATGATACTCTTCCCATTATGTCTCACCATTGATGCAATTATAATGATCATATGCTTAATAATTAAAATTCTAAATCACTCTCTGTACCTTCATCATCACAAGTTAGAACACAATGTACTGATTTTATAATGATTCCTAATGCTCTCACTTTCTAAGCTTCTATGTATGACTCATTTACTATGGCTACACCTCATTTTTTACACCCATGAGGGAAATCAATTCTTTCTCTCTACATTTATATCTATGGTCATAAGGGATAGTTCATACTTTAATGCTTCAAATATTACCAAATTAAACCTATTTCTTATGACGAGTCTTATGTATCTCCCTTCATTGTTTGTAGTTGATACTAATGAGCCTCATAATAGTATATATGTTACACATATTTTGACTCACACATTGATCCTTCTATTTGCACTTACTATTTAACATTAGTTCCACTAAACCCAATGATCCACCTATTCTAGTTTCTCCTCTTGGGCACACTCTTATTGTTTATACACTTGTTAATTTCATGAAGCTAGGATCTTGGACTCTATAGGTTTTTCCCTTCACTATGTTGACAATGTTCTTTGATAGATTTTATGTTATCCCCCTTTCTACTTGATGACTCACTATTGTTCTAGGTTCAAACACAAATATTGAGGGAGAATTTACCTACATGGACCTCACCTTGCACAAATACACCAGGGGACAACCTTGCTCCCCTCTTATAGTCATAACATTTAATTAAAATATTTTAAATTTTTTGAAAATACTATCTTAGATCTCGATTGGATATATCTTTGCTTGTTTATACTATATTATATGTTGCACATTTTTTTATCATGTTACTTGGATTCATAGTATGCTTTATCATTTTTCCATATACACATGCATGTTCACATGGTAATTTTTGAGGTGAATGCAGATCACTTATAGGTTTCTATATGATGTATGATGCTTAACACTATTCTCTACCAGTCCCACTATGGCTCCTGGGGGCATCTACCTTTTTTATTTTCTCTATATTCAGGTTCTATCATGGAAAAATCTACTACTTTTGTTTCTAGTTTCATATGTATACATTGTGGTATACTATTAATTTTTCTAACATACTAATAGGTGCTTCATGTGTAACATTTGTCTTACAGGCCTACTTCCACCATAGTTATCTAATTTTCTTGTATGTTTATCTATGCTTTTGTCTTAATTGTCATTGCTTGTGGGATATTCCATATGCTTGATTACATGTTTAATTATATATACTTGAAGGCTTCGAGTGTCTTATGACATCCTAAGTGGTGTCCCATGTATTCAACTAGCTACTCACTGTGTCTTTTACCATGTTACTACATGTTTGACTAGTTTCTATTACATCATTCCATATTCGTTTTGAATAAAACCTTTTGGATATCCTTTCCCATTGTTTTGCATGTGCCATGGTTATTACCATGTGTATTCGCTATCCCCTATGAGATTTCTATTTTAGATGTGCACATCAGCTTCAACTTTCCTCATTTGGGCTACGCTCTCCTTGGTGACTATTTCACCCTCTCAGTAGTCCATATACTAGATAGAGAATGGTATACAATAAAATTAGAATACAAAGGATATAAGAAATAGGTTTATAATTAGAATTGGGCCAAAATCAGTGTAGGGACAAAATACCCAACACAAATATGAACAGTGGGCACTAGTGTCCCATTTAGGAGGTTCTATCCTAGGGGAAGAAAAGGTATAGTACGGGATCAACAAGTTTCTAGTGATATGTTTCTTTAAAATCCAGCAAAAAATACTCATTTATAGGTTACTATTAGGTACAACAGGAACAACATCAGTGGAAAGTTACATACTTTGAGTAAGGGAACTAATTACTTTGTTTTCTTAGGATAAAAGAGGGAATGACATCTAGGGCATATGTAAGACATCGATATGTCTAGAATGATGTTCCATCCATGAATAGTTTCTATTGGGTTTGTGACCATCTGTAGAACTTATTCGTGGGGAAGAGTTAATGGTTGGATAGAAAAACCTACAACTCTCCCAATAATTTCCTTTGGTTATAGGACGCCTAAATCCTCAATATAGTATTAAGACGCTTAAATACTTAGTTTCACAATAAGATGCATATATCCTCGGTATTATTCCAACCATATGAAATGCAACAAATATACAAGAACAGTTGAACTATATCTTCTCTCACAACATTTAGGTGTATTCTATCCTTGATGTATGTTTTTTTCATTATGCCTTTCTATTTTCACATTTAATAGGTTAAAGTTCAATTTCATTTATCATGAGAATTGACTACACTTATCTTGTTTTAGAGATCCGACCTTATTCCGATAAAGGACAACACACTAAAAGGAACAAGGAACAATCTCAAGCACAAGACACTATGGTAAAGGAAATATCCAAAAATAAAATGCATGCATCAATTTGTAATACACACAAAAGGTCACCCTAGGATCCTTATCCTCTTCTAGACTCCACAATACACATTCTGTAATTTCCATTTGACACAATATCAAGCGCAATCCTTATTTGACACACTATCAATTACACGTCCCTTTAGTTCTCCATAAGGTACGCTCTTCCTATCTACTTTATTCTACTGAATATTCATTCACAAACACAAAGTGGGTGTAAATGTATTCATAGAATCACATACTCTCTATTTATATCACACCTCTAAGTATGTCATTATATGCATGATCTCTAAGTAAGAAAACTAGACATTAACAACACTTGCTTTAATTTTACATTGTTTTATCTTTGTGATACTCTTATATTTTATTTTCTCTATTGACTACTTTACTTTTTGACATTAAACAACATATAACCAAGATTTGTATATTTTGTTATATCCTCGATCATCCTGAACACTACTACCCATTAGGGACAGGAGCACCCATGTGCTACTATACCCTTTGGGCACTTTTTTCCCTTTATTACCTTTTCTCAAGTTTGAAATGCCACATCATTTGTTATATTTTCTAAAGTCTCTTTTATCAATTGGGGTTGGCTTTTTTGGTTATAAAACAATGAAATTCAAACAAGGGAATCATTTATATACATGAATAACTCAATATTATTAGGGGTTGGAAAAATTTGGGCTATTACTTACTATCTTCTACTTGGGAAAAGATCAAAATTCAAGGACTGAATTTGGGCTACATTATTCACTACATAAGAGGGGTTATTTCTGAATTCCATCTCACATATTCATCTTGGGGAAAATTAGTTGTATCCCGATATCTTGGTGCGACTGACACAAGGGAAACCTAGCTTCAAGGGACACAATTAAATCAACACACACACACACACACACACACACACACACACACACACAATAACTACATAGATTATGAAATTTAGTGCAACACGTAGTGATAATTATAGTGGGGTGTTCACCGAGGTAAACTTTGACTCAAGCATATGCATTATTTATTTCTTAATATTTTATTGAGCATTGTGCGGTATCTAGAGTTTGTTTAACGAGGTTCAAGTGTGACAATAAAATGTTACAACAAAGTGGATGCACGATAAATAATGAAAGGAATATGACACGTTAAAACCCTTAAAATATCAAATCCATTACTATTTCTAGGACACTAACACCTAAATAAGAACTAGTGCAGAGACGATATTATTATGTCCGAAGAAGTTTCAGTTCCAAATTTTTAGATGAAGCTTATTTAGTTAATATCCATCAAGTTACACTCGGTTTCTAGCCCAGAATTATCCTAGATATCCAAATAAAAGACAATTCACTCTTATTTCATCATTTTTACACTTGATTGTATATTCCATGATAAATCTTTCTTATTATTGTTATATTCATTTGATCTCGATCCTAAGATAAAAATTTAAACTCTATTAAATCAACATGAAATTTCATTAAGGATACTAACACTAACATTACTATTAGCAAGTAATTTTCTCCAAATTATAATCCCACGAATCTTTTAGACTCTCCTTTTATGCAAATTGTAATATATCACTTAGAATAATACAATATATAACAAATTTTCTATCATTATTCTCATGTACATGTATATCTTCCTAACAAAATTCTGTAACTCATGTATCCTCCTATATTCATTATTATGAGTTATTTCTCAACCACTCACACATCCGACTCACATAATTTATAAGGTACACACTAATATTCCTAAAAATCCATTAATACATTTTTTATTGTAAATATTTTCATTCAATCTTTTTTTTTTACTTTAAAAAAGGGAACCTCACCTCATTGTTGCCAAATTCCTCATTTTTCCTTAGTGAAAAATAATTATCCAACACCTTCTAACTTTATATTTTTCTTTTCAAATATTTGTTATTTACTATTTTGCCTCCATTTCAGCCTATTTATTTCTTCCCTTTGATCATTTCTTAATATCGGCATTTATACTTATATTGAATCCTTTAAAACATCACCAATCAATTTAAAATACAAAAAAACCCATAAAATGACCATTTATTTTTCCTATACGACTTAAAGAGAAATTGAACTAATAAAAATATACATCATATGTAATATTAAAATAATATTTAAGCTAAAACCTAAAAATAAAAAATAGCATACACACAATATTACACATTATACAATATTTCACTTGAAAAACCCTTTTCGGAAAAATCCTAGAATAACAACCTTCTTTATTCTTGCATTAACTCAAACATTTACAATATAATAATGTACTTCAAAGTTCTTCTTTACCTAATTAATGTGAAATTATATGTATTCAAATCAATAGGAAACCATTCAAGTAGTACAACAATATAATGGGTTCCCAAAATTTAAGCCATATAAACATGAGATAAAACCACGCACAAACATACATATATTCTAGGAGAGCGTAAATTGGGTAAAGTGTAAATAATTGAAATTATACAACATATTTTCCAAAAATCTCCCACTTGTTGAATACTCTGCATTGAGGTACATAGAATGATACTATCTCATATGGGTTTGTTTACATTATTGAATTATTATGTAATGTATGCATGGCCATAGCTAAACCCATATGTTAGAGTTTTGGGGAATTTTGTATAAGGATAATTTGTGAACATTTACTATAGTAATATGGGGTGCAATTAATAATTTCCCTCTTCTATTTTCTTATTATTTGAATGTATTGTTGTTAATTTTGTATTGTAACTTGACGTATGTATATACAACAAATTACTGGGTAACAAACCAAATCCTATAATATGATATATTTCATCATAGATCTAGAAGTAAATTTGGTACTAAAATATGAAGAAGAAACTATGTATTAGATCAGTCAAGGATGAAGTAGATTATTTTTGGAAAAGAAATATATCATTAGACTATCACATACAATTTAGATAGGTTATATTTAACTAAATCAACTCTTTATGTACATGTTTGATAATGTATCATATTTTTGTAGCTTGATTTAGATTTAGCCATAAGATTTTCAATAACTAAATGGTTCTTGATTAAGCCTTAAAATATTCCTAAATCCAACCATATACATGTACATCTCTAGAGATAATTTAGTACCATAAATTTGACAAAATTAGACATGAAACTTTCATACCATGTACGTAGTTGAACAATTTGTATTTTTGTTATTATACGAATGGTATAAATAACTATCGTACGAATATTAAATCTTTATATTAGTTAGTTGTTTGGAAAACTATAATAGAGAAGTGTTCATGAATTTTGTAATGGTGTATTTTAATTTTTACAAGTTTTGGTGTCATGGATATAGGTGATGTAAAAATTGAATCCCCATCCTAAATCATATAAAAATTTGATAACAAAAGTTTTGGAAATTAATTCTTAATAAAAGTGTGAAACACTTGGTGAAGGTGGATTTTATTAAATTAAAATATTCTCCCAACAGGAACCAATGACAAAAAATAAAATAAGAAAATATGTTGAGAGATTGTATAGTGAATCTCTTAATTTGAATACAATTACTAGAACTCATTTGTTGGTTTCATTATTGAATCATGCTAATATGAAGGACACATTAAAAGTTTTGGGTGTTTATTTTGAATGTTGAAAGTCACAAAAATGGAATAAGAGTTTTTTTCAATGTGTCCAAAGGAATAATTTCATTGGGTATAAAAACTAGGTATCTTCTTAAGAGTGTTTCATAGAGTGATATTAAATTTAGTTGTGAGTGAAGATACGACAAATAATCAACATATCAACACTATTTCTCAAGCCTTGGTTGTCTTTAGAAATACTATCAACATGTATACAAAGATGATAAATACCTTGGATGATTCTACCGTGGAAGAAAATTGGGCACTAGTGTGTAGGAATCCTTGTTCTGATAAAATTGAGAAAAACATTATGAAGGTAATTTTTATTTTGGAGTGACAAGACTCGTGCTTCTCAAAATATAAGGGATGTTTTGAAACGTAGGATGGGTCACAATGAGTATGAATAACATCCAAATTATTGGCTTAGAATAACTCAACACAAGATGTATGCTAGGTTCAAGGAAGAACATCTACATATTAAGATTGGGAAACAAATGTTTAAGATTTTGAAGCCTTGGTATGTGAGGGTAGATAAATTCCTTGAAACATGTTGTTGTCACTATCATGTTGAGTTTGATTATCACTATCAGGTAAATATATAAATTAAAGTGTGATTTCATTTCTATCTAGATTACAACTGAGCGTTGTGTAGTTTGAATGTGATTTTAAACATGTAATCATGATCTATGTTTTTTTAGGTGTATAGATTGTTAAGAGAAACATCAAATGGAATAGAAAATGTCACCTAAACATGTAAGTGAATTAAAATATTTCATTCTTTGTATTATATCTGATGATAATGTTGATGGTCAATGGATCGCATCAAGGATATTTGTGACAAGTGTGAAGAATTGAAAAGATTTTCAAAAATATATGAAGACTCACACATGGTTCAAATGGTGACTTGTAAGAGGTGATTAGTTACAAGAAAATTTATAAAATTTTAAATTTAGATATATTTTATTTTGATTTATATGTTGAGTGAACATGAATATAACACTCAAATACATCGATATGTAGGTTAAAATACATACAAAATTCAACAAGATTTTAAAAGAACATGATGAGGCTTGACTTGGTATAAGAGGAAATCCCTATTGCAACATTCATGAATAGTTTCTGAATTCTAATTAATCCTTACATTAAGCATTATCACTATGTAAAGGGACATGATACTCAATTTAAGACCAATAAAGAAACATTTCATCTCAATGTCATATTATCTCGAGGTTGATTTTGCGAAAATTACTCATTTTCTCATAAAAAGGAAATCGACAATGGTCCTATGAAATTTAATTATGATACATTGGGTTAAATTTTGATGAAAATATGGCATATTTGTTACCAAAATTACCATATGTTGAGAAGACACAACTTTTCCAAATTCTTGAGATAACTATCGTTGAAATATAATGAGTATATATTATGAATGCTATTGTCAACATTAGCTTTAAATTAAAGTATTGGAAAGTTCAAGAAAGATAAGGTACACAAATATATAATAAAATATGCTAGTCAATATCAAGCCGCAAGGCATCGATCCGTAAACACCAATCAATATTTTCTTGTTTCAATTGTTTACAGGACCTTTAAAAATTCACCGATTTTAAGGATATTAATTGATCCAAAATTGATCAAAATATGATATAAATATGAATTATTACTGATCCAGAACTATTTAACTGATTCACCAAAAATAACCTTTTCGATCAATCATTGATTACTATACTTACCAATTCATCCAAAAGTTTTGGAAACTAATATTTAATATTTCTTAAATTTTAATTTAATTGATTAAATGTGGAAATAAATCAGAATTCAAATGCAGATATACCAGATTAGAGAGACGACACTAGAATTGTTTATGGATTTCGGTAACTTCCTACATATCAGTTCAGGGTTCATACGAATTGATCTATTGAATTTTCCCGAGAATCATAGGTACAATCAAACTCACAATTCACAAAAATATTTCATAACCTGTAATGTTGTGTTTTCATACCTTCAAAAGACCCTAATGGAGCTCAATTTTTGTCTTTCACCTTCTCGAATCACTTATAGAGGTTCTTCCTTCGGGTTTTTCTTCCGGTGAATTTCAAGAACAAAATGATGTCATGAAAACCCCAAAAAGGGAAAATGATATATGCAAAAAGATTTCTTGAAATTCTGGATAACTTTCTAGTTTACAAGACCAAGATCCGTAAATGCCTCTAAGTCGCTCAAAACTCGATTTCCAAATCTTCTTTGTTATCTCAATACACAATAATGAATATTACCTTGTATAAAAATAAGTTTGCATGTGTGCACACACACACACACACACACACACACACACACACACACACACACACACACACACACACACACACACCTTTGTGGCTGCCTTGTGGCCTAATGATGGGGCGTATATTTTGGGAAATGTGGTTGGGGGTTCAAACCTCCCCAACCACCCACCATTTTGTTTTACCTTATACGGGAGATTAAATTCCATTTCCATGGGAGTATAAAATCATCGAGGATTTAAAATCCTATGATATATGTGGCTTAAGCCATGCATACACCACCTTTTCTACTAAATAAGGAGGTCCATGTAGGACATGACATATTTATTAAACAACCAAGGTTGAAATATTGGCCAAGTTTAATATGTGAGTTGTAATGGGCACTTAAAATGAAGATTAGCCCAATTATTAATATGGTGCGCTTAGTTAACATTATTAGCGCAATTATTGGTAACAACAATACCAATTTTAGAGTAGGTCATTGAAATATTAAAATAAAAATAATGGGAATATTAGTCCCACATTCACCCTGCATATACACTTAGTGGCATATATAATGAAAAATTATGGAAATAGACGGGTGAAGTAATTGCGACAAAGAAACCCCTCCATCAAAAAAGTGTTTCGACCATGGCTGAGGGCCCCCAACCTAGAAAATAGTGGGGCCCACCCATCTGTAAACGAGATTCAAAGACCGGAATCATGAAACTAATTTTTACCCTTTTCTTTAAAACTTCACTTTTTCCATGTGTCGCGGCCTTATTGGCAGTTGACCTTGTCCGAATTTTGACCAAACTTTGACCAATGGTAACTTGAGCACATGATCTCCATTTTTGAAATTCCTTATACCTTTGTAAAGCTCTCAAAATTCTCTACCATACTATCATGGTTTAGGGAGATTTAGGGAACTTTTGTAGTACCAAATTTTCCTCTGGATAACTTCTCCCTAATGGGAGGCATTTTTATCCACAAAAATATTTTTTCCACCCACAAATGTTACTAATAGTCTTCCTTCATTACACAAAGACATACATGATGTAGAAATAAAATTATGGGTTGAATCATTGTAAATTGTTGATTATATAATAAAAATAATCAATCAAGTAAGAATTAGACAATTGTTTGCTAGAATAGGCAACTATCCCCTGATACTTTGTGATTATGCTAATCTTTACAATAAATATGAACTCAAATCCCGTAATCTGTAACTACCATTACTAAAAATTGATTAGTCTAAAAAAGACACATATTCACCAAAAGAGGAAAGTATTTAATTGATACTCTGTGATAAGGCCAATCACCTGTGTAACCACTATTCCACTAAAATAGATCAATGTGTAGACATCTACATGCCAAAAATATCTAGTGTCAATTGTCCCTTTGAAATTTTCAACACTAAGAAATCAAAATCCATAATTTTAGACCCCACATACCAAAAATAAGCTGTAGTCAAAACTGAATCATGTGAATCTTACAACAAAATTTCTACCCAACATTATGCACACTACAAATAGGATAGAAATAAAAGCTGTCTACCAAAGTTGTGTATTAGGTGTGTTAACTACCCATATACTGCAAACATGCCCAAATTATGGGTCTTAAAATGTACCCAACATATATATGCTAAAAATAGATTTATTCCCAAAAAATAGTTATTCTACAAACAAGTATGAAATTGAACACTGTCAAATCCCATCAACCTGTACAAACTATTGTCAAATATCCAAAGCTGAAATATGAGTTTTATTCTATACCCAAATTGTACCAGAAATTCAAAAGATAAATAAGGAGATATAAATGGAGTATTTCCAAAAATTTCAATGTAAGAAAGTTCATTGAGTATGGTAAACATGTCCCTTAGTTTTCTCACAAATATGAACTCCAAAATATTGCATACTATTCAACAATCAATAGTTATGCAATATATAATTGAAAAATTGTTGACCAACCCATTTTAAAGGACTTTCATTTTCAGGTATTACCTGATCTAGGGTTGACTTGTCAATTGATGGTGGATTAGGAACTTCCTTTACCTTTGCAACATGTCTTGTATTCCATATTCATTTTACCATTACTCGATGGTGTGATGGATGAAGTTTCCAACAAGTGTCCACCCAATTCCTATTCACTTGAAAATGAGCACACAAATTCCTCTTTACGTTATTCTAGGCTAAGGCAATTTGATTTCCATTTCTCACCTCTGAATGACGAGATTGGTCTTTTCATTTTCCTTGTTCTTGATGAACGATAAAAATTCTTCAACAATGTCCTTCTCTTCCAGCTATTGACAAAAAAATGGTTATGCAATCCACAAAATGTACAAGGAAAAGAATTCCACATTTTCTAAATATCATATCTAAATTTTTTAAACTAAAAAAGAGGATAAGAAGTCTTATGATTTTTATTGTGCTTATGATTATGGTAAGAACACAGAGGTGGAATTTCATTACCTCTTTGTTGTGTTCTCTTACATAATCCATCTTGTGACGATGAAGCATGATTTTCCTTCTCAAAATATTCCTACATGATTAGTGGGGTATACATTTTCATTTGAAAGCTTGTCTCCCATTAGCTTGATTGGAGCAATCTCCAATATCCATTCCCACACTAGGAAAGCCCAAACCTATAAACCAAGGACGATCCTTGACCTGTATTGGGTTAGATATACCTTGTCCATTTTTACTAAGGCCTTTTCCTTCAAATTCCATTCTCAACAATAATTTAGATCCAATACATTTAGTATGTTTTTAAAATGAACCAAAATAATAATTACCCAAATCTGAATCTGAATGGGAAGAATATTCCGTGGTGAACAACTTATAGTGTGCTTATATCTGTCATGGTCTCTCCATATGAAGTTGAAGAAATTTTTTTTTTCTAATCACCACATCACAACCTTATGAAGAGCTCATCATTGGTTTGGAATTTTGATTTCAAATGAGAATTCTTCTCTTTCGGGAGTCATACATTGATCTCAAGAGATTTCTCTTCTTAGATCTGGCGATTATATGCCTTAAGCTCATTGAGCATTTCCTATTTTGATAACTTGCCCATAGTGCACCTGTACTTGTATAATTAAAAATAAACCAACTACACAATATGAAGCAATCAAACTGTTAAATCACCATACTCTGATACCAAAACATGATTCGTAAACACTAGTCAATATTTTAATTTTACAACTTTTTACAGGACCTTTAAAAATCATCAATTTTCAGGATATTAATTGATCCAAAATTGATCAGAATCTGATATAAATATGAATTATTACTGATCCAAAACTATTTAATTGATTCACCAAAATCACCCATTCAATCAATCATTGATTACTATATTTTTTAATAATTCATCCAAAAGTGTCATAAATTGATATTTAATCTTGCTTGAATTTTAATTAACTTGATTAAATGTGGAAATAAATTAAAATTCAAATGTAGATATACTAGATTAGAGAGATGACACCATAATTGTTTACGGAGTTCGGAAATTGCCTATATCTCCGGGTTCATACGAACCGATCTATTAAATTTTACCAAAATCATAAGTACAATCAAACTCACAATTCAAAAATATATATCATAGCTAGAAATATTTTGTCTTTAGACCTTTAAAAGACCCTGATGGAGCTTAGTGTTTGTCTTTCACCTTCTCGAATCACTTGTAGAGGTTCTTCCCTTCATATTTTTGTCTTATAGTGACTTCCACAACACAACAAAATGTCATGAAAACTCCAAAATCGGAAAAACAAATATATAACAGAATCATCTCAGAATTCTGGACAACTTTCTAGTTTACACCGAGATCCGTAAATGCCTCCGAGTCACTCAAAACTCCGATTTCCAAAATTGCTATGTTATCTTCAATATATATATACCTTCGTGGCTACCTTATGGCCTAATGGTGGGGTGTATATTTTGGGGAAATGTGGTTGGGGGTTTGAACCACCCCAACCACCCACAATTTTGTTTTACCTTATATTGGAGATTAAATCCCATTTTCACGAGAGTATAAAAACAATAAGGCTTTAAAAAGCCTACCACCACCCACTTTATGTGGTTTAAGACACACATACACCACCTTTTCTGCCAAATTAGGAGGTCCACGTGGGACATGGTAGATTTATTAAATGACCAAGGTTGGAATATTGGCCAAGTTTAATATGTGAGTTGTTATGTGCACTTAAAATGAAGATTAGCCCAATTCTTAATTTGGTGCACTTAGATAACATTATTAGCGCAATTATTGGTAACAATAATACCAATTTTAGAGATCAATGTAATATTAAAATAATAATAATGGGAATATTAGTCCCACATGCACCATGCATATACATGTAGTGGCATATGAAATGAAAATTAAGGCAATAGAAAGGTGAAGTAACAACGACAAAGAAACCCCTCCATAAAAAAGTGTGTCGACCACGATTGAGGGCCCCATCTAGTAAATAGGAAGGCCCACCCATCATTAATGAGCATCTAAGACCGAGAATCATGAAACCAATTTTTTTACCCTTTTTGTTCAAACTTAGCTTTTTCCATGTGTCATGACGTGATTGGTCGATTGACCTTGCCTTGTCCCAATTTTGAAAAAACTTTGACCAACAGTAAATTGAGCATACAATCTCCATTTTTGATGTTCCTTATAATTGTCGAAATATCTCAGAATTCTCTACCATATTTTAATAGTTTAGGGAGATTTAGGGAACTTTCATAGTCCAAAATTTTCCTCTGTATCACCATATCCCTAAATAACTCAAACTCAAACATCAATTAACATAGAAATTTCTATAATTTTATCAATCAAGGTTTGAGGGGGAGTATCATTTGTTGGAGGTGTCCTCCTTTGAGAAAATCTTCATTAGAAAATCACTACATTTATGGTACCTATTTTATGGTAGCCCTATTTCGACAAGTTTATTGGTTGTGTTACACTTTCATTCCTTAATTTTATGATTCATTCTCTCGAGATAAGATAATACAATATTGTTGTTTTCCTTTGTTTTTTCATGGGAAAAATTCACTTGAAAACAAGAAAACCATCTTGTAGTATCCGAAAAAATTCTATGGTATATACATTTCCAGACACACCATCCCATGTCAGCCTATTCCACGTGTCGGGCCTACCCTATCCATCTAAGTGTTTATATGTGTGTGTCACCCTTCCCCATAGGTGATTTAGGAGAAAAAGATCATTTAAGTACTTTAGAAGTAGTGTCTCTAAAAGTGGATTTTCAAGCAAGCTTAGGAAGGGCTATCATTAACCTTTCTAAGACAAGTGCATAATCTCTAGAGTAGTGTTAAAGGCCTAGATTAAAAATGAGGTGTGATCTTGAGCTAGGATAATTGTGAAACTAATTTAAGAATATTCTAGAAAGATTCAGAGGTTTAGGAACTAGTTCATCAAAAGCGGGTTTTTGAGGCCGAAGGAGCTTACATCGCGAAAGAGCACCTAAACTTCAAGAGGTGATTTTGGAGCTCGGAATGAGTTGTGAGCCAAAAAAAATATCAATGGAAATAATTTTCAGTCCTCTACATGGTGGAAAAATAATATTCATCATAAACCCATGCATTTTTCCAGACAACTCATTCTTTCCAAGCATAATCTGGTGATCCCAAGAAAATGAGGTTTTTGAGGGTGTTTAAGGAATAATAAAGGCATGATACACATATTTTCCTTATAAAAATAAATTTTCCATGTAAATTCATATAAATAAGTGTGAAAAACGTCATTTAGGAGCTCAAGTTATGCTCGTTTCAAGTCTCTTCCCAAGGTACCATGTTTATTTAGATTAGTCAAATTTTTGAAGGACACATGTCAAAGCATGGAACTCAAGCACACTTTTGTGCCCCAATTTTACCTTTCCAAGGGGACATGGGGGAAAAAATGGTTCCCCTCCTCCCATAGATCCCATGGACATGCAATATGACCTCGACGACTCCATTTAGCTCCCAGGTGCTCATTTTCTAGCCCCCTCACCTTTGCACACATGAATGACAAGTGTCAACTCTCAGGTGAGGTTTCCATTTTATTCCCAAATTATCTCTTTCCAATGGGACATGGGTTACAAAAACATGCACCCCCTCCTTTCTCCCTCTAGGTTCTTCATATGACCAAAAAGTAGCTCTTAGTGCTTGATTTCAGCCCCCCCCTACATTCCTCTTCGCCTGTGCATGAGTGCCAAGTGGCATTCTGAGTTGAGGGCGCCCTCTTGTGCCCCCATTTTCCCTTTCCATGGGGACAAAGGGAAATTTTTTTCACCCCCTCTCCCTTAAGTTAACCAAACATATAAATAACCATACTTGACTATTTTTGGCATTTCCCCACATCGCTCCATTTTCACCAGGAACTCTGGAAAATTTTTCCAGGTTCCTCCTCCATTTTTTCTCTCTTAAATTCATTCCATTACTCCTCCATGATCTTAGTACCATGTTTTTTCCAATAAAATCACAAAAATACATTGTCTAGTCGTTGGTTTTCTCTAGAATGAAGGTGTGCACAGGAAACTATAAAAACTTCTTAACTAAAAACTAGGGCACAATTTGATCTCAATTTTTTTGCATTCTTCTAGATTTTTAGAGTACGTAAAACCCAAGTGATGGATTTAACATACACTAGGATTATTTTTATAACAAGCAAATAATCATTTCTTGGCACCAAAATTTAGAAATTCAATATCTTATGTTCAGAGAGACCGGGTTGAAGTGAAGCTTTCAGAGGTGTAACAAAGAAAAAAACCCATATCAAAAAAGTTGATTTCATCAAAATATGAGGTGGGAAAGAAAAATTGCAAAATATTAGGGACTCCATTAATGGTTGTTATGGCAGATTTGTCCCCGAAAGCCTCACTAGGAAAAACATATTTTTCAAATTCCCAAAGTTCCAATTGGTGAAATCTCTTTAAAATTTGTCAAGAACATCATAACGAATTATGTAAACTTCTATAGTTGGTTCCATTCAAATCTAACACCAAGAAGGCTAATTTATATTTTTAGTAAGTATCTATAGGATAACCTACTAAAAATAGTAAGTCTAAGAAAAATGTGCATTCACACTCTTCATTCCATTCCCACATGATCAAGACACTTAAAAATTGGAAAAATTGACAAAAATGGTAAAAATGGCCATAATGGGTACTCACGGTGGACATAATAAAAATATTAAATGGGTGAAGTAGGATGAAAGTGATCAAATTTCAGCACTTTGCACCTCTCAGATTAGTCCAAGTACTCACAGAAGCTTCCCTCTCAAGTCTTAAGTAGATTACCACATTCCCTAAGGTGATGAGCGTAAAGTGTCAAAATGAAAACATATCAAATTTTCATCAAAATACATTTCAAGTTTCCTTGGGATCAAAAGGTTTTCTTGATAAGGGGAGTTATCTCTTAGATTTCTCAATGGTCTTCATCTCAATTGTTTATCATTTCTCGATGTGTCTAGGCAAGATGCTGAAGCCCATCATTTCAAGATTTTTCAAAGGGAAAAATGTTCAAAGTGAATTTAATTGAAGTTTCCCTTCAGTGTAGCAGTGTGTGGAAGGTCATCAGGTGTCAGTTTTCAATCCTCAACCTCTCCATAGTGTATCTTAATGAGAATTATCCACAAGTCACCTTGAATCTACCTTTGAGGAATATTTCAACAGTGTTTCTAAACACTCAAGTTTAGGGTGTCCGTGTATCATACAAAGAGGAAATCATGAATCATCATCAGCAAGGGGCAAGGTGTTCAAAGGTGGTTAGAGGAGAAAATTTCATTAGTGTGGAGGATCAATTGTATCCAGAGTATCATCTTCAAACATCCTCGAGGTGGTAGAATCATCATGATTGCATTGTGCAAGCAATTATATCAAGCCTTCATTCATATTCATAATTCATTAAAAGGATTTTTCTCATGGTTTAAAGGTCCGAGTTCATCATTACATTAGATCATTTCATCAGTTCATCGGTGGAGCTGATCTTCATTAGAGATGGAGTGTTCTTCATCCATGCTTTAGAGCATCTCTTTTTCTCTCTTTCTCCCTCTTCCTTCTCTCTCCTTTCTAATTATTCATTGGGCTTCATCATTATATTTTTTCCTATTCACTTAAGTGACCTATTTTAAAATTGTAAAAGTATTTTCTCAAAATTATAAGAGAAATACTTAATTTATCTTTTCTAATGGAAAATAAAAGGTCACAAGTGGAATATGGAATACAAAGAGTCATGTGAGGGAGGTGAGAAGACAATTCACATTGTTATAAATTGGGATGGCCTCTCCATTCCAAAGGATCCTAGATTTTGAAAAATTCCACTTTGTAGCAATTGTGGATTGTAGTTGTTGAACTTTGTATCAATACACAAGAAATAAGAGATACATTTCTTCCATTTTTTTATTTCTCACATGTTCTTCTATTCCTATCATTATACAACTTTGTGAATATCAATAAATTAGAAAAGAGTTTGTTATTTTTCTTGATGAGGAGATTAATGACACTTTGTGTTCATAGTCTCATCTTGTCTTGATGTCAGTAATAAGGTTATTTTTTTCTTCTATATTGAATTTTGAAATGCTCTGGTTAATGGGTGTCAAATATGTGATTATCCTACTCACGACATAAACTTTCCTTCCTTAATTTCTCTCCTTCCCCTTCATCATTGTGATTACCTCCCTGTACCATGTAAAAGAAATTTTCCACATGTTCAATGGAGTGTCCTTGTTTGATCTCGAGCCTATTTGGCCAACCCACAAAATTTAGTTTAGGATTATATTAGTTACATTCAATAATGAGATTTACACCATTTAAAGCAGAGGGACATAGCCCGTGAGCATTAATGGAGATACATAATTTTCCTAATTGATAAGTTTTCTCACCAATAGTTTTGGTGACTCCGTTGGGGAGATATTTTCCGAAGTACACCCAAAAAATAATAAGTACTTGAATGATCAAAGGCCTCTTTGCAATCATGATTGAGAAACCTGCACTTTTCAAGAGTTGAAGAAGAAGCAATAGAAGAAGAAGAAGAAATGGTGGCACATGCACCAGTATTCATCGGGATAAAACATTGGTCCATTGGCCTTGACTCCACCACTTCACGAGATTCCATAAGGATTAAGAAATAATTTCCCGAAGTTCTATGGAGATGGAAAATGACGTCTTGATGATCATATTATAGATTTTATCATAGCCTATGGAATCCTTAGAGTGCAAAATAGATGTTTTTGTGTGGCTATTCGTGGAAACATTACAGGATGTGGCGGCAGATTGGTTCCACTACTTTCCATCACACTCGATCTCTAATTGGGGTGATATTAAGAATAATTTCAAGGAGAGATTCAAGACCATTGAATATGCTCATGCCATCCTTACTCAACTCACTCAAATGAATAAAGATCCATATGAGTCCATGAGAGACTTTGTAGCCAAACTCAATAGGATCATCAAAAAATTTCCCACCACCGATCTCCCCACTTTAGGTTACCTGAAGATTTTCTTTATGAATTCGCAAATTCTTGAAGTGAGTTTCTTCCTATGGAGGGTTCACCCAAGAGATTTAGACCAGGCTTAAGAAATTTCTATGGAGGTGGAAGATGAACTCATCTTATCGGGTAAGATCAATAATCCCTCAATAGTTCCCAAGATAGGAGAATTGATCCAATGGTGTAGAAGTTGGAAAATGAATTGATCTTGATGAAAAGGGAACTCAATCAATGAACATATCTTCCAAATCAAGATAGAAACCAGATTGTAGGATTACACCTCAAGCTCACCTTAGAAGCTCCACTGGTCAATGCAATGTGTGAGAAATATGAAGATGAAGGAGAAGAAAGTTTTGAATCTGAAGACAAAGGAGAAAGTGAATGTACTCAGATCAAGTTTTGTGAATGCATACTTGATGATGAAGAAGTCACAGATAGTTACTCATATGTGGTGTTCACCTGACCTCAAAAGGAGAAAGAAGGATCTTCTTCCACCGCCCATGAAAATAAATTGAATCCTCAAGTGGTGACTTTGAAAAAGAAAGGATGATCATCAAAGTATTCTTCAAGATGACGAGTTAATAAAAATCATGAGACCATTCCAAACAAGAACCCTTCTATAAGTAAGTCTCCTTCAACCCCCTTTGAAAAATTAACTATCATAGACCCTAAGAACATTCATTCTAGAGCTACAACAATCCTTGATGTTCCTAATAATTCCTCGTATTTTGATATTATTGACCATTGCAAAAGAACCAAAGTCTAAATATTTAAATATGAGTACTTGAGAAATCGTCCTAAGAAACTCAAGATACTCATTCAACATATCAAAGGAAACGATTCCGTTTCATGTCCTAAATATGCCACCACTAAAGAATCATCTCATGTGTCTTAATCCACTCCATCTCTTAATTTCCTCGCTTCCACACCCTCCACCTCTAAGAAGGTTGATCCTTTCTACATAGCCTTGTTTGTCAACAGTACAAGGCAAATAATTACATCATTGAATCCGGTGCCTTAAACAACGTCATGCCTGCAAAGGTCTCTAAAGCTCTTGGTCTCTCCCTTTCCCTTACCTCTGGTCAATGCCTCTCTATGGAAATGAAACAAGTACCTCTCATTGGACAAGTCAAATATGTTGAGGTAACATTGGAGGATTTTCCTAATAAGAAAATCAAAATGAGAATCCTTGTAGCAAAAATACCCGCAACATATGGCATGTTGTTGGGCCGAAGATTTTGTTGAGATGTTTGGGGAGATATGCACTAGACTTGTTGCATGCCACCATCCTGGTCGAAGGTAAAACAAAGAAGTTACTTCCCATTAGGAAAATGAAATATACTATTCAATAGCCAAATGAGCTAATGGAAGACATCCCATGCCAAAATTACAAATTTGGAAACTTCTTCATGACCTTCGAGGAGGATCTTGAGCTTCCCTTATTGGTGGAGGACATTCTAATTATCACATATTTGGTCAAAGATCACAATAAAGAGTTGATGAAATATAATTTTTATAAGGTATAATTTTCAAGGATTAGGGTATAATTTTTTTTTCTCAATGGATATCGGTGTTGGTGATGAGATCCTTAACTTGTAACAAAGAAATATTGAAGTGATGAGATATACAGATAAAAAGGAACATTTCTCAACACCTTCGAATAGATAACTTCAATTTTTTCGATCATGTTACCAAGAATCAGAATGAATTTCCATATGATGAGTATGTTAGTGAACTTGAAAGTTTCTCTTTCTCACTGGAAGAAGAAGGAAAGAAAATAAAAACTTAAAGCACGTCCCCACTGTTGAAATGGGGCATACCCAAGAATATGATGATTTAATTACAAAAATATACTTCTCAGTTCTCGGTGATCTAGAACGGGAAGATGATGAAGATGAAATTTCAAATCCAACATTGTGATCATTTCCTTTTCATAAGGATGGAAAAATTCTCAACGAAAAATGGAGAAACAGATTATTTCTTGGTCCTAAGGCTGATTTTTCTCAAAATGGAAACCTTCTCAATAGACTTCAACCTTTCAGTGCTCACTCCACTCAAGATATTGATTCCCTCAACATAGAAATAAAGGATGAAGCCCAAAATGGAAAAGGCAAAAAGAAGATGATAATTTCCATGTTGTGTGCCTAATTTGGAGTTCATTCTCTTTCCAAGAGGATGATGCAATGCATGTGACACACTATATAGGGAAACATATGTCAAAATACCTAGAGCATGAGAAAAATGACTTCTTGGAATAATTGAAAAACATAGAACATCAAGAGGTGGATAATGATGCCAAAGTTCCTAAAACATATGCCAAGAATCAACCCATGAAATTAGTGGTCATGAAGCGGATGTCTAATGAATAACAAATGTTTTGTAATGAAAATGGCAAGTTAAGTACAATAAAGAAATATCTTCATGACACTTTGTAAAGAAATTAGCAATTGGAATGAACCTGAGGACCAATGAGAAGCCAAGAAAAATATGTCAAAATGAAAAAGGTTGTGGAATGTGTTATATTTAGTAGGGGAAATATAATCAGCAAATTATAGATCCACCATTAAAACATCGAAGATTATAGATTGTGATATGTATTCAATTAGACATAGAGATAACTTAAAATAGATAGCGAATAATAAAGCTTAATGAGAAAGAGATGAAATAAAATAAAAACAAGAACAAGAGACCGATAACACAAGATTTAAGTGGAGAAACCCAAAGGAAAACTCCATTGGTAAATTATTGTCTTTATTAAGAATTCACATGAGTTTAACCCAACACTTCCACTTCCACGTTAGTCTTTTTAGTGTCTATAGAGCTATATCTCTTGATCAATTAATACAATGATCATCGATTGTATCTTATAATAAGATATCAATATTTATGCCATTTTTTACAAATGTATATGTTATAGAAGACCAATCCTGAGAGGATCACCTAAATCAATGTGGGTGGGTGAATCGATCAAGCCGCTTGACTCTTAAATGTGAAAGACCTTCACAATAAAGTTTGATGAACAAAATTTAATATAATATTGGGGTGTACTACAGTGGTAGATCCCACTTGAAATTATCACCCCAACACTCCCCCTTAATGTTAGGTGGGAAGAAAAATAAGACATACCAATTTTACCATTTTTGCAAAAGGATTTTCAAAACCTTGAGTAAACAACAATGATTCAGGCTAGCATGCAAACAAGGGAAATCCACGAGATCTTCCCATACAGAAATTCTTAAGACTAGTGCTTTACATATGAAGACTTGCATTTGACTATGGAGCCTTTTATAATCTAAGGTATACCCCTAACTAAAGCTTCTTTGGGATTTAAAGATAACTTCACATAATTTTACACATTTACTTATTAAAAACTGAATGAAGTATTGGAAGTTTTCAACAGGTTATTAAGAGGTGGCATTTTCATACACATTCCCCTCAAGGGAAAATCGACATGCCCAATAAGGGATGAAATTTGTTGAACTTTGCATAACACAATGGTTTTGTGAAGATAACTACATCTCGATCTTGATTGAATAGAACTTGAGATCAATATCGCCATTCAAGACTCTCTCTAATGAAGTGCATATGAAATTCAATATGCTTGGTCCTTTGATGCTGAATTGGATTATTTGCAAGAGAAATGCAACTTTGGCTATCACATAGAAGATTAGTACTCCCTTTGACGCCCATGTGTAACTCATCTAATAGTCTTTTCAGCCACATAGCTTCATTTGAAGCTTCCATAACACTTCTATACTCTGCCTCAGTAGAAGAGATAGACACTATTGGTTGCTTCTTGCTACTCCAAGTGATGACACATGCACCTAACTTGAAAAGATATCTAGAAGTAGATTTCCTATCTGCAACATCACCAACATGATTAGAATCACAATAACCAAATAATTGTGCATCATTACAAGAATAATAAAAAGACCATAATTGACCGTTCCTTTAATATATTTCAAAATCCTTGTTGCCATTTTCCAATGATATTCATAAGGTTCTTGCATAAATCTTGAAACTACTCCCACTACATAAGAAATATTAGGTCTAGTAATAGTTAAATAAATTAGACTACCAACTAGCTACCTATACATAATAGGATCAAATTTAGCACAAGTTGGTTTAGGGTCTAGATTAACACCAACCTCAATAGGAATGGTGACAAGCTTACAGTCAATCATGTTAAATATTCTAAGAAAATTCATAGCATACTGAGATTGAGATGCAATAATAGACTTATGATCTTGATCTATAATCATGTCAAGAAAGTGATTTAATAAACCTAAATCAGTAATTTCAAAACATTGTTTTAACCTTACTTTGATTCTAAAAATTAAAGTTCTATCACTGCTAGTAATCAAAAGACCATCAAAATACAAGAAAATAATGATAATATGATTGTTTTAAAGTTTAACAAATAAAAAATTATCAGAACAACAATTAAAAAAAGATCCGAAAGAAAAAATTAATTTTAGCATACCAAGCTCTAGGAGCTTGCTTAATACCATACAATGACTTATTAAGCTTACATACATAAAGTTCCTTGCTAGGTAATTAAAAGCCTCTAGACTGACTCATATAGATTTCTTCTTTTAAGTCACCATTAAGAAAAGTATTTTTAACATCCATTTGGTGAATCTCACAACCATATTGGGTAGCCAATGTAAGAAAAATTCTAATAGTGCTCATCTTAGAAACATGAGGAAAATTTCTATAGCCATAGCCAACAAAAATACAAGAGAAAGAGGTTGGATCAAGCTTCTTCCTTTTTCTTTTGGAATGAAGATAGCAAGGACTACCAAATATTCTTTAGTTCGAAATGTCTAGTTTTTGGTTTGTCCATACCTCATGAGGAGTAGTTTGATGAAGAGTTTTACTAGGTACTCAATTAAGAATATAGACATTAGGGTTCATAACTTCATCCCATAAGAAGGTAGGAACATTAGATGCATGAATCATAATACTAACAATTTCTAAGACAACCCTATTCTTTATTTCTGCAATGCCATTTTGATGAGGGGAATAAGGAGTGGTCAATTCTATTTGAATCCCACATGACACAAAACTCATCAAACTTTTTGCTGATATATTCACCTCCATTATCAGTCCTAATTCTCTTATTTTTAGATTAGAATAATTTTCAACTAGAGATTTAAATTCCTAAAATTTAGATAAGACATCAGACTTTTTCTTGATAAAATAAGACCAAGTCATTCTAGAGTAATCATCAATAAAACAAACAACATACAAAGCACCAATGAGAGAAGGAACCTCAAGTGGACCTCTCACATCACTATGAATCAGTTCTAATAACTGAGAAGAATTTGGATCATGATGTTTGTGAAATGGTTGAGCATGTTGCTTACCACGTAGGCAACTTTCACAATCCTCCTTCGCGTCGCGTTAGCAAACCTCGAGAATGGGCTAGGAAACTTGGATTGAGCCACGATTTTGTGATATGTAGGTGCTTTTCTCAAGACGGAGCAAGACCTTCCAATGCGATCCTCTTACTTTGCCTAGATGGGAAAAGGATTATGAGGCTATTTTGGCATTAGGACGAGGCGAGGCAAAAGGATGTTCTTTGCTCAAAGGATGCAAGAACTTAGATATGGCATGAAAGCTTATTCTCCGTGTGTTTAGAGGGGAGGGTAAGGTTGTATTTATAACTGAGGAGTGATTAACTTAGATTAATTTAAGTAATCATGGTTTGAAAATGTGGGCAAGATTAAGTGGGTGGTTTGAAAATGTGGGCAAGATTAGGTGGGTGGTTTGAAAATGTGGGCAAGATTAGGTGAGTGGTTTGAAAATGTGGGCAAGATTAGGTGAGTGGGGGCCACGAAGAATGGGTGAGGATTTGAATTATATTTTTAATTCATAAGTGGAGGATTTTAGGTGAGTGGGGACCACGAATGGTGGGTGAGGATTTGAATTTGAATTTTTAATTCAATAGTGGAAAAACATGGAGAATAATGACATGTGGTGAGGATTAGATTATTTTTAGATTTTGAAATGGATAATTAATCAAATTATATTTGTTAATTGAAGTGTATTTTGTGGGAAATGAGGAAGGGAATTAATTGATTTAGGATAGATGTGAAATTGGGGTGTCTACATTTGCCCCTCTTTGGAAGGTACTATGAAAGTAGTGTCCTTTCAAAGAAAGTAGGCAGTATGGGGAAGAATTCAATCTACTTTTTAAAAGGTAGAGCGAATGTTTGTTGGGGAGAATAGAAAGTGGTGAGTGACGGATGTCATAGTATCCTCAAGACAAAAATGTCATGAGAAGATGTGATTATGGATAGATGTGGTGATGCCCCCTCGAGAGGATTGAGCGAGAATGAAATATATGACAGAACTCTCGAAAAAAAAGAAATGGATTGGTGGAGAGAAGAGGATGATAATGGAGTGGAAGAGCTGGAATGACCGCATGCAGCAAATGGAGAAAGGATTCAATCGACCTTGAATGCTAGGTGTGAGGGTGTGTGGGAAAGAAAAGGGAATGGATAGGGTTGGGGGTTGATTATGAGAAAGAGTAAGGGAGATAGGGGAGGGGGAAAAAAGGAATGAAAGAGGTAGAAATAAGAGAGGGATGATAGGGGAAGAAGGGAATGATGAAGGACAAACAAAGCAAAAAAAAGAGGAAAATGACGAGTAGAGGGTGAAGGGATGAAATAGAGAGATGTGCAAAATGAAGGAAGCAGCGAGAGATAGTAAAGAGGGATACGTGGAAGTGAAATAAATGAGAGAGTGAAGAAAAGTAGGAAATGGGAAAGGATAAATAAGAAGGAGAAAAGCGAGGTGGGAGTAGGGGGGGTGAAATGGAGGAAATGGAAAGAGGACAAAAAGAAGAAGTAGAACGGAGAAAAAAAAAAACTATGATGAGGGCGAGGAAAGTGTGAAAAAGAGAGAGAGAAAGGAAGAGAAACATATACGAGAATGAGCGAAAAGGTAGGGGTGGTAGAGAAAAGGGGAAGTGGTCAGAAGAAACGTGAAAATTAGGGGAGAGGAAAGGAAGATAGAACGAATACAAGGAGAAGATTGAAGGAATCACGTCATTGCGAGGAAGACCAAGGCAAAGAATATGGAACAGACCGTATGGAGATGCATGTGGAGAGTGGGATGATAAAAAAGACAGGACAACGCTGAACAACCAGGTTATCGATGGGGATGTAAGGAGGAAACGTGATGGAAAAAGGGGAAGAAGATGATATAGGGGAAGGGAAATAAGACGAGGGGTGGGAGAGAGAAGAGGATAACAAAGAAAATGATGGAGAAGGAAGGGAATACAGAAAGGGGGTAATAAGTGGAAAGGAAATGGTAGAAGGAATGTTGAAAGAAGAAAGAGGGGAGGAATGACATCGATTGGAAAAGATATGGAGATGCATGAAATGAGGATACTAGGATGATGGGAAAATAGAAAAAGGATGTATGATGAAGACGGTAAAGATATTGAAGAGGGCAAAGAGGAGATGGAGAGATGGGTAAAAGTGACAAGAAAGGGTGGGAGTGAGGGAAAAGAATAGGAGAGAAAAGAGAATGGGGGATAGAAGAGGCAATGCCAATGAAGGGGATGTTAGGAAATCCCTTGACATGATGAGTGGTGGGGAAGGGTGAAAGAAAAAAATGAAGAAAAGAGAAAGCGAATGAGAATTTGGAAAGTACTTGCCAACAAAGGGACGTTAGGAAAACCCTTTGTGATGAGTGGTGGGCTTAGAGGAGGAAGGAATGAAGGAAACTCTAGAAGGTCAAGAGGAGTGAATGAGGTCGTGCGGAATGAGGATTGATAATTTTAGGGAAAACCCGTTGACATGATTATTAGCGCGGGAAGAAGATGATGATGAAAGAATGATATAGGAGTGTTAACAATAATGGCGAATATGTGTGTGGGTAGAAATGTGGGGGAATTTGAGAAGATGAAGTGGAAAGAGTGAAGAAGATGGGAGGGATGAGTTGGGACTAAGTGAAAGCGAGGAGAGGATGGGGTGATGAGGATGAGCGAGGTGAGGATGAAGAACCAAGACATGAAAAGAATGGGAAGAAATGGTATGAAGGATGATGGATCAAGGAGGGAAAATGGGGAAAAGAATGTGATTGTAGGTGGAAGAGATGAGTTGTATGTTGTAAGAGATATGTGGAGAAAGGATAATAGTAGGAGGAAAAAGTGGGTAATAGGAGATACCGAGGTGGAAGAAGCGATCAACAAAGTGAACGAAGAATGAGGCGGGGAGAAGTTCGATGACAAGTTAAGTGTAGGGAGGACCTTGACATAAGATTGTCATGTGACGGAAGTGGTTAAGTAAGATTGCCATGTGAGCAAAACTGGAGATGACAAATGGTCAAGCGAGAAGTGGTGTTTGCGAGAATCGAAAAGGAGGTGAAAGGATGTGATAATGGGAATGCGAGAAAAAATGAAGGGTGAAGGGTGTGTAGTGATGGGGAAAGGCAAGGAGACAGATCATCCTTAGAGGGACTCTTAAGTGAGATCGCCATCTTGGGTGAGTGGTTAAGTAAGATTGCAAGGAGAGGGAGGGTGATAGTGGTGGGAAAAAGATGTGATGATGGGGAATGAAGAGGAAATATGGATGGTGAGATTGGAGAGTGATGGGCGAGTGTAAGATGACATGTCATGCTTAAGAGAATCTCTTAAGTAAGATCGTCATCTTTTTGGAGAAGGTTTCGTAGGGTCACCCAACCAGCGGGGATGATATGAAGAGAAAGACAAAATGATATTGGGGATAGGGGTGGAATGGTAGGGTGAAGAAGATGATCGCGATGAGAGGTGGGAGAAATAAGATGGGGAAATATGATGGGATGGGGGAAGGCCACAGGGCAGATCAACCTTAAGTGGAAGTCTTAAGTAAGATTGCCATGCGGCTGGAATGGTTAAGTAAGATCGCGAGAGTGAGAAGAAGAAGGATGATGTTAGAGTTGGTGGGAATAGGGTATGACAAAATGGACTGAAGGGGAACCCTCAAGTGAATTTTCCATACTACGAGAGCGTGTAAGTAGGATGACCAGGCATAAGGTGGATTTGGGGAAGGATGAGAAAAGAGTGAGTGAGGTATGCCTAAGTGGTATATGATATGAGATGAGGTGATAATAAGAAAGAAAGGACACAAAGGAGTGTAACATGAATGGATGAAGGAATATATGCAGTGGAGGGCGGAGAGTGTGAGGGGAATCCTTGGTGGGATGCCCACGTGGTGAGAGTAATGATGCGGGAATGGGAAGTAGAAGAGGTGGAGTTGGAAGATGTGTTTGGTGGTGATGGTTATTTGATGAGAGGGCAGGTGGTGAAGAAGCTTCTACAGCGGGAAGATCTTAGGGAGAGGGTAAACCTCCACTGAGGATTCCATATAGAAGGGGTTATTAAGTAAGATTGTCAAGCGGGAAGAAAAAGGGTGAAAGGAAAGAATACGATGGGTGAGAGGGACGGGAATGGTGAGAAGGGTAATATGGGTATAAGCGGCGGAGGAGTAAAAATGAGAAGTGAGAATGAATGGATCAAATACATGGTGATCATGGTGGGGGAGAAGGAGCTGCTGGATAGTGAATGCTACTTGAGAAAGATCGTCAAGTAGGATTCGCAAACTGGAGAATGCATTAGTATGGGTGAATGGATGGGGTGCAAAGTAAGATGTTGATCATGCAGGAAGATACTCACGTGACGAAAAGCATCTTAATTTTAATATAGCACATAACAGGATGCATCGTGATATAAAAGATCAGGATGACTAGACTGTAATATGCGTGATAGCATAGACAGGGGCCATCAAAAAGGTTTGATGCCCCAGTACGATATGCAAATGGAAGAGAGCATAGACAGAGGCCATCAAGAAAGTATGATGCCCCAGTACGACATGCAATCAGATAACATAAGAATATTACAGAGAACACCAGGATACATAAAATCAAGATGCCCCCTGTAATATATCAAGATACAAGAAAGCAATTAATAATTTGCCACTAATAATGCAACACAAGAACCAGTAAACATGTCCCTAACGTGTTCCACAGTGATGATTGATTAGATGTGCCCCCAAGTAGAGGTACAAAGGATTGGGTCAGTCTCCTCAAACAAGGAAACAATGAGAGCCGGATTTTCCCCAAGCGAGGATTCACGCGAGGAGAAGTGGTTTGAAATTGGTAGTCATAAGGTGGTTGGACCATTTGTTTGGGATAATAGTTCAAAGGATGAATTGTGTTGCTTATTGAGTTTTTACGATTTTGTGGATGTTTTTGGTCTTTTGAAAATTTTGCAAATGTTTTTGTATTTTGGATATTTTCTAATGTTTTTTTGTTTTTGGATTTTTGATTTTCTAATGTTTGTTTTTGAATTTTATAATTTTTTTTTGGATTTTTAATTTTTTTTGAATTTTTTGGATTTTTTTGGGATTTTGATTTTCAAATTTTTTTGGATTTTGATGATTTTTATAATTTTTTTGATTTTGATTTTTGATTTTCAAATGTTTTTGGATTTTGATGATTTTTAATTTTTTTTTGGATTTTGACGATTTTCAAATGTTTTTGGATTTTTTGATTTTCAAATGTTTTTGGATTTTGACGATTTTGATTTTTAGATTTTAATGTTTTTGGATTTTGACGATTTTCAAATGTTTTTGGATTTTTTTGATTTTCAAATTTTTTGGACGATTTTCAAATGTTTTTGGATTTTGACGATTTTCAAATGTTTTGATTTTTTGATTTTCAAATGTTTTTTTACGATTTTCAAATGTTTTTGTTTTTTGATTTTCAAATGTTTTTGGATTTTGTGATTCAAACAGATTTATGGATTTATGGAGTGCGAGACTTATTTTGAGAGGCGATAAACCATGGATATTATCCGTATGTACCGTGTTCGTGTTGTAACTTATGCTCAGAATAACACAAATTCTCTTTCCATTGGCAGGATATGGTGGTGATGATATGATGAAAAGAATTCCAACTCCATTCTTGACTCCACACAACTAGTAAGATGTGTGGGCTCATCACCGAGAATCAAGAAGGACGTAGGAGGTAGATAATGAATATAGAGACAAATGCTAACAACAATCCCTTTGGGAAATTGTGACTCCATTCTTCATAATGGTATTGAACCAGTTTCAAAAATGGCTTTCACTTTATGAGTCACATGCTAGACTTAGACAGTTATGTGGCCTGCTGATTGATAAGATATGAGGTTAAGGGATAGTTCTCTCTTCACTTAGGCATCTAAATTACGTGTTTGGGGATTCTATAATTTGTAAGCACTATAAGATTTTGTATTTTTGAAATGACTCCCTATGCCTTGCCCCATGCTACTAGTGAGAAGCAAGGGCTCATCACCAAAGGCAAAATATAGGCGAGTGAATTTCTTTTTGTTTTTTTTTTTTTTTTTTTTTTTTTTTTTTTTTTTTTTTTTTTGGAATATTTTGCAATGTTTTTATGCTTGTATGAGAATGACCCTCTACGCTTTGCCCCATGCCACTTGTAAGAGGCAAGGGTTTATCACCGAAGACAAGACGTAGACGAGTAAGGGCACCTTCCTCCATTCCTAGTCTCACACTACTAGTAAGAAGTGTGGGCTCAACACCAAAGACTATGAAGGACGAAAGATGTGACAATGAATTATTCATAAGTTATTGAATTGATGGATTTTTTTACAATAGTGCTTTGTATTTGGGAAGAAACATCTGCCCCCAATCTCAGCCCCACACGACTAGTAGGACGCGAGGTTCAACACGAAGGCGAGATGGACGACCAAGCCCTAGGTAACGAAGTTTAGAGCTTTGTTATGAAAAGAGAATGTATTAGAAGGGGATATATTACCATCGGTAAGCTTTAGGTATGACATAGAGGAAGCGGCGTGAAAGTGGAAGAAGTATGATGCTCACAAACTTAATAGGATTTATATTAGCACTTGTCTCATGATGATAAATATGAAGATGTGATTTTGATAATGAAAATATACAATGGAAATGAATAAATTTAAATTATTTGGAGATAAGCAAGACAAAAGGAACAATGTACATGTTGTATCCTGGAATAGTGAACATCTCAAGGATAAAATTTCTTTAAATGAATTGCATTCATTGGTTCATCAAGATCTTGACCATCTGCAGTGGCCAATTTATAGGCTCCAGAGCCAAATTTAGCTGTGATTACATAGGGTCCTAACCAATTAGGCTCAAATTTTCCTTGTTTTCTCGTTCTTTAGTGGTATTCTTTTGATTTTCTTTTAAAACAAGGTCACCAATTTCGAATTCTCTGGGTCTTACCTTTTTATGATAACTGCGTTGCAGTCGGTTTTGATAGACTTGAAGATGATTGAGAGCATTAAGTCATTTTCATCGAGAAGCTCAAGCTCCTGAAGCCGTGACTGTCGGTATTCATCCTCATTAATTACATCTTTAAGGGAGATCCTCAAGGATGGGAGTTCTATCTCAATAGGTAAAATGGCTTCTGACCATAAACGAGGAAAATGGGGTGGCTCCGGTAGGCGTGCGGTAAGATGTACGGTAAGCCCAAAGAGCGGGGTAAATTTGAGTATGCCAATTTCGTCCATGGGTGTTGACAATCTTTTCCATGATGGATTTTAAGGTCTTATTGGTTGCTTCTGCTTGACCGTTGCCCTGAGGGTAGTATGGAGTGGACCATTTAAGTTTGATGTGAAAAGCGTTTGGCTAGGTCTTTTACATCTGATTTTTAAATGATTTGCCATTATCTCTGCTGACAGAGCGGATGGAATACCAAATCGACATATGAGATTATTGAAAATAAATTTCGATATTTGGCTACCGGTAACATAAGTGAGAGGCATAGCCTCTACCCATTTAGTGAAGTAATCGGTAGCGGTAATGATGAACTTATGTCCATCGGAAGATGTTGGTCTGATTTTACCAATGAGGTCAAGTCCCCATTGAGAGAAGGGCCATGGTGTGGTTATCGATTGTAATGCCTGGGAAGGTGCGTGGATAAGATTTCCATGCTTTTGACATGCTTGACAATGTTTGACAAAATGACATGCGTCACTTTCCATGGTGGGCCAATAATATCCAACTCGCAGGATTTTCTTGGCTAAGGCGATACCATTCATGTGTGCTCCACAGATACCAGAATGGACTTCAGCTAAGACACTCGAGGATTCTTCCTGATTAAGACATCGGAGCAAGGTGCCATCATATCCTCGTTTATAAAGAGTTTCTGCTAAAATGGTGTAACGAGAAGCACGTTGTGCTAAAGCACGTTTATGCATTGGTTTCATGTCGGCAGGAAACGTTTTATCACGAATGAAGGTATAAAGATCGTGGTACTAAGGGTTATTCGGACCCACGATCTCACATACCATAGTGTTTCGGGAAGATCATAGGCGAGGCATTAAGAGATGTTCAACGAGAAAATGTGCACAGGGTTGACTAGATCACGATTTCTAATAGGGATCCGATGGTTGCCATAGCATCGGCAGATTTATTGAAGTGCAGGAATTTGATCAAAGCTAATTAATCGAAAATAGCTTGAAGACTATCCACCATGCGTTTATATGGGATAAGTTTTCATCCTTGACTGGTATTCATCGGTAACTTGCTTGATGATAAGTAAAGAATCACCAAATATAGCTAATTCTGTAAGATTCCAAGATATAGCCAGTTTTAACCCTGCGATGAGAGCTTCATATTCTGCGATATTGTTGGTACATGGGAATGCTAAGCGAAATGATTTGGGGATAACATGTCCACTGGGTGTGATAAGCAAAATACCAGCCCCTGAGCCATGGAGATTACAAGATCCATCAAAAAATAGAGTCCAAGCTGGCGCGATGTCTATGTGTAGAATATCTTCATCAGGAAAAGAAAATTGAAGTGGTTCTGTGCCAGGAAGGGGTGCCTCGGCAAGTTGGTCGGCAAGGGCTTGTCCTTTAATTGCTTTTTGTGGAACAAACTCGACATCGAATTCACTAAGTAATATGACCCAACTAGACATTCTTCCCGTGAGAATGGGTTTGGACAACAAATACTTGAGAGGATCAATTTTGGCAATCAACTTAGTTGTGTGATTGAGCAAGTAATGACGTAACTTATGGAATGCAAAGGCAACCGCTAAGCATACTTTTTCGATTTGGGAATAACGTATTTCGTGCTCAATAAGTGTTCGACTAAGGTAATATACTGACTGTTCTTTTCCTTGATTGTTATGTTGTGCTAGTAGAGCTCTATGGCATGTTCGGTGGCGAGATGTATAAAGCAACATAGGTTTATCGGCAATATTTGGTGACATAAGAGCAGGTGGACTAGAGAGGTATTCTTTTAACTTAGCAAAAGAATCTTCTTGCGATCGTGGTTCCGGTGAAAGTGTGCATCTTTCTTGAGTAAGCGATTAAAGTGATGGCACTTGTCAGCCAACTGTGATATGAAACGCCGAATAGATTGTATCTTTCCCTGAAGACTGCGTAATTCTTTTAGGTTTTGAGGAGGAGGCATTTCCATAATGGCTTTGACTTTGGCAGGATCCACTTCTATGCCTCTTCGTGAGACAATAAACCCTAATAATTTACCAGAGGTTACTCCAAACACACATTTCTTTGGGTTAAGACGAACCTTATACTCACGTAATCTATCGAAAATGCGTCTCAACACACTTGGATGCCCTATTCGTGTTTTAGATTTTGCTAATATATCATCAACATAATCTTCCATGATATCATGTAACATGTCATGGAAGATAACAGTCATTGCTCGTTGATAGGTGGCACCAGCATTTTTCAATCCGAAAGGCATGACCTTATAACAGAAGGTGCCCCATGGTGTAGTAAATGCCGTTTTATGTTGATCTCCTTCAGCAATACGTATTTGATTGTAACCAGAGAATCCATCCATTAAGGAGAGCATTTCATGGCCTGTCGTAGAATCAACAATCATGTCTATATTTGGCAAGGGAAAGTCATCTTTGGGACAAGCCTTGTTGATGTCACGGAAGTCTGTGCATATTCTGATGCCAGGAGTTTTCTTGGCGACGGGAACTATGTTAGATATCCATGCTGAATAATCAATAGGTTTGATGAAGTCAGCTTCCAAGAGTTTCTCGAGTTCGGCTTTAACAAGTAATGCAACTTGGGGATGCATTTTACGTAGTTTTTGCTTTAGAGGTTTTGCATCTGGATGTACCACAAGATGGTGTACTGAGAGATGGGTCGGGCACTGGCATGTCCTTATATGTCCATGCAAATATATCTTGGAATTCAATAAGGAGTGTTGTGAATTCCATGCATTCTTGGTCAGACAGACTAATGCCAAGTTGTAAAATTTTTGGTTGTTCGGTGGTGCCAATGTTTATGTCTTTTGTTTCTTCTACAAGCATTTTAGATGTATCCTTTTCGGAGAATGATGCTAATGGTTGATGTAGGTCATCAGTGTCGGGTGTTTGTTGGAATTTTTTGACATGTTTATTGGATAGGGTGGCGGTGAGGTTTTGACTATGGGAAATCCTCTGTTTGCGCTTTTGATCCAAATTTTCTGACGGTGAAGGATCTGAATATTTTATCTCTTCGCCAAAATAGGCCGATTCATTTAGATTGATTTCAAATCCTTTTCTATGGTCTGAAGTAGGTATTTGGTCACGAGTTCCAAGGAATTCTTCGATGGCTTCATCATTTTGGAACATGTCCATGGCTGCATGATGTGGTTGGCCATGGTCTATGAGACTCGGATGTGTAGGCTCAAAATTGATGACATTAATAGAAAAATGTTCAAAGGCAAGATGTGTTTCAGCGAGGTCTTCAAAAAGACTACATGGAGATCTAATGTCATTATCAGAACTGGTGTCATCATTGTCACTCGAAATTATTATGGGAGCGACATCAAACACCTTGAAACCTAGACCATGTTTACCGTGATGTTGTGTGCAATTTATAGGGTCTAAACGACCTTGTTCATTTGGGCGAGTCCTTTACCCTGCCATCGCATGTTTTTCATTATTCGGTGAGCTTTGGTAAATTGAGGGGACTCATAACATGGAGCAAAGTCGTCATTATATAACCAAGATCCTGAAGAACTTGGAATATGTTCGTTGTCAAGATGACCAAACTTTTTCCAAACTGACTGACCCATTTGGTAATTGGGATGGATTTTCAGATGTGGAGCGTTAGGTTTGCCATAGCTATGTGGGGATTTGGTGATATAAAAAGAGTCTGCCATCTTTTGAAATTGATATTCACCGCATCCCGTGTCAATGATTTTAAATGTGTGAGATGGGGGACCAATAGGTACCTCATGTGGTGGGGAAGTTAGTTTGGTAGTCTTAAAAGATGAAGAAAATGGGTTATAAGAAGAAGGGGGTGGATTGAAGGATGAAGGTTGGTTATTCACAGGAGGAGGTATCTTAATAGAGGAGGTGTGGTTGGATGAAGAAGATTGGCTAGGTGAAGAAGAAGATGGTGTGGTGGAAGAATAATTGTTGCTGGAAGAAGAAGCTTGATTAGTGGAAGAAGATGATTGATTAGTGGGAGGAGGATTGGTGGAAGGTGGTTGACTAGCGGATGATAATGGATTGGAAAATGTGTTTTGGTTATGAGATGATGGTTTTGGATTATTGTTAGGGAGTGTATCAGGATCAATGCGTGTTTCATTAGGGATTATACGAGGTGGAGCATATTTATCTGTTGATGGACAATAGTGATCATGTCGATACCGTCCTTCGAGGAATCTACAATACTCAAAAGGTTGGGGATCTGCACGTAATGTAAATTCCTTGTCCAAATGAGGAAACTTAATGCATTGGTGGAATGTTGATGGGACGGCTTTCATGGCATGAATCCATGGTCGGCAAGAATGTTATAGGCAACTTCTACATCTACCACATGACAAATCGTGTCTAAGGTGATGGGTCCAACTTGGAGAGGCAACGTGATTGTGCCTTCAGACTTTCTTTCGCTATTATCATACCCACGAATGGTTATGATATTGTTTTGCAAATCATTTTCAGTGTAACCTAGACAACGTAAAAGTTTCATGGAACAAATATTTAATGTTGATCCGTTGTCGATTAAGACGCGCTTGATTTTACGATGAGTTACATAACCCTCGACGTATAAAGAATGATTATTAGCGATATTGGGATTAAGCATGTCATCGGGACCAAAAGATAAAATAGGATTGGGGACTGTAAGATGTGCAATTAAAGCCTGGAATTGTTGTGAATTGATGTCCTCAGGGACACGAGCATTATTCAATGTTTGCATAAGGATGCGTTGTAGTGCGGGAGAAGAATTAAGTAGTTCCATGATTGAAATTTGTGCGGGAGTCTTCTCTAATTGTTTGACAATATTAAATGACGGCGTAGGTTGTGGAGAGGAATTGGCGGCGGAATTAGATGGTGGATTAGGAGGTGATGCCGGGGACGAAGTGGCAGATTTTTTTGTTGTAGGGACCCATATTTTTTTCTGTCTAGTGGTGATTGCGCAGTCAGTTTTGATCTTTATAGTTGCCACTAAGTCTTGGTCATAATCTATGGTCGAGATGACTGAGTCATACTCGACATTGCTTGATGATTGACCCTTATCTTTTGAATTTTTATCATGGTTAGGGAATGGATTTTTGAACATGTGAAGTTTTTCATTAGGTGTTTTTGTCTCAGAAGTATTTTCGACTTCTATGTCTCCACGTTCAATCAGGTCTTGGACGTAATGGCGGAGTTGCATGCATCGATCTGTGGAGTGCCCTTTTATGCGATGGTAATCACAATATTCATTGTCTTTATACCAATTTGGTTTAGGTTGTCCTTCTTCGAAGGGTCTGACAATGGGATATGTAATCATATTAGCATTTGCCAAATGACGAAAGACACTAGATAGACTTTCTCCCAGAGGAGTGAACTCTCTTCGTCGATCCCGAGAAGGAACTTCCTTTCTAGGGATAATGATTGGTTGTTTAGATTTTAATGTGGTGGTGGGATGGTTTTGGACATTTCGGACATGGCGGGAATCAGTAATGCCATCGTTGATGATATTTCGATTCCGGTTAAAGAATTTAGATTTGTCCTGGTTTGGAGGAGTGTCTCGATAAGGTTGGTCTCTAAAGGGTGCTTTAAGTAAGCCCTTAGAAATGAGGGCTTTTTCGATTTGTGTCCCCTTTTCGATGACTTCTTCAAAACTATTCAGACAATGCATTTGCATGTGGAATGATAATTCGGCATTGAGATTAGGGACAAAAATGCTAACTAGTTGTCTCTCGGGTACTGAGCAGGGAAATCGGCTTGCAATTCCGCGCCATCGTTGTAAAAAGGAAGCAAAATTTTCGTTTGGCCTTTGCCTAGTGTTGCAGAGATCAAGCATGGTTATTTCTGAGTCTAGGTTATAGGAAAAATGTTTGACAAATTTCTCTCGATAAATCTGCAAATGCAAATGTGTGACCGACCCTTTGGGCAGATGGAAAAACCAGTCTAAAGCTTGTCCTCCTAAACTTTGGGGGAATAATCGTAAAAGGTACGTGTCTCGATAGGCAACTTCCTGACATTGCATGTAAAATTCCTTGACATGTTCACGGGGGTCACCTTTGCTTTTGTATTTATCAAACTTAGGGATTTCGAAGGATGGCGGAAATGGTAATCGTGATATCTCTGTATCAAATGGATAAGGACACAATTCTTCAAAGTTGAATTGTTTCGATTGTTTTTGCAGTCCCTGAATGGTGTCTTTCATAAGTTTCCATTCTTGTGCAAATGGAGAAGCGGGGACGGTTTATCAAACATGTCGTGAGTATTAGAATCTAGATTGAGGTCTTTTAATCTTTCAGCTCTAATCGTTGTTTCCTCAAGTTTCTTTGTTAAATCTTGGATTTTAGTGAATAATTCTTCGGCCGAAGAACCATTTGGATTGTTTGGTATTTCATTGTGATAACTAGATTCACCATTGTCGATGAGTTTGTTTAAATTTTCGGTCCCGAAGTCAGGGGGTAGTTTTGCCCCCATGGCTAGGATGCGTAACAGATATTCATTTTTGTTTTGTTCTATCACCCTATTGACTTGTTCTTGTTCTTCAGTGGTGAGTTCTGGTTGTGCGACTTCTTCGTCGTCATTTTCATGATTGTGACTATGAGTGAATACCATGATGACTTTGATTACTTTGGATTTATCGTGAATAAGCTTGTGATGACTGATAAGGAGAGTAACTCAAACAAGTTATCTCAATATGATGATGATGTAACTCGAGACGAGTTATTAGACGATTTGTTGCACGTTGTGTAGATTTGACTTAAATAAGCTCTGGACTATTGATGGGGAGAGTAACCTGAATAGGTTAATCACGATATGGTTGTGAAAGGATTTGTGTTGGCTATGATTTGGATAAATGTGATGGTGGACAGAATAATGAGTGAACTCAAACAAGTCACCCAATATTAGTTTGATATAGCTGGAAACAAGCTATGGATGATGTTTTGACAATTGACAATATGGGGAGTGAATGCTAGTCACTCAATATCAGTTGGATATAGCCGATGCCAAGTTATGACAAATGTATTGTTGGATGAGGTAAGCTAATGAAATTGGTGTGATGGTTTGATCTGTGTTGTTGGATTGTTTGGATGTTTTCGCTTGGTATTGAATTGGTCGAGAACTGATTTTTTTGTGGAACACAACTAGGGTCTGAACTTTTACAATGAACACATTGATATCAGCCAAGTTTTATGATAAAAAAAAATGCTAAACTATTGTGTTTTCAAACAGCAAGCGATCATGTGGATTGATTGTTTTGGCTTATGAGGTAACTTCTTGGGAATGATCATTGTTTCATGCAATCATACAAGTATCTTTGTGAAATGGTGGATGAGGCTCTTATTACTCAAGAAGATCGTCCTCGATATACCCTAGTCTGATATACCTAAGTGCATGCGGGGACGGAGGTGTGCAGGAACCCTTAGAAACCTTTGGAGGAGACTCACAATTCTTACTTGCACTGTTTGGAGTGAATCACCACGTCGAGAAAGAGTTTTGTGAAAAGGTGGAAGGTGATGGAGGGATGAATGTGTATGGTGTCCTTATAACTCCCGAAGATTTACGGGGACGATGATGCCCGAGCTTCGTTATTCTGAGCTATTTAGGCGTGACTCGCATGCGCTGCACAACAACATTACCTGTAAGTGAAGAGCAGGGGCGAGGTAAATACCGAACGTTGTGATGAGACTAGGTCTCAAAGTGCAATGCAGATGCAAATGCTGTTGGTGCGTGGTAGTCAAGTCCACGTCACCGGTGTAGCTTTGGTGGTGATGAAATCCACCTTGTCGTCGTGCAAAAACAATATGATAAAGTGATTAAAGCGCGGGGTTCTTTCGACTTGAAATAAATCACTAGAAAATAATTGCGTACTGGCGTACTTTTTTTTTTTTTTTGTTTCAGCAATTGTCTTTAAATGGTGGGTATTTTTGCGGGATTTTTTGTTGTTTTTGTTTTTGTTTTTGTTTTTGACAATATTCCAATGCATGCGGTTTCGAGAAAACAAATTAGTAGTTATATCCTGCCAAATGAAATGTTAGAAAAGTGATCGTGGTTGTTTTTGTTTTTGCGAGATCGCTCGAAAAGCGCGAGGAAAAGAGCATACACAACCAACGACCAAAAAATATTAAGAATATGACAAAGGAAAATAATTATTAAAATGATAGTTGAAAAACAAAGCTAGAGGATCTGCTGATGTTAGAACAAGAAACTAAAAAAAATTGTGACCGTTTCTGATTTTCTAGATCGCTCGAAGGCGCAAGAAAAGAGCATACGCGGATACAATTGGAATAGTTTTTTTTTTTTTTAAATGTTAATAATTATTGCAATTAATCATGATTGCGAAATAGCGATAATGATTATTTTCACAAAAAAGAAAAACGATGAAAGAAGAGGGTGAAAACGTTACCTAGAAGTGTTGTCGTGGAAAATTTAAATGTAAGGCAAAAAATTAAAAATAAAAATTATTTTCTAGAGCTCGAGTGGCCTCACGTTTCTGATTTCCAAGATCACTTTTGAAGTGCGAGGAAAGAGCATACGTGTGAGGATGTTTCGTGAAATAAAAATAAAAAAAAAAAAAATAAATAAATAAATAAAACTATAATTTTGTTGTTTTTTTGTTAAAAAGACAGGTGTTAGAAGAAATGAAACCAAATTTTTTTGTAAGTCTAAATCTAAAAATTATTTTTCATTGCATAGATCTTTTCAATACCTTTCCGTTAAAAAAAAATGAAGTCATTCGAGTTCGGGAGCAAAAGTTATGGCTTCAGGAAGATGGGCTACGGTAGCACTCTGAATGAAAATTTTGGACGTGAGAAAAACGTCCCGGGAGCTGGTTTTTTTAATTTTCTGACTTCTATACTTCACCTGAGAAGCTAAAATTTTGACAGCAAGGTTAAAAAATAACAATAATCAGAAAGAAAGAGTTAGATCATAAAATGATTGACTAAAATAAAAGAAAGAAAAAAATAAATAAATGATTAACTTCTCTGAAAGCGAGTTATTTTAGCAAAAGGAAATAAATAAATATATTTTCGGATTGGTTGTCCCATGTGATAAGATGATAAATAAATAATGGATAGTTCATGTGTTTCTAGAGATGATGAGTAAATAGCAAAATCAAAGCGGGAACTAAACACCAAGCACCGAGGAGATCAAAAAGACAGAGATGAGCTTGAGTTTCATTATTCTTTATAACTGCTGAGATACACCACAAGACACCACACAACAAAAACACTACCCAAAGCGTGAAGGTTAACCAAAGAAGACCATAAGGAACAGAAAAGGAAATAATAATGAACAATAATAAACAAAGAACAGATAAAACCACTAATTGGGAAATTAATGGTAATAGATCGAAAGTAATTAGGCGTGCCAGAATGTAAGCTAGGAAAAATACACTACTAACAAGGAAGTAAAATACCAATAATCATACCTCCTCCTTCGCGTTCCGTAGCAAACCTCAGAATGGGCTAGGAAACTTGGATTGAGCCCTGATTTTGTGATATGTAGGTGCTTTTCTTCAAGACGGAGCAAGACCTTCCTGCAACAACGATCCTCTTACCTTTGCTTTTGGATGGGAAAAAGGATTATGAGGCTATTTTGGCATTAGGACGAGGAAAAATGATGTTCTTTGCTCAAAGGATGCAAGAACTTAGATATGGCATGAAAGCTTATTCTCCGTGTGTTTAGAGGGGAGGGGTAAGGTTGTATTTATAGCTGAGGGAGTGATTAGCTTAGATTAATTTAAGTAATCATGGTTTGAAAATGTGGGCAAGATTAAGTGGGTGGTTTGAAAATGTGGGCAAGATTAGGTGGGTGGTTTGAAAATGTGGGCAAGATTAGGTGGATGGTTTGAAAATGTGGGCAAGATTAGGTGAGTGGGGGCCACGAAGAATGGGTGAGGATTTGAATTATATTTTTAATTCATAAGTGGAGGATTTTAGGTGAGTGGGGACCACGAATGGTGGGTGAGGATTTGAATTTGAATTTTTAATTCAATAGTGGAAAAACATGGAGAATAATGACATGTGGTGAGGATTAGATTATTTTTAGATTTTGAAATGGATAATTAATCAAATTATATTTGATTAATTGAAGTGTATTTTGTGGGAAATGAGGAAGGGAATTAATTGATTTAGGATAGATGCTCACATGGAAATGGATAAAAATACAAATAAAAAATCAAGGTAGCCAAATAGAGACAAAAACTAGCTATAGATACTTTTAATAGCTATACGAATGCAAACAACTCGAGTTTAGTAAAAATTATCTTGATTTGATCAAATTTAAGATCAATTTGATAGAGCTTAGTTGGGGTCGATTTATAGGGGACCTACCAAAGTTCAGATTGAGCTAGACTAGAGTAGCTTGACGAGTTATTTATCAACTTGAAGGGGTGAGCTCAAAAATGAGTTATACGAGCTCAAAACGAGCTACTTAACAAATAAAAACAAGTTAAAAAACAACCAAGGTAGGGGGTGACACGTGGCATAGATCAACAATACCAAGAGAGGCACGTGTCAACTTTAAAATAGATCCTTGGGTGGATGTGAAATATTTAAAAATTAAATTCAATGCCTTTTTAGGTCCATGACAATAACCAAAATAAACACACGTAAAAAAAACTATGAAAAGACTAACAAAAATGAAACAAAAATATATGTGTTGCTTTTTAACTAGCTCGCATTTCATAATACAACTAATAATTTAGAAGAAAAATAATTAAAAGATAACTGTATACATGTGTCTTAAATTAATTAGATCACTTTTTCACACTCCGACACAATGCAAAATCAAAGTCTTAGTCAAATAGAGACACTTGTCAAAAATTTAACTGGCTAAAGAAAAGACACTTGGACTTTCCACCAAACCTTAAATATGTTGCTTTGAGCAGACTTAAAGTCCCTGAAATGAACCAAACTTAAAATAAAGCTCGGGTTCAAAAAAGGTATAAGACAGGTGTCACAATCTAAGTGGCTAAGTCAAAGAAAATACTAACACCCTGACACTTGCGAATGATGACACAATTTAAGAAAATTAATATAAGTTTCAAAATTGATTGGTTCATGCTTCACAAATCTAACAAAGACTAAGCCAAAAAGAAGATACATGGAGCCTTTTAAATGGCTCGCACTTTGCAAATGATAGAGGCTGAAAAATGTGAGAAAAAATATGTACATGTCCAAATGCTATTGGTTTGCACTTCGTAGTGTAACCAAAATGGCTAAAGAAAATTGAGGACACATGGAGCCTTTTAAATGGCTCTCTTTTTGCAAGACTGAAACACACTAAAAATGTGAAAAGGTGGAAAATTTTAATTGGATAACCACTGCCACAAATGAAAAATTGAAAAATGTGAAATATGGAGCAATTCTATTAGCCTAGATTTCACAAATTTGGCATATGCGAAACATAATATACTTGGAGAAACTTTATTGGTTTGAATTTCACAAAGATAAAAACAAGCTAAAAAGGTCTAACAATGTGGAGACACGTGTAAAGCCCTTATTGGATTGCATTTTGCAAGCGAAAAACATATAAAAAATAATACGACACCATGAAGCAAGATGGAGCCTTCTGATTGGCTTGGGTTTCGCAAAGATTGAAATGTCTATTTAGAAGACTGAAAACTAGAAGAGAACTAGAGAAAATGATTGGATCATGCTTCACAAAGACATAAAGGTGTTAGATTGAATCTACTTGGAACTCTAATAGTGGATATGGATTCACAAATGTGAAAAAGGACAGTGAGGTTATTTGGATAAATTCTATTGATCCAAGCATTGCAAAACTAATAGGATCAAAAGAAAGACATAAAATGCAAAGCAAGATGGTACATAATTATTGGCCTTGAGCTTCAAAAAGACAAAACTATGTAAAAATAATGATTTTTACTTCTAAAATGGACTTAGAAGCCCCAAAAAAACTGGATCTAAATAAATCTTTTGGATGTAAGGTCAAAAAATGACCCAAATGGCTTTAAACAATGTAAAAAATTAAAATGAGCTCGTAGATTTACGGATTTAAACTATAAATGACTCAAAAAGATGCATAAGTAAAGATCTAAGCATACAAAATCTCAAACATGATCTAAACAACCATTTAGCCCAATGTTTTAAGTAATATCTAGGTGGTAATTGACATTTTAAACCTAGTTAGCTTGAAGATGATTGCGGAAATTTTAAGATTTTGTAGATCCATAAATAAACTTAAAACTTCTTCACCTATTCAAGTTAAAAATTCTAGATTGGTTCTGCACACACAAAATCACCAGCTTTGGTACCATGTTAGATTTAGCAAGGAAATATAATCAATAGATTATAGCTCCACTATTCAAATCTCGAAGATTATAGATTGTGATATGCACTCGATTAGACACGAGAGATAGCTTGATATGGATAGTGAGTAACGAAGCTTGATGAGAAAGATATGAAAGCAAATAAAAATAATAACAAGATAAAAATAACACCATATTTAAGTTGATAACCCGAAGGAAAAATTCCTTGGTAAAGCTTTGTCTTTATTAAGAATTCACACAAGTTTAACCCAACATTTCCACTTCCATGTTAGTCTTTTTTTAGTGTCTGCAGAGAGCTATATCTCTTGATCAGTTTATATAATGATCATCAACTGTATCTTATAATAAGATATCAGTCTTTATGTCATTTTGTACAAATGTATACGTTGTAGACAGCCAATCCCGAGAGGGATCACCCAAATCAATGTGGGTGGGTGAATCGGTCGAGCCGCTTCACTCTTAAATATGGAAGATATTCATAATAAAGTTTGATGAACAAACTTTAATATAATATTGGGGCATATTGTAGTGGTAGATCCCACTTGACATTATCACCCCAACACTCCCCCTTAATGTTAAGTGGGAAGACATATCAGACATGCTAATTTTATTATTTTTTATAAAAGGATTTTGAGAACCTTGAATTAACAACAATGACTCAAAGCTAGTATGGAGACAAGGTAAATTTATAGATCTTCCCATACAAAAATTATTAATACTAGTGATTTACATATGAAGACTTACATCAGACTATGGATCCTTTTATAAATTAAGGAATACCCATAACTAAAGCTTCACTTGGATTTACAAGTAACTTAACATAATGTGACACATTTACTTTTCACAAACTGGAGGAAGTATTAGAAATTGCCAATAGGACGTTAAGAGGTGGCATTATCATACACATTCCCCCTCAAGGGAAAATTTGATAGGCCCAATAAGGCACAAAATTTGTAGAAATTTATGGAAAACAATGGTTTTGTGAAGATATCTACAACTCGATCTTCAGTTGAAAAGAACTTGAGATCAATATCACCATTCAAGAATTTATCTCTAATGAAGTTCATGAACTTCAATATGCTTAGTAATTTGATTTTGAACTAGATTCTTTACAAGAAAAATATAGCTTTGGTTGTCACATAGAAGAGTAGTAATCCCTTTGACGCCCATGTGCAACTCATCCAACAGTATTTTAAGCCACATAGATTCTTTTCCATCTTCCAGAGCACTTCTATACTTTGTGCCTCAAAGTAGAATAGATAGACATTAGTTGTTGCTTCTTGCTACTCTAAGTGATGACACCTACACCTAACTTGAAAAGATATCTAGAAGTAGATTTCCTATCTGTAGCATCACCAACATGATCAAAATCACAATATCCAAATAATTTTGCATCATTACAAGAAGAATAATAAAGACCATAATTGACCGTTCCTTTAATATATTTCAAAATCCTTGTTTCCATTTTCCAATGATCTTCATAAGGTTCTTGCATAAATATTGAAACTACTCCCCTTTGCATAAGAAATATCAGGTCTAGTAATAGTCAAATAAATTAGACTACCAACTAGTTGCCTATACAGAGTAGGATCAAATTTAGCACAAGCTGGTTTAGGGTCTAACTTAACACCAAATTCAATAGGAATGGTGGAAAACTTACAATCAATCATGTTAAATATTCTAAGAAAATTCATAACATACTGATATTGAGATGTAATAATAGACTTATGATCTTGAAATATAATCATGCCAAGAAAATGATTTAATAAACCTAAATCAGTCATTTCAAAATGTTGTTTTAACCTTTCTTTGATTCTAACAATTAAAGTTCTATCACTGCTAGTAATAAAAATATCAACATACAAGACAATAATGATAATATGATTGTTTTCAACTTTAAAAAATAAATCATTATTAGAACAACAATTAGAAAATCCAAGATCCTGAAAGCAATAGTTGATTTTAGCACACTAAGTTCTAGGTGCTTGCTTAAGATCATACAAAGACTTTTTAAGAATACATACATAGATTTTCTTTCCAGGTACTTCAAATCCTTTATGCTTTCTCATATAGATTTCTTCTTTTAAGTCACCATTAAAAAAAGTATTTTTAACATCCATTTGGTGAATATCCCAACCATATTGGGTAGCTAATGAAAGAAGAATTATAAAAATGCTCATCTTAGCAACAGGAGAAAAAGTCTCAACATAGTCAATTCTTAGTTTCTGAGTGAAACCACGAGCTACTAGCCTTGCCTTGAACTTTTCAATCTCTCCTAGAGAGTTATATTTGATTTTGAACAACCACCTAGATCCTACAATGCTTCTCTTAGAAGGAGGAGGGACTAGTTCCCAAGTGAAATTTTGATTAAAGCATGTAGTATTCATCCTTCACAGCTTGAATCCATCTATCATCTTGAGATGGAAATGATTGTGTTTCTACCTCATAGAGGGTCATCAAGACATGATAAGTATGTTGACTTCTAGTTAGTTTTCTAAGACTATCAGGTTGAGAATTTTGAACAAGATTTTTAGCCCATTTAGGAATATTAGGTTGTAAGACATTTTTAGATGAATCCCCCTTAATCTCCATCATATCTAGATCAGGATAATCAGTCTCTTGAACTTCTGTTTCCATAATTTTAGTAGGAGGATTATCAGGATCTATTTCCAGAGCAGTAGAGGAGGGTTCATGAGAAACATCAAAGAAGGTTTTCTCTAAGACTTGAACATTTCTGTTTTCAACAATGTCATGCTTGAATGGATCATAAAATATTAATCCTTTAGTTCTATAGCCATAGCCAACAAAAATACAAGAGAAATAGGTTGGATCAAGATTCTTCCTTTTTCTTTTGGAATGAAGATAGAAGCATGACTACCAAATATTCTTAAGTTTGAAATGTTTGGTTTTTTCTTTGTCCATACCTCATGAGGAGTAGTTTGATGAAGATATTTAGTAGGTAATCTATTAAGAATATAGAAAACAATGTTCATAGCTTCATCCCATAAGAACTTAGGCACATTAGATGCATGAATCATAGTCCTAGCCATTTCTAAGACAATCTTATTCTTTCTTTTTGCAATGCCATTTTGTTGAGGGGAATAGGGAGTAGTCAATTCTCTTTGAATCCCACATGACACACAAAAATCATAAAATATTTTTATGACATATTCACCTCCATTATCAGTCCTAATTCTCTTAATTTTTAGATTAGAAGCATTTTCAACTAGATCTTTAAATTCCTAAAATTTAGATAAGACATCAAAATTTTTCTTGATAAAATAAGACCAAGTCATTCTAGAGTAATCATCAATTAAAAAAAAACATACAAAGCACCATTGAGAGAAGGAACCTCAAGTGGACCTCTCACATCACTATGAACCAGTTCTAATAACTAAGAAGAATTTGGATCATGATGTTTTTGAAATGGTTGAGCATATTTCTTGCCACATAGGAAAATTTTAAAAGTTTCATGTTCGACTTTATCTTTAGTAAGCCAATAACAAGATTAAGTTTGGACATATCATACAAGCTTTTGAAATTTACATGACCAAGTATTTCAAGCCAAATCTAACTATCATTATGTAATTTCACAAACAGGGGACAAAAGCTTGTATAATTGTATTAATGCGAAATTATTAGAATACATAGGTATAGGTTGCATATATATATATATATATATATATATATATATATATATATATATGTATATGTATGTATGTATGTATGTATGTATGTATGTATGTATGTAGTTGGATACATATAATTAAAGGATGTTGCACAGGTCCAACAATATTCCTTAATACACAAGCTTCCAAAAAACCATTCGGGAAGCATAACAAAACTAAATAAAACATGCATATAGCTATAACAAACAAATAAATAATATGGCTAAAGATTATAACCATATTAAAATGTAACTAATTAACCTATTTACCATAGTTACCTATAGTAATAGTAAATACTAGGAAAAATTACTATTTACCCTAACATTCCCCCCCTTAATTTTTCATTGTCTCAAGGGATGAGGAGAGGAACTCTTTGAACATCTCAAACTTGTCACGTACAAGTGAATTTGTGAAGATATTTGTTCATTGATCAGCTATTGGAAAAAACAAAAGCTGTATATTGTGCTTCAAGACATGCTTGCGTATGAAATGTACTTGTACCTCAATGTGTTTTGTTCTTTCATGAAAAATTGGATTGTGAAAAAGTTTGAGAACACCTTCATTGTCAACATACATGGTGGTTGGTTTTTCCTATGGTATTCTAATTCCTTTGAGTATGTGACATAGCCAAAATTATTCACAGACAACTTCTCCTGCAAAATGATACTCAGTTTCTGTGGAAGAACGAGAAACAAAGTGTTGTTTCTTGTTTCCCCATGATATTGGTTTAGATCCCATAAAGAATAAAAATCCTAAAGTGGATTTTCTATCATCAATATTTCTTGCATGATCTGAATCCAAATATCTAGACAAGAAGAAGTTATCATTCTTCTTGTATTCTAGACCAAGATCCATTGATCCTTTGAGATATCTCAAGATGCACATCGTTGGTTTCAAATGAAAAAAATTGGGATCCCGCATGAACTGGATAGATAGCTCACTGCAAAGCTGATATTTGGTCTAGTGTAGGTGTTTCATCATTTTCTTTACGTTTTAAATGTGATAAAAGAGATAATGTTATGGGATGAGGAGGAATACTTGTTGCGTTGGTTGGTGGAGATTGATGCATGCATTCTGAATTCTTGATCCGATGTTGATTGTGAGAGATTCCTTTTTGATAAAAGGAACTACCTAAAATAGAAAACAAGAGCACTAAATAAGAGTTAAATAATATATGACATGGTGGACTACCTAGCATATGTTAGATCGAGGAAGTGTGATACTTCCTAGAAGGCTATCAACCAAATTTTCTTATAGAACAAATTATGGAATAAGCTGAAATACGTACATAAAGAATCTAGTGCTAGTATTCTAATTTGAATACCTCATATCACTATATGTGTCGATCTAATTAAATATTACAAAGTATGCGGGTCAAGGTATTTAGGTCAAGTTCAAGTTATTCAAGTGATCTGCGCAGTCACTGAGACGAAAGGTATTGGCGGGGTTGGATAAGTTGTTTGGGTTGTTTTGGTAAGTTGGTTAGTTGCTGGTTTAAATAGTGTTGGTAGGCACATAGACCGGCATCAGTCATGTATGACCGATCAAGGTTAGACAAACCGACGATGGTTATGGGTAGCAGGCGTCGTAGAGAGGTAGCGATAGGACTAAAAATATTTGGTTATAGAGGTTGATTTGAGGTTAAACAGAGATAAAGAGGGGGTGGAGAGGTCTGTGGGAATCTTAGGTATACTCAGAGATGTGTAATAATCAGATATAGGTGATTTAATGGTGTGGGTGGAGGAATGGTTGAGTTTATAGGTAGGTAAATGGTAGGGGAATGAGAGTGCAAGTGGAAACTAATAACAACAATAGAAGAACTTAATAGACTGAAGTAGAAATAGATGATGTTGGTTAAAAGTATACTTACTATGGTGTAGGTTCAAATGGTTGGATGGTGATGACGGTTGATCAGAGGAATGATGTTTGGTACCGCAGTAGTGCTTCCTAGAATGTTACCATGAGTGCAATACCTCTGGATCTATCCTGGTGCTAGCTATGGATGTATATAGGTACCAAAAGGATCTAGTTCTACTTGCATGTAGCTCTCTTCCCTTCTCCTTGATTTCATAATGTGCCAACCCACAAACAAGGTTACCAAAGTGAATAAATGGTAATTGATTATGGTTCTTGGTTGACCGACGTTAGTTTTGGGATGAATGGCGTCGGTTAAGACAAGATTCCCTAGGTTTGCTAAAAATGACAGATCTTCCCATCATTTGGGCAGGTCTATCCATTTATTCATGGATCAGAATGGACATTCTATTTTTATGACCGAGAAGGTGGTTAGAGGAATAATAGGCATGTGCTTTTAGGGTTAAACTAAATCTTATCTCATTAAGGTAAGTGGGACTAAGTCTTAGTTAGTTATGGAAACATGCTATGAATAGGTCTATGGTGAGGTGTCTAGGTGAGGTGGAAATTAGTTTAATTAGGATAATTAAATAATAAATATTGTGAGAATAGGTATTAATTTAATTGAAGTAATTGAATTAATATTAATGTGGGGTGAAAGGGGCCATGGTTAGAGGAACATGTTTAAGTTGGTTATTCGACCAGGGGCTAAGGGGAGTGTGACCAAATTTTGGTGTCTACATTTTCCCCTTTTTTACGTAGCTTGTATTGGTAAGTGACGCTGACAAAAATAAGATGTGGGTGTCCCATGTGTGGGTGAAGGTGATCCCCCTCAAACTAGGAACTGATGAGGTGTAAGACAGAATTGGTGAGTGGTTTGATAAAAAGGTGGATGTGACAAAAATGAAGGTAAGTGGGCCTGAGTGTAGCTGTGAGCATATATGGGTACAAGGGTAAGGGTCAAAGTGGGAAAATAAGTAAATGGGCCAGGGTCAAAGGTAGTGGCAGTCAAACACACACACATGTTATAAACTGTGGCACGGTACCAAGTGGAAGAGCTTACAAACTCTACATCATCCAAGGTCAATAGGTTTATCCCAACAAGGTTGAAGTGATTCCGGTATCCAAGGCATAGGATATGGTGTGGAAACACAATGTAGGTTAGGTGCAGGAACATTTAGGTATGTTCTAGTACACCAAAGGTTGGGTCAAGATAAACGACATGGCAATAGGCAAGGTAAGGTCATCAGGCCAAACAACACAGGTAGTAGTGCCGCAAGGTATAGCGAGTACATGGGTGAAAATGTCTTTAAAAGTGGTTCAAGTCAAGGTATATAAGTAATGACACATGTAATGCCAAGGTATAGGTAAAATAACCAATCCTAAGATGTAGAAAAGGCAATGTAGGGGTAGGTTGGGTTTGTAGGTATGGTTCAATGGGTGTCTGGGATGATAAAAAGGTACGTTGGCACAAATGGTGGTAGGAAAAAGGAAGCTTAGAAAGACCAAACAATTATAAGGGTGGAAAGATGCTGATTATAGGGTGACCGACGTCAGTTGGCTAGGGAAAAAATAGGACCCATGCTGGTCGGAGTCAGGTTGGTTTTATAAAATAAAAAATATGTATTTTACGAAATGATTGTTATGTTATACCATTGGAGAAAATGATAGAACCATTTGAATTTTGGTGATTTTCGAGAGGAAAGTACGAGGGACTGTACTTGGCTGAGGTGGAGAGATCTGGTTGGTGAGAGGAGCTAGGTAGATGGGTCCATAAGATCGGTGTGGAGAATTTGAGTGGGTGGAGGTGAGGTGACTATTTGGTGATGGTAGAAGTGGGAGAGGGGTCGGGTGGGCCACTAGTGCAGCGGCTAGTCGTGCCACCATGCTGATGACACCAAAATGAGGTAAGATCTCATCCTTTCTTCATATTTGTTGTGGGAAAAAGGGGATATGGGTATGAATGGTCGGGTAGGGGTGATAATTAAAATTTGTGGTTAAAATTGATGTAATGAGGGATGGGAGAGGTCATAGGTAGGGTAAATAGGGGTGGGGAGGGATTTAGGTTAGGTTTGGGTAGGGTAGGAGAAGTTATTAGGTGAATTTGGAGAATTTGTGGGGAGAAAAATGGGGGTTTGCGGGTTTGGTTACGAAGACAGTGATCGGCATCAGTCAAGAATTGCTCAACATCGGTAATGTATAGCTGACATCAGTCAAATAATAGAGGACCAATGCCGGTTACTAGTGACCGAGGTCGGTCACGATTTTAAGGAAAAAGAGGCTAGATAAGGGTATTTAGGGGGTTAGAAACTATGAGGTGTAAATATAAGTGGGTTGAGGGTAGGAAGTAGGTTACGGAGGTTGTAGGGAAGGAAAATAGGAAGGAATTACAGGAATGGGTTAGCCGGGTAAGGGGTGTTTTGGAAATGGTTATGGGTTTAACAATGGTGTGATTGTTTGGATGTAGGCGAGAGACCAGCTATGGATGTAGGATAGAGTTCCACCTCTATTGCTAGTGGTGCGAGGAGATGTGATTGATGAGGAGTGGAGGCACATGACTGACGTGGGTCTGATTGGTATCCGACACTATAGGCGTATAGTGTGTGATCCTAGTTTGATGGTCACTCTCATCGATAGATGGGATTCTATGACCAACATGTTCCATCTTTCGATAGGTGAGATCTCACCTTAGAGGACATGTACAGGATCCTGAGATTACCGATAGTGGGAGTGTAGGTGTACTCCATTTCATCAGAGGCCTCCAAGGAGCTGATGTTGATAGTATTTGGAGAGGGGATGGCCAAGATGAGGTTCCATAGCATGAGCCTGAGCTATGGAGAGATGTATGTGGCCCATCCCGAGGAGATGCGGTTAGTTGTTTTGATTATGGAGGCAAAGTGTGCTATTTTACACTACTAGATGCAGAGGGTGGGAGATTCCCATGGGAACTGATGGGAGTTCTCGCATGATATGATGGAGGATAGGACCTGATTTGTATGGGCACCAACATTCTTGGTGCAGCTTTACAGAGAGCTATGGGCCTATAGGAGGCTACAGAGGTTCAGCTTGTGTTACACCTTCCTTCTTCACTGTTGGGCCTATGAGCACATTGTGTGCATGCGGCTGATTGGTTTTCCTCGGTGGATGTATTTGAGCTAGGTATGGTCTAGGTTTGTTATAGGCATTGGGTTCTAGTTGGTGGAGTGTGTCGGGGGCTAGGGCTACACATGATGTAGTTCACTAAAGGGGATGTTGGAGGGGTTGTTTGGAGTAGACATTATTTGGAGGCCGTATGTGGTATATCCATCATACAGTTGCATGGCCGATGAGTTGGATGAGCTACAACCGCTCAAAGTTAATAGAGGGACATCATCTTGGGGCATGAGATGATACCAACAGATAGAGTCTATTGGCGAGTTTGGGCTACCCCAGGATGTACCACAACCATTCCTACAAAGTATAGGAGAGATTACGTGGAGAGACCTATGTCTCCTCGCTGACCTACAAGTGCTAATAGGGCATGAGGAGTAGCAGGTGGACCGACAGATAGATGATGCCGGCTGTATAGATGCATATAGATGGTGGTGGGTAGCCCAACTATGAGTAGAACCACCTAGACCAGGGTAGCCTGACATGGCTACCCTCACAATCCGAGAGACACATTACAGGGGACAAGTGGCCACATTATAGGCCCAGCATTACTAGTTTACGAGGGTAGGCGATGGGGTCACGGGGAAGAGGTGGCCACATTACAGGCACAAAGTTACAAGACTACATGGTCCATTTTCCACTACACATGCATAGATTGTGTCCCTATAGGCCCGAATAACTACACATGAACTTGCATAAGCATTGATACGAGGCACATGTATAGGCACAAGGACAAGGTCTCGAGAGATAGTTACAAGGGCCGAGACCGATGGCACCTCCGTAGACCATACTGATGGCTAGGTTCAGGGATGCCTTGGGTGAGGCATGATACTATCAGATCACTTGATGGCCCAGGATAGATGCCCCATCTTATGCCGAGTATAGAGCACAACAGGCTTTGAGTGAGAGGACAATGTCCCACACTCATAGTGTGTAGAGCACAGAGGCCGTCAAGCCTTGAGATAGGGTCAGGTGAGGCCACCGGTGCCCAAGGCCAGCTCTAGGTGAGGTACTAGTAGAGGTCAGGCCACGACCCATGGTGGGTGGTGAGATGTTAGCACGATGCCGCACGGGAGCAGAGAGGAGGAGGAGGAGACAGATGAGACAGGCATAGAGGATATCCGATGGGGGATGCACGATAGTTACACATGTACCTCCATTTTTATGTATTTTGGCATATATTGTCCTGTGTGCTAAAGATAATGAGGATGTACATGAGAGTTTTTAGATTTTTGATCATATACCAGCCTGCATGCCAAAGATGGTGAGGATGTATCTAAGTGATTTGAGATATTTGTATTTATTTGTATCTATGTACATATGTATGTATACACAGACTTTTTGATGTATATATGATGATTTTTATAGTATGAATGGTGTGCTTGTTTTTAAATTTCCATTAATTTATGTGTATGTGATGGAAACTAGGTGAATTAGTCATGATTGAGTCAAGGTCGTGTAGGCATGGTAGAGTGAGGTCAATAGGCATGGTGGAGTCAAGTTGGTTTAGGCATGATTGAGTTAGGTTTAAAATAATTTTTTAATTTTATTTTAAATAGCAAGATCTCAGTGAAGGAAACATCTGGTGTCGACATGCTAGCTACTATAGCTGGGTGTCTTACAAACGTAAGTTTCAAGTTGTACTTACATTTCAAATTTCATTTGATTACACTTTTATTATTATAATGTTTCACATGTACATGTACATATTAATATATGTTTTTCTTTTATATGCAGGAGCCTAGTGGGTCATCATCTGCTCTGGGAACTGAGGCTACTTTGGAATGCCTCACGTGAATTTTACGCGCAGTTATTTTCTCTTTACACTTTGTTTCTAATTGTTGAAGTTCAGGTGGATTATGATTTGGGTCTGTTATGTGGCAGTCATCTAGATTAATATTGATTTGTACATGTTTATTTTATAGCTTATGACTGCCAGAGAGACTCCTCCATATATGTAGACTATGGAGGCTACTGTAGATACTGCCATAGCATCTACAGATCCACTAACTGAGGTACAATTTTTCAAATTTGTTAAATTATGGAGGAATTGTTTCTTATTACTTAAATCTACAATATGAAATTTTTTACATGAAATATTTAATTTGAAATTTAATTATTTGTATGTAGTTTACACCTCATGAGTCTTCGTTGTCCTCTGACGCGTCGACGACAAATTGATAGGGATCATGAGATTGCTCTATGATTTCACATGCGTTTTAACTAAATTATAAGTTTCTAAATTTTGAATGTATTTTAAAAATTTGGGTGTTAAAAAATTCTTGTTTATGAATGTGTGGGTTAGGTTACAGGCCTCTTAGAGATGCCTAGGACCACATAGATGAAATCAGAGTGAAATCTCCCTCCACTATATCCCTGTGTCATGGACATGTTATTTCTAGCAGGGTAAAGAGAGGGAAGATGTTTCATGATTAGATTCATAGGACCTAGATGTACATAAATATATATATATATATATATATATGGGCCATCTAGTCCTAGTTCATGATTATTCATATAGTCCATTGTATATATATCCTTATGCGATCGCATGTGGTCCTATATGTATTACACACTTTATTTGAGATTTACACATGTTATGAAATTATATTTTTAGAGACGTGCATCTAGAACATTTAGTTCGAGATGTACACATGTTATGCACTTATATTTTCAGAGATGTGCATCTAGCACACTTAGTTTGATACATTATATATCCATATGTTGGTTTTCATAACCATATATTAGTTCTATATGTATGTTTGATTTAAAATCAAAAAACCATGTTCCGAGCACTACATGGTACAATTGTTAAGAAAACCTATTCCATTAAGCAAAACCTATGATAACCATGCTAGGTGAACTACAAAAGGGCAATACGTAATTACTTTTTCACAAAGTAATTACATAGGGTGTATGTGCAACTCTAATTATTTTCCCACCTCCTAACAATGTGCACATCTTTGAAAGAATGGTTGTGAGGGAATTTCTATAACTAACATTTTTTCTTTTAAAGCTAACACTCATCTATTGCATATCAACTAATGCGAACATTGTTAGAAATAAGCGAGGTAGAGTTCATCTTGAACTATATGAATATAACGTTACTATGGTGCAACATTGCATGGTACAATTGTTAAGAAATTAAGGGAAGCATTTACATTGTTTTAGAGATTATCCCATTAATAGGGCTTATCCCATTGATCAATAGATACACCTTATCTCTTTATAATTTGGTGTTATGCCAATCAACTAAGAAGTTACACATGATTTGATTATCGTAAGTAGATTCACTTCCCTATTAAGTCCTATATGTTTTTGTATTTAAGCACACACTTTAAAAACCCATTTTTGTATACCCTACAATCCTTCTAGTCCAAAATACACATTTTTGTGAGGGGGTTTGTCAATTAATTCACATCCTTACCATTCCAAGGTATTTGAAAAAATTTCAAGGTTCTTCAATGAATTTTAAAATGATATATCAAGGAATTTGTGAACATTCTTTACATATTTATTTAGGATGTTTGTACATATGTTACAACATATCAATCTAGATAAGAACACATAAATATGTACATGTAATGTATATTGTCAAATAATTCACATCCTTGCATTTTAAAGATGATACATTGACAATTTTTTAGGCATTTCAAATGCTAGCAGGTATCCTTGTCATATTTATTTGAAACCCTAACATCTAATAAAAATATATTTGTTTAACATTTAATTTTAAAACTAAGATATAACAATCGACACATATCATATATGATGTTATATTTTATATAATGGTAAATTGAAGGTTCTTAACTTAGTTGGCAAAAGATATGCAAAAATATTCTTAACAAGTTCTATTGTGTATTAACATGTTTAAAAGAGATCATTTAACAATCATTAGAGTATTTACATGGTAATGTGTTAACCTTGTTGCAATCTCATTGATGCTAGCCAAGTAGCACGAGAAGTCATGCCCTGAGACGTCGTGGTCTAAAAAATTGTCACCACTAATGCGTTTAATTGGGGTGGGGTATATGCCTTTAGGTGTTATGGCGGGCTCTAGGGAGGCCCGGATTGGAGTCAGACCACCCGATCACGGAGCCTTCCTAGCATTCCTTGAGCCTTCATGGCATAAATGTTTACAAACTACCTTTTCTAGGCAGTCCTAGGAAATGAACGGAGGCGAGTAGTGAGAAGTCATGCCTTGGGACATCGTGGTACCAAACCAACTATGACGACATGTTTGGGTGGCTGCACAAATGCTAGAGGAGGCATCATTTCGGTGCGCGACAATGCCGTTGCTTTCTGGCTACTTCATTCGGGCGTAGTCCCTTAAGAGCCCTAAGATAAAAAAATTGTTCAACTTCGACAGTTGACTACACAGACTCCATGGCAGCTAGAGATGTCTCGTCTATTCCTACACCTTGGAATAGGGACCCTATACAATAGGCTACCTCTAGTTTTTCCTTCTCCAATCAGTGGTCTCACTACCTTATTGTTTGCAAACATGTGAAATAGTGTAGTTTGAGCCAGTGTAAGGTTGTCAAACACTATATTTTGTAAACGGTGGGTCGTGGCACCGAACCGAATGTACCGACACGTCTAGTTGGCCAGGTGAACGATAGACAAGGCATCATTTTGGTGTGTAAAAATGTCATTGCTTCCATGCTACATCATTTAGGTGTAGTCCCTTAAGAGACTTGAGACCAAAAAATCGTTCAACTTCGATGAGTGACCATAGATACATAAATCGTTGTTAATTACTTCTCTTTTCTTGTAAAATAATGAAAGCTTCTCTTAGCTTTGAGAATTTACAATTCTCTACTAACAGTTCTAACCACGTGAAGGTGGAAGCTTTTCTAGCACCACTAACCTGCACATAAAAGTGTTAGTCAAAGAAATTTAAGTTTCAAATCAAAACCATACTAGATATATACAAAATACACAAATTTAATAAAATATATGAACTTCATGATTTGACTCTTAAACCTTCCAAAGAATCTTGTTATTAGGAATTCCTTGATATCTATATAGCTGAATATTTGTCACTAGAACTACATGCGAATATAAGAGTATTTTCTTGTGTGTCTCAAAGTCTTCAAACACCTAAATAGAAGAGTTTTTTAATGGATACCATCAAAGCCAAGTTCCAGTAACTACCACTGACCCGTAGGGTACTCAATATCTTCACCATCTATAATAGGATAGGTCAAATTCTTTCTTTCCTCAATGTAATGACATAAAAATAGTATGTTCCTTCTTCATTGTCTTCTATCGCAATAATCGCAAACATATGTCCTATAAAAATAAAGGTTTCACTTAAATTTAAATTACATATTAAAATTTCAATGGACATAACTCAATACAAAATTTATAAATAACCATAAATACCTTGTCGCACCAAAATCAAAATTTTATCTAAGTCCTTGGATGTTGTAACTTCATCTACGAAACAAGTTGTAATGCTTGTGGAGGTTGATAACTAGGAAGCGGAGTTAGAGGCCTACAAATCTATCCATCCACCCATTCTTGTGAATCACACTCAACAATGATAAATTTGAAACAAGATGCACAAAAACATGTCAAATTTATTGTCCATGTGGCTCACGAAGTAGCGTCTGAGCTACAAAATGAGTGCATATCACTATACCCAGTGAGTGTTATACAATTCTCGTAGTTAGAAATTTGTTGTTCCTCTATCAACCAAAAATATCTATGAACTGTGGAATTTTCTTGAGAACCTTGGGCCATATTTTCAATACACCATTCCACTATGATCTTTGTATATTTCAATTTAGCACCATCTTTGTACTTCAACTCTTCTCTTGCAAGAGCTCTTTTCACACATGCCCCTGCACCTTCATGCTCTCTTTTTCCATGTACGGCCTCGGTGAAACTCCAAATATGTTACACTCCCATCTTGATGTGCATCATGATCATTCAATAAAACATTCATGCATTATTAAATTGAGACGTGTAATTATCGACCATATATGATGTTGTTTGAAGTGGATGTCCCTATCAAACAAGTTTCCATAAAATAACTGGAAACACCCTTGCACAATTCAATAGAATGAGTACGATCATCACTGATATAAAAGTGGTACTCTCTTAAATTTTTTTGATCATTCTCTATACTATCAGGAGAATGTATAAATGCTATATGCATAAAAATGACAACTTGTACTGAGTTGTAATATTGTGATTGAACCTCCATTTGTGGTTGCAATGTGTAATTCTCTACAAAATTGACCACTGAAACAATAGTACCAATAGGAAATGTGTCTTTGCATATCTTGAACTATTCATCCAACCATCGATCTCTATGTGTATGCCTAGCATACTCATAAATAATTTCATCCTTAAATTTTCTCATAAATTGAAAAACATACATATTCTGTAACTAGCTCACACCGTTTAGAATCTTTTCCATCTTTCAACTAGTATGCAACTAATTTATATTTATCAAAATCAACTAAATTATGTCCTATTGCACCTTTAATTTTCTCATGGATGTAACTTTCCAATTTAGGTAATCCGCCGCATGTACCACAACTTCCATCTAAACAATCCTGACTATAAAAAAATTTTCCAACTTCTTTTCACAAAATATCGTAGGAATGAAATCCCTAGAAGATATTGGTGGAACTTGAACACCACATTCTGATAACATAGTTTCAGAATGAAAATTATAACCAATACGTAAATATTCAACATAATGCATCTCAAATTCAACATGTTACCTACAACAAGTGGTGCGAGTGTGCTTCATTTTCACATAGAATGGTTTCAACATTTCAAAAAAATGTTGACTAATTTTAATTTCCAAATGCTCTTATTCAAACTTATGAAAAAATTGAGTTTGAGTCATATCTAAGAAATGATTTGGATGTGGTTCACAATTAGTAGAACCAACTCTTTATTTTACAACATCTCTTGTATTAGGTGAAACTCTAGTGTTATCATGCCAAAATTGAATAACAACTTCTCTTATAGCATCAAAATTATCTTTGTCCTTACGCGGTGCTCTAGCAGAAAATGCCCAAAAATTGGTGTTATTGAGTGATTGAAGGATATTACATCTTTCAATTGCTTTCATTAGAGTTTTTCATTAATTTGCAACATTCGACTTGTTTGCGTAATCAAACATTATTTTTTATTGATTCACTTATAACACTAGTAGCAAGTACATGACACACAATATTACTATCCCTAGTGCATCTCTTAACACCAATAGTGTGATATGCATCATGAAAGTTTTCAACAATTATAGAGGTTTGACCACGTATATTAGATTTTGTTAATCCTAAGGTGTTTAATGTAGGTCTCATTTTAATCAATTTCATCAAACTAACCAACAAATGACATCTTTGGGAATCATTTAAAATTTCAAAATGATTATCTAAAATTTTAGTGGATTTTCTTCTGATTTGAAGTTTAGAAAGTTTGTAAAACATTGGTTTCAAAATGTTTTCATCAATTTCAATAAAATAATTAAGTTTCTTATGGAAAATCCTAGGAGGTGTTTTTGTCAATTTTTGCTTGTCTACAGTTTCAACCTGAATTTCCTTATTCACATTTTCATTGTCTCCTTCAATTTCAACATTTGCTACATCACGAGTATTTAATTCTTCTTCAACATTGATAGTAAAAACATCTTCATCATGAGTATTTAATTTAACTTCAACATTGATAGTAGAAACATTACTTGGTTCCTCATTGCTTACAATAGTAGGGGTTGAAGATGAACCTCTTCTTGATTCATGAAGATTCTGCATTCGCTCAACATTTTTAAATCTGTTTGCCTCTAATTTGTTTGGTGTTTTTTTACTTAATGACTTCCTTTTTGACTTCATTTCTTATCTCCCATGATGTTTTACTTCGGTGATAAGAAAAACATGCAGAAAATGACATAATTTCATAGTAATTCATATGGTAAAGTCAAATAGTAAAAATCACATGGTAATTAGAACATTGGGATGTGTGTAAATATGATTTAAGAACCATGATCACACTTTACAAACCGTGCTCATGGTTTATAAAGCACGATCACGGTTCTTGTTATAAAACCCACAATCACGGTTTATAAGCGTGATCGCGGGTCTATTTATATCATCAAATCCAACCCTAAGGCTCGGGAAATATTTGTTTTCCCTAACCAAAGCTATGGAAGGTCATTATGAAGTGTAAAAGGTCAAAAAATTCAAATTTTCTCTTCCAAAACTTAAACCATGCTAAAAAAAACTGAAAAAAATTTCACAAAAATAGTGTGATCGCGTAGGAAAGACTGTTAGCTTCGTAGAAATATTGATTTTAAAGTGAATGGAATAATATAAATATCATTTTATAAATATTTACTAACAATAGGTCTTTAAGACATTTTTTCGGCAAATGTTCATGTCTACATTTAAGACTGCAACTTTTGTTTCACTTATCAAAATGTGATAAAAATTATACCATCCCAAGTGTGGAAAAATTCTATACACGTTAAAAAAATATTTGATTTTGATATTTTTTGATATAGTTATGGTGGGCAAACGGAAAGTGCTCTATTTTCTAAATCTTTTCAGACCACTTTCACGGAAAAAATCATTAAAAAAATATTGCTCGAAAAATACAAAATAAAATCCATCCCAAGATAGACAACTACATCTAACTTTTCACCAAATGAAAAAAAAACAAGATTTGGTCATCCAAATTGCGGGCAAACGGACTACAATCTTATAGGTTTAAAAAAACCAAAGTCATAGAATTTTAAGTGTTTAATATAAGTAAAATTGTCCATTTAAAAAAAAATTAGTAGTTTAGAAACTAGATTCGGATGCTACGATTCATATTTATATAATTTTTTCTAATTTTGAGTGCGCGTATTGCTAATAATCCCTACAAGTTGAGATTTCACTGTTTTTACAATATGACGTCCACTTATGACCCCTTTTTTGTCCACCAACTTGCTGCACTTATGATGGGTATCGTCATTCCCTTCATTTAATCAATTTCTTGTTGATATCATATCGAATCGAGGTGTGTCTAAAGCTATATGCAACAAAAGTACTTTAACCGATCTAGTAGTGATCAGAACTATTTTTATATTTTCTGGGGGATCTCTTTAATGTCTTAAGGACTTCTTGGTAAAACCTTATTAAAATCAAACTATGAAAACTTGCTGAACATAAAACACTGAAAGCTCACTGAAAAGAATCACACCGTGCAGAATGGAAACATACTTGCTGTTGGAAAATAAACACACTTGCTTTTGGAAATAAACACACCTGAATTAAAATGCTTGAAAACAATTGCAAGAAATATAAAGATTTATCTAAACACTTGCAAGAACAAGTATACAATAGAGTTTAACTAAAAGAACTAAAGAAATACAAAATTAACAGATCTAAGCTATTTTTTGAAGAAATATAAATACCAAATAAATGAATATACTTGTCCTTGGGGGAGTGGGCCGTTGATCCTCCTTGAATCAGGATTTTAACAACTTAGAATTCTTTCAAATCAGAGTGGTTATTTTATTAATGAAAACATTCAATATTACAAAACATACTAGATCTAGATACTTCATCTATTTCTTTTCTCTGTTCTATATCTCTAATAATAATTCTATCTAATGCAAGTCTAATTTTATATACATTTTACAATCATAGCTGTCGCAATGATTCTGATGAAATTGAGTCATGCCTAGAATAGATCTTTGAGTCGATGGTGTTGATCAGATAGCTGTAGGATAACTCTTCCTGAATCTACGTTCATAAATCTTCTCGTCCTTCATGATTGTAGATGCAAAATCTCCGGATGTGGTTTAAAATAGATAACTCCCATCGGTTCTAGAACTTTGGAGAAGTTTCGGAACCATAGGAAATTGTTAAGAACCAAAACCTGTAAGAGTTCCAGAGCTGTCCTTAGTAGTTCGGAACTAAGTCCGAAAATTTTGGAACTAAATACTAAAGTTTCAGAACCAAGTCCTAAAATTTTGGAACTAAATGATGACTATGTGATGGAGTTCCAGAACTAGCTTGGAAGTTCTGAAACTTTGCTCAGTATAGGAACATACGCTATCAAAAACATACTGAATGCCACCTACTTCATTTCCTTGACTGATTAGACCTAATTTATTACAAAAATGAATTTAAACACACACTATGTTAGGAATTTTAGAGCTTTTAACATTAGGATCACAATCAATCAAAAGATAGATAGTTACATCCTAACTCATATCAGATCAACTAAAAGTCACACAATGTAATCAAACTTAATCAAAAGGAGAGTATGATGAGATCATATATTATACATTAATCAGACATATTATGGCCTCATAATTTCCCCCAAACTTACTTATTTGTAAGTCCCTTTACAAAATAATTCTTTAAAAGTGGGATCATATGTTCTCGCATTCTAATTAATTGCTCGAGATCAAATGGATGATCTTTGAATTTTCCAATGCTTAAGTTTAGATGTACTATACCCAGCTCCTTTTTCTATTTTCCTCTCCCAATTTTCAAATTTAGCATGGTCTTGAGGTTCTCTGTTCTGCCAAGGAGACATGGGGGTGAGAAGTAGAGGTGGCCTTGATCGCATTTCCATCCATATTTGGCTGTAGGTTTCATTGACTTGGGGAATTATTGTGCATAATGATTTGGCCCTCTCTAAACTCCATATCAGATTTGTAGGGGAAATTACTTCCCTTCTTTTCAAAACAACCGTAAGGAATTCCCTTTGTTGTAAATATCTTTTCCCGGGTAGATATAGACAAGGGAGAATGGAGAAATCAAAGAAGCTCAAATCACGACATGCGCCTAAGGTGCACTGAGAATGGGTGCACGACACGAAGTGTCGACAGAGAGAAAGCAGTGCGCCCAAGGCGCATGAGAATGGGTGCATGACACGAAGTGTCGACAGAGGGAAACAAATGCACCCAAGGTGCATAGAATGGGCACATGACACGAAGTGTCGACAGAGGAAACTTGATGCGCCCAAGGCGCACAGAATGGGCGCACGACACAGAGTGTCGACAGAGGAAACAGTGCGCCCAAGGCACACAGAATGGGCGCACGACACGAAGTGTCGACAGAGGAAATAGTGCACCCAAGGCACTGAGAATGGCACACACACGACACGAAGTGTCGACAGAGGAAATAGTGCGCCCAAGGCGCACAGAATGGGCGCATGACACAGAGTGTCGACAGAGGAAAAGCTTGATGCGCCCAAGCACACAGAATGGGCACACGACATGAAGTGTCGACGAGAGAAACAAAGTGCACCCAAGGCACACTGAGAATGGGCACACGACACGAAGTGTCGATAGAGTAAATGGTGCGCCCTTGGCGTACCTTCAAGAGGCGCAACATTTTGAGCGCCGAAGTGAAGCTGCACCTTAGCGCGAGATATTCAGATGGCCATAACTTTTGACTGGGAGCTCGGATTCATGCAAGGTTGGAATTTTCGGAAAGCTTACGAGGTCCTCTGTCCAACTACGACTAGATATCTTTAATTGGATGAGAACAAATTCTTAAAAATGCAAAATACAGTTCGCCACTTTTGGGTTCAGTTGGGTTCTCACCTACCATCATTATGAGATGAGTTAAGTGCATTCTGGAGGTGGTTGGGGCAGATTTCGATTTCCTCTCTCTTTTCTCTCTCATTCTTCCTATAAATTGTAAGGAGGGGCTTCTTTCTAAAGGTTGGACATTTCTATTTTTCCCCTCCCTTCTTCTCTTTGGCAGGTGAACTTGTGGAGTTAAAACCTCCCATTTGAAACTGTAATGCAACCTTGCCTCTTGGCATTTTGCAGTGTGTTGTATCAATCTTTGGAGCAAATTAATGCATGTCTGTGGATGATTCTCAACCCTCTCTGTATTCATTTTCATCCCCCGATCTTTCACTGTGAATCTGGCTATCTGTGTATGATCTTGCATTGCATTTTAATGGTTTGTGTTTATTGGCAAGACAGGTGTTCTTCATTCCTCGGTGCATCACCTTTGTAGTTTAGGTTTTATTTTATGCATTTTCTTACCCTGTCTCCTTGGAAAGTTAGATTAGGTTTTTAGTAAACCCTCTGCATCTTCTACATGTGCATCTGAATAGAGGAATAGGAACCAGCCTTCATCCGGAGAGCTTTTCCGATTTCGCAAGGTCCCACACTTGGGAAAAGCTCCATGTTATGCAATCATACTGAGAGTCTCAACCCATCGTGTTGCAGACATTCAGGGGTGCTGCGATTCACACCAATAGTTTTGGCACACTGGTGGGACCAAGAGGTCATTCTACAAGATTTGAAGGGATTTTCAAGAAATTCGGACTTAAAAATTGCAGGTTTTACAGTTTCAGTTTTTTCACCTTCCAGGCTGAACTTTGAAATCAATTTTCAAGGGCTTAACTTGCTCAAAACAAGTCAAAATTTCACTAGTTGATAGATCGGGGGATAATATTCAAAAGGGTATTCTTAGATTTCTGAGATTTTGACTTTCAAAATTTCATGGTTTTTTGATTTTCGGATTTCAGGTTTTCGGAAGTCTGGCATTTTTGGGTTTTCGAGACTGTCATTCCAAATCAATTTCCAAACTCTAAAATATCAAAAATACAGGTCTTTCAAAATTCTATTTTTAAATATTGTCGGTTTGGTGTGTAACTTGCGAAGTCCGCCTTTTGAGGCTCATTTTTTCTAACACATCCGGCGACTCGAAGGATAGAATTGGTGGTGTAGTAGCAAAGGTTGCCTGCATATGAGAAGAATTCAAACCGGTCCAATACTCGAGAAGAGGGGCTATTTGTCCACTTGTAACTTTCACCGAGTAGAGGAAGGAGAGGAAGAAGACCACAAAGATCACCATCTCCACCTAATAGGACTTTGTCTACACCTCCACCCGGTAGGCCTTTTCTCGCATCGACCGGGGTTCTTAGGCCAATAATAATGGCACATCTACCACGAATCCCTTTGTCAATTTCATGGGTAGTAGTCCACTTGCCCTAAATGCTCGTAATCAAATTCCGGTTAAAAGACTAAAGAATATACCCTATTTTACAGGAGAAAATCATGCTACTCCTATTGATCACATCCAGATATTGCTAATGCATGTGCAATCTATGAAATAAATGAAATGGATGTTGCGGTCAAGCTGTTGGCTTCATCTTTCAAAGGCAAGGCCTTACAATGGTTTAGGAGCCTTACAGCAGGGTCTATTACGAATTGGAACCAACTTTGTTCTACTCTTTGCAACCAATTCGGGGAAAGGGCGGACAATTTATCTTTATTGGAACAGCTGACAACAATTAAAAGGGCTCCTAACGAAAAAATGACAGATTTCAACTTTAGATTCCAACGGACATGGGACAGGATTCCAATAGCCGTTAGACCAACCGCCGAAGGAGCATTCCTTTATTTCTTAAAGGCTATAAATTCAGACATAGCCATGATGATCCAATCAATGGGAGGAACAACGCTGCTAGGGGCCTACGACACAACTATCAGAGCAGAGAACTGTTTGATCCAAGCTGGCAAGCTTGCACCAAGGCCACCAATGCCTCTCTATCCGGATATGGGAAATCCTACAACCAGTCAAGCACCAGAGTTGAATCCCATTCCAACTCCTAGAAATCAAAGCAATAATGGGGCATCGACTTCTTCAGATACTTCAAAGGAATTGCAGGAGGTTATGAAACAGCTACAGAACCTTGGAAATGAGCTTGTGACTATCAAAAGACAACAAGCTCAAAGTGCTAGACCGTATCAGCCTCAAGCACAGTACCAAGCTAGGCCCCATACCAACAAAATAAACCACCACCTCAAGGCTACAAATCAAAACCAAAACCAAGGACAACCTCAAGCTGCCAGGGCCATTTTGACCGTATGATCCAAATGCAACGACGTCCTCAAAAGCTTTGGTCCAGACACAAAATAACATGGCACAGGAGTACGACTGGTGTTACCCTTGCAATCTACCCGACAATCAGTCAGCATGTTTCAATGGTGCACTAAATCAGGCCTTGATGGTGCAAACCATTGGTGTTCCTCAAGAACCAAGCCAGGAGGAGAATCAACAGCAAGAAATGCAACAAGAAGGACCTCCAACAGAAACCACATTGGCCAATTGGAAAACGGAAGACTTCTGTGGAGTTAACCAACAGCCTTTTCAAGGCGTGGCTACCAACACACGGTCAAAGAAGAGAAATATAGGAGAGGGACAACCGTGTAATCCAGTTGTTTCTCAGTCCACTCCTACACAACAAGGGGTCAGTAGACCAAACACAGCTCCAAATGTGCAAAATCAGCCTAAGGTACCTGTTGTAGCAACACACGCACCTGTTCAAGCTCTAGAAAAGGTTGCGCCAAGTAAGGGACAACAAAAGGACAATTCATCCCCTTCAACATCATCGATCAAATGAAGAAGACACATGTGAACATTTCCATGTGGGAATCACTTTGGCGATCCCAGGGCAACGAGATTTATTACAAGCTGCAATGGCTAATTGGTCTCGCCACAAATGTATTAAACCAGGGGACATGAGAAAGTTCTCACTAATGCAAAGACAACAGATGGGTGCTAGACAAGGAAAAATTTGAAGCCTCCACCATTCTATGTTTCGTTGATTGTTGGAAACCACTTGGTACACAACTGCATGATAGATTCAGGGGCAAGTAGTTCAGTGATGCCAAAGAAAATAGCGGATCAACTGGGTTTGAAATATGAGCCAAGTCTTTGAAAGGAGTAATACAAACCTAGATGGGCAAGCAAAGTGTAGAATCGTTGGAGTCATCAAGGGGTTAAGCCTAACACTACATTCCTGTCCTAATGTTACAGTTCTGCAAGATGTGTCTGTGATTGACCTTCCACCACTCTTTGTGTTGTGTCTATCAAGAGACTTCACTGCAAAAATCGGTGGATATTTATCTGCAGATTGGTCACACATGATTTTTAGGACAAGGTATGGAGCCAAAGCAACAATCAGGTCAGAACCAATTGCCAATTTCCATATTGAGCCTCATGTACCAAATCCTATCAATGCAAATTGCTCGGCTTTTGATCAGGAGGAGTGTTCAAGTGATCTAGAAACAGGTACTAAGGTCGAGGGAATTCCTGATTTAACTTTGGATGAATGGGCAAACAAGAGTCATGAATTTGACCCATATAAGGAAATTGAAGAATCTGAATTGGGTGTGTATTGTATACATGAAGAAAATTCACCCATTCCCGACATCATTCAGCCTGAACAAAAGGATGAAAACAAAGTTTGGAAATTATTTTTGATGGTTCGAGAAGCAGACAAGGTGCTGGAGGTGGTGCAATGTTGATTTCACCACAAGACATCAAATATTTTTCATCTTTTCGTTTTCAGTTTTCCTGTTCAAACAACACGGTGAATACGAAGCATTGATTCATGGAATTCATTGGGCGGCCAGAAAAGGGGCATAAAGAACTTGCAGTGTTTGGAGATAGCGAGCTAATCATCAACCAAGTTAGGGGACAACATGCTACAAAGAATGACTTGCTGAAGAGCTACAAGAATAGGGTATGGGACCTCATTGAGGATTTGAAGCTTTCAACATTGTGTCCATACCCAGGAAGAAAAATGAAGTCGCAGATAGGCTCGCAGCAGTTGGAGCAACATTTGATGTGGTTGAAAACATCAGAAGGGGAAAAACACAGCCACATATCCATGTGATTGTGAGGCCAGCAGTTCCAGATAATAACACAAGCTGGCAGGTGTTTGAGAACGATCAACAGATCATCAATTTCTTACAAGAAGAGGCTGAATTCTCAGCTAGGAATCAGGACAGATTAGAGCAGCAATATGGGGATCAAGTAGTGCAGCTATGCACAAAAAAGCTTCCTAAGGGTTTAGTAACATTGGAGTCTATCTTTAACCCTAACGACTGGGTTCCGTAAGGAAAAGGCAAACATACGAGTCAAGAGAGAAGATTTGAGCCAATTCCGGTTGGGGAAGGAAAAACACTTCAAATTGGTAAAGTGGCCCTTTGAAAGGAGAAATCAGATTTCATACACTTTGCCAAGAATTTCCAGATGTCTTCACTTGAGCTATGAAGACTTAAGAGGATTCGATCCAAATTTGGCACAACATACCATAGAATTGGGTCCAGATGCTAAGCCCATCGGGCGTAAGTAGAGACCATCAACCCTCACATTGAACCTCTAATGAAGAAAGAGCTAAATAAGCTAATAGAGGCAAGCATTATTTTCCCGATCAAGCACTCAAGCTGGGTCACAAACTTGGTTCCGGTCAGGAAGAAGAGTGGAGAAATCAGGTTGTGTGTGGATTTCCGAGACCTAAATGGGGCCTCTCTCAAAGACCATTACCCACTTCCTTCAATAGAACAAATATTGCAAGCGAAGATCCGGTTGAGAGATTCTCTCCTAGATGGCTACTCGTGGTACAATCGGGTGATGGTGAAAGAAGATGACGATTCAAGACGGCTTTCACCACCAAATGGGGGACTTATGCCTACAAGAAGATGCCATTTGGGCTATCAAATGCTGGGGCCACTTTCCAAAGGGCAATGGATATGGAATTTAACGGGTTGATCAATAAAATAGTTTTGATATATCTTGATGACATCATCCGTATTCTCAAAAATGTAGCGGATCACTCTCGTCATTTGAGGCAAGTATTGAATCCCAAAAAATGCATATTCTTGGCTCACGAGGGAAAACTTCTAGGCCATATTGTTTCAAAGGAGGGATTGATGATTGACCCAGAAAGAGTTGAAGCAATTCGAGCATTGCCATTGCCAAGTCACAAGAAGGCTCTTCAAAGCTTCTTGGGAAGGATCAATTTTGTCCGCAGATTTGTTCCAAATTTTGCTACTCTTGTGAAGCCAATAACGCTGATGTTAAAGAAGAGTATGGCATTTAAGTGGACATCTGAAGGCAAGGCAAGTTTTGAGGCAATAAAAGAGGCTATATCTCAAGCTCCGACTCTCGTCAATCCAGACTTCTCCAAGGACTTCGTGCTATATGCCTTTGGTGGTGGGGACACGATTTCTGCAATCCTGGTACAACAAAACAAAGGAGGATTAGAACAACCAGTTGCTTTCTTCAGTCAAGGCTTGGAGGAATACGAAACTAGGTACTCTTTCATTGAAAAGCATGTCCTTGCAGTAATCAGGAGCTTAAAGAAATTCAAGCACCTAGTCTCAAACAACAAGATCCAATTATTGGTCTCTCATGCGGGAGTCAGGGACTTCCTTCTAAACAAGGATCTGAATGAGAAACGTGCAGGATGGATAACTCGTGTCATGGAATATGACATCGAGATCAAGGTCACCAAACTAGTACGTGGGAAGGGACTATGTGAGCAGCTAGCCTTGAGTCAACAAGTTGAAGCAGGTGATGAAAAAGAGGCTGTCTTGGTACTACAGGATAACCAAGAACAAGAAAATGATGATGTGCCCACTCCCTGTTGGACTCAGAATGTGATACACTTCCTACAGACAGGCCTATGCCCTCCAGAAATGAGAAAAGCAAAGAGGAGATACTTCAGATTACAAGCCATTCCATATGTGCTTGTTGGTGGTGTTTTGTTTAAGAAAGACATCAATGGAGTTCTATTGAGGTGCATTGGGACAGGCCAAATTGAGAGGGTGTTACGAGATTTTCACGATGGAGATTCTGGAGGACATTTTGCCCCACGAGTAACAGCTCTCAAGATAATGAAGGCAGGGTATTATTGGCCGACAGTCTTCAGTGACTGCTATACATGGATAAGAAAGTGTAGGAAATGTGCACTCTTCACAGGCAAAGAAAGACTAGCAGCGCTTCCATTGCACCCAATTCTGGTTGACCAACCATTTATGCAATGGGGATTGGACTTCGTCAGTCATCAATCCAAACTCAAGCCAAGGCCACAAGTGGATTCTCACGGCAACGGACTATTTCACCAAGTGGACCGAAGCAGTAGCGCTCAAGGAAGCAAATGAGTCTAACATACTAGACTTTTATGAAGGAATAGTGACCAGGTTTGGTGTGCCGGCCACTATCATATCGACAATGCATTTGCATTTATAGGTTCCAAGATTAGAATGGGCTGTCATGAATGGAATCTATTTGAGCACCTCTTCAAATTATTACCCGCAGGGTAATGGACAGGCAGAGTCTATGAACAAAAATTTGCTAAGAATCATCAGGAGGACTCTGGATGAAAATCAAAGAACATGGCATACCAAGCTAAAATCAGCATTATGGGTGGTGAGAATAACACCAAGAGGTCTATAGGTAATTCCCCTTACAAGTTGGTCTATGGAAAAGAGGCAGTATTGCCTATATCATTAGAACTGCCTACATTGGAGTTCATGAAGCAGTTGGAGTTGGCTGAGTTCAAACCAATGGAGGCTAGGTATGCAGAGTTGATGGAATTGGAAGAAATTAGAGAACATGCAGTTCAAACAATTGAGAAAGATCAGGCCTTAGTAAAAAGATGGTTTGATAAGAAAGCAAGAGCAAGGACCTTCCAGGAAGGAGACCTAGTTCTGAAATGGGATGCATATCGGGCAAAACCAGGAAGGCATTCCAAGTTTGATGCCATTTGGAGTGGCCCCTACATGGTCACGGGATGTAAAAGTAGTAATGCCTTCCAATTGTCTACTTTGGATGGAGGAGAATTCCCGATTCCGGTTAACGGAATCCATCTTAAACATTGCTACTAAAAGAAAAGGGTTTACCCTTGTAAATATTAGCCTAGATTTCAATTCCTCTAAGTGCGTATGCACATTGTCTTGTGGTAGTTAGGTTTCTATTTCCCTAAGTGCTCCGGCACAGGTTTTGTTGCTCTCAGGTTGATTTCTACAATTCAGAATGCTGTCAGAGAAGAAGTTGCGGTATCAGGTTCGGGATCAGATATCAGGTTGGTTTCAGGTTATTGCTTATGACTCCATGCCCAATGGATTGCTAAAAGGCCACTGATCTTCTACCTAGCAGGCAGGTGATCCCATTGAGTCGCCAAATTGTTGTATATATCTTTTCCCGGGTAGATATAGACAAGCAGGAGAATGGAGAAATCAAAGAAGCTCAAATCCCTGACATGCGCCCAAGGCACACAGAATGGGCGCACGACACGAAGTGTCGATAGAGGAAATAGTGCGCCCAAGGTGCACAGAATGGGCACACAACATGAAGTGTCGATAGAGGAAAGCAGTGTGCCCAAGGCGCATGAATGGGTGCATGACACGAAGTGTCGACAGAGGGAAACAGATGCGCCCAAGGCACACGAGAATGGGAGCACACGACACGAGTGTCGACAGAGAGGTAGCAGTGCGCCCAAGGTGCACAGAATGGGTGCATGACACGAAGTGTCAATAGAGGAAATAGTGTGCCCAAGGTGCACAGAGAATGGGCGCACGACACGGAGTGTCGACAGAGGAAACAATGCGCCCAAGGCGCGCAGAATTGAATGGGCACATGACACGAGTGTCGACAGGGGAAACAGATGCGCCCAAGGCGCACAGAATGGGCACACGACACAAAGTGTCAACAGAGGAAATAGTGCACCCAAGGTGCACAGAATGGGCACACGACATGAAGTGTTGACTGAGTAAATGGTGCACCCTTGGCGCACCTTCAAGAGGCGCAACATTTTGAGCGCCGACAGAAGCTGCACCGGCACGAGATATTCAGATGGCCATAACTTTTGACTTGGGAGCTCGGATTCATGCAAGGTTGGACTTTTCAGAAAGCTTACGAGGTCCTCTATCCAACTATGATTGGATATATTTAATTGGATGAGAACAAATTTTTAAAAATGTAAAATACAGTTCGCCACTTTTGGGTTCGCTGGGTTCTTACCTACCATCATTATGAGATGAGTTAAGTGCATTCTGGAGGTGGTTGGGGCAGATTTCGATTTCCTCTCTCTTTTCTCTCTCATCTCTCATTCCCTATAAATTGTAAGGAGGGGCTTCTTTCTAAAGTTTGGAAATTTTTGTTTTGCCACTCCCTTCTTCTCTTTGGCAGTGAACTTGTGGAGTTAAAACCTCCCATTTGAAACCGTAATGCAACCTTGCCTCTTGGCATTTTGCGGTGTCTTTGTATTAATCTTTGGAGAAGATTAATGCATGTCTATGGATGATTCTCAACCCTCTCTGTATTCATTTGTATCCCCCTGATCTTTCACTATGAATCTGGCTATTTGTGTATGATCTTGCATTACATTTTAATGGTCTGTGTTTATTGGCAAGATAGGTGTTCTTCATTCCTCGGTGCATCACCTTTGTAGTTTAGGTTTTATTTTATGCATTTTCTTACCCTGTCTCCTTGGTAAGTTAGATTAGGTTTTTAGTAAACCCTCTGCATCTTCTACGTGTGCATCTGAACAGAGGAATAGGAACCGGCCTTCATCCGGAGAGCTTTTCAGATTTCGTAAGGTCCCACACTTGGGAAAAGCTCCATGTTATGCAATCGTACTGAGAGTCTCAACCCATCGTGTTGCGAGACATTTGGGGTGCTGCGATTCACACGAACACCCACCTCTTTGAGCATCCTTCATAAATATCTTCAAATTTTTCCTCCTCATAGGAGGTGAAGGCATCAATACTCTTTTGCAGAATGGCAGGGTATTGTGTCTTGAATCTCCTATCAAAGGCATGAGATGTAAAATGTGTGAGGAAGGTAGAAGGTTTACCATAATGATCTCTCATGCAGAGGCTTGTTGAGCTGGCTTTCAATAAAAATTTAGATTCTCTTTCCTTTCATGTAATTTGGTTTTGCAAAAGAGAGACAAATGCATTGAGCTGGCTCTCCCCTACATATAAGTTAATCATAAATCCTATGTTTTTGTAGCATATAATTGCAAAGATAAAATTCACATAGGATATTTTTCTGTTCAGGGCTAGATAGAGAGTAAGCTACCATGAATTCAGATTCATCTTGTAGTTCATGTGGAAGCCCACATGTAATTCTTGACAACTACCAGTGAATGAACTGCTCTTCCAAAAACACACTATATGTAGGAGAAGGCCCTGCCTGTGCAGAAAGCAATTTCTCACTCATAATACAAACCATATGAATTTTGGCAAGACATTTATATTTATTTCCTTCCTCCTTATAAAATTTTTCTTCCCATTCCTTTCTTTCCTTCATCTCTTCCTCCATCTTGGTCTTTAATTCCTCATTTGATGTTTTAGATTCTTTGAGCTCTCTGCAAATATCATTCCATTTTTGTTTCAGTGGAAAATAGGTCAACTCACTTCGGTCTATGCAGAGAAATGTGTGGACACAACACTTTATTTTTGGAAGTCCTGAACTCTTCCTCTGTTTATTATTAGCGGCTTCTTGGTTACTAATAATTTTCACAGCTTTGGCTACAAGATGAGTTGTTAGCTCATTAATGAGCATTTCCCTTTGTTCCAATTTAAGTTTAAGGAAGTCCAATTCCTCATCTTTTCTCTGATAATGATATCTACTCTAGACAAGAAAAGAGCCTGTTTAACTTGTTGTCTTTCCTCTTCCTCTGAAATTATTTGAGGATTTTGGCATTCTTCCTCTATTAAAGGAAAATTTCCTTTTCTTATCCTAAATACCAACTCTTCTTTTTCATGTGGCATTCTTGAAGGTTTAGCCAATCTGTTAAAAATGTTGATCATCAGATCTCTCTTCTCCTCTATCCATTTCAACATGACTTGGGTTAGGTGGAGTCATGGCTATGCTGCCCAAAATGTCAATAGCTTCCTCTTCCATCCTTTCTTGCTCATTCCTTCCTTCTATAGTTCCCTTTACCTCTTATGAATTTTTCTTATCTGGGGAAGTTCAACATGCCCAGCAGTGAATTTCCCTCTAGAACTTCTTCTTACTATTCATTCGGTTCTTGTGTGGGTGAGTTATCTCCATCAGAGATAGATATTGGCTCTTCTGAAGCTGTTGTGGAAGAAGGAATTTCCTTCATAGGTACAGAAGGCTCTGTTGTTTTTATCTTCCTCACTGACCTTCTTTTCTTGGTATGTTTTCTCTTTCTATTTCCCTCTGTCCTTCTATAGGGGCATCAATTTCCATATTAGCTAAAGGAGAGAATGGGGATGGAATTGTCCTTCTTATAATATTAGGGTTTTTCTTGAACTTTCCAAGAAACTTGTCCCAAATTTCTTCTCCATTCTTTTTGATAGGAAATGGTGCTGGCATATCAAATGAATTAGACCATGATGCCTAATTATCCCAACACCCCAGGAATACCTCTGAGCCATGGTCTGAATGGAATAAAAAAGAAACCCTGGGAGGTTTATTATGTATTCAGGATTGGTGGCTCCATACTTGAGATATATGAAAATGATCATCACAAGTTAATTTTTAGTATAAAAAATGCTACCCTATTAAAGGGTTTGGGAAAATGGCCCTTCGACTCCTTTTATGATTTTCTTTTTACTTATATATATCTTTGGGTTTAGCTTCTTCTTATTGCAACAAGACTTCAACCAGTTCTTTCAAAGTCCCCTTGGTAGGTTATGGGACATGAACAATGGGCACTCTAGACACATTACTTATAGTATTTACAGAAAAAAGAATAAAGACATTTCTTACTTTTGTTTTAGTCTGTTATAGATTTATGATGAATTCTCTTACCAATTCGTCATTATGCTTTGAAAATTTCTTCAAGAATTCAAGCCATCCTGCATGCTCAAAGATGAATGCTAATTCTTCATCTGCAAGTAGCTGGGAATCATCCTCTGGTTTCGATTTCTTCTTAATCACCATATCAGGTTGAGTTCTTTCTCTCTTGATTTTGTGTGAATTGGTTGTAGGTCTTCTTATTAGCTTGAGAACTAATAGCTTGGCTATGGAACCTCTTTTTTAGCTCGGAACCTTTTTTTTTTAGCTACGTAACTTCGAATTCTCTGCTTTTGCTGCAGTATACAAACTCAATTGCTGCTCCTTCCTCAAGATATTTTGTAATATTTATTTCACTTGATGTTTTTAATAATGATTACTAATGATAACCATCTGCCACTTATTCCATCCAAATCAATATCATGATTACACACTTGTAATCATAATGTATAAATAGATGACTCATCAAACATACTTTTAAACTAAGTCACATCACACATGCAAACATTTAATCAACCCTAAATAAGTTAAAAGATATAATTACCATCCTTAATGATGTAAGCCTTTTGCTATGATGACTCGTCATTCCTACAAGTGGAACAAAACATGATTAGATAAGACAGATGATGGAATTTAGAAGAATTCCTTTATTTGAACTAGCCAAAAAGAGGTCAACCACCATTTGCTTATTTTCAATTGACCTTGAGATAATTCTTTTATTTTTTATATATATATATATATATATATATATATATATATAGGGAATAAGATGCCATTTGTTGGTTTTCATCTTATTCCCTTTATTATGGATCTATCATCGATTATTTTATTATTTTGGAAGAACCGAGTTCTTTAATATGATCAAATTCTTTTTTTCTTCAATCTTTCTTTAAAATTCATTCTTAGTGGGAGGCTTCTATAGAGTTTTAGCCTATGTCCATTGACCAAGAGTGTTGATGCTACCATCAATGGGAAGTAACTAAATAGAACCATTTTCAAAAATCTGATCAATTTGATAGGGTCCCAACCATTTGGTTCTCAATTTGCCCTCGAATTGTTTGGTACTTAGAGTCAAATATTAAGAATGCATAGTCTCCTACTTTGAATTTCCTTTTCTTGATATGTATGTCATGCCATTACTTCCTTTGTTCTTGAATCATCTCTGTCTCTTGAAGTGCTTCCAACCTTAATTCATCCAACTCATTGATTTGAACGATTCTTTCTTTTGAGCTGCATTTAATTCAATTCCCACCATCATTGTTGTCCTCAATGTCTAAAGTTCAAATTCTATAGGAAACAAGTGATTTTTCCCATAGATTAATTCATATGGTGAAAACTCTATTGCAGCTTTCCAAGTTGTATTATACACCCAGACTTCAAGTAGTCTCTTTACCCTATCTTTTCTCCCGGCTTCAACCATTTTCATAAGGATGTTCTCCAATTCTCTATTTGTTACTTCAGCTTGTCCATTTGATTGTGGATGGTAAGGAAATGAATTCCCATGATTGATTTGTAATACCTTGTGAAAGCTTGGATCATATTAGACATGAATTATGGTCCCCGATCGAAACTATGCTCCTTGGTGCTCTAAACTTGATCATAATTCTATTCCAAAGGAAATCAACAACTACTTCCTCAGTGGCATTTGTCAATGCCTGCACTTCTACCCATTTTGTCACATAGTCAGTACATATAAGAATATATTCCTTCCCTTGTGAAGGAGGATTAAAGGGATCAACAAAATCTAATCCCCATCTCTCAAATGGTTCAACCACAACTTGAGGTGAAGAGGCATTTCATTGGTGAAAGTTCATTGTCCCATCCTTTGACAAGGATCACATCTCTTGATATATATTTTCACATCCTTGTACAGAGAGGGTTAATAATAACCAATGACAAGTATCTTATGAGTTGTTCTTTTTTGAATAATGTCCTCCACTTGGTTCAGCTCCGAGGATGTCAAAGATTTCATCCTCTCTTACACACCTACGCAAGACAAAATCAGGACCACACTTAAATAGAATTCCATGTAACCATTTGAATTGTGTACTAGTTTTAATTAACTTATTTATTTGTTTCTTAGTGAAAGAAGGGGAACTTCCATGTTGCAAGATAATTTGCCATATCAGAAAACCATGGTGTACTTTCTGAGATTGCAAACAATTCTTCATCTGGAAAGTTATCCTTTGCTGGATCTTGTTCCCATGTGGTGGTTAGTCTTGACAAAAAATCAGCTACCACATTAGATTTACTTGGATTTTCCACAATGGTAATATAAAATTCTTGTAAAAGTAATAACCATCTAATGACTCTTCCTCCAACCACTGGTTTGTTCATTAAATATTTAATTGTTGAATGATCGTGTATACAAATATCTTGTACAATATAATATAATGTCTGAATTTATTGATTGCATAAATTATAGCAAGAAATTCCTTTTCAGTGGTGATGTAATTCTTTTAAGTGGGAGTAAGATTCTTGCTAAGATAGTAAATGGCATACATCTTTCCTTCTTCATATTTTTGTCCCAATACTACACCAATGGAATAATTTGAGGCATCTGTTTGGATATGAAATGGCTTTTCCCAATTAGGACCTCTCAATATTGGGGCACTGATTAATTTGTTTTTAATTTCTTCAAAATCATGTTGACACTTTTCATCCCAAAGAAATTCACAGTCCTTGGTTAGCAAATTAAACATGGGGGCAGCAATTTTACTGAAATATTTTATAAAGTGTCTATAGTACCTAGCATGTCCTAGAAATAATTTGATATCTGTGGGAGTTTGAGGGATAGGTAAATCTGAAATGATCCTAATTTTTTTGATCCACCTGAATTCCTTTTTGTGAAATATGGTGTCCTAATACAATTCCCTCATCCACCATCATCAAACATTTTTCATCACTAAGAGATAGGTTGTGTTGTTCACATCTTGTTAACACTGTCCATATTTCTCAAAGAATATTCAAATGTATCTCCATGTACAATGAAGTCATCCATATATACTTCAACACAATCATTTGTTAGATTAGAAAAGATTGCAAGTACAACTCTTTGGAAAGTTGTAGGAGCATTGCATAAACCAAATGGTAACACTCTATAGGAAAAGGTTCCCCATGGACATGTAAATGTAGTTTTGTCCTAATCCTCAATAACAACTCTAATTTGATTGTACCCACTAAATCCATCCAAGAAATAAAAGTATTGTTTACCTGAAAGGTTATCTAGGACTTGATCTATGAATGGTAAGGGAAAATAATCTCTCATTGTGGCTTTGTTTAGTTCCCTATAGTCAACACATATTCTCCATTTTCTGTTCTTTTTGGGAATAATTACAAGAGGAGATACCCACTGGCTATCTGAGATAGGGTAGATGAAACCTACTTGTAATAGTTTTTCAATTTCTTATTTGACTATATCCCTTAAAACTAGGTTAATCCTTCTTTGAGGCTGCCTAACTAGTTTAGTGTTTTTAGTATAGATGTGATGAGTGTAGATACTTGGATGAATCCCCTTCATATCTTTGTAATCCCAAGAAAAATATTTAGTATGATTTTTAGAACATCAAACAATTTAGCTTCTTCATCCTCCTTTAACCAGCTATTGATGTTTAAAGTTTTACCTAGTTGAATTTCAACATGCTTGGTTCCAATATGTGATGAACTAATTTGTGGAAAGAGTTTAATTAAAGTATTTAATGGACATGTATGTGGTAACAACATATGGTATGTAGCAACATCTCCAAAAGTTCCTTGAGACAGAATACATTGGAAAAAGGATAGTAATGAGAATTATGATACTTATCTCTTTACAGGCCAAATTCCTCGTCATTGCTACTTTCCAAAAATTCTTCACCACTTCTTGATGTACTTGAAACTAAAGCTACTGATTCATCCTCTCCCCATGAGAAATATCATTCCTCCAGAGTGAAATCATTTTCAATCAAAAAGAGAACTAATGTTGTCGTGGTTCCGGAACTATAGCCATAGGTTCAGGAACTAAGTTCACGGGTTCTGGAACTAAGTTCATGGGTTCCAAAACTAAGTTCATAGGTTTCAGAACTATTTCTGATTGCACTAAAGACAGCAGGCTCACATCCAATGGTGGATTAATCATCTCTTCTACTTCTCTTACATGATCCTGCAATGTGATCATAGCCAAAGAAGAAAATTTTTGTTTATTAGTTTCATGAGAGTCAACCCACAATTGTTCATGACTGTTAGTGAAAGGTTGTGTGGTAGGATATAAGGAAATTTGTTTAGAGTTCTTACCATTTGAGATTGTCATATCACTTGACCTACAATCTATCAAAGCAACAATTGTAGCTAACCATGGTCTACCCAAAATAATGGGATAACCCAATGTTTTACCTTTTGGCTGCAATATAAGAAAGTCCACTGGATATTCCCATGACTCTACCATAACTGCCACATCTTCAATAATTCCTTCTAGTTTTTCTACAGCTGATCTTCCAGTTGTAATATGGTATTAGTAGGTTGTATACCTATTAATGGTAATGTTTTCAAAGTATCAATTGTCATTACATTGATAGCAGCTCCCAAATCTATCAAAACATTATGTACATCCTTATTTCCTATAGAGACAGAAATAACAAGACTTCCAAGATATCCATATTTGGGAAGTAATAGCTTTCCTGCTAATAAATCAACAAGTTTCCCATCTACTTTGATAGTCTTGGGATACTGTTTATTTCTTCCAGGATTTTTCATGCATAACATTTTGATTAATTTGTTCAATTCTAGAATATCTTTAATTACTTGTAATAGTGGTATTTCAATATTCAATTTCCTTAATTCTTGAACTAATTCAGACTCCTTGATTTCTATATCTTCTTTGAATCTCTCAAGAAATGGACTCTCAGTAGTGTTGCTATCTGGCTCCTTTTCTTTTCTTTCTATATCCTCTTTTAGAACAACAAGACTAGGGTGTTCATTTTATTCTGTCATTTCAGTGATTATAAGGGTTGGAATATTAATGATTTTCCAGATCTAGTTTGAATACCCTTACAATCCATTGCATGTAAATCAACTAATTTTTTTGGTTCTATTCCATAAACAGGAGTTGTTTGTTTTTTTTGGGGTTTGCTACTGTGGATGTTCTTGGCATTTGTGTTTAGACTACATTCTCAGTTTGTGAATTATGTGCAAGGGATCCCATGATGGCCTGTTGATTCTGATTTGGATATGTTATTCCTTAGGAATAATTAGGGTTCCATCTAGGTTGTGACCAAGCATAAGGATTTCCTTGACCAGCCCATGGTTGTTGATGTCCCTGAGCATACCAGGCTTGATTTACCCAATCTTGAGGGTTACAATTTGGTTAAGGTACCCAAGGTGGTTGTCCCCAATTTTTGGTATTGCTTGAGTAGCCCATGTCATTGTCAATGGATTAGGAGCTGATCTTTGCATAAACTACCCTGGATATGTTGTCTCGAACAAAATTCAATTCTTTGGTTGTAGATGAGGCCTTTGGTTTGTTTAAGCTAATTTTGAATGATAGGAAGTAAAGAACAAACATTATTATCATGGTTCTTTAGATTGAAAAATAAGACACATTTCTATCTTATCCAAAGGACAATATCTTAATGAATGATTCTTCCTACATCTAGGAAAATACATAGTTTTGGAATTGGATTTAGCTTGTAATCCATCCATAGTAGAGGTTAATTGCACTAAAATGTCTGTTTTAAAGTTTACTAACTCATCCATTAGTTTGTTCACATCTGGATTCAAACTTTTATTGATTTTCCTTTTCTAGGTCCACCTCTTATTCTAGAATAGCTTCTACAAATCTCTTTAATCTCTTTAATTCCATTCATTCTTATCTCGATCAATGTCTCCCCCTCCTATCAAGTTAAGGGATTCTCTAGATTCATCATCCAAACCTTTGAGAAAAATGGTTTTACTTAATTCCTCTGTAAGCACAAATCCACATCTTTTGCTAACAAAGAGGAATATGTCTAAATAGTCTTCTATGTTTTCATCCTCTTCCTGCTTGATTTTGAAGAATTCTTCCTTCCTATTTCTCCCTCTATAATAATCCTGATATTTATCTAGGAAGGTAGTCTCCATTTGTGCCCAAGTGCTAATAGAGTTGGAAGTTAATCCCATGAACCACCTCATTGCTACATCCTTCAAAGTGGATGGAAATAGCTTGAGTTTTTGATTATCCGTTTTATAATCATAGGTTTGACATAACACCTTGAATTCAAACAAAAATTGGTCAGGATCTTTAGATGACATCCCTCTGAAGGTGGGTAAATGTGCAGGTGAGATATTTTTCATTGATGTGTCATCATCTCCCAATTGGATTGGATAAGTAAAGGTCCTATCAAGATACTCCCTTAGCTTCTCATGCTATTTAAAAATATTTTCTAAATTTTCCTCCCAATCAATGTGGTAAGTTATATGCTTTGGGGAAGGTGAAAAATTAGGAGTAGGAGGTTGACTACTCAATTGAGAATAAAAACTTACCCTAAATGGATCTTGGGTAATAATCCTTCTCCTAAAAGTTCTACTCCCTTCAGGTGATTGATCTAAGAATTCCAAAATGGAAATTCTATTTCTTGTTTGATAGGGGATGGTGGTGCCTCCAATTCTTGATCAATTTCCTTACTTTGACTAGAGGATGTTATGAATTCTTGTGAATATTTTTTTGGAAGGAATCTACCTTGTGAGTCTCTTGGTCTACTCATATATTTTGTGATATAGTAGGGAAGATTCTTCAACTACTAGATGTATGTTTTGTTTCTCTTGCTAACACTTAATTAGAAAATTCCAACTGGTGTTCCCCAACAATGGTGCCAAAAATGATGGGTGTCATCATTCCCTTCATTTAATCAACTTCTTGTTGATGTCATATCAAACCAGGGGTGTCTAAAGCTATATGCAACAAGAGTACTTTAACTAATCTAGTAGTTGACTGTAACTATTTTTATATTTTCTAGGGGATCTCTTTAATGTCTTAAGGACTTCTTGGTAAAACCTTATTCAAATCAAACTATGAAAACTTGCTGAAAGTAAAACACACGAAAGCTCACTGAAAGGAAACACACCATGTTGCAAAATGGAAATGTACTTGTTGTTGGAAAATAAACACACTTGAATTAAAATGCTTGAAAACAATTGCAAGAAATATAAAGATTTATCTAAACACCTGCAGGAACAAGTATATGACAGAGTTTAACTAAAAGAACTAAAGAAATACAAAATTAACAGATCTAAGCTATTTTCTAAAGAAATATAAATACCAAATAAATGAATATCCTAGTCCTTGGGGGAGTGGGCCCTTGCTCCTCCTTGAATCAAGATTTTAACAACTCAGAATTCTCTCAAATTAGAATGGCTATTTTATTGATGAAAACATTCAGTATTACAAAACATACTGGATCTGGATACTTAATCTATTTCTTTTCTCTATTCTATATCTCTAATAATAATTCTATCTAATGCAAGTCTACTTTTATATACATTTTACAATCACTATCTTAATGATTATGATGAAATTGAGTCATGCCCAAAATTAATCTTTGAGTCAGATGGTGGTTGACCAAATAGCTATAGGATAACTCTTCCGAATCTGCGTTCATAATCTTATCATCCTTCATGATTGTAGATGCAAAATCTTCGGATGTGGTTTAAAAATGATAACTCCCATTAGTTCCGAACTTTGGAGAAGTTCGGAACCATAGGAAATTGTTAAGAACCAAAACCCGTGAGAGTTTCGAGTTGTCCCGGGAGTTGCGAAAGTAAGTCCAAAATTACTAGAACTAAATACTAGAGTTCCAAAACTAATTCCAAAAGTTCTAGAACTAAATGATGATTGTGTGATGGAGTTTCGGAACTAGATTGGAAGTTCCAGAACTTTTTTGTGTAGGAACACACACTATCAAAAACATATATTGACCCACCGCTTCATTTCCTCAACTGATTAGACTGTTTTATTACAAAACTGAATTTAAACACACACTATGTTAGGAATTTCAGATCTTTTAACATTAGGATCAAAATCAATCAAAAGATAGATAGTTACATCCTAACTCATATCAGATCAACTAAAAGTCACACAATGCAATCAAACTTAATCAAAAGGAGATTATGATGAAATCATATATTATACATTAATAGGAAATATTATGGCCTCATCACTTACCCATGGGGAAGTCTAGTTTTTAATTTTGATTTAACTTCCAAGTTATTGATAACATGGGAAATAAATGATGAGTTATATGTATGTTATGGTGTAAATTTCCAAAATCTTTGATATCATGGAAATGTAAAATGATTGAGTGGATGTTTTTATGATGTGATAACATGGTAGATATGTATGTGTGGTAAATTCCCAAGTGTTATGATAAATGGAAAATAATTACGGTAGAATGTTAATAGAAAATATGTGGGAAAAATTGTTAGGGTAAAGAGTGGAGAGCTAACCTTGAGGGTCCCATACCCTCAAAGTGCTGCCCCTACATAGCCCTCGGAGAAAAGGGCCTCAGCTAATGTAGTTCTCCTATAAGCTAGGGAAGAATATGATGAAGTAAAGGAATGGGTTCGTAGGTGTTAGGAATGGTTGAATGTAGGTCATATGCATGAATGGGTGTAGGTAATAGGAATGGTTGAGTTGTTTTTAAATATAGGCGTTGATGGTCGGGTCCTATGTAATATAATCAATAAGTAATGAGGAAGGCACATGTGAAGAGGTGGCAAAAGAGTTGCTTAATTGATAAGATCCCTAATGAGTCGACCATACCCCAGATGGGCTTATGAACGTAAGACCCTAAAGGCCTTGCATAATGGACTATTCTAAGGGTGAAGAAAATCACATGATCACGAAATGTTGCATTTGCGACAAGTCCCTTGAGTAGAGAGAAAACAAGGGTGCAAAAGGAAATGAGGTGAAAGTGGATGGTTAAGCGTAACCTAGTGTGAGATAGCATGTTTTTCGTAGCAAGAAACCCAAGATCAATAATCAAAAGTCCATGATGAAAAAATCATCCTTTTCTTCATTTTTTCATTGTTTTTGTTTTTAATAGACTCGATCAATGCGGTACATCTATATGGTATGTATTTTATCTCTTTGAGGTCTTCGTGAAGATGATTGATGCAGGAAGATTCTGGATATGTTTATTATATTTCGGAAATGGCTTCATATAGCAATCCTTCGAGGGAGTCATCTATTTATAGTGGTGGAAATAGCTTGAAGAGATGTTCCTTTGTGAGGGAATCATCTTTTGCTAGAAGTTTGACTCAAGGAGTTAGATTCCTTTTTGGTTTTGGACGTTTAAGTCATGGAAAATACTATAGAGGAAGATTAGGCTCTTGTTCATAAGACAAAACCATAGTACACGGGGTTAACTATGAGAGGGTGGTTTTGAGTGATGGTGACCAGGGGATACCATCTTGAAGAAGATGAAAAGTATCCATGAGAATCATGTTATGAGTAGAGCCATGGTACTATATTAAATATATGGATGAAAGGTGTCGGAAGTCACATGATCCTTTTTAGTCATGGATCCTAAAAAATAGGTAATATCGAAGGTGAACAGAGCTCAAGGGACAAGTGATCAATCTGACAAAGTGATATAGAACTTGATGTCAATAATAAAATGGCTGAAGATGTAAGGTGTTGAGAGGCTCGAGTTTGGGTTTATCTTCGAGTGAAGAAAAATGATAACCACGATCCATAGGAATGGGTAACAATATAGGGTCCAAGCCAATTAGGAGAAAATTTTCCATACTTTCTTTTCTATTCTTTGGTTACATGTTGATTTTATTTTAGGACGAGGTCATTTAAAAGTTAATTTGTGAACACATTTTTCATATGAACGTTTGATACGTTTGTGGTAGATTTGGAGATGGTCAAGAGCATTGAGATAATGTTCATCTAATAACTCAAGTTATGCCAAGCAATCTTGGTGAAAGTCATCGTCATTGAGCATGTCTTATAGTGAGATGTGGAGAGATGGAATCTAAATTTTGAGAGGTAAGACAACCTCGGTACAGTAAACTAGAGAAAAAGGTGTGGCAGTAGTCGAAGTACAAATACTAGTGCGATAAGCCCACAAGGTGAAAGGAATGTGTGAATGCCAATCCTTTCCAATATTGTCAACTACTTTCATAAGAATTTTTTTCAAGGTTTTATTGGTAGATTCTACTTGGCCATTGGTTTGCAGGTTATAAGGTGATGAGAAATTGAGCTAGATGCCAAAAGCATCACACAGATTACATGGGTTTTATTTTTGAATTTCTTTCCATTATTAGTGATGAGGGTGAGGACACAAACCGGCGTGAAAAATGATGTGATGGTTGATGAATTCACATATTTTCTCAGCTTTTGTATAAATGAGGGGAATGGCCTCTACCCACTTAGTGTAATATTCAGTAGTGGTTATGATCCATTGGTGGTGTTATGAAGAATGGGGATTGATCTCGCTGATAAGATCCAAGCCCCATTGAGATAAAGGCCAAAGGTCTTGTGTGACTGGAAAGGCATGACTAGGTGTGTGGTGGAGATTAGCATGTTGCTGGCATTTCCCACAACATTTGACATAGTCACAACAATCATGGTTTAAGGTTTTCTAATAATAGCCCTTAGGTGAAGAATGCATTTTGCTAAAGCTAAACCACTAATGTGACCTCCACAAATTCCATCATGAACTTCCTTTATGGTGTAGGGAATTTCAGAACTTATAAGGCATCGTAAGAGAATACCATCGAAGTTGCATTTATAAAGAAGACCACCCATTATGACATAACGAAAGACACTTTTAAGAAAGGCACGTTGTTCATTACGAGTGAGATCGGTGGGTAGAATGGAAAGGGAAAGACAATCTACAAATTTCTTATACGAAAGGTCACGTGGGTCGTGCAATGGTTCTGATGGAGTAGAATTGATGAGGTAAATAAGAGGGTGATTTTAGCCTTTGTATTGTGGAAAAAAATTAGAGTCAGTGGGTGAAGCGGGTATTTGAGAAGCCAAGCAGGCCATTGTATCCGTAGACTTATTAATAGAACGTGGGGTGATTTAAAGTTCATAATGGTCAAATGTGGTCAAAATTATATCTACATGATATTTATAGTTTTGAATTATCTCATTATAAAATTGGTATATACCATTGAATTAGTTTATGACTAGCTAGGAATTGCAAAAGATATTGATAGACTTGACATCTAAGGCATAAGTTGTCTAGAGACCCAATACAAGTGCTTTGTATTCAACAATATTCTTTGTACAATCAAAATCCAATTTGAAAGATAAAGGCATAGGTTCACCATCAAGATGAATGAGGATAACACATGCCCCACCCCATGGTGACACTTGGAGCCATTGAAGAAAAATGTCATTTGGTAAGCGGGTTTGTCTAAGGAGAGGTAGCTATGGATTCATCTAGGAAATCAAAGTTAGAGAGTTTATTACTAGAAAGAGGTGTGTCTACTATTTGGTCGAGATAGCTTAGCCCTTGATGGAATTTTGATGGACAAATTCTAGGTCTAGGAAAGAAGCATAAGACAACATGCGGCATGTTGATGTTGATAGGGTTTGGTGTACATATAGTGTAAGGGGTCAGTATTAGTAATAATGAATTTTTTTTTGTTGAGTAGGTAATGGAGGAGTTTAGTGGTGACAAAAACTAAGGCTAAGGAGAGTTTTTGGCATGGGTATATCGAGTTTCGTAGTTAAGAAGGTTATACGACTTATGTAATAAACCACTTTCTCTCGGTGTTGCTCATTGTGATGAGCGAGCATGGCACCTAAATAATGGTCAGTGGAAAAAATATATAGGTAAAAGGGTTGTTTATCTTTAATAGGAATAAGTAATGGTGGTTGAAGAAGGTATTGTTTTAAGGCTTTGCAAGATTTATGGACATTCATCATTCCATTTGAATGAAACATATTTCTTGAGAAGATGTTGAAATGGTGACAACGGTCAAAAAGCTGCGAGATAAAATGATGAATGGAATGCAACTTTCCTTAAGGCTTCAAGTTGATGGAGATTGATAGGTGAAGGAATTTCTAGAATATACTTTACTTTAGTAGGATCAAATTCTATGCCATGCAAAGAAATGATGAAACCAAGGAGTTTTCTGAAAGTACCACAAAGACACACTTCTTTGGTTGAAGACAAATACCATACTTGATGATGCCATCAAATATGACCTTAATGATGGTTAGGTGTTTAGTTTGATGTTTATATTTGGAAAGAATATCATCTACGTAATCTTCCAATATGCGATGCATGATGTCATGGAAGATATAAGTCATGGTTCATTGATATATATGTGGAACCAATTTTTTTAAAGATATTTTTGTGTGTTGATCTTCTTGTGAGAAAGTAATATTTCATTATAACACGAGAAACCTTCCATGAGTGATTACATTTTATGGAAGGTGGTTAGATCAACTAATTGGTCAATTCCTGGTAGGAAAAAATCATCTTTGGAACAAGCTAGGTTGAGGTCATGGAAAGTGCATGCAAATGCAGAGTCCCACCATTTCCTTTGTGATAGGAATGATGTTAGAAATCCATTGGGGATAGTCAATGGGTAGGATGAAGGAAACCGAGAGAAGGAGCTAAAGCTCTTATTTGATCGAAGAGTAATGTAATGATGCATTTTCCATAGCTTTTGTATGATGGGTTTGGCATCACGAATGGTTATGATATTGTGGACCACAAATTTTGGGCAATACTAGGCATATCGGCATAGGACTAGGAAAATCATTGCCATGGTCTTGAAGGATAAAAGTAAAAGCTTCATGTTCAGCAAAATTTAAATACTAACCTATCTTTAGGATGTGCAAGTCATCTTGAGTGTTAATGTTGATTTGATGGTTGATTCATTCAACATGGTTTGCATCTCGAGAAGGTAACTACCGATGAATATAAGATTCTTCCAGATTAAGGTAGGTGAGGATGGACTCATCATCTTGAGATTGAATGATATTAATAAAAGGTATATCATCATCAATCATGTTAGGATACATGAATGCGAGAGAAGAAGGAGCCTTGTCATTACGTTGATAGGTCAGAGGTCCCAAGGAAATTATGTTTATGAAAAAAAAAAAGTTAGGAGGAATAGATTTGGGATCTATGGACTCTGTGGGTGAAGATGGTGACATGGGTAAATGAGGTGGAGAAGGTTTGTCTTCCTTAATGAGGTCAATGTGAGCCTTCTTGAGAGGTGGTGCAACAAAGCCAATGCTGCTACGGTCATTGTGTTTATGGGTGATATGGGAGATGATAATATGGTGGCCTTATTCATAAAAACTGAACCTAAAGCCTTTTCATGCACAATGGTGAAGGAAAGTGTGAGCGAAGTGGTGGTTAGTAAGGGAGTGTAAGTTAGATGAAAATGGTTATGTTTGGGATGGAGGTTTGGGTGAATAAGTTGCGATATCAAGTCCCTCATATATGAGATTAGTGCGAAGGTGGGAGGATCATAAGGAAAAACCTATCCTATGTAGTATTCATAACTAAGGTGTTAACAGAGTTCCCATACTCTTGTAGAATGAGGAACGTGTCAATATTGTATAGGTGGTACTCCTTAGAGTGAGGCATTAAAAACTCATTCTAAGGGATCAATAGTAGATATGTGGGTAGAGGGGATAAATAACTCGATAAATGATTGGGAAGTAGGTGAGTCAGCTGTAGAGGCTATGGTGGTAGTAGGAATAGTAGGGTTAGATGTGGGAGAGGTAGTGGAAAGTCTTGGTGGATGGGCTTGTGGGTGAAGGTGAAGTGGGGATAGCGGCAGATGCCTTGACTGGTACAAGCACATCATTGGGTTGGTATAGCATGTTACAGGTATTAAAAGGTGATGGGTCGGCCAGGATGGTGTAGGTATGTCCTTCATGTTCAAATTTGAGGCAGTGGTGTAAAGTCAAAGGGACACAACCCATGGTGTGAATCCAAGGTCAGCCAAGCAACAGATTATATTGGAACTCTCCTTTTAGGAGATAGAATAGTTCGAGGGATAGTGCGGGAACCTTCGTGGACATGGAGAATGATGATACCCATAGTAGAGGTCATGACATCATTGAAGGAATGCAACATAACTAGGTTACCATGCATGCAATTGGAAGGTATGTACATTTGATTGTATGCATGGGAGGATATGATGTTAATAATAGAACCACCATCAATCATAACATGTCGTATGTGTATATTATTGATATGGACAAAGATGAAAAGAGTGGGATCGAGGTCATTAGACTATAAGGGAGCGATATCTTCATATGAAAAGCGAGAGCACTTGGCTACTTGGTAGAGTAGGAAGGCAAAAACTTAGTGAGAGAGGCTACGTGATGAGGGGTAATGATGGAGGCTACGGGTGTGGGGTCATTTGGTAAAACTTCAATATATTGAAGGATCTCCATGAGAGCTTGACGATGTGACTTAGAGGTTTAGATGAGGTCATATAAAGAAAATTTAAGGGAGGATTGGTGCAATTATTTTAACATAGTGTGATGTGTGACCCCATAAAAAATAGGATACGTGGGACCTCGAATGTTGACTTTGGGTGTGGGTGCAAATGGTATGTTGGGTATAGGGTTGGTTGATGGGCTAGCCGCATTTTTTTTTCTTTGTCTTTCTAAGCGTAGGAGGCAACATGAACCATGTTAATCTGAGGGGAGGTAGATGGAGAGGGTGTTCCATGGAAGGTATAACGGCATGAAGGGAAAAATCCTAGTGGTGGATAAGAGCCTTATGAAATGAGTAGGGCGCACTGACATTTGGGTGGTGGTTTGGCCAACTCTCTTATACAGAACATGTTGATCTCGAATTTTGGGGGTGGATAAAAGGGTTATGGGGGTGGAGATATTGGTTACTGAGTAGGTAATGGAAGAGGATTTGGGGATATTAGCGAAGGCACAATGCGGTCCTCATAAAAAAGATCATCGTTGTCAAAATTGTGCTCAGGAGGACAAAGTTGGATAAGAACGGTCTTCAAGGCCTTACAATTTTCAACATCATGTCCTAGCACATGATGATAGGCACAAATCTTGGTCTCATCAAACCCTTTTGGTTTGGGTTTGAGAGGATTGTAAGGTCAAAGCGGTGGTAATGTGATGACAGAAGTCTCTAAGATATTGGTTAAAATCTTAGCGTAGGACCCCGCTAATGGATTGTAATGGGAGGTGAGTGTGGGTTTGGGTATAGCGTGGCTGATTGTGGAGGAAGAGGCTTTATAGGAGGGGGAATGGGTTGGTCCACTAGTTTGGTATGTGGAGTGGTCTTAGGTCTTGCGGGCATCTAGTTAGGTAAGGGCATGGTAGAAGAGTGGGAAATGGGAGGTTTTTTTGTTTGACTACCTTATTAGGGGTAATGGATTCTTATCTTTGGTTGTAGTTTGGTTGGACATGGGAGTATAGAATGTAGAAGGAAAAGTAGATGGTGGAAGAGGAAAGGCTACCCATAGGGAAAACCGAGTTGTAGTTGAGGTGGTTGGTAGAGGTTTGGGTAGAAGGTGTGAGTGGAAGAGAGGAGAGCTTCATGGGTAGTGAAGAAGTTATGCAAGGTAGTGGTGGTATGGGTGGTAAGAAGGTCATGGGTGATGGGGGTTATGTGGATCACTTGGTTATATTAGAGGGCCGTGATAAAGAGGTGAGCTGCTGCAATTTTGGTTCACGGTGGAAGAAAATTACTTGGATAGGGTTAAGGGATGAGTCCTAGGATGGATGGAAGGGATGAAGGTGAAACGGTGTGGTAGGCAAGGTTGGTGTATAAAGAATAGAAGGTTGGGTCTTCCTTTTTAGGGGTAGGAATAAGTGTAGAGTTGGTTTGGGAAGATGTGGCTAAATCTAATTTGATGGGTGGATGAGTAAGGTTCAATGTGGCATGAACCCTAAGGTAGTAATGGGTTTAGGTGGGGAGATGATATAGGTGTGGGTAGGTATTTGGGTATAGATGTGTTGGGGTGGGAAGAGGTGGGAAATGACATTGAAATGGAAGGTGTTCCAATAGAGATGGTTGTGTTTGATTTGGTCACTTGAAATAGTTTTGGATAGATTGTGGAGGTGTCGGTGTTGTGACAACTACATTTGGGTTGAAAGTAGGAAGTAGAAGATGCCCCCAAAGTAAGGCTCTATAAACATAGTCTAGGCGATTGGCCAAGTGTGAAAATGGTACTATTGTAAGTGGGGCCGATGTGGATCGAGTAGCAATCCCCATAAAATGTGTTTGAGAAATAGGGAAATGGCTAGCTTTAGGTGGGTAAGAGATGATAGTAAATCAGAAAGATCTTGGAAGTCCGATGGAGAATGGTCATCTAAAGGCAATGGTGTTTCTACAGGATCCTCTATGGGTAGAGGATATGATGGGCTAGATAAGGTGGACTCTCCTTGTGATGGTGTAGGAGTGGACATGTTTCCCTTATGAGTAGGAGAGGTGCTACTGATGACTTCTCGGTAATTTGAGGGGCCAAAGGTGGAGTGATAATTATAGGATCTTTCATGGGTGAAGGATAAAATGAAGGAGGTTCCTCTGTGGGTGGAGGAGTAGATGAAATAGGTTCTATGTAGGTAGGGGAGTTTAGGCTAGGATTTCATCTATGGAAGGAACATGGGGAAATTGGGAAGCAACTGGTATGTCATCAAAATAGCGTGGACCTCCCGGAAATTGCTATCATTGGTTGAAGTATCACCAATCTTGGTTGGAAGATGGGGCATGATTAGGGAATGGTTTTTGAAGATATGTAGGTTTTGGTTGGTGGGTGCATTTGGGTTATCTAATACTAGATCTCCATTGTCTAACATTTCTTGGATGATATTCTTGAAGGTGATGTAGTTACCATCACTATGACCTTTGACATGATGATAGTTACAAAAGTCATGTTCTTTATACCACGTGGGCATGGGGCGATTAGGGTCAAAACTAGTGTGTGGTTTTATAGGTGGAAGGGTAATGACACCAACCTTAATAAGCTTTTCCAAAATAGAAGAATATGGTTCCCCTATTGGGGTGTACTTTTGTTGTTATTTTTGAATTGGAAAGTTTGGATGGGTGAGAGATTAGTAGAAGGTTTGGCTTAGTTTGATGAGTGAGTAGGTTCAGTTCACCTTGAGAACCACAACATTGGCAGTTCCTTTGGATTTCAAATAGTTGTTCTTAGGTTTCAAAGATGACGAAGCATTGTTTGATTTAAATTTGGTGTTTTTTTACGTAGTTGGATTTTCTTCTCTTCGATAGCACGAATCTCATATTTTCATGCCATGGTGAATTCCTTGTCAAGTGCGGAAGGTCTACACCTACGGGGTTGGTGAGATGTGTAGAAAAGCCCGAGTAAACAACTATATGATCTCAATTTGAGGTAATTGAAATTTTGGCTAGTTAATTAGGCTACACCAACGAGTGACAAAGTCGGTGATAAAATCGTCGTCATATTGACAAGTGGAGTAGAGATCAATCATGGTGACTTTATTGACAATATTGATTGAGAAGTGGTCTAAGAAGGCTTGGGCTACTTGATTAAATGAGTAGATGGAATGTATGGGTAGCCCACTATACCAATATAATGCAGGTCCTGTGAGGGACATCATGAAGTGTCAGTAAGAGTAAAGCCTCATCATGGGCGAATAGGTAACACCCATGTTTGAAAGACCACAAATGTTGTTGCAGGTTTTTATTTACTATTAAAGTGATTGAATTTTGGAATTTCCCAATGTGAAGGGTATGGGTGAATAGAAATGGATGGATGAATGGGCTCATTATAGATTTCATTATATGTGAGAGAATTGTGCTTCTAGTTTCTACATCCTTTCCATCATTAATTTGATGAGGTCATTGGTAGGTTATATAAAAGGGTGCCTCTTGTGGCGTAAGAGGGCTAGTGCTAAACATGTGATGTGGGTGGCATTCCTGTGTATGGTGATTTGAATAGGAAGTTTGAGAATGGGGATCAAAATGGAGGAATATACGAGAATGAATGACAGATGAGATAGTGGGTTGTTGGTAATATGTATTTGTAGGTGGAACAACCTGAAGTGACTCTAGTAGCAAATGAGGGAAAATACTATGGGATGGTGAGGACTAGATTCTGGAATGGGGTAGGGGTCACCGACACCATGGGTGGTTGTGCTACAATTGGTATATGTGAGATAATGGGTGTAGATGGGGTTATGCTTTGGTTGGTCAATGAAGGAACAACAAATACTACGAGTGCAAGTGATGTTGCGAGATGTAATGGTCATAACGGGTGTGGGGCCTAGGCTGAAACCACCGGGGTAAAGCAGGTGAAGGTAGTATGCAAAAATAGTACGGGCTAATGCGGGAGTGGGGAAAAGGGCATGAGAGATGGATACGGGCATGCCATATATCAACTAACCTAAGTAATCCCGAGTGGATGAGTGGAAAAGATATAATTATAAGGCTATGGGATTACATTCGAGGATCCATGTGAACTCCTTGTCACCTATTGCGATGATGGTATGTGGGGTTGGATCCATGGGTGATAGGATAGAAGGTGGTGAAGGAGTAGGTGGGAGTGGTTTATGGCCGGTGTGGAATATAAGAGCGTTAGTCTTGTTACTGAGTCCACACCATGTGAATAAGTGCAGACTGGTAAGACCGTATTCTGTGGATGACAATGAAAACAACAAGAACAGAGAAAAATGAGGTTGAGAGGGTGAATTTGGTCAAAGGATGGATTTTGAAAACCAAACATAGACACCGATGATGGTCGAGGCTGATTGGTGGTGGTTAACGGGAACCGATGTTGGTCACAACAACCGATGTCGATTCCTATGGAAAAACACCAGTTTCAAAAAGTGAAACAAGATTGATGAGTGTGTAATGTAAAAATTGGGTATGATAGAGATATTAAAATAGGGGGAATAGAATGGTGCCACGAGGGCTAAAAATAGAATAAGGGGAGTGATGAAGGCTATTCTAAGAAAAATAACTAGAAATCTAGAAGCCGACACTGGTTATGGTTAACCAATGATAGCGGTTTGGACGGGACGATCTTTAGTAAATTTGAAATTTAGAGAGAATGAAGAAAACTGGATTTTGTGAATTAAATCAAGTGAAGAGTCAAAACTCAGAAATTTGAGAATGAGAAGATGGGGCCCTGACACACTCAAAAAAGTCAGAATACTCCAACTATGATGGTGGAGTGTGCAAGGAAGAAAAACAATGTAGATTCGTATTCTCACACCTCAAAACACAAGTCAAGAGGAACTCTAAGAAAAACATGATCCTAAAAGTGATTTTCTTATGTATGTTTAGCTTATGCTATTTAGAACTGACCATGTGAATTCAGAATGGAATTTTTGGTTGGGAAGGTGTCCTATAAAGAAGGATATATAAAATGTGAGGTTTCAGGTTATGTTATGGTGGGGGTGCTCTCTGATGGGGTAACTGGATAGAGATAACCAGATGGGGAGTATATTCCATTCCTTTGATTGTGTGATCATTGACAGGTGTTCCCAGGTAAGATGTCATTTAAGAAAGTGTGTATATTTAAATTTGTGTAGTTTGGTGGAAGAAGAAAGAGAGTGCTTTCTACGATTATTTTACATCAACCATCAGCTGGGCATGACTTCTAGCATATAGGTTGCCCTCAGTTTTTAATGTGAGCTAAATACAACATACAATAAATGCAATGCACATGTTTTAAGCCCAAATTGAAATATGATATTCAATGAAGCAAAATGATGAACATGAAGGAGGGTGTTCTTTCACTAAATGCAGAAAGAAAGAAGAATGATTATTTTTAAATGCACCAAAAGAAATATTTCATTTAGAGAAATTAGAAAGAAAAAGAGGATTACTAGAGAAGAAGATTTAGTGAATAACGATTTAGAAAGGAAACACACAAGATGCAACCTATATGAAAAGAAAGGGAACCCACAAATGATGGTCCCACCAAGCATGCCAAAATGTTTCACCATTTTATTTACATTTTGAAAGTGAAAAAATAGATAATGTTATGGCCTAAGGAGGAATACCTATTGTGTTTGTCAGTTGGAGGTTGATGCATGCATTCTAAATTCTCGATCTGATGCTAACTATGACAGCTTCCTTTTGGCTAGGAGGAACTACCTAAATTAGAGAGAAAGACCACCAAAGAAGAGTTAAATAATATATGACATTGGAATGTCTAGCATATGCTAGATTGGGAAGTGAGATACTTCATAGAAGGGTCATCAACCCACTATTTTTAGAAAATAAATTATAGAATAACTAAAATACGTATATAAAGAATCTAGTGCTAGTATTTTTATTTAGGTACCTCAGATCACTATCAGCATCGATCTAATTAAATACTAAAAACTATGTGGGTTAAGGTCTTGAGTCAAGTTGCGGGTTGCTCAGGTGGTCTGTAGGTCATAGATAGGGTCTTGGAAGGGTTGGATAATTTGTTTGGGTTGTTTTGATAAGCTGGTTGGTTACTAGTTTACACAATGTTGGTAGGCACAAAGACTGGTGTCAGTCAGGTATGACCGATCAAGGTTAAACAAAACCGATGATGGTTAGTGGTAACTAACATTGGTAGAGGCGGGATGATAGGAATCAAAAATATCTAGTTGTAGAGGTTGATATGAGGTTAAACAGAGACAAAGAGGGGGTGAAGAAGTCTCTGGAAATCTTAGGTATACTCAGAGATGTGTAAACATCAGATATAGGTGATTTAATGGTGTGGGTAGAGGAGTGGTTGGGTTTACAGGAAGGTAAATGGTAGGGTAATGAGAGTGCAAGTGGAAACTGATAACAACAATAGAAAAACTCGATAGAATGAAGTAGAAATAGATGATGCTGGTTAAATGTATACTTACTATGATGTAGGTTCAAATGGATAGATGTTGATGATGGTTGATCAAAGGAATGAAGTTTGATACCATAACAAGTGCTTCCCGGAATGTTACCATGAGTGCAATGCCTATGGATCTCATCAGTCTTTGGCTATGGATGTATGTAGGTACCAAAAGGATCTTATTCTACTTGCATGTAGCTCTCTTTCCTTCTCCTCAATTTACGAATGTGCCAACCCACAAACAAGGTTAGCAAAGTGAATAAATAGTAACCGACGATGGTTCTTGGTTGACCAACGTTATTTTTGGGATGACCGGCGTTGGTTACAATGGGATTCTCTAGGTTTCCTAAAAATGATAGATCTTCTCATCATTTGGGCAGTCTTTCCATTTATTCATAGATGATAATGGACATTCTATTTTTATAAGTGGTAAGGTGGTTAGAGGAATAATATGCATGTGATTTTAGCGTTAAACTAAATCTTAGCTCATTAAGGTAAATGGGACTAATTCTTAGTTATTTATGGAAACATGCTATGATTAGGTCTATGGTGAGGTGTCTACGTGAGGTGGAAATTATTTTAATTAGGATAATTAAATAATAAATATTGTGAGAATAGGTATTAATTTAATTGAAGTAATTGAATTAATATTAATGTGGGGTGAAAGGAGCCATGGTTAGAGGAACATGTTTAAGTTTGTTATTCGACTAGGGGCTAAGGGTAGTGTGACCACATTTTGGTGTCTACATTAGGTAAGGTAAATGAGACTCCCAATCAACTATCGATAGAGAGTGGCATTTACCTCAAGAGATGGATCTCGAATGAGATAACTACAATGTGTTCTCCATAGATGTAGCAATTGGTGTAAAATCCATCATCCTAAATTTCTCGAGCGTCGTCTTCGTTTATTTCATCTAAGAAAAAAATGTGATTCTCTTTCTGGTATACTTCTAATCTAACATAATAGTGCATTATCCCAAGATCTATCATGTCGAATGATTAATTAAGAACTTTCTTTGCTGCATTCGATCATCCTCACTAAAGCTACGCTAGTGATGACTAGATCATCGACATAGACAATGACAACCACAATCTTCCCCTTGATTTTGAGGAAATATTGGGATCGTATTGATTTCTAAAAATCCATGTTATACAAGATGCTCATTAATTTTGATGTACCATGTCTAGGTGTCTGTTTAAGGCCATACAGAGATTTCCGAGTCTGCATACCTTTGATTCTTGACCAAATACAACGTGTCCCTTAGGTTGAGTCATGTAGACTTCTTCTTAAAAATATCTGTTCAAGAAGGAAATTTTTATGTCCATCTAATAGAATTTCAAACCAAATTGTGTAGCTAGATCAAAGATCATCCTGATCATTTTGATTTTAGCTGTGGGAGAAAATGTCTCATCATAGTCAATGCCTTATTTTTATGCATACCCCTTTCTACTAGTCTCGCTTTATACTTGTCCACCGTCCCGCTACTTTTTACATCATTTCGATTGTCCATCGCATCCAAAGGGTTTCTTCCCGATGGAAGATTGATAAGCTGCCAAGTGTTATTTTTGATTACTTACGATATTGAGATTCCATGGAATCTTTCCATGATTTTGACTGTAGGCTTTCTGGACTATAGAGGGATCATCAAACTCAATAACTCTACTCATAAAAGCAAATTTCACTTCTTCTCTTTCTTTACCACGAGTCCATGGTCTAGGGGTGGATGTTGTTTCACCTAATTTCTTAGTTTTTTCAGAAGTACTTGATGAAACAGATAAGGTAAAGGTGGTAAGAGGAATACCCTGGTTTGAGACGGTTGAAGGTTATATGTGCACATATCGAATCTTGAATCAAAGTGATTATGAGACATTCCTTTTGGCTAGGAGGAACTACCGTATAAGAATCAAAACAAGACCACCAAAGAGAGTTAATGAGTTAACCGATATATGTAGTGGACAGCCTAGCATGTGCTAGATCCTGGAAGTGTGATACTTCCTAGATGGTTGTCATTCCACTATTTAAAACAATTCAATGCTGAAATACAAGTAAATATTATCCTACTATAGTTTAATATGATTTAGGAATCTCATACAAATGCAATAGGCTAGATCTAATCTAACAAGCTAGGCTAGAAGGAGATCCAGAGGTCAAGTAGGTTGGTTATAGGTGAATCTGAGCTAACAGGCTAGGTTAGATACAGATTTGAAGGTCAAATAGGTGTTCAGGTAGGTATAGGCCGGGAACAATGAGGTCAGGTTGAATGTGAGTCACAAACAGTCACCTGCTTTTTAGCATGAGAGATCGGGAAAATATAGACCAATGATGGTTTGAATGTAATCGATGATAGTTTGACTATAACCGATGACGGTTAAAAAGAACCAACGACGGTTAAGTTGGGGCTGGTGGAATCACATAGTCCAGGTTTTTGGAGTTTTGGGGTGAAAGTGGAGTTGGTGGAAGGTAGGGATTGATCACAGAGGGGGTGTAAATATGTTGCGAAGGTCTGAGATTACTGAAGAGGTCAGATAGATAATTGGGAAAGGTATTAGGATGAGTGGGTATGGAAGGTGGCTGCAACTGGAGAGAGGGAATGGATAGAGGGTAAAAGACTAGGCTCCTTTCACCACAAAGACTATAGTTGATGATAAGAAAATGAAACAGATGGAAGGAGGATACTCTTTTATGAGGTACAAGTCCGAAGAATAATGAATAAGTTGTTTCCTGGAAGATATCGGGAAGAAAGCCTCATTGTTGTGCCAGTGTATTTGGTTGCCTTTGTTGATCACAAATCAATCTTCGTTTTGCTATCATGTCTAAAGAGATCGAATTCGAGATCAGAATTTTTCTCACAAAACCAACAATCAACAAGCCGTATTACAAAGCTGTAGATGGATCTAAATAGGCCATTTGGTCCATCCCAGTATAAATGACATCAGTTTAGGGAACCAACATCGGTTTAGGTAAACCGATGTTGGTTGAAGTGAGATATCTCGGTTTGTTCAAAAGTTTCCTAGGAAGTTGTTCCGCCATTTGATAAGGGTCTCTTCTTTTTCTTGGGGTCGAAAACCGACCTTAGGAGGCTTTTAATGTGAGGTGAGGGGATGGGTCTAATGTTAGGTTTTATTTAGGACATTGGTTTAGGGTTTAGGTTAATGGGTCAAATGATGGGGGTGGTTAGGTGAGGTGTATTTAATAAAGGCAAATGTATTAAATAGATGTGTGAGGGTAGTGAATTAATATAATGTAAATAATTAAATTAATATGTGTGTGGGTAAAAGGTCATTAACTTAATTAAATTAATTAAATTAATATGTATGGAGATAAATGGCATTAATTTAATTAAAGTAATTAAATTAAAATGTGTGGGGTGCAGGAGGTAGGTGATAAGCTATTGAGGATGAGGAAGTGGTTATAGGGCTGCCATAGGGGACCAAGGTGATTATGACACAATTTCGGTGTCTACATTTTTCCCCTTTTTGTTGCGTAGCTTGTATTAGTGCGACATGGACAAAAATAGAATGTGGTTGTCCCAAGTGGGAATGAGGGTGATCCCCCTCAACCCAGGAACTGATGAGGTGGTAGAGCACATCGGCGAGTGGTTTGATAAAAGTGGATGCAAAGTAGAATGATGAGAAATGAGGAATGGGGTAAAGGGCAAATCGGGCATATAGGTAAATGGGTAAATGGGCCAAGGTCAAAGGTAGTGGTAGTTGAACGCACGCACATGTATAAACTGCGACATGGTACTAGGTTGAAGATCTTGCAAAATCTACATCGTCTAAGGTCGATAGGTTTATCCAAACAAGGTTGAAGTGATTCTGGTATCCAAGGTATAGGATATGGTGGGAAATACAACATAGGTTAGGTGCAAGAACATTTAGGTATGTTCCGGTACACCAAAGGTAGGGTCAAGGTAAACGGTTACAAGAATAGGCTAGGTAAGGTCATTAGGTCAATCAACATAGGTAATAAAGTTGCCACAAGGTATAGTGAGCACATTGGGTCAAAGGTCACAAAATTTTTCCGGGTCCAGTCACAACATGGGTAAGGTCAAGGTAGGGGTGAAATAAGGAGATGTCGATCGATTAACAAGGTGAGGTTATAGAAGGCGAGGGCTAGAGAAGAAGGTAAAGTGGTCCAGGTAGGTGTAGGGGAGGCAAAAGAAAAAGGAGGTAAGGAAAAATGAGGTAAATGTGAGGGAAATGAGTAGGCAAGGTGACCGGCGGTGGTCAAGTATGAACCGACGATAAAGTGGAGACGATGGCGGTTGGCTAGGTCATCAAACCGACATTGGTCAAGGGTTAACCGACATTGGTTGAGTCGGGTAGGGTATAAAAAGTGGAAAACCCGTATTTTAAAATTCATTTGTGTATTGTTAAGGAGAAGAAAAGGACAAAAAGAGAGCAAAGAGGAAGAGGTCAAAAGAGTATTGCGAGAGAGATTGGTTGGCAAGCCACATAGGTGAGATTGAGTGGGCGAGAGGTGGGGCCATGAGATCAAATCGAGCGAGGTGATTGGTGGAGCGAGTTGGAGGTCATTTGAGGATGGCGGAGGCTGGAGAGGGATCAGTGGACCAGTGGGGTGGCGGCCGGAGGTACCTCCATGTCGATGGCGATGGGATTAGGTAGGAATAAAACCTTTGTTAGTGATTTGTGAGTTAATTTGGTAAAAATATAAAAAATGTGAAAAATGGGGGTTGGGGGAGAAATTTGAAAATAAGGGGAAAAGGGGGCAATGGGAATGGGGAAGGGTAGGGGGTAGGGAAAAAGGGTAAGGTAGGGACAATGAGGGGTGTAAGGAGGGATTTGGGTGGGTAGAATGATTAGGAAGGGAAAAAATAGGGTTGGGAAGTCAAAGGTGGCGGGATAGTGACCGATGGTCTGGACTTATGGCCGATGTCGGTGGATAGTGACCGGTACCGGTCACAAGAATAGGGACCGGTGCTGGTCAAAGGGTGACCGTGGTCGGTCAAGGAGACCATGGTTGGTCAATCCTAAGATGAAGTTGGGATAAAAAAGGGAAGAGAGTAAGGGTAGGGTGGGAAAGAATTAGGTGAGAGGGGAAGGGTTTAGGGTGAGAAAGTAGGGTAGGATAGATAGTGTCAGTGGATGGGTTTGGGTAGGTAGTTTTGAGTGGATAGGTTAGGGTAGATAGGTAGGGTAGATGGGTTTGGGTAGGTTTGGGTGAGGGTTAGGGTAGATAGGTTCGGGTAGATAGGTAGGGTAGAGAGGTTTGGGTAGATAGGTAGGGTAGATAGGTTCAGGTAGATGGGTTTGGGTAAGTGTGGGTGAGGGTTAGGGTAGATAGGTTTAGGTAGATAGGTAGGGTAGATAGGTTTAGGTAGATAGGTCGGGCAGAGAGGTTTGGATAGATGTGTTTAGCTAGGTAGGTTCGGGTGGATGGGTTTGGGTAGGTTTGGGTGAGCGAAAAGTCCAATGAGATGGGGATGGTGAAAGAGATTAGGTTAGGATGTGGGGTAAAAATAAGGTATGTTGGGAAGGTGGACTAATATATTGCTTTGGTGGGATGTAGGCCTTAGACGAGCTGTGGATGAGGGCCTGGGTGCGCCCTTGTTATTGACAATACGGGTGAAAATGATGTAGGTAGAGTGGCAAAGCATGTGGCGGAGGTGGATTAATATGCATGCGGCACTACCGGCATGTAGTCTAGGAGGTAAGTCTTATGGTTTCCTCATCGATAGATGGGACTCGCGACCAACACCTTTATTCTTCCGACGGGTGAGATGACGATCACCCTAGAGGACGTCTACAAGATCTTGTGGCTGCCTATATTGGGGTCCAAGTTTATTCCATCTCTTCGAGGCATCCGAGGAGCCACTGCACCCATTTTTTTAGGGTGTAGTGGAGTTGACGTTCAAATACTAGCACTAGCTCTGAGCTATAGAGTGATGTATAGAGCTCATCCAAAGGAGATGAGGTTAGTTGTACTCTTGATGGAGGTAGTGTGCTGCTTTGCACTACCGGATGTAGAGGGGGAGATTCCTGAGGTCACTGATGGGAGTCCTCCATGACATGATGATACATTAGACATGGTTCACATGGGCACCTGCATTGCTAACATAGGTGTATAGAGAGCTATGGGCATACGGGTGATTATGGAGATTCAACATCTGTTGTATCGTATTACTACATTGTTGGGCATACGAGCACATTGTTTGTGTTCGAATAGTGGGGATGCCCCAACTAGATGCATTTCCATGGAGAGTTTTGAGAGGGAGGCAGAGCGCAAGTGTGGTACCGCCATAGGAGAGGTCTGAGGTGCTAGAGCTACGCATGATGTAGCTTATTACAGGAGATTGTTGGAGGGGTTTTCCGGAGTGTACATCATTTGGAGGCCATATGTGGGCTTCCCCTCATATAGACAAATGCCCATGGAGCTAGCTGGGCTATAGATACATCTATTAATAGAGGGGAGGAGAGTGAGAGAGCATGAGTGGATACCCATAGAGTGGGTTAGACTCAGTTTTTGATTGGTCCAGTGGTGTACCACCTCTGCTCCATCAAGTATCGGAGAGATGATGTGGAGAGACCTATGTCTCCACCATGACCCACAAAGCCGCTGATCAGCAGGAGGAGAAAGCCAAGAGATGTATAGATTGATGATGTTGGGGTTGCAGATGAGTACAGGTAGTGGTGGGCGGCATAGCTGAGAGCCATACCATCGAGGCCAAGGTAGCCAGAATTAGCCACCATCATAGTTCAAAGAGACACCCCTTCAAAAAGGTGTGGCTACTTTGGTGATGCAACTTGGGATCATGCAGGGGTATCTTACAGTTCAAAGGTTGCGCCACATTATAGGCCCAGATAGTGACGCCGCAGCTCAAGTAGGGTAGGGACAGAACCTAGGTAGGTAGAGGTAGGGGAGATGGAGATGGAAAGGAGGTAGGCAGAGATGGTGGGGAGAAAACTGCTCTATAGGTGTAGGTGTAGGCTTTACAGGTAGGCCATTAGCACAATACAGGGGGTAGGTTACGGGTCCTGCAGGTCAGCTGATAGGAGCACATGCACATATTACTACCCTATAGGCCTAGATATAGGCACAAGCATAGACTTTGGGGCCGACTCGTGCTCTAGTGCAGTTCGAGTGGATAGGGTCCCATTATACAGTATCCACACAGCAAGCAGGACCCATGGCACCTCCACAGATAGTGCCCATGGCTAGGTTCAGAGATTCCCTAGGAGAGGCACGGTATTACTAGGATCATTTGTTAGTGTCTTAGGCTAGATGTGCCCTCCTATGCCGAGTACAGAGCACAACAAGCCTCTAGTGAGAGGACTAGATCCCGCACTCACAATGTGGAGAGTACAGGGGGCCGATGAGCCCAGGGACATGGTCATGGTGAGGCCACTAGTGTGCAGAGGCTAGCCCTAGGTGAGGGGCCATCAACAGGAGGTAAGGTGTTAGGCCCCGACACAGTGCATCGAGGGGTTGGGAGAGACACAGCATAAGGAGCATTTGCTTTGACATCGATGGGCAGATGATTGACTGGCCGTGGACCGGCCTACGTGCCAAGTCATTTTTTATGTATTATATATGAGACTGACCTGTGTGCCGAAGAGATTTTGTATTTATTATTGTGTTCTACATGATATTAGCCTGTGTGCTAAAGATTTTGGTATTGATTCATTCATTCTTTTTGTATATATGAGACCAGCCTGCGTGGCAACATTTTGAGATGATGGCCATGATGAGACAAGCATGTATTTTGAGATACACAGTTATTGATTTATATGATGAGATTCATGGTATTTGGTGATGTGTTAATGTGTTGATGAGATATTGGTTTATGGCTTGTGTTAGATGAGATATGGATTTGTTACTTTGTATTAGATGAGATATGGGTTTGTTGGTTTGATATGGATGGAAATTAGGTGAGTTAGGCATGATGGAGTCAAGTCAGTTTAGGCATGGATCGAGTCAGGTAGGTTAGGCATGGATCGAGTCAGGTTGTAGGCATGGATTAGTTAGGTTGTTAGGCATGGATCGAGTCAGGTTGTTTAGGCATGGTTGAGTCAGGTTATAGGCATGGATGAGTTAGGTTGTTAGGCATGGTTGAGTTAGGTTATAAGCATGGATGAGTTAGGTTGTTAGGCATGGTTGAGTCAAAGTTATAGGCATGGATGAGCTAGGTTGTTAGGCATGGTTGAGTCGGATAAATAGGCATGGATGAGTTAGGTTTTTAGGCATGGCTTGAGTCAAGTTGTTTAGGCATGGTTGAGTCAGTTTTTAGGCATGGTTGAGTTAGGTTGTTGAGGCATGGTTGAGTCATTTCAGTATTTTGATAACAAATGGCAATATAAATGCATGAGATAGTGTAAAATGTGGAAAATGTTGGTTATGTATGAAAATGTGAAATAATATAAGTGGTAAAAGTCATGTGGTATATGGTTTAGATGTCAAGGTTTTTGATATGAATAGGAAATCATGTAAAGGTGGGGAAAGTGGTTAGGGTAAAGACTGGCTGAGCTAAACTTCCAGGGCCCCATGCCCTGGAAGTGTTTCCTACATAGTCTCGATGAAAAGGAACCTCAGACCGATGTATTTCTCCCATAAGCGAGGGAAGAATATGAGAAGATAGGAGAATAGATAGGGGTGATTTTTGGTGGATAGGTAGTCTTGATTCTAGGCCATGGATATGATTGGATTGAGGAATTGATGTTGGGGTTGAGAATAGGAGATAGGTCAAGGTGATTTTAGGTTGATAGAGGTGGGAGAAGAAAATCCCAAAAGGTAGGTGTCAAGGGTCTAGTCCTATGTAGGAAGATCAAAAGGTAATGAAGAAGAAAAAAAGATAGAAGGGGGCAAGAAAGCCACCCAATCGGAAAGGATCAAAACGTATGAAACACATCTATAGATAGGCTAGTGAACATAAGACCCTAAAGACATTACATGATTGATTACTCTAAAGGTGAAGAATAGTCACATAATCACTTAATGTCGTAGGTTCAATAGTTCCCTTGAGGCGTAGTGAAAAGACAATGGGTAAGGAGGTGAATGTGGTTGGGTCATAAAATGGGAAGTAGAATGCCTTGGGAAATAGAGCCAAGATCACAATAGGCAAGTCCATGATGAAAAATCTTATTTTTATTTTTCTTTTCTTTCTAACTTTTTAGATAGATTGATTGATGTGGGAAGTCTATACGGGATGAGTATATGTCTCCTTGAGGTCTTCACGAAGCTGATTGATGTGGGAAGCTTCTGAATTTTGATTTTTGAGAAAATAGTCCTCTTTTTGGAAAGACTATGTAGAGAGTTGTGAGCTTTTTATAGCTGTCCTTCAAGGGAGTAGTCTATTTATAAATAATTTGAAGGCGTAAGATGTCCCTTTCGGGGGATTCATCTTTTATATTGGAAGTTTGAATTAAGGAGTTAATCCCTTATATTGGAAGATGTCCTTCTAAGGGATACATTTTTTTTTGGCTTTTAAGTCATGGATGAGACTATAACAAAGCATTTGGTTCTTATTGAGAAGGCAAGGGTGAACGACCATGGGATCTCATCTAAAACAAGACAAAAAGTATCCATGAGAAACATGCCATGTGCAGAGCCGTGGTGCACATATTTAAGATAAGGAAAAAGGGTGATAGGTAATCACATGATGCTTGTTTAGTCGTTGGAGATGAGGTGTGGAAAAGTAAAAGGTAAATGGCGCTCAAGGGATGATCATGAACTAGATAAATAGTGATGTATGACTAGATTTCAAAAGAGAATGGTCGAAGATGTAAGGCATTGAGGGGTTTAGGTTCGGTCTTACCATCAAGTGAATATAAGTGATAAACACCTTATCCATAGTCATGGGTCACGATGTATGGTCCAAGCCAATTAGGAGAAAATTTTCCCGTTTGATTTTTATGCTTTAGTTACGTGTTGATTTTCCTTGAGGACGAGATCACCGACCTTGAAGGTGCGTTGATGGAAATGTTTGTCATAGGCATGCTTGATGCATTTTTGGTAGACTTGGAGATGGTCAAGGGCATGAAGATGACGTTCGTCTAATAACTCAAGTTGTGCTAAATGGTCTTAGCGAAAGTCATCATTAGTAAGCATATCTTGAAGAGAGATATGAAGAGATGGGATCTAGACTTCGAGAGGCAAAACAGCCTTAGTACCATAGACCAGAAAATGGGGTAGCAGCAGTGGAAGTACGAATACTAGTATGGTATGCCCAAAGAGCGAAAGGAATGTGCGTATGCCAATCCTTCCCAGTATCATTAACCACTTTCATGAGAATTTTGTTTAGGGTTTTGTTGGTGGATTCAGCTTGGCCATTGGTTTGTGGGTAATATGGTGAGGAGAAGCTAAGATGGATACCAAAGGCATCACAAAGTTTCTGTAGAGTTTGGTTTTGAATTGTTTACCATTATCAATGATAAGGTGATATGGAACACCGAAGTGACAAATAATGTGATGATTGATGAACTCACATATTTTATTAGCTTTAGTGGAGATGAGGGGTATGGCTTTAACCCATTTGGTGTAATATTCTGTAGCAGTGATGATCCATTGATGTCTTAGGGAAGAGTGAGGATTGATCTCTCCGACAAGATCCAAACCCCATTGAGAGAAGAGCCAAAGGTCACAAGCGACCTGTAAGGCATGACTAGGTGTGTCATGAAGATTGGCATATTGTTGGCATTTTAAAAATGCTTAACATAGTTGCAACAATCATGATTGAGGGTCGGCCAATAATAGCCTAGGTGAAGAATGCATTTAGAAACAATAAGGCCACTGAAGTGACCTCGACATATGCCACCATGAACTTCTTTAATGGTATAGGGGATTTTAGAGCTAGTGAGGAATCATATGAGAATACTGTCAAAGCCTCATTTATAGAGAAGGCCACCCATGATGACATAACGAGAGGCCTTTTTGAGAAAGGGGCAAAGTGTCCATTATTTGTGAGATCGGGAGGCAATATAGAAAGGGAAAGGTAGTCCACATGTTGCTTATACCAAAGGTCTTGTGTGTTTAGTGAGGCGTTCAAATGAGGTCGACAAAATAAAATTTATAAGAAGGTCTCAAGTATGCGTTTTATGGTAACAAAGATGTCTAAATCAATAGGTGAAGCATGTATTTGGGAAGTGAGGTAGGCCATGGTATCTCGTGAATTTATTGGTGGATCGTGGAACAGTTTGAATATTATAGCGTAAAGAAAAGGTAGTCAACATGATGCCGACGTAATGTTTGTATTCTTGAAGTATTTCATTATGACACCGATAAACACCATTGACTTGGTTTACCACCGTTGAGAATTACCAAAGATATTAATGGATCTCGACATCTAAGGCATAGGAAGTCATGAGACCCAAAGATTTGACGAGTGCTTCGTATTTGGTGATATTGTTAGTGCACTCGAAGTCAAGTTTAAACGATGAAGGCATGGGTTCACCATCAAGAGGAATGAGGATAATACCCGCAGCACCCCTACGTTGACATTTGGAACCATCAAAGAATAAGGTCATTTGGTAAGGGTCATCATCTAAAGAGAGGTTAGCAATGGATTTATTAGGGAAATTAAAATTAGAAGATTGAGTCCTAGAAAGAGGCACATCATCCAATTGGTCAAGCAATGGCCCGGCCTTGATAGATTTTTTGTGGATGGATTCGAGGTCTAAGTCAACAAGGAGCATGAGCCAATGTGCGCACGTTGATTTTGGTAAGGTTTAGCATATATGAAGTGTAAGGGGTTAGTGTTAGTCACAACATAGGTTTTGTGGTTAAGTAGGTAATGGTGAAGTTTGGTGGTGACAAAAACTAAGGCTAAGCAAAGTTTTCGTGGTGGGTGTATCGAGTTTCATAGTCCGAAGGGTAAGACTTAAGTAATAAACTACTTTCTCCCTATGTTGTTCATCACGATGAGTGAGCATAGCCCCTAAGGAGTGATCAGTAGTAGAGATGTATAGGTAGAAGGGTTGGTTGTCTTTAGGTGGAATGAGTATGGGTGGTTAGAGAAGGTATTTTTCTAAGCCCTCAAAAGTGTTGTGGTAGTTGTCATCCCATTTGAAAGAGACATCCTTTTAAGAAGGTGATAAAATGGTTGACAACGATCGGAGAGTTGGGAAATAAAACAGTGAATGGACTGTAATTTACCTTGCAAGCTACACAGAGTTGTTTAAGGTTAGTGGGCGGAGGCATTTCCAAAATGGCCTTAAATTTAGCAGGTTGAATTCTATACCACATAAGGAAATGATAAATCCCAGGAGCTTTCCTGAGAGAACCGTGAAGACACACTTTGTAGAATGAAGGTGGGTGCAATATTTAATGAGGCGGTCAAAGATGGTTTTGAGGATGGTGAGGTTCTCAGCGTGATGTTTAGATTTGGCCAAGAGATCATCCATGTAATCTTCCAATATGCGATGCATGATATCATGGAAGATGTAGGTCATAGCCCGCTGATAGGTGGCACCAACATTTTTAAGGCCAAAAGGCATGACTCAATAGCATAAGGTCCCCCAAGGGGTAATGAATGCAGTTTTGTGTTGATCCTTTGGGGCGAGAAAGATTTGGTTATAACCTGAGAAACCATCCATAAGTGATAGCATCTCATGGCCAGTGGTAAGGTCAACCAACTGGTCAATACCAGGCAAAGGAAAATCATCTTTTGGGAAAGCAAGGTTGAGATCACGGAAATCGGTGCAAATGCAAAGTCCCCCTGTCGCCTTAGTGATAGGGATGATGTTAGAAATCCATTGGGGGTAATCGATGGGTAAGATGAAGGAAACTGAGAGAAGGCGTTGAAGTTCTTCTTTGACAAGAAGAGCAATGCGAGGGTTCATTTTTGCTCAACTTTTGTTTTACGGGTTTGGCATCATGAATGGTTACAATATTGTGGACCATGATAGTGGGATCAATGCCAGGCATGTTAGCATAGGACAAAGTGAAATCGTGGATATGATGTTTAAGGAAAGAAGTGAGGGCTTCCTGTTCAGCAGTATCCAGAGATTGGCCAATCTTGAGAATGTGGGGGTCATCCTAAGTGTGGATGTTGACTTCAATAGTTGATTCATTCAACATTGTTTGCATCTTAGAAGGTAACGACTGGTGAATATAAGAGTCTTCAGCACCAAGGTAGGTGAGTATGGACTCATCATCCTAACATTGAATGACATTAATAGGAGTATCATCCCCTATCATATTAGGATACAAGAAAGGAAGAGAGGAAGGAGCCTCGCCATCGCGGTGATAGGTCAGAGGCCCCAAGGAAATGGTATTTATGGAAAAAAAGGTAGGAGGGATAGATTCAGGATCCATCGACTCCATTGGTGAAGGTGGGGTAGGTGAAGAAGGTGGAGAGGGGTCAATGTCTTCAATGAGTTCAATACGAGACTTTTTAAGGGTATTTTTGTAAAACCGATTCCACTAAGATCATTGTGTTTATGCGTGGTACATGAAATAACAGTGTGACAAAATTTCTCATAAAGGCCAAAGCCAAAACCCTTCCAGGCACAATGGTGTAGGAAAGTGTGAGCGAATCGGTGGTTGGTAGCGGATCAAGGTCACCAAAAAGGTTGGGTTTGTGATGGTGGTTCTGGTGTGTATAAGTGGAAATATCAAGTCCCCATAGGAAAGATGGGTACGGAGGTAGGGAGGACCATAAAGGAGATTCTCGCCTATGCAAAGTGATCATAGTGAAGATCTTTGGTGAAGGTTTCCATACTCTTGTGGAGTAAGGAATGTATTGACATTGTACATGCGATACTCCCCATAGTGAGGTGTTGAAAACACCTTCAAAGGGATCGATGGTTGATATATTGGTGGTATGGAATGGAAGAAGCATTAGAATTTAGATCGGTGGAGGTGTTGGTTAGTTGGGAAGCTGATGTGTGGACTAGTAGAAGTGACAATAGCGGTGGGAATAAAATATTTAGGTGAAGGTGAGGTTGCCACGGCAGACCTGGTGGATGGCTTCGTGTGAAGAAGATGTAGGTAGGGAGGTCGATGCCTTAACAGTACAAGGACATCATTGGGCGGTAAAGCATGTTGAGGTTTTGAAAGGTGATGGTTCATTTGGAATGGCATAGGAGCATCCTTCATGTTCAAATTTTACACATCGGTGCAAAGTAGAAGGAACACAACCCATGGCACAAATCCAGGGTCTACCGAGCAAAAATTGTATTGAAACTCCCCTTCCAACACGTAGAACAAATCGGGAATAGTACGGGACCCACACAAACATGGAGGATGATAGTGCCAAGTGTAGAGGTAATAGCATCATTGAATGAATGCAACATGATTGGATGTTTATGCATGTAGTTGTTGGGTATGCACATTTGTTTGAATGCGTGAGAGGAGATGATGTTAATGCTAGTGCCCCCATCAATCATAACATGTCAGATGTGTATATTATCGATATGGATGGAGATGAAAAGTGTCAGATTTGGGTCATCGGTTTGGTGGGGGACAATTTCTTCATCCGAGAAACTAAGGATAACAACTTGGTGAACATGTGGAGGTGATGAGGTAGATGGAAATTTGGTAAGAGAAGTGACATGATGAGGTGTGATAATAGATGCTACAGGTGTGGGGTCATTAGGTAAAACCTCAATAGATTGAAGGACCTCCATGAGAGCTTGACGATGTGACTCGAGGTTTGGATGAGATCATATAAGGAAATTTTAAGGGGAGATTAATGTAGTTGTTTGAGCATGGTGTGATGTGTGATGCCATTAGAAATGGGGTATGCAGGGGCCGAGATAGTTATTTTAGGTATTGGTGTAGATGGTATGTTGGGTATAGGGTTGGTTGGTGGGTCAGCTACCTTTTCTTTTCCCTTCTATGCATGTGTAGTGACATGTACCATGTTGATATGAGGGAAGTTGGCAAATGGAGAAGGTGTAGGGTAAGTAGTATAATGACACGACGGGAAAAAACCTACTAGAGGAGAAAATCCTTGTGAGGTGAGTTGGGCATAACAACATTTAGGTAGAGGTGTGGCAAGTTCTCGATGTAAACCATATTAATTTCAAATTTTGGAGATGGAAAGGAAGGTCATGGTGGTGAAGATGGAGGTTGTGGTATAGGTGTAGGAGGAAGATGTGAAAAAGGTGGTGGGGTGAAATAGGTTCATCATCTAGGAGGTCATCGTCATCAAAATTTGGGTCAGAAGGACATAATTGAATGAGGGAAGCCTTTAGACCCTTACAGCTTCTCAACATCATGTCCCTGGCACATAACGGTAAACAAAAATTTTAGTATCATCAAACCCTTTTGGTTTAGGTTTGAGAGGGTCGTAAGGTCTAAGAGGAGGTAGTGTGATAGCAGAGCTTTCTAGGAGGTTAGCAAGGATAGTGGCGTACGATCCTACCAGTGGATCACAATGCGAAGTAAAAGTAGGTTTGGTTGGAAGAATGGGTAGTTGTGGTGGTAGTTGAGGTGATGCAGTCTTAGGTTTGGGTTGTACTTTCTTTGATGTAGGTGCAGCAACAAAAAGAGGTGTAGGTTTAACCACCTCTTTGGACATTAACGGTTTTTTCGATGTTTGGTTTTTTTTTCTTAGGTAGAGGTGTAGGGTAGCATGTGATGTACATGACAAGGCAAATGGTGGAAGAGGACAAGTGACCCAAGGGGGCAACCGAGGTGCAGTGATAGGTGTTGATCGAGGTTTAGAGGGAGGTATAGGTGAGGTGGAAGAAAATGTCATGGGTAGTGAATGAGGTATAGGAGGTAATGGTGGTATAGGAGGCAAAGAAGTTATAGATGGTGATGAAGGACGTAAGGTTCACCTAGGTAGAGGTGTAAGATATGGTAAAGGGGTCAAGGAATGTTAGGTTTACCCTAGAGAGGGTAGATTTTGTTAAGGTAGAGGGGTGAGGTTCCAAGATGGATGGTAAGGGTGAAGGTGATAAAGGTGTAGTTGGCGAGTCGGTGCATGCAGATTAGAAGGTTGGGTTTTTCATTTAGACAGAGGTATTGGCTCAATAGGTATATGAGAAGATGTGGTCAAGTGTATCCTAATAGGAGGATGTTTAAGGTTTGATGTAGGTGTGATCCCTAGAAAACTAGTAGGTTTAGATACAAGAGATGGTGTTGGAACACATCGGCTAGTAGGTAGAGAGGCGGGTATAGATGAGGATGATGTAGTAGAAGATGTATCGAGAGTTATGTTCATGTGTGGTTTGGGTTGTTGAAAATTCCTTAGATGAATGGTAGAGGTTTCAAAGTGGAAGATGATTGCATTTGGGTCGAGACCAGAGTAAGAGACACCCCAAAGTGAAGCCCTATCAACATAGTACAAAGCGGTCAGCCAAACATGAGAATGGTATTGTGGTAGATGAGGAATATGTGGAGTGAGTGGGTATTCCCATAAAATGTTTCTAAGAAATAGGAATTCTTTGGATTCAGCCTCGTAGGTAAGAGAAATGAAAGTAGGTCCGCGGGATCTTGGGTGATGGAGAATGGTCACGAGTAAAGAACGACAAATCTATTGGATCCCGAATAGGTGGAGAAGATGATGGGGGTACTCCTCAAAAGGTGGAGGAGGTACAATTGGTAAGCATCTCACCGGGTAGGGAAGTCAAGGGGAAATGATATCGTTTTGATGAGAGACTACTCCATGCAGTGTATGGGGAGGTGAAGGGATTTTCTCTATGGGTAGATGAATGAATAAAGTAAGTTCCTATGCAGGAGAGGATTTTAGGATAGGATTTCAGGATAGGATTTCCTTGATGGAGGGATAGGAGATATTTGGGAAATAGGTGGTAAATCAAGTAAAGATAACATGTACCTGGTGTATTACTTTCGTTATGTGAGGCATTACTAGCTTGATCATTAGATGGGAATGGTTAGGGAATGGTTTCTTGAAAATATGAAGGTCTTGATTGGCAGGTGCATTAGGGTTATCCAGGACTAACTCGTCGCTCTCGAGCATTCCCTGAACAATGTTTTTAAAGGTGATACAATTGCTATCACTGTGACCATTTACCCGGTGATAGTTACAATAGTCATTTTCCTTGTACCAACCTAGTATGGGGCAGAGGGGTCAAAACCATTATGTGGTTTGATAGGAGGAAGGGTGATGGCATTAGCTTTAATAGTATTTTCTAAAAGCAGATAAATATGGTTCCCAATTGAGGTGAATTTCTTTTGTTCTCATTTGAATTGGAAGGCTTGGACTAGTGATAGATTGGATGAAGGTTTAGCATGATTAGATGGATGGGCAGGGCCAGCCTTAAGTACCACTATGTTGGCAGTTACCTTGGCTTTGGAATAACTTGTCCAAGGTTTTGAAGAAGAGGAAGTATCGTGTGATTTAAACGAGGAGTTATTGTTTTGTAATTGTATCTTCTTCTCTTCGATGGCATGAATTTTGAGCTTATGTGCCATGGTGAAAGCCTCATCGAATCCGAAAGGTTTACACCTATAAGGTAGGTGAGATATGTCGACCACGAGCTCGTGTGAAGAGCTCTATGAGTTCATTTGAGGTAATTGGAAAGTGAGCTAGTTGATTAGGCTACACCAACGAGTGAAAAAATCTGCGATAGATTTTCCATCATATTGATGCATGGAGTAAAGATCGGTCATGGTAACCTTCTTGACGAAGTTAATTGAAAAATGACCCAAGAAGGCTTGGGCTATTTGGTTAAATGAGAAGATGGAATGTCTAGGTAATCCACTATACCGGTCAATCTTTGGACCGATTAGGGACATGGGAAAGGTTCACAAAAGTAGAGCATCATCATGGGCAATTAAGTAACACCCATGTTTGAAAGATCGCAAATGTTGTTTCGGGTCTTCTTTACTATTAAAGTGGTTAAACTTAGGCATCTCCCAGTGTATGGGATATGGGTAAATGGGAATGGATGGGTGAATAGGCTCATTAAAAATCTCGTCGTAGATGAGAGAATTGCAAGAGCTGGAAAAAATGCTTCTAATTTCTGCATCTTGTCCATCATTAACTTGATAAATTCATTGTTAGGTTGTGAAGATTGGGTACCCCGGAGAAAAAGGAGGTTGTTGTTTGATATACGAAGAATATGACATTCCGAGTATGGTGGTGTCGAATAAGTAGGTAGGAATTGAGAGACGGACATAGAGGTATATACCAAACCTAATTGGTGATGAAACAGGAGGCATTTGGTAGTAGGTATGTGAGGGTGGGACACTCGTAGTGACCATGGTAGAGATGGGAGGTAGAGATTGGGGAAAAGAAAGGACAAAATTTTGAAATGGGGTACAAAGTTAACGACACCAAGGGTGGTCGTGTTACAACCGGTATATATGAGATAATAGGTGTGGATGATGCTATGTTTTAGGTGGTGGATGAAGGTATGGTAAAGATTACGGGTGCTATAGAGGTGGCAAATGCAGCGGTCAAAGTGGCGTGGGACCTAGATGCGACACAACCGGGTATAAAATAGGTGAGGTCATCATGGTAGGAGGTGGAGCCGAGGTAGAAGAGATCATTAGGGATGGAGATAAGGATACGGGCACGCCATAGATCAATTAGCTCAATGAATCTCGAGTGGAGGCATGGGTGAGGTAGTGGCTCAAAGTAGTGGGATTCTAATCCAAGAGTTATGCAAACAACGTGTCACCTATAGGAATGGTGATGGGTTGATTGGGATCTATGGATGATGAGATAGAAGGTGGCAAAGGACTAGGCGATGAAGGGCTAGGTGGGAGTGGTAGTCAACTAGTGTGAAATACGAGGGCGCTTTCCTGACTACGGGTTAGCACCATGTGGATAGGAATTGATTTTGGTAAGACTGTGTTATGTCTGGATGACATAGAACACAACAAAACTAGGAAAATAGTCACTAGTGAATGAATTGGGTTGGCTGGTGGACTATAAAATAACATAGGGTGACCGATGTTGGATCTTGTAAACTGATGTTGGTTAGGTTTAACCAAAGGCTGCAGTCTGTGAAAAACTAATAATTTGTTAAATAATGGTCCCAGTTGACAATTTTTACACAAGATGAGACGTAAGGTGACTGTGATTGAAGTAATGACAATATGAAAGGTTATAGGAACCTTTTACAACTCGTAAAGTGAAATAGGTTTCTTTTGGATAGGTATCCAAGAAGAATTGATCGACACCGATTAGGTTAAATTGATGCCTAGGTTAAAGATAACCGTAGCGCCATCGTGAAATTGAAACAGAGAATAAGAAAATGGTTGTGATTTTAAAATTTTGGTATTGAATCAAACCCAAAATTTTGAGGATAATGTAGATGTGGTCCAGGCACACTCAAAAGAAGTCAGAATACACCGACTATGATTGGGAGTGTGCAAGGAAAGACAAAAATGATGATCAAAAGCTCTCACCTCAAAACACAAATCAAGTAGAAAACTAAGAAAGAATGTTCCTAGAGTGCCTATTCTATTACGTTTGTTAAGCTTATGTAATTTTTATGGACTGATTGTTATGAACATAACAATATAATTTCTTGGTGAGGAAGGCTTCCTACAAAGAAAGAATTCTAAAGGCCGAGTTTTCAGGAATGTTATGGCGGGGAAGGCTTTGCTATGAAGTATGACTCGACAGAGCAAAGTGAGTAGGTGCCCACCGCATCATGATTGTCCGATCACCTACAAATTCTTCCAGGTAGGATGTTGTTTAAGAATGTATGTATTTTGAATTTTTGTGTGGTTTGGTAAGACTCGAGAGAAAGAGAAAAGGATAGAAGTACTTTTCTATGATTTGTTTGTCGACCATCACCTGGTCATGACTTCTTGCATATGGGTTACCCGCAATTAATGTGAGTTAATGAGTTAAATCGAATGCAAAGTGCACTTGTTTTAAACCCAAATCAAAAGTATGATATTCAATGACAACAATAGATGAACAAGAAGAGGGATGCTATTTCACTAAAATGCAAAAAGCAAGAATAAGAAGGTTCTTTTTAAATACACCAAAAGGAATGTGTATTTTAGAGCAAATAGAAATAAGAGAATGTTACCAAGGAGAAGGTATTAATGTGAATGCTATTAGAAGGGAAACAAACACACACAAATTTTTCACCTAGGAATGAAGAAGATGCAAGGAACCCCGAATGGGTCCCACCGGGAGTGCCAAATTGTTTCACCTGATTTATTAGTTTTTTTAGAAGTACTTGATGAAACAGATAAGGTAAAGGTGGTAAGAGGAATACCTGGTTTGAGATGGTTGAAGGTTGTATGTGCCCATACCGAATCCTGAATCGAAGTGATTGTGAGACCTTCCTTTTGGCTAGGAGGAACTACCTGTATAAGAATCAAAACAAGACCACCAAAGAGAGTTAAACAATATATGTAGTGGACTGCCTAGCATGTGCTAGATCCTGGAAGTGCGATACTTCCTAGATGGTTGTCAGTCCACTGTTTAAAACAATTCAATGCTGAAATAAAGTAAATATTGTCCTACTATAGTTTAATATGATTTAGGCATCTCATATAAATGCAATAGGCTAGATCTAATCTAATAGGCTAGGCTAGAAGGAGATCCAAAGGTCAATTAGGCTAGTTATAGGTGAATCTGAGCTAACAAGGTAGGTTAGATACAGATCTAAAGGTCAAATAGGTGTTCAGGTAGGTATAGGCCGGGAACAATGAGGTCAAGTTGAATGTGAGTCACAAACAAGTTGTTGTTTTGGCAGAGATCAGGGAAAATAGAGACCGATGATGGTTTTACAGTAACTAATGATGGTTTGACAGTAACCGGTGATGGTTAAAGAGAACCAACAATGGTTAAGTCAGGTGCAGTGGAATCACATAGTCTAGGTGTTTGGAGTTTTGGGGTGAAAGTGGAGTTGGCGAAAGGTAGGGATTGATCACAAAGGGGGTGTAAATATGTTGCAAAGGTCTGAGATGACTGAAGAGGTCAGATAGATAATTAGGCAAGGTATTAGGATGAGGGGGTATGGAAGGTGGCTACAACTGGAGAGAGGGAATGGACAAAGGGTAAAAGACTAGGCTCCTTTTACCACAAAGACTACAACTAATGATAAGAAAATGAAACAGATGGAAGGAGGATACTTACTCTTCTATGAGGTACAGGTCTGAAGAATAATGAAGAATTTGTTGCACCGTTGGAGGATGCTAGGAAGAAATCCTCACTATTGTGCTAGTGTATTTGGTTTCCTTTGTTGATCACAAATCAATCTTCGTTTTGTTGTCGCATCTAAAGAGATCGAATCGAGATCAGAAGTTTTCTCACAAAACCAACAATCAACAACCCGTATTACAAAGATGTAGATGGGTCTAAATAGGCCATTTGGTCCATCCCGATATAACCGCATCGGTTTAGGGGAACCAACATCAGTTTAGGGTAAACTAACGTTGGTTTGGGTGAGCTATCTTGGTTTGTTCAAAATTTGCCTAGGAAGTTGTTCTACCATTTAATAAGGCTCTCTTCTTTTCTCGAGGTGAAATCCAACCTTAGGATGCTTTTAAGGTGAGGTGAGGGGATGGGTCTATTGTTACATTTTAATTAGGACATTGGTTTAGGGTTTAGGTTAATGGGTCAAATGATGGGGGTGGTTAGGTGAGGTCTATTTCATAAAGGCAAATCTACTAAATACATGTGTGAGGGTAGTGAATTAATTTAATGTAAATAATTAAATTAATATGTATGGAGATAAATGGCATTAATTTAATTAAAGTAATTAAATTAAAATATGTGGGGTGCAAAAGGTAGGTGATAAGGTGTTGAAGATGAGGAAGTGATTATAGGGCTGCGGTAGGGGACCAAGGTGATTACGACACAATTTCAAAGTGTCTGAGATGTATCCGGTTGAACATCCATTCTTGCATCTCATAATGTGCTAGTAAACCACTTGGACATACGCTGAACTATTTCCATGGGTCATGGTCATCTCCATCTTCACTTTCATCATCGGTGGGAACATCAACTTCAATTTTTACAACCTGGTGAAGAATATACATCAAGTGAATCTCAAGGAGGAGCCTCTGCTTCCTTCTTCTCAAAGAAATCAACATCTCTTCTAGTGTAGACTTTCTTGGTCTTCAAATCCATTAATCTATACCAAAGATTCTCTTCACTTTACCCAATAAAGATGAGTTTCGTGACTTCATGTCCAATTTATTTCTATTTTTCTTGGGTATATGCATGCTTGATTTGAACCCGAATACTCTAAGGTGTGTAAATGATGGTTTCTATTTTGACCATGCTTCATGTGGTGCTACTACATCAAGAGCAAGCTGTGGGCACTCTTCTCAACAAATACATTATTGTCTTTGCTACTTCTACCTGCAAATTTCTTTGTAAGTCTAGAGTCATCGATCATGCATTACATCATTTCCATGATAGTATGATATCTTCTCTCAACAACACCATTTTGTTATGGTTTGTGTGGAGGAGGTATTAGTTGATGAATCCCGTGAGTTTCAGGTAGTATTTGAACTCATTACCGGTGAATTCCCCCTTGGTCCGAGTGGGACAGTTCTTACGTGATGACCGGTTTGTTCTTAACATCTACTTTGAGTTCTTGAAAGGTTTCAAAGGCTTCAATTTTATTGCGAAGACAAAAATTCATTTTTTCTTGAATATTCATCAACACATAGCATGAAGTACTGAAATCTAGAATGACTTGGTTGCATTAGACCACAAATATCAATATGAACTAGATCAAGCTTACCATGAGCTCGGTATGTAATTTTCTCGGAATGAAGCTCTATGTTGTTTTCCTACTAGGCAAAGTGAGCACACTTATCCGTATCCTTCTAGAGAGATGGTAGCCGATGTACCATATTGTGTCAACGAAGTGTCTCGAGATACTTGAAACTTATGACCATGTCTTTGATGCCATAACTATGTTGAGATAGAGTTCTTAGCCATAAGTCCCCGATCATCTCGTGGAAAAAATCATGCTTGAACATGCATCTTACATTGGAGGCTTTGCAACTATTTTCAACCCTCATGATTTGTCTCGAATCAAACACATTTTCTTGCTAGAACGACTATCAAAGTAAATTTTTAAGTTGTGATCTAGGAGTTGATTGACTAAAAGTAGATTCTTTCACAACCCATGGACATATAAGACATCCGATAGTGTACAGCGATTACTCGTGAACTAAGGTGTAGAGAAATGTTCCCAATCCCCGAACTATATATGAAGAATCATCACCCAATGAAACATGGTTTTTGAAGGCATGTCCCTTATTGAGGTAAATCAGTCTCTATGACTCGACATGTGTCGAGTGGCTCCTGAATCAACGTACTAGACATGACTAGATGACGTGGATGGTTCACTTGATCGAGAAGTGTACAATAAGTCTTCATTTTTTGAATGTTCTTCTTGAAAAGGTTTCAAAGCAATATTTCCTTGGTAATGGGGTCTTCTTTTCCAGTTCCCCTTTTTCTACCCTTGATTGTAGTTTGTATGTCCCTTGTGAGATTTTTGGTGTTAAGGTCCATAGTTGCTTGATGATCCTTTTTTATAAGTGTTATACCAACAATATTTCAATACATGTGCTCTTTTACGATTGGATATTGATTCTTTTGTTTTTGTCCCCTTGATGTTGATACTGATTCTGATGTCGGGAATTTTAATAGGAATTAGGTTTTACTTTACCTTTTCCTTTCCATTTTTGAAGAGAAGAAAGTGCCTACTCCTCTTCATCATCCTTCTTATGCATGGCTTCCTCTTGTTGTAGTAGGTTCACCAGCTTGTCAAAAACAACTGTCATATCTTACACGTTTAGTGTTGTTACCAAAATGTGGTAAGAAGAGGGACGTGCTCTCAGAATAATGGGAATGAGAGCATCATCTGTGACCACTTATCCTAGGGCTAGAAGTGAAGCCCTCAACTCTGTAACTCTTCTTAAGAAAGATTCAATTTGCTTATTCTACTTGAACTTCAAAGTGTATGTAATCGACTCTACAAATTTAGTATAACATTCTTGTTTTTTGCCTCATATACCATGCTCAACTTATCCCATGCTTCTTTAGCTATTTTGGAATCTCGAATGTGGGGTTGCACATCGTCAGACACTCCAAACAAGATGATGAGTTTGGCCTTCTGATCTACTTTATCAAACTTTCATTGTTATGTTGTATTAGTAGTTGATCTAGTTAAAGTGTCATTCACAAATGACGAGATCTCTTCAAACTCAAGATGTGTCTTGATTTTTGTCTTCCATGTAACATAGTTGTTTCCTCTGAGTAGTTGTGAATCTAGAAGAAATAATTTGGGGGCATTGGTGCCCATTTTATAGAAATCACTGACAGGGTTAGGCTCTTATCACTCCAAGTATAAGGTATCCCAATCTATATACCATCATTCCGATATACCAAATCTTTCTATACACCCGCCCTTTTGATATACCTAGTGGTACGTGGAAGAAGCTTGCCCTTTCTATATACCTGGTGGTATGTGAAAGAGGCGTTAACATACATGAAAGAATTCAATACGTGGTACTAAGACAATACCGAAATAGGTCCTGTGTGATTATGACACCGATCAAAGAAATATCCTCATACGTGCGGGTAATGTTTCTATATACTCAAATAATTTCTCGCCTAGATTTATGTCGTGTAATCATTAACAAATGGATGGGATGGCTCATAGTGTTTGCACTATGACGTTATTACTCCATATCAATTTAAAGGGTCGTTGTCCAGACAACATTGTTGTAACTATATTAGGTGCTAAGTGTAGTAGTAGTCGTGATGGCTTTACCCGTAAGTGCTTCTCTGAGGCAATGTATATACAAATTTCGTGAATGAGATCTAGGATCTCATGAGTGTTATAGAACCAATTTTATTGTTTTTTATTACAAATATTTTCTAGTTTCTTAGTAGTTATAATATTTGTGGTTGACTATGGCAACCTACAAATTAGTACAATATACTGAAGCATGGAATCACATTCAAAAATTTGGAAAAAATTGAATGATAGGAAAAAGTTTTTATTTTTGGGATGCTAGTGGCCTTTGGAGCCCATTACGACTTATTTGAATTAAAAAAGTAGCTCAAAAATAAGTTTTTAGGTAGCCCTCATTTGGAAAAAGTGCTTAATGCGAAAATATGCAAAGTGGAGGAAAAAAATGTTTTTCCCTAAAATAGCATTTTTCTCGATAAATTTAGTTAGTTATAACTAAATTTGAATTTACAACTAAAGTTAGTAGTTCCACTAAAATTCTGGCCAAATTAGGTAGTGGTTGAGGGAGGGGGATTTGACCCTGAACTCTCATGATGGGAAGTGTCTTACAAAGTTATGCTAGCCACTTGGGCGGCTAAGCTAAATAAGTATGTGTAAAGAGCATATTGAATTAACCACTTCCAAACTATAGAACCATACCTCTTTAAAAACCACGGTTTCGGAAAATTGGTTTTGAGTGAAAATTATAGCAAAGAGAAAAAATGACAGGTGGTTTTGGCGAGAATGAAGGTGGTTTTGAGTGTGTATGACGCCTTAGATCAATTTTCTTCCTTCCTTTGAGCTTGTAATCTCTTCCTTGGTGTATTCAATCCTCCTCAACCTTAATTGCAATGAATAAAAACAATTTTTATGAATTTGATAGCAGCATGCACTGTGTATTTTAATAATTTCACATTAATACAATTATACAAGCTTCCATCCTTGTTTGTGAAATTACATTCAGTGCCAGAGCAGTTGTCAAGGATATTGGAGAAATGCAATAGTGTTTGATGAGCATTGGAGAAGCTTGTGCAAGAATATGTGTGTGTGTGTGTGTGTGTGTGTGTGTGTGTGTGTGTGTGTATTGTATAGCAGCAGATACAAACAATTAAAGGATGTCGCATAGGCCCAACCATGTTCCTTAATACACAAGCTTCCAAAACCATCCGGGAAGCATAACAAAACTAAATACAACATGCATATATTTACAATGAATAAATAAATAATATGGTTAAAGAATATAACCATATAATAATGTAACTAATTAACCTACTTACCATAGTTACCTATAGTAGCAGTAAACTAGTAGGAAAAATTTCTATTTACCCTAACACATTTCTAGAAGAGGAAGAAAAACAAGACTCAGACACAAAATCATCAAAGATATAAAAGCCATTTTTCTGAATTCCAAAAGCAATAACATTTTTAAACTTATCTTTTACATACCACTTATCTTGCAGAAAAATAAATTTATAGTTTTCTTTGGTTAGCTGAGAGAAAGAAAAAATATTCTTTTTCAATTGAGGAACATACAAGACATTCCTAATTACACCATTTGATAGCTTAACATTTCCACAACCTTTAGATCTAATGATTGAGTTATCTATAAGAACATATTCTCTTCACATTTAGCTACATTTGAGGGGATACCAGAGTACAAGTCATGTTCCTATAGGAACCACTATCAAAAATCCATTCATTTTCATTTGAAGCTAAAAGGGCAGTATACAAAGCAATAGACTTCTCAATCACATTTTCTTGATTTTGCTTCTGATTTTTCTTATGATTATTAGGCTTGTTATTCTTAGCATTCTTAGCTGATTTTTTAATCTTTACTCTACAATCAGACTCTTTATGCCCAAATTTTCCACACTTATTAAATTTGACTTTAAATTTTTGATTGTTCTTAGCATAATTAGTCTTAGGATTTGATTTAAATCTAGATCTGATATTAGACTTTTGATTTTGACTTGACATTTCTATTATGAGAAGACTTGTGATTATGTGAGAAAAGATCTTGAGAAACAGTCTCTTTTGAATCAAAGTTCTCCATGAATCTCTCTTCTTGAATAAACAAAGAAGATAAAGTGTCCAAATCAGGAAGATCATTCTCATTCTGATACTTAGAATTAAGAATTGAGATGTAATGTCTAAATTTTTCATGAATATTAATTTTATTTAAAATTACAAAATCTTATCTTGAAATAATACACAATCAGTAACCATCTAATTGAGCTTTATTGTTCTTAATTTTAGCTAAATAATTGAAATTTTCTCATCCCCCTTCATGGGTGTTGTAAACAACTCTAAAATTATTTTAATGATCTTAGAAAACCTACTACCTTCATGCATGGTTTCTAATTGCTTCCATGCATTTGCAGGTGAGTCCATATGGCCTATATGCATCAAGAATTCATCTCTAATGCTTTGTAATAGGATGGAAAGAGCTTTCGAGATATCCGAGAGAAGGATATATGGTTTTCAAGGGTAGCTTGTCTCCCGTGGGAAATTTTTATATTCCAACTACAAGATCCCGTGAGCTTCCTAGCCATAAAACAAGATTTTAAACACACTTTCCAAATGTTATAATTTGTTCCATTCAAAAGTTGAGACTTATCCATCGAAAAATTAGCATAACTAGCCATTTTAATGCTCAGATGGAAATGGAGACAAATACAACTAAAAATAAAATCAAGGAAGCCAAACACATAGCTATATATGATTTTAATAGCTACACAAATGCAAACAACTTCAGTTTAGTCAAAAATAGCTTGATTTGATCGAATTTAAGATCAATTTGATAAATCTTAGTTGGGGTTGAGTTATAAGTGAGCTAATCGAGCTCGAGATTAAGTTGGGCTAGACCATTTTGATGAGTTATTTTGCAACTCAAGGGGTGAGATCAAAAATGAGCTTTACGAGCTACTTAACAAATAAAATCAAGTTAAAAACAACCAAGGTAGGGGACGACATGTGGCACAAATCAACAATACCAAAAGAGGCATATGTCGACTTTAAAATATATCCTTGGGTGGATGTAAAATATTTAAAAATTAAATTCAATGCCTTTTCAGGTCCACAATGACAATAACCAAAATAAATATAGGCCAAAAAAACTATGACAAGACTAACAACAATGAAAAACAAATATATGTGTCACTTTTTAATTAGCTCACATTTCACAATGCAACTAATAAATCGAAGACAATTAATTAAAAGAGAACCATATACACATGTCTTAAATTAATTGGATCACTTTTTCGCACTCTAACACAATGTGAAATCAAATTCTTATTCAAACAGAAACACTTGTCGAAAGTTTAACGGCTAAAGAAAAGACACTTGGAGGATTTTTGCCAAACTTTAAATAGGTTGCTTTGAGCGGACTTAAATTTTGTGAAATGAACCAAACTTAAAATAAAGTTTGGGTCCAAAAAGGTATAAGGTAGGTTTCACCATCTAAGTGGCGAAGTCAAAGAAATGACTGACACCCTAACACTTGTGAAGGATGCCATAATTAAAAAAAAAAATAATAAAAGCGCCAAAAAGCAATTGGTCCACGCTTCGCAAAGATGACAAAGACTAAGCCAAAATAGATGATAAGTGGTGTTTCACCTAATTTTTGATTTGGTTAAAATGGAATAGGAAATAGGTTATGAGGAATACATGTGATATGTAGGTCAAAGGTTGAATTCACACGCTAATGACTTTTTGAACCAAGTTGATTGTGAAGATATTCCCTTTGGCTAGGAGGGAACGAACTATATAAGAAACAAATAAGAACACCCAAATAGTGTTAATAATACAGGTTAGTGGACTACCTAGTGAGTGCTAGATCCGGGAAGCGAGGTGCTTCATAGAAGGCTATCAATCCACTTTTAAATATAATTTAATGAAAATATCATGAAGTAAGGAAATCCTACCGTAGTTATATGATTTAGGTATCTCGTGTAAATACAATAATAAGATCTAATCTAACAGGAAAGCTTATGATTAAATCTAAAGGTGTGGTAGGTTATTCTAGGTTTTACAGGTTTGACAAGGGTCTGAGATTGATCGGGTTAGGTCTCACCTTGTTTTACTTGATTGAGAGGATTACTGGTCAAAAGGAATGAAATGACACGTAGACCGATATCGGTCCGATGAATGATGTTGGTATGGAGGTGAAACCGATAAAGTGGTTAGGGAACCGACGTTAGAGGGGCAAATGATAATAATTTGATAAAAGTGGGTTTTGGGATTCTTTGTGATTACACAAAAAGTAATAAGGGTGTAGTTAGGTTCATGATATTACTAAGAAGACTCGGGGATATAGAGGGGGAAGCTACGTAAGGCAAAAATGCTATGGGTGGTTGGGTTGGTAAATCAGTGAGAATTTGGAGATAACGGAATACAAGAAGAAATAAAGTATAATGAAGGAGGTAAAGAATCTATACTTTAAGCAAGAAAAATATGATTAAAATCATGTATACTTACGTACATTTACGTATCCGGTAGGTTAAGGTGGACAATAGTCAGAAGAGATTTTGGATTTAGTGCCATGAAAACACTCTCAGAGAGTGTTACGATGGGTATTCTAATGCCTAGAATGAGAACCAGATGCTTGCTTGGGCATGTGGTTGATTATTTTGTGTCGTCTGGATGCTGAAAGGCTTTGGATTCACACTTGAATGCAATAGTTCTCCCAAAATGGAAAATAACCAACCTAGGTAAAAGGTTTCCTAGTCAGATATAAAGTAATCGATGGCGGTTAAGTGACTAGCACTCGGGTCGATGGATAACCAAAGATTGGTTAAGGTGGGTAAGTCTAGGTTTACCAAACATATGTAGATATTTACTATTTTTGTTAGGATTATACTAGTTGCATATGTATAAATAAGAAAGCAATGAATAATGCGGAAAACATAAAATAGAAAAGAATGCAATAAACAAAGAGACACAAATTTAACGTGGTTCACCCAAAATGGGCTATGTCCACCAGAAATAGCCAATCATTTTATTCACCCAACCAAACTCTTTTATAGTGCATCCACTAATACGATGAGCCTCCTACATTATGAACCTTTAAATATATTAGGTTTTTATCATTTCAGTGGAAACATAGAAAACCATATGTTAGATCTGTGACCTAATAAGGAACTGTCCAGATTTCACAATGCATAAATACATATTAAAATATGGCTTACGAGGGTGTTGCCCCCAAACCTATGCTAGGGCATACGGCCTCAGATTCCCGCAAGGGGGCGAAGCTCCCCCGCAACCCCCATCACTATCAAGCTCCACAACCAACAATATCCCACTTGGAGACTGATTGTTGTAACTCCACCACTACAACGCCTACTTGGACTTTTCTTCTTGGCTTGTTTCTTCCACTTCAAGATCAATCTTGAAGACCCATAGAAGTTGAATGCAAATCCAACTTCTCCTTTTTCATTGGATTAGTAAACATATCAATAGGATTATCATCTATATGAATCTTCACTAACTCAAGTTGCCCATCCTCCAACACTTATTGTATGAAGTGATATCTTAGCTGAATGTGTTTTGTTCTTGAATGGAAGGTTGAGTTCTTTGCCAAGTGAATTGTACTTTGAATATCACTGTGTAACTTAAAATCCCCTTGCTCCTTACCCAACTCCTCCATGAACTTGCTCATCCATAAAATTTCCTTACTTGCCTGCCTTCTTGCTACAACATATTCTACCTTTGTAGTAGATAGGGCAACTACCTTCTACAACTTTGAGATCCAACTCACTGCCACACCACCAACTATAAACATGTATCCAATAGTGCTCCTCCTGCTATCCACATCTCCTGCCATATATGAATCCACAAATCCCTATAAATTATAATCTAACCCTTTGAAGCACAAGTGCCTACTAGTGGTCCCTCTCAAGTACCTGAGAATCCACTGGACTGCCTTCCAGTGTGCTTTACCTGGATTTTCCATATACCTACTAACAACTCCCACTACTTGGGAAATGTCTAGCTTGGTACAAACCATGGCATACATAAGGCTCCTAACTACTGAAGAATAAGGATCCCGTGCCATATAATATTTTTCCTCTTGTGTTGTTGGGCATTAGTCTCTACTTAGTCTAAAATGCTCACCAAAGGTGTACTAACCGGTTTCACATTCTACTTCTCGAAACCTTTCTAACACCTTTTCTACATAGTCCTCTTAAGACCACCATTTTTAAATTTATTTTGTCCTCTTGATTTGCATACCAAGGATTTTCTTTGTTGCACCCAAATCCTTCATTTCAAATGTTTGTGTAAGCTTTTCCTTAAGCTTTGCAATTTCTTGCATATTAGACCTTACTACAAGCATATCATCTACATATAATAGAAGAATAATGTAGCTCCCACTATCCAACCATTTAAAGTATACACAATGATCTAATTGACATCTAGTAAAACCATGCTCATGCATAAAACTATCAAACTTTAGATACCATTTGGGGAGCTTGCTTGAGCCCATATAGGCTCTTCTTCAACCTGCAAACCAATTTCTCCTTACCCTTCACCTCATATCCAAGTGGTTGCTGCATATAAATCTCCTCCTCTAAGTCACCATGGAGAAATGTCATCTTGACATCAAGTTGATCTAAGTGTAAATCTTCAACAACAACTAAACTTAATATAGTACAAATGGAAGACATCTTTACAACAAGGAGAAAATTTCATCAAAATCGATACCTTTCTTTTGTTCATACCCCTTCACTACAAGCCTTGCTTTATACCTTTTTCTGTCCACCTTCTTCTTCTTTCACATGGTAGACCCATTTTTTTTTGTAGTACTCTCTTCCCAGCTAGTAATTTGACTAAATCCCATGTTTGGTTCTTCTCCAGGGAGTCTATTTCCTCTTTCATACCATGCTCCCACTCCTTAGTGGACTCCACCTACATTACGTCATCATCTCTCTCAAGCAACCACTATCTGTTAGTAACAAATAATACAAAGTAGGGGAAAATCTTTCTAGAGGTCTACTAATATGTTGTGACCTTCTTACCAAAGATGGGGGTGTCTTGGGATCATTATTTTCTTGTTGCTCATTTTCTTGAATTTCTAACAGAGGTGCTGATGCTAAATCTGGTTGTCATGCTCAGCCTACCAAAATGTCAACCTCAGTACCTGTAGGTGGATATTTTCCATCCAAGAGTTCTTTTTAGGAGATATATCCTTAACTTGAGATCTTCCTTGGGCTTTTTGTCATCTTATACCCGATCCCGTACATTTTTATTTTCACACCAAACAACATCATGACTCCTAATTTTCTTAGATTCATCTAGATCCCAAAACCAAAATCCATAATCACCATTAGAGCCATAGCTTATGAATGTACACCGTTTGGATTTTGAATCCAATTTCTTCCTATTTTCTTTATTAACATGCACAAATGCCTCTGAACCAAATAATCTTAAAAATGAAAGGCCTACCTCTTTCTCGGTCCAAGATTCTTTAGGAATTCCTCCGTCTAGTGCACTTGAAGGCCCACGGTTTATTAAGTACACAACAATATCTATAGCCTCTGCCCAAAATTGAAGAGGTAACCCTACATGTAATCTCATTAACCGTGCATGCTCTATTATTGTCCTATTCATCCTCTCAATAACACCATTTTGTTGCAGAGTCTTGGGAACCTTCTTTCTCTCTACGAATCCTATTTAAGGAAAAATAATCATCAAATTTCTTACTACAAAATTCAACACCATTATTAGATCTCAAACATTTCAATTTAAAACCACATTCATTCTCAAAAAGTGCTTTCCATTTCTTAAATGTATCAAAGATATCGACTTACGCTAATGCAATATACCCATACCTTTTTGTGGCATCATCTATGAATGTGAAATAGTACAAAGAACCACCATGAGATGCAACATGGGCCAACCCCACACATCCTGTATGAACTAGCTCCAACTTTTACTCTTTCTTGGTATTCCCTACCTTGAGAAATCTAACTCTTTTGGTTTCCCAAAATTCAATGCTCATAAAAATCTAAGTCCAATTGCTTCAAACTTGAAAGCTTACCTTTTTCTCGTAGAATTTTCATGCCCTTCTCACTCATATGTCCCAATCTACTATTCCACATGTTGGAATCCTCATCTCAAGTAGACAATATGGTTTAAGAATTAGATATACAAGTAGATAAATAAAGATTGCCTAATTCTTACCCCTGCTCCAATACTAGGGCACCCTTGGAAACTTTCCAAGCATCTAACATGAATGTGACTATTCAACTTTCACCACCCAAATGTCTTGCAGAGATGATATTTCTCCTGAGACTAGGTACATGCCTCACGTCTCTCAATATCCATGTAGTTCCGTTCTGTAATTTCAGGTGTACATTGCCCTTCCCGAAAATGTTGCACGACTCATCATCACCTAAATAAACCTATCCAAAATTTCCTTGGACATACTCTTTAAAATAGCCCTTATCAGGGGTTGCATGGAAAGAGGCACCTGAATCTATTACCCAAGATTCTACTCTAGTATCACGAGAAAGTATAAGAGCATCCTGAACAATATTACTAGTTAGATTTTCCTCTTTAATACTTGTAGGCTGGTTTTATTTGTTTCCTTTGAACCAACAATGCCTTTTAGCATGTCCTCTCTTTCAACAGTTCCAACAAGTAATGCCTCTACTCCTAGATTTGGATATACCCATATTCAATTTAGATCTCCCACGAGCCTTACTCTTTGATTTCTCCTTGCTCCTCCCTCTACTCTCCATATTCAACGCATTTCCAGAAGAAGAATTTTCCCCTGTAATTTTCCTACGCATTTCCTCATTTAAAATGACACTTACTACATCTTCAAATTTAAGAGAAGTAGATGATGTATTACTAACTTCCATTACTAAGTTGTCCCAACTTTCTGGCAAAGAACATAGGAATAATAATTCTCTAACCTCCTCATCAAATTGAATATTAACTGAATATAACCGATTTACAATAGTGTAGAAATCATTAAGATGGTTGGATACATATCCAACTTCTTGCATTTGTAGATTAAATAATCTTTTCATCAAATAAACTTATTGAATGCACTAGGTGTTTCATATAAATTAGCTAGGTTTTCATCATCTCTATCGTACTCTTTGCCTCGTGAGATATTTGAAGCTACGGATGATTCCGTGCTCAATCAAATCGCACTAAGAGCCTTCCTATCTAGAACCTTCCACTCCTCATCGACATGAATGGGAGCTTCGCTTCTTGACCTCCCAATGGTAGGTATATATCCTTTTGATATAGGTAATCTTCCACTTGCATTTTCCATACCGGTAATTTCGGTCGTGAAACTTTGCAATGCTAAACTTATTCTCCTCTCGCCATTGCTTCATCTCCCACTCAAATAGAAATCCTCTATGAGTATACTACCAATAATTAAACCTCAAAGGTGCTCTAATACAGTTGTTAAGATTATACCATTGTATAGATAAATAAGCAAACAATGAATAATGCAGAAAACATAAAATAGAAATAAATGAAATAAAAAAAAAGACACAGATTTAATGTGATTCACCCAAAATGGGCTACGTCCACTAGAAATGGCCAATCCTTTTATTCATTCCATCTAAACTCTCTTATAGTGCATCCACTAATACAATGAGCCTCCTATATTACTTAACCTTTAAAGATATTAGGGTTTTTATCGTTTCGGTGAAACATAGAAAACCATCCGTTAGATCTGTGACCTAATAAGGAACAGTCTAGATTTCACAATGCATAAATACATGTTAAAATATGGCTTACGGGGCACTACTTCCAAACTCCCACCAAGGTGCATGACCTCGAACCCCACAAGGGGGGCGAAGCCCCCGCAACCCCTGTCGCTATTAGGCTCCACAACCAACATTTTATGCATGATTTTGATTGTTAACTGGGTCTCAAGTGAGGGTTGGCACTTAGATAAGTGGGAGTGTTGTTGGATAAGGAGTATGACTTTAATTTTAGGGGTGAAATAAGTCCTAGTTGGTTGGGATAAGTAAGTTGTTAGTTGTATTTAATTAATATGCTAGGAATAAGTTCATGGTGAGGTGTTTAGGTGATGTGTAAATTAATTTAATTAAAGTAATTAAATTAATTAATAATGTGAGGATGAAGACTAATTCAATTGTAAGTAATTAAATTAATATGAATGTGGGGTAAGGGGTCATGGTTAGGTTAACACATTATGTTAATTGGTTAAAGGGGACCAAGGGGAGTGTGACCCAAATTTGGTGTCTACATTTTTCCCTTTTTGTCACATAGCTTGTATTAGTAAGAGATGATGACAAAAATAGGAAGTCGGTGTCCTAGGTGTGAGTGGATATTAGGTTTCCCCAAGTATGGATAAAAGTGATCCCCTCAAACTAGGAACTGATGAGGTAGGAAACGGAGTCGAGTGAATGGTTTGATAAATAGGTTGTTAATAAAAATAAGGGTGGATGGGTGGTAGGTAAGAGGAATGGTCAAGACAGGTAATAGGTAATGAAAATAAAACACACTCACACGTATAAATTGTGATAAGGTATGAGGTTGAAGAGATTACAAACTCTACTTCACAAAGGTCGATAGGTTTATCCAAATGAGTTTGAAGTGGTTCAGGTATCCAAGGTATAGGATATGGTCCTGAATCACAACTAAGAAAGGTGTAGGAATGGGTAATAGGTTTTGTTCTATGGAAGAAAATGTTTGGTCGGAATAAACATCACGATATCACGTGAGGTAAGGTCATTAGAAAAACCACGCAAGTAAAGATCATTGCAAGTTATAATGAGTACACAAATTCTAATGTCAAAAATATGATTCATGTCGTGGTATCGACATAGGTAAGTCTCGAGGTATATGTAAATAATATGGTCCAAAATGTAAGGAAATGTATAAGTAATGTAGGCTTGTGGGTGAGTTTTAATAGGTGCTGGTAAGGGTAAAAGTTGTTTGAGTAACATGGGTTGGAGGAAAAGTGGGCATAGTGTGAGTTGAATGGCTATGTCGTAACCGATGTCTGGTTATAGCTTAATCAATGTCAATCGGTTAGGGCACGACCTGACCACTATCACTCATGTTGATTTGGGGCTAAAAAGGTTAAAACAAAAATTACGGATTCAATTTTTACTTTTCCATTTGTGGAAAATGATAGAGAAGAAGTGGAAAGTGGAAAAGCAATGGTACGAGGTCTCTAGTTGAGTTGGTGAGTGACTAGTAGGTGATTGGAATTTAGTAGGTGGGTCCATGAGATTGATTGGAGTGATTTGATTGGTTGTGAGGTGAGGAGTGGATTTTGACATGACAGAGGTGGGAGAGGGAGTAGGAGGACCACCGACACAGAGACCAGAGGTGCCACCAAGTAGAGGTAGGAGGCATTCTGACACCTCTTGTTACATTTTAAAAGATTTTATTAATCAGGGTAAAATGGGGTGGGAATTATAATTTGAAATTTTGGGTAAAAAGGTGTGAAACAGGTGGGAAAGGGGAAAATGTAGGTTAAGTAGGGTTAGGAATGAATGTAGGGTAAATTTGGATGGGGTGGTGTAGGGTTTTAGGTTGTGTTTTTTGGCAAGAAGGGATGGGGTTTCGGGTTTCATCTCCAAACAAGGACCGACATCATTCATTGGTTGGCCTACATTGGTTGGTTTTTGCTAGCACCCGGTTAATGCCGGGTGACTGACACCGGTCAAGATGACCGATTATAGTTAAGGTGATCGATGTCAATCACGTAAAAAGTTATTGGGTGAAAAAGGGATAGATGAGAAAGTGAAACATGCGAGGTAAGGGTAGGTGAAGACTAATGTAGGTGGAAGAGGGTAAGGAACTATGTTTCGATGTGTGATAGGTATGTAGGTGAAATGATCTAGGATATTGGGTAAGTATCAAAATGGAGACAAATATGATTTTTTAGGTGAACTAGGTAAAGGGTAGGTATGGAAACTAGGTGGAAGGTAGGTATGATGGATGGTTTTAGTAATGATTTGGTAAAAAAGGCTAAGTATGAGGTTAGTTGAGGTCTTAAGGAATAGTCAATTTGAGAGGATCGCGACTTGACAATGTTGTTTTGGATGATGCAAGTGAGAGATCAGCTGACTATGAGAGATTGAGTACCACCTCTATTGGTATAGATGCAGCCTAACGTGACAAATGAGGAGTGGGAGCACATAACAGATGTGGGACTTAGTTCGATCAAGGTGCTATAGGCATATAGGCCAAGATCCTAGCTTGATGGTTGCTCTCATCAACAGATGGGACTCCATGACCAATACCTTCCATTTATCGACAAAGCTAGATGACCGTCACATTAGAGGACATGTATAGGATCCTGTAGATTCCTATTATTGGGGAGCCAGTGTATTTGATTTTGAGTGAGGCATTGGTGGAGCTAATAGTGGTGGTATTTGGTGAGGTGATGGGCATGCTGAGTTATCACAATGCGAGTCTGAGTTATGGGGATATGTATGTGGCATATCCACGCTTACTGAGATATCATTTTTGATGATGGTAGTAGTAGGTTGTTTTGATCTCCCAAATTCTCAGGGTGGGAGATTTCCATGAGCACTGATGGGGGTGTTATAGGACATGATCGAGGATTAGGTCTTCTTTTCTTGGGCACCATATTTTCTAGTCCAATTGTATAGGGAGCTATGGGCCTATGGTAGGTTGAGGAGGTTTGGTATGTGTTGCAAATACTTGTTACATTTCTGGGCATATAAGCACATTATGTGTGTGTTTCCATTTGGGTTACCATGAGAGGATTTTTTCAGGTCTAGTTTGTATACAATAGGATTATGGAGATGTGTGTGATGCCCGTAAAACAACCCACTTGAGACCCAAGAAACAACCTAGGTTTAGTTAGGAAAATTATGTAATAATTTTTTTTATTAGAAGTGTCTACAACTGTGTCAGTAAGACAACATTGACACTCAAACGAGTTTTGGAACAAGATTAATCTACTAGAACATAATTTTCTTTTATTACAAATATTAGAGATCACAAGGTCTAAATTTTAGGGTTAGAAGTTTTAGTTAGGTTCAGGGGGTAAATTATCACCATACCCACTCTCTAATAGGCTCAAAGTTTCAACTTGATTTTTATCACACTTAATGCATTCAAAATTTCCTTAAATAATTCCCATTGGATAAAAAATTTTCTCACCTTTATGATAATATAAAGAAGTCCTCCTAACTCCTTGTAAAACTCCAGTTATGGACTGACGGGAATTAGAATGAAAATTTTCCCAAAAGGGACATGTTTCGAGTGGGGAAGGAAACCCATTTTTCAGGTTGGTGGGTCATGGGTGGTATTTGGAATTTTTCCCCATGTGGGTGCAAAGTTCACAATTTTCTCGTGCCTCCATGGGTCCTCCAAGGACATATGTCGGGCTCTAAGCCAAGGCGGGAGAGGATGAGGGAAGGGAGGGGCGGTGGTGGAATTTAGGAAAATTCGTGAAAGGGAAGAAAAAGACCATTTAGCGCCCATGTGCCACAATGGTATGCCAAGGACGCGTGGCACTCAATGAGCTAAAGTGGGGAGAGAGAGAGAGAGATGGGTGGAGTGGCGGGGAAAGTTGGCAAATTTCACCAAAGGGAGGGAAGGGGGTAAATGGCGCATGCGGGTCCGTGTGCCTGCGGAAGGGTCTCACTAGGGTGAGGGTGAGAGTGTGGGGCCGCTGGGGAAAACGAAAAATTTTCCCAAAAAAAAAAAAATTCAAAAGAAAACAGAAGGGTCACGAGGGTTCTGCCCCCTCCGCTATCACCCCCATGCTGCCATGTGGCAGCCTGTGATTGGCCATGGGATGGCAGGGAAAAAGGTAAAATTTTCCAAAATTTTTTAAAATACACAAGGGAGAAAATGATGCTGCACCTCCACTATTGCCCCATGAGGACACATGGTAGCCTCTCGATTAGCTATAAGATGGTGGAGGAAATTTAGAAAATTTTCCCCAAATTTTTTTTTAAAAAGATTTCTAAGGATTTTTCAAAGAGAAAATTTTGAGCCACAGTCCGCCAGGGAAACTTTTCCCGCCAAGGAAGGAAAACTTGAAAGGGTCATAAATTTTGCTAGAAATCTTAGTTTTGGGAAAACAAGGACTTTCAGAAAGCTCTCGATGCCATCTTTGCAAACCATTCATAAATTTTACATTTTGATAAAGTTTAAGGGGTCAATTTTATAAAAACGGTCTGTAGGATTTTAAATAGCCAACTGGTAAATTTTAACTTATAAAATTTATTCAATTTGGTCTCCTCCTTCACTCAACATTCCAAACAGACATGGAGGATTGTTCTAGAAAGGATTTAGGATATTCTAGGATGGTGAATTTTCTCAATTGATTCCAATTTAAATTCTTCCAATAATTGATAGAAAAATGACTGTGAAAAGTTTTGGGCTTAAATTTTGCAATGTTTTAAATTATTTCTTAAGTTTTTTTACCAAAATGAGTTCTTTGATAATGTACTATGTTAAATTTTAATGTTTCCAAGTTGATTATTGTGTGTAGACCCGAACTGTGCATTTTAATTAAATTTATTTGCTACTTTTAAATTTACAACAAAGATCCATTTCTAGAAAATTTGTATATCAATTTCATCATTCAAGTGTGGTATTTCATTTCTAATCTAATCTAATACATTCAGTTGTTTTAAACAAACCATTCTAAATCAAAATGCAATACTGAATTCCATTTTACACATTTCCAAAGATACAAAATACTACATTATTTCCACGTGCATTTCTTCTTTTCAAACAGAGATCTAACTATCTCTTTTGCCATACAATGAAACATTTAATTCAATCCATGGTAGACTTAAGTGTTTTCCTTCTTCAAGCAATCATTAAAAAAAGAATTTAGTTTCTATCTTTCCACAAAATCATATATTTTAAACAAGGTAAAATAATACGCTTACATCTCACGTGTTTCTTCCTTTTTCATTTTCCAAAGTAGAGATTTCGATCAAAATTTGATATTCCAATTCAACACAACAATGCAAATGAGGGAAAGTATTGTAATTCTTTATTAATTCAAAAAGAAATACATCTTTACATTCTTCCATTCCTTGAATGCAATTAAAAAAATTCTATTTCTTTCTTTCCAATAAACAGAACAAAGTATAAAAATCCTTCGTAGTTCGAATATACAACTTTAATAACCAATTACAACATCTTTTCTTCACAAATATATTACAATTTCATCCACTTCAAAGTGGGAAAGGTTACAAATGATTTTTTTTCACAAAGGACTGGCAAAAATGTCTTCTTCTGCTCCAGAACAGGAACATGTAAGTTTTCTTTTTCTTCCAAATTGATCACAACAAAAGTGGGGGAAAGGCAATGCTCTCCACCTAACCAAGACATACGATGAAAGGGGAATCTATCGATCATCATTGGCCCCCAAGCCCTAACCACAATACAATAAAAGGTGTGATTCAACCCATGGCAACAACTGGCTTCCACAAAACACACAACATTCTTCCAACATGCATATTTCAATATAAAACACAGTCTAAACAAAAACATTAGTTTACAACTACATTTGCAAACATTCAACATAACTCAGCTTGAACATGCAAGCCAAAGGAGCAAGGACTAGCATGGAAGATACTTATGCCTCCCAAAGTGGGAAATGGGCATCCACCAAGAATAAACCACCAATAAAAATTACCACACATATCCCGATGCCCCCACAATCCCTCCTTATGCCCCCAAAAATTAAGAAATGCAAGCTATTTCTTTGCCATGGTGGATCCAAAACCCAAACTCCCACCGAAAATATGATGCCACTAGCATTCCCATATGCCCCCTCATGAATTCCCCATAGCCTTCTCCTACACCATCCCTATGGCATTCTCGCCCAACCAACAACCAAAATACACAAAAACATGCACCATTCATACATACATAAAAGAAATAACAACATAAGAGAAGAGCTAAGCTCCTACCTCTCCATGGTAGCTTTTGTTTCCAAATAGAAAACTTCAATGCCAAAACACAGTCCAAAAACAACAATGCCAAGTATGAAATTATCTCCAATCTCCTCCAAAATCCACAAGAGCTCCAGACAGCAAAAATGATCCCCAAAGAAGTATGCAAAATGATTCAACAACATAAAACAAGCAAAGAGTTTGAATTTTATAGAAGAGGGAAGAGAAGAGGATGATGTGGATCCATGTAGGATACCACATCACACATCCTCAACTCCAACACAAAAGACAAATTTCATTCTCCAAAGCACAATAAAGAGGTGGGTGAAAATATGACAATTTACTTGCAAATTTAAAACATGAAGAAAGTGCAATTAAAACATGCAACATGATTAATAAAATACATTATAAAAGGTCTAAAATCAGCCTTCCAACCATAGGTATGGTTGGTAAATTAAATTATAGGTATGGGATAAATTTTACTTGTCCCACAAGCCTCCAAAACATCCCCAAGGACAAATTCGAATTTCCAAGGAGGTGGAGTGTTTCGTACTCCAAAATCTGACTTACACAACTCTTACAAAAACTTACACATCCCTTACATATTTAATACAAAGAGCCAACAACTTCCATTATTACTTTCCCATATCCCAATTTGGTTTATTTAACTTTTAACCATATGTTTTCTCACATTAATCTACCACAATTTAATTAAATAAAAGAAAGGGACACATTACTAATAAAATACATACAACAATAATAAAAAGTAACCACATTAATAAAATACACAAAACCCATGGTCACATATAAAGGTAATCCCCCATGGGAATCCCTAATAGAATACAACACACACACACAAAATAAGTTGCCATGGTGACCTTGTTGAATTCACCTAGAATTCCATTGTGGTTGGTCTCCAATCCCCGATGTTTGTTGTGATATTTTTAACCTACAAAACACAAATACCTCCTTCAGCCTTATGGCCATATAAAAACATCCAAAATGATATAAATATAATCACAAAATCATCTAAGTATGTGAATCACAACAACATCAAAGCAATTTAACAAAATCACTTACAATTTATATCAGCAACATCAAAGTAACAACTATATCATCATCATATAATGTCCATTTCTAAGTCTACTCACAATATCAAAAATCACATGCCCAAACAACATTCACAATATATCCATGTCAAATAGTGTATCATCATCCACATATGAAGTGTCTCTAATAATCATCATGCATCATAACCAAATCAAGATCAACAATAATCCATGATCAAATGTCTAACATCATACTAAATCAGAACTATAATAATGTCCATAATGTAATCAACAATATCAAAATAAGCATAAAAAGGTGTCAAAGGGAAGTGGGCACTACATCCCTCTCCCCTTAGACTCGACTTCCTCCTAGAAGTCACAAGAACAAATGTGGAAACTCGAACTCGTAATGAAGTAAAGCATCCTCCCATGTAGCTACAAAGTGTCATCATATCTATCCCACTACACCCGAACCTGATCAACCTCTCTACCTTGAAGGCCTAGGGTCTTGTGATCTAGGATTCAAATGGGATCCATCATCACCTACCCCTGATCCTTTAACTGCAATGATGTCCAATCTAACATGTGAGAAGGATCTGTAACATATCTTTGAAGAATCGAAACATGAAAAACATCATGTATGCGAGACAAGCTGGGTGGCAATGCTAGACAGTAGGCCAAAGGGCCAATACACTCCAAAATTTCAAAAGGACCAACAAATCTAGTAGCCAACTTAGAAATTTTTCCCCGATAGATAAGGCTCTTGTGTATCCTAACAAGAAGGAACACCTTCATGCCCGCATCGAAACTACGGTTGATCCTATGCTGATCTACATACTTCTTCTACCTATCCTAAGCCTCATGTAATCTCTACTTGATCAACACCACCTACTGCTCCATGTCCTGTAGAAGAGCTGGTCCAAGAGATACTATGTCCTCTAACCTATCTCAGCTAAGAGGTGTCTTGCACTTTCTACCATACAAAGCCTGAAAAGGAGACATGCCTATGGAACTCAAAACTTTTATTGTAGGAAAACTCCACTAATTATAGGTACTCCTCCCATTTAGCCTATTGATCCATCACATACATCCTGAGCATGTCCTCTAAAATATGATTCACCCTCTCATTCTATCCATTTTTCTTAGGGTGATATGTTGTGCTGAAGTTGATTCTCATCCCAAGGACATACTACATGGTAGTCCAAAATGTGAAGTTTACAAAGGATCATGGTCACAAATGATCTTTTGTGGAATCCTACGCAACCCTGACAATCTCATCCAAATATACCGTGTGACTACTCTAGCTGTATAAGTGGTCTTCACTAGAGAAAAGTGATCCACTTTTGTCAATTTATCAACCGTGACCATGATGGTGTCATGGTGATATCTCGACATCGGTAGCCCAACAATGAAATCCATGGAAACGGTGTCCCACTTCCATTCTGGTATAGCATGAGGATAAAGAAGGCCCGCATTGGATGCCGATGCTCATCTTTAACTCTTTGAAACTCTAAACATCATGACATAAATTGGGCCATGTCTCAACGAAGTACTCTCCAATGATACAAATGTCGCAAGGTGGTGTGCATCTTCTTCACCCCGGGATGGGATGAATAAGGTGCACGATGTGCCTCAACCAAGATGTCCCGCCTCAAGCCTCCATCTCGAGGAACATAAATCTAGACTCCATGCCTAAGAAGACCATCTACCTTTAAGGAAAACCATCAAAATTCCCCTCAAGGGTTCTCTCGAGACTCGATGTTTGCTCGTAATACAATATAGATGCTGTCAAGATGAAGCCACCGAAGAATCCTACTCCATAAATATGTGCTCACCGAGTTGGCCATAACCACGTGTCTTAATCTCATCGAGAGCATTTACTACCACATTCTCCTTCCCCTTCACATGCTCTATCTCCATGTCATACTCAAAAAGCAACTCCATCCAATGTTGCAGACATAAGTGTTGATATTGGGCTATGTGAAGAGATGATGAAGACTCAAATGATCTGTCCTAAGTGTGAATCTCCTGCCAAGAAGAAAGTGCCTCCATCAAACCAAGGCATGTATGAATTCCGCAAGATCAAGATCATGGGTCAGATAATTAAGCTTGTGATCTTTGAGTTTGTGAGACTCAAAAGCCACTACTTTGACCTCCCGCATCAACACATCTCTAAGCCTTTCCAACAAAGCATCCATGCAAACAAAGAACTCACCATGAGGATCTGGCACTGTAAGAATAGGTGCTATAGTGAGGAACTCCTTTAGTGTCCTGAAGGCCTGCTCACATCTGTCTAACCAAACAAACTTCTTCCCTTTCCTCTGAAGGGAAGTGATAGGGTGCACAATCCGAGAGAAGTCTTGAACAAATCTCTTGTAGTAACCTACTAATCCCATGAAGCTGCACACCTCAATCACTATAGTGGGTGTTGGCCAATCCATAATGGCTCTAATCTTGGAAGGATCAATGGTGATACCTTCCCCATAAATGATATGTCCCAAGTATTACACCTATTTCTAAAAGAAATCACACTTCTCCAAGTTCTCATAAAGTTATTACTCTCGAAGACACTGAAGAACTTGGAGAAGGTGCCCTCATGCTCCTCACGTGTACATGAGTATATCAAAATGTCATCTAGGAAGATGAGCATGAAGTGATCTAAGAAGTTCCTAAATACCCCATTCATCAAACTCATGAACATTGTGGGTGTATTAGTCAAACCAAAAGGCACCACTGTGAACTCATAGTGCCCATATTTCATATGAAAAGTGGTCTTATGAATGTCCACCTCCGAAATCCTCAGCTGATGGTAACCTGACTTAAGATCAATCTTAGAGAAAACTATGGCTCCCTTCATATGATCAAACAAGATGTCAATACGAGGAAGTGGATAACGATTCTTGATCGTTACCTTATTCAGATTGCAGTAATCAATACACGATTGCAAGGATCCATCCTTCTTCTTCACAAATATCACCGGTGCACCCTAAGGGGATATACTAGGATGGATAAGGCCTTTCTCTAAAAGGCCCTCAAGCTACAACTTGAGCTCATAGAGCTTTGGGGTGGTCATCCGATAAGGTGCCCGTGAGATAGGCTCTACTTTAGGAACTAGATCTATATGAAAATCAATCTCACGTGGGGTTGGTAACCCTGCTATCTCCCCTAGAAAGACATCAACATACTCTCTCAAGATGGGATGATCATCTAGCGATGGTCAACTAGACCCATCTTCTAATCTACACTAACTGTAACAACATACATCTGACAACCCCGTCGCACACACCGCTTAAGCTACATAGTGGAAATGGTGTGAATAGAAACGGGTCTCCTGACCCCGAAATCACCGACTCAACTCCTAAATCATCTACACAAGATATAGTCTTGTGGTAAAAATCCATCCTAGGCCTGTGTGTAGATAACCAATCCATACCCAAAATTTCTCCATACGAGCCCAAAGGAAGGATACGAAGATCTGAGGTAGTGGTGAAAGGTCCCAAATCCACTACACACTCCTTAACTTAGGATTCTACAAAGATCTTGGCTCTAAAATCCATCTTGAAATCCCAACTAAGACCCTACCTAACTACCACTAGCCTACGTCACTCTACTAAAGATGGTGCAATGAAAGAATATGAAGAACCGTAATCAAACAATACCAAGGTAAGGATACCACCAATGATACTTGTGGTCTTAATGAATGTGCTCGATGGTCTACCCGATGGTTCTCAACCACTACATAAATCAGGTGGCTGCATCCCATGTCACTAACCATAGGCTCGAGATCTATGTCTAACCCTTGTTGTTAGGGTTTTGTGGGTAGTCTCTCTAAAAGTGTCTAGTAACTCCATAACCAAAATATCCTCCTAATCCCCCAATGAGTAGCACTCCAATAGATGCCCTAGAATTCTATGGCGTGGATCATGATGATTTGGCTGTGGTATTTTGAGGTCTCGTTGGAAAGCTCCACTAACTGAGCTCTAGATCCACCATGTGTCCTGATGACACCCCTAGGAGGAGGCCCCATACTCTGACCTCTATGTGCATCAGCTCTCTGTGGAGGTCTATGAGGTAGGTGGGACTAATGTTGCTCTTGTGGTCCGAATGATGAATATGCTAAACCCTATCCACCATTAGGAAGGGGTACCGACACCCTCTATCTATTGTCCCGCATCTATTTTATGTGGCTCTATGACTATTGCATGTGATTGGCCGCGGGACGGCGAAGAAAAAGGTAAAATTTTTCAAAAATTTTTAAAAGGCCCAAGGGAGAAAATGATGTTGTGCCTCCGCCGTTGCCCCATGAGGACACATGGCAGCCTCTGATTGGCTATGGGATAGATGAGGGAATTTTTAAAAATTTCCACAAATTTTTTTTTTTTTCTAAGGATTTTTCAATAAGAAAATTTCGGGATGCGGGTCCGTCAGTGGAAAATTTTACCGCCAAGGAAGGAAAACTTCAAAGGGTCATAAATTTTGCTAGAAATATCATTTTTGGGAAAACAAGGACTTTCTGGAAATCTCTCGATTCCCTCTTTATACAGAAATCATAAATTTTACATTTTGATAAAGTTTAAGGGGTAAATTTTATGAAAAATTCCTATAGGATTTTAAATGGCCAACCTGGAAAATTTTAACTTATAAAATTTATTCAATCTGGTCTCCCCTCGACTCAACATGCCAACATGCATACATGGACGATTGTTCTAGGATGGATTTAGGATATTTTGGGAGGGTGAATTTTCTCAATTGATTACAATTTAAAATTTTCCAACAATTGATTAAAAACGCATGTGAAAAGTTTTGGGCTTAAATTTTACAATGTTTTAAATTATTTCTTAATCTGCTTTTGCCAAACTGTGTTCTTTGATAATGTACCATGTTAAATGTTAATGTTTCCAAGTTGATTATTGTGTGCAGTTCGAATCAGGCATTTTAATTAAATTTATTTGCCGCTTTAAATTTACAATGAGATCCATTTCTAGAAAATATGTATATCAATTTCATCATTCAAGTGTGGTATTTCATTTCTAATCTAATCTAATACATTCAGTTGTTTTAAACAAACCATTCTAAATCAAAATGCAATACTGAATTCCATTTTACACATTTCCAAAGATACAAAATACTGCATTATTTCCACATGCATTTCTTCTTTTCAAATAGAGATCTAACTATCTCTTTTGCCATACAATGAAACATTTAATTCAATCCATGGTAGACTTAAGTGTTTTCCTTCTTCAAGCAATCATTAAAACAAGAATCTAGTTTCTATCTTTCCCAAAATCATATATTTGAAACAAGGTAAAATAATACAATTACATCTCACGTGTTTCTTCCTTTTTCATTTTCCAAAGTAGGTATTCCAATTCAACACAACAATGAAAATGAGGGAAAGTATTGCAATTCTTTATTAATTCAAAAGAAATACATCTTTACATTCTTCCATTCCTCGAATGTAATTAGCATAATTCTATTTCTTTCTTTCCAATAAAATGTAATGCAGTATAAACATCCTTCATATTTTGAATATACAAATTTCATAACCAATTACAAATATATTACAATTTCATCCACTTCAAAGTGGGAAAGGTTACAAATTAATTTGTTTCACAAGGGGCTGGAAAAACTATCTTCTTCTGCTCCGAATAAAGAACATGCAAGTTTTATTTTTCTTCCAAATTGATCACAACAAAAGTGGGGGAAAGGCAACGCTCTCCAGCTAACCAAGACATCCAATGAAAGGAGAAGCCATCCTTCATCATTAGCCCCCAAGCCCCAACCACAATACAATAAAAGGTGTGATTCAACACATGGCAATAACTGGCTTCCAAAAAACACACAACATTCTTCCAACATGCAGATTTCAATATAAAACATAGTCCAAACAAAAACAACAGCTTACAATCGCATTTGCAAACATTCAACAGAACTTCAAACTTGATCATGCAAGACAAATGAGAAAGGACTATCGGGAAGCTACTTATGCCTCCCAATGGGAAATGGGCATCCACCAGTAACAAAATACCAATAAATATTTACCACACATATCCTTATGCCCCCACAATCCTTCCTTATGCCCCCGCAAATTTCCTTATGCCCCCACAAAGTAAGAAATGCAAGCTATTTATTTTCTATGGTGGATCCCAAACCCAAACTCCTTCAACAAAATATGATGCCACTAGCATTCCCTTATGCCCCTCCTCATGAATTCCACATATCCTTCTCCTAAACCATCCCTATGGTAGTCTACCCAACCAGCCAACAAAATACACAAAAACATGCACCATTCATCCATTCACAAAAGAAATAACAACATAAGAGAAGAGCTAAGCTCATACCTCTCCATGACATGCCTTTTATTTCCAAACAACAAGCTTCATTACCAAAACACAGCCCCAAAACAAAAATGCCAAGTATGAAATTATCTCCAATCTCCTCCAAATTCCACAAGAGCTCTAGAAAGCAAAAATACGCCCAAAGAAGTATGCAAAATGATTCAACAACCCAAAACAAGAAAAGAGTTTGAATTTTACGTAAGAGGGCGCAGACACCAAATTTGTGTCTTACGACCCCTTGTGACCCGCATCTCATTTCGTAACCTAACCTCATCACCTAAACCTTACACAATTATTTATTAATTACCTTGTAATTGATAAATCCACATCACCTTACCTGCCACCTCATTTTGCCACCTCATCATGACCTAGTCCTAACCCTAAACTAACCTAATTAAGACCTATAACTTGATCCACACCTACACCCATGACTAATGACCCCTTTCTCGCACCCAAAACCGACCTTCTAGTCACTTGACCAAGCCCGCAACTAATCTCTCGGGAGAAAAGTAGGGAAAGTGGGCTATTTTACTAAAAATAGCCTACTTTTTCCTTACCGATACCGGTTCCTACTCAACCGCCGTCGGTTATGTAACCGCCATCGGTTCCCTGTAAATGGGCTCCCCAAACCAAAAACAGAGGTGGAAGGATTTTTGAATCGAGAGGGAGCATCAGGAGCGATCAAGAGAATCTCAGATCTTTACTTGGCTGAGCAGAGACAAGTGAAGAGACAAGAAGAGTTTGCAGCAAAGGAGATCAAGCCCAAGACTCGCAATCGATACCAGAGCCTCCCGTGATACTCACTGACTGATCATTAGGAGGGAGATATCTCATCTTCGTGTGTCGTGCCATCCTAGCTCGATTCTTCCTTTGTCATCGAGTTCTTAGACTGTATCTTTGTTAATAACTAGTAAGTTACATCTTGCATGTCCTTTTAATAATACTTCTTAGACTTTTGAATCACAGTCCTCACAAATCCATTCCTAGATCCACTACCCGGCAACATATTACATCTAACTATCCTTCATTTACTTCTCATCACCTCATTACCTAATATCACCCATATACTAGCCTTACAAACAACACGGCTACCCACCCTACCCTACAATGACAACCACCCCGCAACACACTAACCCACGATCCTAGACCCTACCAAGGCGGTTTCATGGGCCCAAGGTAGTTTCTCATTTATTGTCTAATCAAAATCTTGTGGTCTTGTGTTCTTATTTGCAGGTAGTCCTTCCAAGACAAAAAGGAGTTCTTTGCAGTCAGCCTGATCTTTCTCTACGGTACGCGCACACCATCTCGACATTCAACAGGTATTCCTCCTAGCCCCAACCCTTATCTGTTTCTAAAAGGAATGAAAGGATAGAAGCAACTCTATTCCCAGAAGCCGAAACATTCCGAGTGAAACATTTTGGCACGCCCGGTGGGACCCATTTCGGGTTTCTGTTTCTCTTGCTTATTTTCATTTTAGGAAGCATACTTGCTGTTGCTGTTTTTGTTATATATTTAGTAAAGAATTTGTCTTGCTTTCCTAGTTTCGCATTAGTGAAAGTCATCTCTTTTGCTTCATCGAACATAATTTTCGATTTGGGTTTAAAACACGTGCATTGCATTCCTGCTTGTTGTTTTTCAATTCTAGTGAACGTAGATTAAGTAATGTGTCGTACACGTGGGGTGATATCCACGGTATTGACAGAAATTAATTTACTTTCCGCACAACACATACCGAATCACTTCACTATTAACACAACAGCTCAAAACATCCCCCCTTTTCCGCGGTATTCCTCCGCCCGATTGAGGTAACCTTATAAGCCAAAACAACTTGATATTTCCCCTAAGTTTTTTGTTTAGGATTGACATCATTCCACGTCTAAAGGCATAAGCCCATTAATAATTAAAATTAACCCTAGGGTTAATCTCTGGATTTGCGTGTGCATCTTGTTTGTTTTTAGTTCTGTTTTCCTTGTTATACACTGTCTTCTGTGATTACCTTAGAACAATTTGATAAATATACTGAGAAAATCAGTAGCTTCTTATATTTTCTTATACCAGTCTTATTACACCGACATCGGTTACCTAACCGATGTCGGCTATAGTATAACCGACATCGGTTACTAGACCGACATCAAGTATTATCTTTTCAGCCTTCGACAAACCAAAGAACCTACCAATTTTACCGCCTGAGTTTGTTTCGTTTCTATGATTGAAACCCCGCCGTGAACTCCTGTCCATGGTTGTTATCACTTGAAAGCAAGCCGCCGCCATGGTTTCACATGCTTGCTCTATTTCCTTGCCTGGAATCCCCCTTCACATTCTTGTGGGGAATCCTACGGATACCAGCGAGGTTCCTAAAATTCCTGTGGGAGATAAGGACTTTGCCAAGTTTCTGGATGCTAATCCTAGTGCTGTACAATACTATTTGTCTCATGCCCCTGACCGTACGCCCGATGGTCAGCTCCTTGTTGGTATGCCTATTAGTATAGCTGCTCATTTAGCTCCCACTCCGCCTGATGACACCGCCTTGCTTCCCGCATCTTTAGCCCCGTCTCCCAATCCGATGGCTTCAGAGGTTCATACGACCCCGATTAGCTTTCCTTTGGTTAATCTTGGACCCCACATATCACTACCACCGACTGCCCCTACCTCATCTCTCTTGCAGACCGCTCCGTTTATGACTTGCTCTCTGCCACCTATCCACACGAGCTTTCCTTCTCAAGCTCCGCTCACCTTTTCATTTCCACACACGTATCCAGTGACCTCAACATCCTATATGGGACATCCCTATTCGGTCGCCTCAACATATTCATCCTCCATACCTTATCAACACTTAACCCCACCAGTGTCTAGCGGTGGCCCTTGGCCCAATTTGCCTCCGTTTACCACAACCACACCATCATCTCATCCAACTACTGATTTAATTAAACAAATGATGGACAAAATGCAAAACCTGGAGGCTTCTGTTTCAGGAAGTCGTAGCGCCTTGACATACGAGCAAGTTTGTCGGGAGCCTATTCACCCTTCTGTCCCCCTTCATTCATATCCTCCTCAATGGGAGTTGCTGAAATTTACTCGTTTTAATAGTAAAGAGGATCCTCAACAACACTTGCAATCATTTAGACATGCTTGTTATTTGATTGCTCATGATGATGCCTTGTTACTCCGCACCTTTCCCATGTCCTTATCAGGACCCGCCTTGAGTGGTACAGTGCTTTAACCCCAAGACTCAATCTTCTCTTTTAACCAACTAGCCCAATCTTTCTTGGATCATTTCTCCATTAACATTGCCAAGAAAGTATCTATCACCGACCTTTATGCCATCCGACAATTTGAGGACGAATCTATCGCAGATTTCGTTGGACGATGGCGGGGCCTTATCAACCAACTTACGTATGCCTTGCCTCAAACCAAACTTATCGAACTGTTTACGCGGGCCTGCGCTAAGCACATCTCTCCTACCCTCCAAATTCAAACTTTCCGTACATTTGATGAGGCCTTTACCATGGCTCGGAAATTAGAAATTCGAGCCTTAGAAGAAGAGAAATTGCGGTTGCGCAACAAAAACCCCACTTTCTGAACCCAAGATTCCACCAACAAACCTAACACCACCAATCCTCACCCATCGACCGCTTCGAAATCAAAAGGGGCCGTGCACGTGGTGATGGTCAAATCCCAACCACCGTCTAATACCCCGCCAAAAACCACCTATAAGTATAAAGCAGAACCCATCAACTACACTCCCTTGGGAGAAACATATGGTGTGATATTGGAAAAATTGCTCAAAGCAGGAGCCATTACCTTACCTCCTGTTAAACCTCATTCGGGTTTGATTCCACTCGCGCCATACCTTCCTGGTACAAAGAAAATGACTTCTGTAACTTCCACCGCGTGAAGGGACACAGTCATGAGAACTGCAAGATGTTGAAAAACATAGTGCAGGAAATGGTTGATGTGGGGGATATAGCCCTCGATAATCCTAACGCCCCTGCTAACCAAAATTTGAAAATATTCAACAAACCATTCCCGAATCATTCTTCTAACAGTAATCTAAATCAAGATATCTTAGCCGAGGAGAGTGTTCATGAGATCCATGCAGTCTTCGATTCCCAGCCAAAGACCTCTATCGAACAAATTCTCAATCAAGCCTCTTCACTAACGCAGGAAACCAAACCCCCTTCCTCGCCATCAAGACAAATCTGAAATCCTTACGTGCCTTTACCCATCAAGGAATTAGCTGCCCAGAGTTCCCTTCTCACAAATGAGCCTTCTTATACCACATCCTTGCAAGACTGTGAGTGGATGTTATCTAATTTATCTATTTCCCAAACGTCTCCTTCTACCATTCTTGTTGTACAAGAGGAAGACTCGCCACTTCTTTTCTCATCCTTAGACGAGCAACCTCTTGAACCGACATCACCACATTCTTTAAACATGACAGATCCCCTCAAACACACTCTCCTACCTATTAGTCCCTCATCACCTAAATCTTTTCAGCAACCGGTTGATCTCTTAACGCCCATTGATACAGTGCCTCATATACCCCTTGTAGCACACCCACAGTGGACCGGAATCACAACCCACCTTTCTTCCATACAAAAGTTCCTCTTCACACGTGAGGACTGTCATTCCACAGAAGATAGACAGGTCCTATGGGAACGTTTGAGTACGCCGTATTCTACTCAAATGCAAATGACCGATCCTGATGCCTCCACCATATACCCGAAGTGTTTACAGAAGCTTAAAATGCCCATGTTCTCACCTTCACCCCCCTCATCTCTACCAAATACCTCGTCCACTTCTATTAACTTAGCCAAATCTTCCCCTACGCTTGGGACCTCACCCATACCTAGTCTAACACACCCACCTAAGCGGCTTGATTTATCTAAAAATAAAGCCATCCATCCCATTAGGAGACAGACTCAATCTCCTCAACCTATGCCTCTATCACAACTAAAACCATCATCGTCACACCTACCTTCCATATTGGGACCCCATCCCTCTACCTTACATCAATATATCATACCTCCTGCGTTTTCTTTAAAGTGACCTACGCCTTCTGCACCCATACAGAAATCCAAGGGTATAGCAACACCGTCACCCCGCGTATCCTGTCCACCTATCAACCCTAAACAAATTCCATCATCAAAAGATTTGTTTTCGGTCACTCCTATTTCTCCGTGGTTGTTTTCTGATACCACATCATCTGTGGCCTCATCATCCAACATAGCTTCTACGTCAAAGAAACCACGGTTAGGGAAAACCCATTATCAAAACTCCTTGGCTAAACCACCCCCTATACAAACCAACCACACCACGTCATCACCAGAATCGACCCAGTCAATAGCCTCATTTTCCTCTGACTTTGACCCACTCAAAGGGTCTTACGCCAAAATCCTTGCCATGTTGGTGGAGAATGCGACCATTTCCTTACCCCCACTTAGACCTTATGATCCATCTAAACCTCGACCTATAGGTTACGATGAGTCTAAAATCTGCGCTTACCACCGCACACCAGGACATGACGTAGAGGGATGCAAAGCGTTGAAAGCCATACTTCGTCCGCCACCTCTCTCAGACAGAAAAGCTAAGAAAGACAACTTGCGAAGAGAGAGACCTTTAGCTTCAATTCCCTCTCCTATACCACCTGTCCCCGCCTCACCAAGATCTATCATTATTACAGCCCCACCTCTCGAAGACCATGACCTATCCCTACCATCTTCCTCCTCTCGTATTCATGAGATCAATATGATTAGTGTTGCTACTCGAGGGCAGAAAAACAATGGGAAAGCGAAAGAAAACACACCTGCGGCATCTCTTTCTCCGTCAACCATCCCGATTGCACCACCACCTAAAGTGGTTATTCGCGGACCCACCTATCCCGTCTCTAATGGCATTGCCCACCGAACTATGATCAAACAGCTTCACCAATCGCCCGTAAAAATGACATTGTATGATCTCATTCAGACTTCTGAATCTCATCGACAAGCTCTCGTTGAGATCCTTCAAGGGATAGAGGTTTTACCTAATGAAACATTGCCTGTTACCTCTATTCTAACACCCAATCACGTTGCTTCACTCACTAAACAACCTATCTCCCCAACCACTTGTCTCTCGCACAAGAAACCGTCTTTGTCGGTTTCTCCGAAGATGAAATTATCGAATTTGGTGCCGAAGATCCTGACCCTGCTCTTTTCATCTCAGCGTACGTTTAGGATATCCGGGTACATCGTGTTATGATTGACGGGGCGCTAGCCTAAACATCATCTCTTCAAAAGCCTTCCAACAAATGAATATCCCTTCTAGTTGCATGTGTGCCAACCCCATCATGTTGCGATCATTCAATGATGCTATTACTTCTACTTTAGGCACCGTGATCCTTAACATTCGTGTAGGACCACGTACTTTACCCGAACTCTTCTATGTCCTTGAGGGAGAGTTCCAATACAATATGTTGTTAGGCCGCCCTTGGATCCGGCTATGGGATGCGTTCCCTCCACCTTACATAGATGCATAAAATTTGAGTACGAGGGGAAGTCCTACACCGTAAAAGCTGACCCTCCCCCCTTCAAAACTTGCAATATGTTGTATCGCCCTAATGATGTACTTATACCAGTCAAGACACCCATTCATCCAACCCAGCCATCTACTTCCGACGCACCTACACCTTCAACCAATGAAACCGCCGTTACAAATATTACTTCCTTTCCCGCAGATAACATCCCAACCTCCGACCCCTTAGTAGATGTTTTTCAACACCTTACTACGGGGAGTACCGCCTATATAACATTAGTTCTTTCCATACCCCGCAGGAGTACGGACAATTACATGCACATCCCACCTACGACCGTCGCGTGGGGGAGGTAATCTCTTACGGACCACCCCATTGCCGCACCAACCTAACGTATGGGGGTGTTGACGCATCCTCCATTACCCCTGAACCCCCTCTTGGTGTGGTTCCCTTCCAATCCGATTTTCAATACTTGACAAATCGTCGTTTCGCCCTCACCTTCTTGACTCGCTGTGCTTGGAAAGGCTTTGGTTTTGGTCTTTACGAACAAGGCCGACATACACTCATTCCCGTGACTACACGTAAACACAATGATCACAGTGGTCTTGGTTTTCCTGAAACACCTACACAGGAGACACCTCGTGTCAACTGTATCTTGGAAGAAGACGATGTCACCCCTACCAAACCATCATCACCCACTTTGCCATCATCACCCACAGAGTCGATAGACCCTGAATCTATCCCTCCTAACTTTTTTTTTTCATAAATGCTATCTTCATAGGTCCTCTCACTTATCAACGTGATAATGAGGATCCAACTTCTCTTCCCCTTCTGTATCCAGACATGATCGAAGAGGATTCGCCTTCGATTAATGTTGTTGAGTGCCAGGATGACGACTCCATCCTCACTTACCTTGGGGCGGACGACTCCTATATTCAACGCGCCTTACCATCTGAAACTCAAACCATGTTGAATGAGTCGACTATAGAAATCAACATCCACACGGAGGAGGATCCTCACATTGTGAAGATCAGACAATCCCTTAACACATCAGAACAAGCCGCCTTTACTACCTTTTCTCGTACTCCGCAACCAAGCTTTCGCTTGGTCCTACGCTGACATGCCAGGAATTGATCCTACCATTGCTGTCCATAACATCACCCTAAACCCCGATTCCAAACCAGTCAAACAAAAACTGAGAAAAATACATCCACGCATTGCCCTCTTGGTCAAAGAAGAGCTTCAACGACTTCTTTCTGTTTCCTTCATCTTGCCTATTGACTATCCTCAATGGATTTCTAACATCGTACCTGTCACTAAAGCGACGGGGGGACTTCGGATATGCACAGATTTCCGAGACCTTAACCTCGCTTGCCCCAAGGATGACTTCCCCCTCCCAAGTATTGATCAACTTGTTGATCTCACTGCGGGCCATGAAATGCTTTCTCTCATGGATGGCTTTTCGGGATACAATCAAATTTTGGTAGCCTCGCCGATCAACATAAAACCGCCTTCATAACTCCTTGGGGAACCTTCTGTTATCGTGTCATGCCGTTTGGCCTTAAGAATGCTGGTGCTACCTATCAGCGGGCTATGACTTACATTTTTCATGACATTATGCACACTATCCTTGAGGATTATGTCGATGATCTTCTTGGCAAATCTAAACATCGCAGTGAACATCTCGATGTTTTAACCATTATTTTCGATCGCCTGTTACAATATTTTGTCCGTCTTCAACCAAAGAAATGTGTCTTTGGTGTCCTTTCAGGAAAACTTCTCGACTTCATTGTCTCTCTGCGTGGCATTGAGGTCGACCCATCTAAAGTCAAAGCTATCCTAGAAATGCCCCCACCTACCAATCTTAAACAATTGCGTAGTTTACAAGGTAAACTCCAATCTATCCGACGTTTCATCTCCCAACTCTCGGATCGATGTCAACCTTTCCATCACCTCCTTAAAAAAGACATTGACTTTCAATGGAGTGAAGAGTGCCACCAAGCCTTTGAGGCTCTCAAAGCTTATCTCTTGCAGCCACCCGTGCTTATCCCACCCCAGGACGATCGCCCTTTCTACCTTTATCTTTCCGCCACCGACCACGCTGTAGGGGCCATGCTTGCACATCGTGACTCTGAGAATCGAGAACAAGCCGTTTATTATATAAGTCGTACTTTGGTGGATTATGAGACTAGGTATACACATGTAGAAAAATTGTGCCTAGCCCTATCATTCGTAGCCACCAAACTCCGACATTACCTTCTGAATCACAAAACTTTTGTCATCACCAACATAGACCCCATCCATTACATGTATGCCAAACCTCATCTAAACCAACGCATCGCCAGATGGCTCATGCTCCTCGCCAACCTCGACCTTGAGTTTTTCCACCAAAAATCAATCAAAGGACAAACCATCGCAGACCAACTTGTGGAAGCCCCTTTACCAGGGGAACAATTTACCAATTTTACATTCCCCGACGAACTCATCGCCACTCTTTCACTCAGGGAGGAGTCGTATCCAATGACCCTCTTCTTCGATGGATCCAAATGCCAGCGCGGCGGAGGAGCCGGTGTTGTTCTCATTCCTCTCGACGCTGAGCCTATGCCTCTCTCATTCCGACTCGATTTCCCTTGCACTAATAATACAGTGGAATACGAGGCCCTTGTTCTGGGTCTCCAAGTTGCGTTACACTTAGGTATCAAATCTATCAATATTTTTGGCGACTCTCAATTGGTAGTCAATCAAGTTATGGGCATCTACCAATGCAAAAATGAGGAACTTCAAAAGTACAAACACTACGTGGATTCACTTCTAGCCTTATTTACTCGCTATTCTATCCAAACCATTCCCCGCTCCACTAACAAATTTGCGGATACTATGGCTTGCTTAGCCTCGCAAATTCTAGCTTCATCAACTGACTCTGACATTTTCGTCTTGGTCCAACAACTCTTTGCCCCATCCTACTCAGCCCCGGTAGTTTGTATGATAAATAATGTGTCTGCTAATTCGCAGGATACTTGGTACCACCAATTCCATGACTACCTTACAACCTCTGTTCTCCCACCTAACCTTACTAGTAACAGCAAACGTGCTTTCCTTAAAAGTGTTTCTCGTTATGTTGTCATGGGGGGACTCCTCTATAAACGTGGCTTTGATGGCATCCTCCTTCGCTGCCTAACCGGCGCGGAGGTCACCTATACCATCCAACAAGTCCACGATGGGATTTGTGGTGGACATTTTAGTGGCCTTGCCGTGGCTAAACGAATCCTTCGCCTAGGTTATTATTGGCCTACTCTTAACAATGACTGCTACGAATATGTTAAGCATTGTGTTATGTGTCAACAACATGCCAACCTTCAACATACTCCTAGCCACCCGCTACAGGTCGCCCGAGATCTTTGGCCTTTCTCACAATGGGGTTTAGACCTTATTGGTGAGATTCATCCGTCCTCTTCGCAACGTCACCGATGGATTATCACAGCAACCGAATATTACACAAAATGGGTGGAGGCCATTCCACTCATTTCAATTAAAAAAGAAAAAATTGTCGAATTCATTAACCATCACATTATCTGTCGTTTTGGTATTCCTCATCGCCTAATAACAGATAATGGTAAATCTTTTAAAAACAAGTTGTTACAAGACCTTTGTGACAACTTTGGTATCAAACTTAGTTTCTCATCGCCTTACTATCCGCAGGCCAATGGTCAGGCTGAATCTTCTAATAAAACCCTAACCAAAATCCTCATGAAAGTTGTCAATGAATCCGGAAGAAATTGGCACGATCACATTCCCTTTGCCCTTTGGGCTTATCGTACTAGCATTCGTACCTCCACTAATGCCACACCTTTTTCTTTGGTATATGGTACCGAGGCTGTCCTACCTCTCGAAGTACAAATACCCTCCCTTAGAATATCTCTTCAGGATATTCTCACCAACGATGATTTCCGCCAAGAGCGGTTAGCCCAATTGGAGCTTCTTGACGAGCGTCGTCTTACAGCTCTTGATCACCTCCAAATCTATCAAAAACGTATCAAGTGTGCTTATGATAAGCGACTTCATGAGCGTACCTTTAAGGTTGGTGATCTTGTCCTCAAAGAGAATCAACATGTAACCAAACTAGAAAAGAGAAAACATGGAAAATTTGCTCCTAATTGGATTGGGCCTTATATAATCACTCACACTTATGGATCAGGCACTTATCGTTTAGCTTCGCTTAATGGTAAGCCTGAGCCTGAACCCCTTAATGCCTTGCATCTTCGACCATTCTACTATTGAATTTAGTGTTATATCACTTCTTATCTACCTGCCGCTCGTCCCTTGAGCTCACTTACCACCACATACACTTTGTTTCCTACACCTCATAATAAAAATCAAGCTCACATAGTTTGATTCTCACTTCACCTCAGCAAATGCCTTCCATTTTTAGTCTAGTCCATGACTTCAAAGTATTAAAATAAGCCGTATTCTTATGAGATTTTCTTGAGTCAAACTTCCTACAAAAACTAGATGCTTCACGTCAAAAGGACATCTAGCTATCTACCTTATATATAGACTGCTCCCTCGAAGGACAGCTATATGCCAAACTATTGCTGCTATTATATATAGACTGCTCCCCCGAAGGACAGCTATGCACTAAAATCATATCTGCTACTATAAATAGACTACTCCCTCGAAGGACAGCTATACACAGTCAGCCTTTATCAGAAGCTTCTCGCATTGATCAGCTTTGTGAAGACCTCAAGAATAGTACAATCAATATCCCTTGTAGACTTCCCGCATCGATCAGTCTATATTCAGTAAAATAAAAGCCTCATTCAAAAGAACTTTTGAGTCATGGACTTGTCTATTTAGGGTAGGTTCTCTTTCGTCAGAACACTCGCTTTGTAACAAGTTCTCTATACCTCAGCTATATCATCCACCTCACCTCACCATTTGTTTCAACTCAAGGGACGTGACGTACACCCGATATATTGTGATCATACAACTCTTTTCACCTATTGACTTCTCGTCTATGCACGGTACCTAGGGCTTCAAGCTTGTTCTACGTTGTGTGGTTTGTTTATCTCTTTTCACCTACGGAGCACTCTTTCCTCTTTGCCTCGCATCTAGGATTATGTGTTGATCTTAATCAGACATGGTTCCCTTCTACTTGGGTAGGCTAACTTTCGCTCCCTTATACCTTTTACAACATCACCAATTCATTACCAACACCAATAACCTTACCTTACCAATATTAATATCAATATTTTTACCAACCAACCAATTGCCTAAACCGTACTAAATTGCTCGAATTCACCTCTCCCGATCCTAAGGGAGAACTACATCGGTCTCGAGGCCCCTCCTTGCTTTGTGTAATGGGCTATGTAGGCAAAGCACTTCGGAGACATGGGGTCTCCCAAGGTTAGCTCGACCATCCCCTACCATAAGCCTCAACCTACCTATCCGGCCCGACCCAAGGCCTCACCAAAATCCTAACCATCCGGCCCGACCCAAGGCCTCAACCCAACAACTCTTGGCCCGACCCAAGGCCTCAACCTACCTATCGGCCCGACCCAAGGCCTCACACCTAACCATCGGCCCGACCCAAGGCCTCAACCTACCTATCTCGGCCCGACCCAAGGCCTCACCCTAACCATCCGGCCCGACCCAAGGCCTCAACCCAACAACTTGGCCCGACCCAAGGCCTTAACCTACCTATCCGGCCCGACCCAAGGCCTCACCCTAACCATTTGGCCCGACCCAAGGCCGCCACCCAACAACTTGGCCCGACCCAAGGCCTCAACCTACCTATCCGGCCCGACCCAAGGCCTCACCCTAACCATCCGGCCCGACCCAAGGCCTCAACCCAACAACTTGGCCCGACCCAAGGCCTCAACCTACCTATCCGGCCCGACCCAAGGCCTCACCCTAACCATTTGGCCCGACCCAAGGCCGCCACCCAACAACTTGGCCTGACCCAAGGCCTCAACCTACCTATCGGCCCGACCCAAGGCCTCACCCTAACCATCCGGCCCGACCCAAGGCCTCAACCCAACAACCGGCCCGACCCAAGGCCTCAACCTACCTATCCGGCCCGACCCAAGGCCTCACCCTAACCATTTGGCCCGACCCAAGGCCGCCACCCAACAACTTGGCCCGACCCAAGGCCTCAACCTACCTATCCGGCCCAACCCAAGGCCTCACCCTAACCATCCGGCCCGACCCAAGGCCTCAACCCAACAACTTGGCCCGACCCAAGGCCTCAACCTACCTATCCGGCCCGACCCAAGGCCTCACCCTAACCATTTGGCCCGACCCAAGGCCGCCACCCAACAACTTGGCCCGACCCAAGGCCTCAACCTACCTATCCGGCCCGACCCAAGGCCTCACCCTAACCATCCGGCCCGACCCAAGGCCTCAACCTACCTATCCGGCCCGACCCAAGGCCTCACCCTACCCAAGGCCGTAACCCAATAACTTGCCCGACCCACGTACCGTATCACTTCAATACCTTACCCAACATCAACAACATACACTTTTATCCACCCATCATGTAGCTTTTTGTTCCATCGAGCTCACTGTTCGTGTTTTAGCATGATTAGGGTCCCTAACTTGAGTCAAGCCGACCAACTTTGCCTAGACTTAGACCGTGACGTTTATCTCAACCAAACCAACCATTTGGTACCGCCGAACATGTGTAAATGTTCATGTACCTTACTTGTTATATACCCCCGGAGCTACTTCCTATGCTTGGATACCGTGATTATATCACCCTTGTTTGAATAAACTATCGACCTTTGCCCATGCATTGCTGGTTTGCTCACAAATCATGTACCCTAGTCGCACTATTGCATTTCAACGCAAGGCGTCTGCTTCCTTAGACTTACCCCACCTTCTCCCCATCATCTCTACACCATTTACCCTTTATCAACCCTATCCCTGATTTCAAGTTCTCTCAATCTGTGATAGATTTGAGGGGGATTACCTATACCCTTAACAGGAGAAACCACTTCATATTATTGTCATGTGGCAGCCTTTACAAAAGAAGCTACACGACAATAAGGGGCTAATGTAGACACCAAATTTGTGTCTTACGACCCCTTGTGACCCACATCTCATTTCGTAACCTAACCTCATCACCTAAACCTTACACAATTATTTATTAATTACCTTGTAATTGATAAATCCACATCACCTTACCTGCCACCTCATTTTGCCACCTCATCATGACCTAGTCCTAACCCTAAACTAACCTAATTAAGACCTATAACTTGGTCCACACCTACACCCATGACTAATGACCCCTTTCTCACACCCAAAACCGACCTTCTAGTCACTTGACCAAGCCCGCAACTAATCTCTCGGGAGAAAAGCAGGGAAAGTGGGCTATTTTACTAAAAATAGCCTGCTTTTTCCTTACCGATACCGGTTCCTACTCGACCGCCGTCGGTTACGTAACCGCCATCGGTTCCCTGTAAATGGGCTCCCCAAACCAAAAACAAAGGTGGAAGGATTTTTGAATCAAGAGAGAGCATCAGGAGCGATCAAGAGAATCCAGATCTTTACTTGGCTGAGCAGAGACAAGTGAAGAGACAAGAAGAGTTTGCAGCAAAGGAGATCAAGCCCAAGACTGCAACTAGATACCAGAGCCCTGTGATACTCAGCTGATCATCGGGAGGGAGATATCTCATCTTCTGTGTGTCAGGCCATCCTACCTCAGTTCTGCCTTTGTCATCAGAGTTCTTGGACCTGCATCTTCGTCAATAACTAGTAAGTTACATCTTGCATGTCCTTTTAATAATACTTCTTAGACTTTTGAATCACAGTCCTCACAAATCCATTCCTAGATCCACTACCCGGCAACATATTGCATCTAACTATCCTTCATTTACTTCTCATCACCTCATTACCTAATATCACCCATATACTAGCCTTACAAACAACACAGCTACCCTACAACAACAACCACCCCACAACACAACTAACCCACAGATCCTAGACCCTACCGATATCGGTTATCAGTAACCGGCATCGGTTATTGTGGTTTAAAACCAGAAATCAGCCTTTCCCCTACCTGTTTCAACAAAGCAACTTAATTGATATTTTACAGTCTTTGGCGTTAATTCATATTAGTGAAACTGACCACCTTCGAAAGGAAGTTTTATATTTCCTGGGCCCAAGGCAGTTTCCTCATTTATTGTCTAATCAAAATCTTGTGGTCTTGTGTTCTTATTTGCAGGTAGTCCTTCCAAGACAAAAAGGAGTTCTTTGCAGTCAGCCTGATCTTTCTCTACGGTACGCGCACACCATCTCGACATTCAACAGGTATTCCTCCTAGCCCCAATCCTTATCTGTTTCTAAAAGGAATGAAAGGATAGAAGCAACTCTATTTCCGGCTTCGAAACATTCCGAGTGAAACAGAGGGGAAAGAAAAGGATGATGTGGATCCATGTAGGATGCCATATCACAAATCCTCAACTTCAACACAAAATAAAAATTTCATTCTCCCAAGCAAAATAAAGAGGTGGGTAAAAATATGACAATTTACTTGCACACTCCAAAAAGCCCACACCCCAAAGGACTGTAAATTTAAAACATGAAGAAAGTGAAATTAAAAATGCAACATGATTAATAAAATGCATTATAAAAGGTTTAAAATCAGCCTTCCAAACATAGGTATGGTTGGTAAATTAAATTTAGAGGTATGGGACAAGTTTTACTTGTCCCACAAGCCTCCAAAACAGCCCCCAAGGACAAATTCGAATTTCCAAGGAGGTGGAGTGTTTCATACTCCAAAATATGACTTACATAACTCTTACACAAACTTACACATCCCTTACATATTTAATACAAAGAGCCAACAACTTCCATTATTACTTTCCCATATCCCAATTTGATTTATTTAACTTTTAACCATATGTTTTCTCACATTAATCTACCACAATTTAATTAAATAAAAGAAAGGGACACATCACTCATAAAATACATACAAGAATAATAAAAGTAACCTCATTAATAAAATACATAAAACCCATGGTCACATATAAAGGTAATCCCCCCATGGGAATCTCTAATGAGAATAAAACACACACAAACACAAAACATGTTACCATGGTGACCTTGTTGAATTCACCTAGAATTCCATTGTGGTTGGTCTCCAATTCCATGATGTTTGTTGTGATATTTTTAACCTGAAAAACATAAATACCTCCTTCGGCCTCATGGCCATATCAGAACATCCAAAATGATATAAATATAATCACAAAATCATCTAAGTATTTGAATCACAATAACATCAAATCCATTTAACAAAATCACTTACAATTTATATCAGCAACATCAAAGTAACAACTATATCATCATCATATAATGTCCATTTATAAGTCTACTCACAATATCCAAAAATCACATGCCCGAACAACATTCACAATATATCCATGTCAAATAGTGTATCATCATCCACATATGAAGTGTCTCTAATAATCATCATGCATCGTAACCCAATCATGATCAACAATAATCCATGATCAAATGTCTAACATCATACTAAATCGAACTATAATAATGTCCATAATGTAATCAACAATATCAAAATAAGCATCAAAAGGTGTCAAAGGGAAGTGGACACTACGGTGGGTACTAGTCAAGGCACAACCGAGAGTGTTTAGGGAAATATATGATGTTATATACTATAGGAAACTATTGGAGGGCCTATCAATAGTGGATATCATGTGGCGGCCATATGTTGATTTTTCGTCATATAGAGGCATGGATGAGGAGTTAGAGGAGCTTCAGATTATTAATATGGATACAGGGGCAACATGTCGGGAGCACAAGATGATACTCGTGGGACAGTGGTCAGACGATAGTTTGGACTATGGTAGGATGTGCCCCACCTTTCCCACAATACTATAGAGATGACATGGAGAGACCCATGTCTCCACCACATCCGAGTGTTCCCACTGGGGTAGAAGGAATAGTTGCTAGATAGACAGATTAATGATACGTGCGTCATCGATGGATACAGGAGTGGTGGGTGGCACAACTATGGGTGAAAATGCCAAGATCGGGGAAGCTCCGATTTAGTGATAGTCATAGTGCAAAGGGATACATTGCAGGTAGGTGGCTGCCCTATAGGCATAGATTATAGGGTTTTAGGGACAACTGATAGGATCACATGCATAGGTCACCACCTTAGAGATATACAAGTGATGGCCCTACAGGCCCATTTAGGATAGACATAAGCTCCCCCACACAGGGTGAAGATGGGGATGGAGGGCAGGTAGCCACCTTATAGGAAAAGGTGGCCGCCTTACAGATAGCTTGGCCACCGTACAAGCATAGGTTGTGGCCCCGCAAGCCTAGGTAGCTACATAAGTACCAGCATAGGCACATGGACATGGTCCCATAGTATAAGCATCTCGTATCTAGGATAGGTTACACTCTTGGTCGACATAGTTCACACGGGCAATTAGGTTGATGGCACTACCCTAGACTGTAGCCATGGCGAGGTTCAGGGATGCCCTAAATGAGGATGGTTATTACTAGGACCATCTAACCACCACAAGGATTGATGTTCCTTCATATGTCAAGTACCAAGCCTAGCAGGAAGTTAGTGAGTGAACTAGATCCATGAATGATAGTTTTGGTAGCACCAGGTGTCATCGACCCTTGAGATAGGGCCATGGTGAGGTTACTAGCTCTCGGAGACCGGGCCCGATAGAGGGCCAGGAGGAGGAGATGGAGGCCAGATAGGGACCTACAGAGGGTGCTGATATGTTGGAAGGGTGTGTGACTAGTAGAGAGGAGGAGACAAGTGAGATCGGAGAGGAGGGTATCAGGTGGGCAGATGATTGATATCCATATGTGATATTGTACCATTAGTTTTATTATTTTATATATATATATCGCCTACGTGCCAAAGACGTGAGATTGTACATGAGATTTTTGAGATACTGATATTTATTTATATATTTGTATATATGTATTGATACACAAACACTCCCCTTATATAGTTGATGATGTTTACTGGATGGATGATGTACTTGTTTGAATTTCCATTGTTATTGTGTATTTTGAAAACTAGTTGAATTAGGCATGACCGAGTTGAGGTCATTTAGGCATGATAGAGTCGTGTATAGGTATGATGGAGTTAGGTATAGGCATGGATTGGTCGGGTATAGGCATGGTGGAGTTTAGGTGATTTAGCCATGGTGGAGTCTAGGTATAGGCATGGTTTGGTCATGTTTTTGTGTTTGATTTAATTTCCAAGTTATGGGTATTATGGAAAATAAATAATGATGTATATGTATGTTGTGGTTTAAATTTTAAAATATTTGATATCATGGAAATGTTAAATGATTGATGTATGATATGGTTGATGTTATAAAATGGTAGGTATGTATGTTGTTATGATATATTAATTTCCCAATTTTCAGTAAAATGGAAACTAACTAGGGTAAAATGTGAATAAAAAGGCGGAAAATTGGTTACGGGAAAAAGTTGCTAAGCTAACCTCCAAGGTCCCCATTCCTGAGTGCTATCTACATAGCCCTAATGAAAAGGGCTTCGTGCCAATGTAGTTCTCTCATAAGCTAGGGAAGAATAGGATGAGGATAGATGAATGGGTCGGTAGGTTTTAGGTATGATTGAGTCTAGGTCATTTAGGCATGGTTGAATTTAGGTCAAATAGGAATGGTTGTTGGCTATGGTGAATAGATATGGGTGATTTTGGTGGAAGAGGAATTCCCAGAATGTAGGTGTCGAAGGTCTAGTCCTATGTAGGAGGATCAATAAGTAAGAAAAGAGGTGAATGGTAAGAGGAGACAAAATATCCACCTAATTGATAAGAACCATTATGAGTCTATCATACCAAAGATTGGCTTATGAACATAAAACCCTAAAGGCATTGCATGATTGACTATTCTAAGGGTGAAGAAGGTCACATGATCACAAAATGTCACATTTGCGACACGTCCCTTGAGTAGGAAGAAGATTAGAGAGGAAAGGTAGTGAGGTGAAAGAGGTTGTTTTAGCATAACCTGGTGTGAGACAACATGCCTCTTTGGAAAGATACCCAAGATCAAAATAGGCAAGTCCATGATAAAAAAATTATCTTTGTATTTTTGCTTTTGTTTTATAGATTGATTGATGCGGGAAGTCTAGGTGGGATGAGTAGAATATCTCCTTGAGGTCTTTGTGAAGCTGATCGATGTGGGAAGCTTTAGAATATTTTTATTTTATTTTTGTAGGAATAGTCTTCTTTTTGTGATAGACTATGTACAATATGGCTAGCTTTGTATAGTTGTCCTTCAAGGGAGCAATCTATTTATAGCAGAAAGATAGAAAGATTAGATGTCCTTTTGAGAGAGTCATTTATTTCTAAAAGTTTGATGTAAGGAGTTTGAATTTTAAAATCTTGTATATTACTTTTGAATTGTTTGTGGAATTTTAGGTCATGGAAAAGACTATAGAGAAGTATAGGATTATTTTATGAAGTCAAAACCATAGCACAAAAGGGTAGTTATGAAAGAGAGGTTTTAAGTGATGAACTAACATGGGATTTCATCTTGAAATTGAGGAAAAGTATCCATGAGAATCATGCCATGAGCAGAGCCACGATACTCACATCAAGATAAGGTTGAAAGGTGACGGGTAATCACATGATTCTTGTTTAGCCACTGATCCTTAAAATAGGTATGTAGAAGGTGAATGGTGCTCAAGGGACAAGAGTTTAATAGACAGAAGATGATCTAGGACTTGATTCAATAATAGAATGGTCAAATATGCAAGGCATTGAGGGGCTTAGGTTCAGGTTTACCTTCGAGTGAAGACAAATGATAAACACATGATCCATAGGTATAAGTAATGATATAGGGTCCAAGCCAATTAGGAGAAAAATTTCCTCGTTTACTTTTCATTGATTTAGTTACATGTTGATTTTCCTTCAGGACGAGGTCATCGACTTGGAAGGTTTGTTCTTGGACACGTTTATCATAGGCACATTTAATATGTTATTAGTAGATTTGGAGGTGATCAAGAGCATTTAGACGACGTTCATCTAATAACTCGATTTGTGCCAAACGGTCCTAGTGAAAATAATCATCGTTGAGAATATATTTGAGTGAGATACGAAGAGATGGAATATGGAATTCAAGTGACAAGACAACTTCTTTACCGTAGACCAAAGAGAAAGGTGTGGCAGAAGTTGAGGTGCAAATATTAGTGCGGTAAGCCCATAAATTAAAAGGAATGTGTGTATACCAATCCTTGACACTATCATCAACCACTTTCATAAGAATTTTATTTAGATTTTTATTAGTCGATATAGATTGGCCATTTGTTTGAGGATAATAAGGTGAAGAAAAAATGAGTTAAATGTCGAAGGCATCACAAAGTTTCCATAGGTTTTTGTTTTTAAATTGTTTTTCGTTATCAGTAATGAGGCGGTGAGGAACACCAAAGGGACAAATAATGTGATGATTGATGAATTCACAAATTTTCTCATCTTTTGTAGAAATAAGAGGTACAAATTCCACCCATTTAGTGTAATATTTGGTAGTGGTAATAATCCATTGATGACGTTGGGAAGAATGAGGGTTGATCTCTCCGACAAGATCCAAACCCCATTGAGAGAAAGGCCAAAGGTCTCATGTGACCTGTAAGGCGTGACTAGGGGTGTAATGAATATTAACATGTTGCTAAAACTTCACACAATATTTAACATAGTCACAACAATCATGATTTACGGTTGGCTAGTAATAGCCTAGGTGAAGGATGTGCTTAGCGACAACTAAGCCACTGAACTGACCCCCATAAATCCCATCATGAACTTCCTTGATAGTGTATGGAATTTTAGAACTCATAAGGCATCGTAAGAGGATAGCGTCAAAAACACATTTATAGAGAAGACTACCCATGAGGACATAATGAGAGAAACTTTTAGAAAGGCTCGTTATACATTGTAATTAAGATCTAGAGGCAGAATTGAAAGGGAAAGGTAGTCAGAAAACTACTTATACCAAAGGTCACAAGGGTTAGTTTTAATGTTTCATACAAGGTTGACATCTCAAATTAGATAAGAAGGTGATTATAACCTTTGTCTTGTGATAGATATTTTTAGTTAGAGGGAAAAGTGGATATTTGAGAAGCGAGAGATGCCATGGTATACGAAAATTTAATAGCGAAATGTGGGGTAGTTTGAAGTTCATAATGATCAAAGATAGTCAAACGCATGTCAACATGATGCTTATACTTCAAAATTATCTCATTAAAACACTGGTATATACCATTAACTTGGTTCACAACTAGTTTAGATTCACCAAAGATATTAATTGATTTAACCTCTAAGGCTATGACGATTTGAGGACCTAACACGAATGATTCATATTTGGTGATATTGTTAGTACAATAAAGATATATTTTGAAATATAATGGCATAGGCTCACGGTTAATAGGAATGAGGATAACTATGGCACCATCCTCATGTTGAAATTTGGAACCATCGAAGAATAAGGACATTTGGTAAACAATATCGTCCGGTGAGAGGGTAAGAATGGATCCATCAGGGAAATCAAATTTAGAGGATTGGTTTCCGGAGAGAGGTACATCTACAAGTTGGTCAACAATTTTTTATCCTTTGACAAATTTTTGATGGATGAATTTGAGATCTAGTTCTAAAAGAATCATGAGCCAACATGTAGCACATTGCTCTTGGTAGGGCTTAGCATACATTTAATGTAAGGGGTCATTATTGGTGATAATAAAGGTTTTGTGGTTGAGTAGGTAATGGTGAAGTTTAGTGGTGAAAAAAATAAAGGTCGTGAAGAGTTTTTCAGCATGAGTATATCTATTTTTGTATTCTAAAAGCGTATGGATTATATAATAAACAACTTGTTCCCTATGTTTCTTGTCACGATGAGCAAGCATGGCACCTAAGGAATGATCAATAGCAGAAATGTAAAGGTAAAATGGTTGGTCATCCTTAGGGGTAATGAGAACAGGTGGTTAGAGGAGGTATTTTTAAGGTGTTAAAGGCTTTTCGGCATTCGTCATCCTATTTGAAGGAGACATCATTATTGAGAAGATAATGAAATGGATGACATTGATCGAAAAGATGAGAAATAAAATGACAAATAGATTAAAACTTTCCTTGAAAAGTATGAAGTCGAAGAAGGTTAGTAGGTGGAGGTATTTTTATAATAGCCTTGATTTTAGTGGGATCAACTTCAATACCACGCAAATAAACAATAAAACCAAGGATCTTTTTGGAGAGAACAACAAAGACACACTTCTTAGGTTGAAGGTGAACATAGTATTTGATGAGACAGTCAAAGACAACTTTAAGGACAACAAGGTGCTTGGCCCGATGTTTATATTTGGCAAGAATATTATCAACGTAATCTTCCAATATGTTATGCATGATTTCATGAAAAATATAACTCATAGCCCACCGATATGTAGCACAAAGCATTTTTAACGCCAAAAGGCATGCCACAATAATAGAAGGTCCCCAAGGAATGATGAAGGAATTTTTCTCGTTGATCTTCCAGGGGTGTAATATTTGGTTATAACTGAGAAACCATCCATGAGTGATAGCATCTCATGGCTGGTGGTGAGATCAACTAGTTGGTCAATACTAGGTAGAGGAAAGTCATCTTTGGGGAAAGCTAAGTTAAGGTTGTGGAAATCAGTGAAAATGTGGAGTCCCCCTGTCACTTTTTTATAAGAACAATGTTAGAGATCCATTAGGGATAATCAATGGGTAGGATGAAGGAAAATGAAATAAGGCACTGGAGTTCTTATTTGACAAGAAGGGAAATGCGAGGATGCATTTTTGCAGCTTCTATTTCATGGGTTTGGCATCATGAATGGTTACGATATTGTGGACCAAAATTTTTAGGTCAATACTGTGCATATCAACATAGGACCAAGAAAAAGTGTTGTTATGATCCCATATGAAAGAAGTGAAAGCTTCTTGTTCATCTCGCATCTAAATATTGGCCTATTTTTAGAATGTACAGTCATCCTGAGTGTGAATATTAATTTCCATGGTCGATTCAGTCAACATGATTTGCATCTCAAAAGGTAATGACCGGTGAATATAAGAATCTTCTGCACCAAGGTAGGTGAGAATAGACTCATCGTCACGATATTGAACAACATTAATAGAAGGTGTATCGTCATCGATGACGTCAGGGATATAGGAAGGGAAGAGAAGAGGGAGCCTCGTTGTCTTCCCGATAAGTTAGAGGTCACAGGAAATAGTGTTTACAATTTTTTTAGGAGGAATGAATTCTAGATCCATAGACTCTATAGGTAAAGGTGGTAAAGTTAGTGAATGGGGTGGGGAATGTTTATCATCCTCAATGAGTTCGACTCATCCTTCTTGGGAGATGGTACGGTAAATCCAATACCACTATGGTATTTATGCTTACGAGTGGTGCAAGGAATGATAGTATGGTGGCCTTTTTCATATAAACCAAAGCCAAAGTCCTTCTAAGCACAATAACAGAGGAAGGTGTGGGCGAAGTGGCGATTGGCGAGATATTGATAGGTCGGAGGAAAATAGTTGAGTTTGGGAAGGTGGCTTAGGAGAGTACGTAGAAGCATCAAGTCCCCCATGTGTTAAGTTGGTGTGAAGGTAGGGAGGACCATAGAGGAAAACCTCTCCTATAATTTGTGATCATAGCGGGGATGTTGGTGAAGGTTACCATACTCTTAAGGAGTAAGGAATGTGTTAATGTTATAAAGGCAAGACTCCCCTAGAGTGAGGCGTTGAAAAAATCTTCTAAGGGATCGGTAGTTGATATGTGGGTAACCACCACCGATCAGCTCTGCACCGATGTCAACTACTATGAAGAATAAGAGATTAAAATATTTGGCAATGACATGTGAAAATGGGTCAACCTGGATCCTGAAAATGATATCAGAGACTCAAGAGTGGGATAAAAATGGTAGAAAAAACCACGAAAAGAACAGGAAGGTGAAGAATACTATTCTAGAAAAAAACCAAAAGTATATAAACCGATGTCAGTCAGTTAACCGATGCCAGTAAGATGATACAACCGATGCCATTCGCAGGACCGATATCGGTTGCTATGAAATCTGGGAAGAGAAAAAATGGAGTTTTGGTTATTTAGATCAAATAAAAGGGCCAACCTAGAGACTGATTATGGCTATGAGGAGTCCTAATAAACCCAAAATAAAACTAGAATACACCATTTGTGATGTGGGGTATAAAAGGATAAGAACGAATCAAGAAACACAACGCACACCTTGAAACACAAGCAGACAAAAATCTAACAAACATAAAATCCTACGCTACAGATTTTATGTTGTGGCTTATGCCATTTAGGACTGACTATAAGTAGAATATAATTTTTGGTTAACAAGGGTTCCCTATAAAATCCGATAACTATGGCTGGTTTCAAGTAAGTTTTGGCATGGGAGATCCTTCTCTGAGATGATGACTGGACAAAGAAACTAGCTAGAGCCCACTTTCAATACTCTGATCGTTGACAACTTCTTCCAGGAAGATATTGTTTAAGAATTGTGTAATTTGGTATAGAGAATGTGTAAAATGTGAGCTCCGGTTCAATTTTTCAACCATCAGTTTGGCATGACTTCTAACATATAGGTTGCCCATAATTTTATATTAGCTATAATGCAATAAACTCAATTATGCAGCAAAATTATTAAAACCCAAACCCACATATTATATTCAATGAGAACAAATTATGAAGAGGTTAAGGGTATAAATTTCACTATATACAATATAATAAAAGAAAGAAGAATTATTTTTAATCCCAAAAGACAAGTGTCACTGAGATAATAAGAAGAGAAGAATATTTCCAAAGAAGAAGATTAATGTGAAATCATTTCGAATGAAAATAGAAACATAAGATTTCCTTAGGAATGAACAATTGAAAGAACCCCTAATGGGTCCCACCGAGCATGCCAAGATGTTTCACCTAATTTTTGATTTGGTTAAAACGGGATAAGAAATATGTTATGAGGAATACCTGTGGTATGTAGGTTGAAGATTTAATGTACGATTTAATGATTTTTGATCCAAGCTAATCATGAAGAGATTCACTTTGGCTATGAGGAACGGCCTATATAAGAAACAAAACAAGACAACCTAAATAGTATTAATAATATACATTAGTGGACTGCCAAGCGATTACTAGATCCAGAAGTGAGGTGCTTCCTAGAAGGCTTTTTAATCCACTTTTAAATACAATTTAATGTAAATATCATAAAGTAAGGAAATCATATCGTAGTTATATGATTTAGGCATCTCATGCAAATACAATAAGAAAATATAATCTAATAGGAAAGGTTATGATTAAATTTGGACATTTGGTAGGTTACTATGGGTTTTGCAGGTTTGACATGGGTCTAGGATTGATTGGGTAAGGTCTAAGCTAGTTTTAATTGATTGAGAGGCTTTCTGGTCAAAAGGAATGAAATGAAAAAGAGAACGATATGAGTCAAGTGTCCGATGGCAAAGTATGGAGGTGAAACCAACAAAGTGGTCGAAACCGACGCTCATAGGGGAAATTGACAATAATTTGATAAAAGTGGGTTTTGGGATTCTCTGTGATTGCACAAAGAGTAAGAAGGGTGTGGTTAGGTTTGTGATATTACTGAGAAGACTTAAGGATATAGAGGGGGAATTTATGGAAGGAAAAAAAGGCTATAGGTGGTTGGGTTGGTGGATCGGTGAGAAGTTGGAGATAAAGGAATACATGAAGAAATAAAGTATAATGAAGGAGGTAAATAATCTATACTTTAATCAAACATAATATGATTAAAATCATGTATACTTACTTACATTTAGAAACCTGGTAGGTGAAGGTGGATGGTAGTTGATCCGTGAAGAGATTCTAGATTCAGTGCCATGACAAGACTCGCAAATGTTCCTGTGAGTATTCTCATGCCCTGGAATGAGAACTGGATGCTTGCTTGGGCCTGTAGTTGAGTATTTTGTGTCATCTGGATTATGAGAGGCTTTGGATTTGTAGTTGAATGCAATAGTTCTCCCAAAACTAAAAATGACCAATGTAGGTAAAAGGTTTCCAAGTTGTATATAAAGTAACTGATGGTGGTTAGGTGACCAACGCTAGTCAGGGGATAACCGACGTCGGTTAAGGAGGGTAAGTCAGGTTTACCAAAAAAGCCAGATATTTGCTATTTTTGGTGTGATTTTGATTTCCAATCTAGGTATCAAGTGAGGTTTGGAACTTAGATAAGTGGGAGTATTGTTGGATAAGGAATAGAAATTTAATTTTAGGGTTAGACTAAGTCCAAGTTGGTTGAGATAAGTAAGGACCTAGTCTTAGTTAATTAATAGGCTAGGAATAAGTTCATGGTGAGTTGTATAGGTGATGTGTAAATTAACTTAATTAAAGTAATTAAATTAATTAATAATGTGAGGATGAACATTAATTCAATTGTAAGTAATTAAATTAATATGAATGCGGGGTAAGGGGTCATGGTTAGGTGAACACGTTACGTTAATTGATTAAAGGGGACCAAGGGGAGTGTGACCCAAATTTGATGTCCGCATGTGGAGTGTTTTAAATGGATCACACTTTCGCAGATGATGATCTTGATAAATGTGAGTAAAAAGATGTACGTGTCCAAATCCTATTGGTTTACACTGCGGTCAGGCAATCAAAATGGCTAAAACAAACTAATGACACTCGAAGCCTTTTAAATGGCTCTCTTTTTACAAGATTGACACACACTGAAAAATGTGACAAGGTGGAAAATTCTAATTGGATAACCACTTCCACAAATGAAAACTGAAAAATGTGAAATATGGAGCAATTCTATTGGCTCAGATTTGCAAATATGAAAAATATGAAATAAAATATACTTTGAGCAATTTTATTGGTATGGATTTTGAAAAGATAGAAATAAGATAAAAAGGTCTTACAACGTGGAGACACACATAAAGCCCTTATTGGCTCACGTTTCACGACTGTAAAATAGATAAACAATAATACTGACACCATGAAGCAAGATGGATCGTTCTAATTGCCTCGGACTTGGCAAAGACAACAATGTCTATTTAGAAGACTGAAAATGTGAACCTAGCTGGAGTAAAATGATTGGTCCAATATTTGCATTCAAAAGAACTTTGCAGAAAAGATAAAAAATAAAATAATACTAATAGAGTGAATCTAGATGACACTAGATGATTGGATCATGCTTTGAAAATACATAAAGGTGTTATATTGAAGCTACTTGGCACTCTAAGAGTGGACATGGCTTCGTAAATGTGGAAAAATGACAAGTGAGGCTATTTGGATCAATGTTATTGGTCCAAGCTTCGCAAAATGGATAAGATCAAAAGAAAGACAGAAAAATGTGAAGCCATATGGCACAAAATGATTGGCCCAAGCTTTGCAAAGAAAAACTAGTGAAAATAAATATTGTTACTTCTAAAAAGGACTTAGAAGCCCTAAACAAAATGGATCTAAATAAATCTTTCAGATCCAAAGTAAAAAAATGACCCAAATGGCACAAAAACTTAAAATAAGCTCACAGATGATGGATTTAAACCATAAATGAATGAAACAAGATGCAAAATCAAATATCTAAGAATCTAAAAGCTCAATCATGATCTTAATAACCATTTAGCCTAATATTTTAAGCAATATTTAGGCAAGAAATGGAATTTTAAACCTGGTTAGCTTGAAGACAATTGTGGAACTTTTAAGATTTCATAGATCCACAAATAAACTTAAAGCTTCTTCACCTCTTCAAGTTAAAAAATTCTAGATTGATTCGTACACACACAATCACCAGCTTTGATACCATGTTAGATTTAGTAGGGGAAATATAATCAACAAATTACAGATCCACCATTAAAATGCTAAAGATTATAGATTGTGATATGCAGTCAATTAGACACAGAAATAGCTTAAAATAGATAGTGAATAACAAAGCTTAATGAGAAAGATATGAAAGAAAATAAAAACAAGAACAAGAGATAGATAACACCAGATTTAAGTGGAGAAACCCGAAGAAAAAACTCCACTGGTAAAGCACTATCTTTATTAAGAATTCACACAAGTTTAACCCAACACTTCCACTTCCACGTTAGTCTTTTTCAGTGTCTACAGAAATATATCTCTTGATCAGTTAATAAAATGATCATCAATTGTATCTTATAATAATATCTTAGTCTTTATGTCAGTCTATACAAATGTATACATTGTAGACATCCAATCCCAAGAGGGATCACCCAAATCAATGTGGGTGGGTGAATTAGTTGAGTCACTTCACTCTTAAATGTGAAAGACCTTTACAATAAATTTTTATGAACAAAATTTAATATAATATTGGGGTGTACTACAAGTATTAGATACCACTTGACATTATCACCCCAACAAAATGAATAAACAAATCATCAATTATACTAGTAATCAAGCTATATTTCTTAAGAATATGAGAAGAGGTTCACACTTCAATAAACATGTTAATGGATTTGCAGAATAATGACATTCAGTGACACTCGTTTACGGGTAAGCACTCAATTCAAGTTTACACTTCAATGAAAGTGGGTTGTCCCCCACATGTACATAGGTGATTTAGGTTATTTCTTTTTGTTGTTGTTTTGTGTTTCCTTTCTTGTTTTTTGTTTCCCTTGGTTGTGTGTTTATTTCTTGTCGTGTGTGTGTGATCAATAAAGGAGGTTTTGTAGTACATCTTTCTAGTAACTCTCTATAGCCCAATGGATAAGGTATTGGTCTACGAAGAAAATTGAGATTCAAGGATTCCTTATGATATTCCCTTGTTGTAATCGATCAACAACATGTCCTCAATATAGATCTTATTTTTGTCTCATGTTTTTGAATGGGAAAAATTCACTTGAAAATAGGACAACCATACCCTAGTATCGAAAAATTTATTTGGTATACCTTTTCAGACACACCCTCCTAAATTAGCCTATTCCCTATATCAAGCATAACCTATCCATCTAATTGCTCATGTGTGTGTGTCACCCTTCCCCATAGGTGATTTAGGGAGAAAAATATCATTTAAATAGTTCAAAAGTAGTGTCTTTGAAAGTGTATTTTCAAGAAATCTTAGGAAGGGCTATCATTAATATTTCTAAGACAAGTGCATAATCTCTAGAGTAGTGTTGAAGGATTATATTCCTCAAGGAGGTGTATTCATAAGCCAAAATAATTGTGCAACTGATTTAGAAATATTTTTGAAAATTCAGAGGTTTAGGAACTAGTTCATCAAAAGTGGGATTTTGAGGCCGCACGAGCTTGCACCATGGGAGAGAACCTGAACTTCAAGAGGTGATTCTACGATCTCTAGAATGAGTTGTGAGCCAAAAAATATCAATGGAAATTATTTTCATTCCTCTACATGGTGGTAAAATTTGATTCATCCCAAACCCCATGCATTTTTCCATACGACTCATTTTTTCCAAGCACTGTTGGTGATCCTAAAAACAAAGGAGGTTTTGAGGGTGCTTCAGGTAGAATCAAGTAATTATTCCCATATCTTCCTTCTCAAAATTATTTTTCAATGTAAATTCATATAGATAAGTGTGAAAAATTCATCCGGGAGATCAAGTTATGCCCATTTCAAGTCTCTTCCTAAGGTACCATGTTTCAACAGCTTATTGATTTTGAAGGACAAATGTTAGCATAACACTTAATAACAATTTTTTACCTCCATAATCCATTTAAAATTGGAAATGAGGGAAAAAAAATTGTTCCCCTCCTCCCATAGAGCCCATGGACATGCAATATGACCCGACGACTCCATTTAGTTCTCAGGTGCTCATTTTTTAGTCCCCTCACCTTCGCACTCATGGATGAAAAGTGTCAATATAGGGTGAGGGCACCATTTTGTGCACCTATTTTCCCTTTCCAAGGTTAAAATTGGGGAAAAAAAATTTCCCCCTCCTTACTCTCCCTGAGTTCTACACACGACCAAAAAGTAGCTCATGGGTGCTTGATTTTAGGCCCCTCCTCCATTCCTCTATACCGTCCATGGGTCCTGTGTGGAATCCGAGGTGAGGAGCCATTTTGTGCCCCCATTTTCCCTTTCCAAGGGAAAAAATGGGACAAAAAATATTTCCCCCTCCCTCAAGGTAACCAAACATATAAATAGCCAAACTTAGCTATTTTCACAATTCCCCCACATTGCTCCATTTTCACTCAAAACTATGGCAAAATTTTTCTAGGTTCCTCATCCATTTTTTTCTCTCTTCCATTCATTCCATTACTCATCCATGATATCAGCACCATGATTTTGTAAACAAAATCATAAAAATCCATGCTCCAGGCTTCATTTTTCTCCAAAATGAAGGTGTGCACATGAAACTAAAAAACTTCATAACTAAAAAACCAGGGCACGGTTTGATCTCAAAAATTTTGCATTCTTCTACATTTTTCAGAGGTTGTAAAAAACCATATGATGGATTTCACATGCACTAGGATATTTTTTTCAATGAGAAAACCCTTATTTCTTGGCACCAAAATTTAAAATTTAATAACTTCGCTCCATAGATCAGGTTGAGTTGAAACTTGAGAGGTGTAATAAAGACAAAAAACCCATATCGAAAAATTTGATTTCGTCAAAATATGAGGTGGGAAAGAAAAATTGAAAAAATCTTAGGGACTCCATTAATGGCTGCCATGGTAGCTTTGTGCCTGAAGGCCTCACTAGGAAAAAATTATTTTTCAAATTCCCAAGGTTCGAGAACGAAATCTCTTGAAAATTTGACCAGAGCATCGTAATGAATTATGTAAACTTCTAAAATTGGTTCTATTTGAATCCTACACGCTTAAAGCCAATTTATAATTTTATTAAGTCTCTATAGGAGAGCCTACTAAAAATAGTAAGTCTAAGAAAAATGTGCATTCACACTCTTCATTCCATTCCCACATGATCGAGACACTCAAAATTGGCAAAATTGACAAAAATGGTAAAAATGGCTAGAATGGGTACTCACGGTGGACATACTAAAAATAGTAAATGGGTGAAGTAGGATGAAAGTGATCATATTTGAGAACTTTTCACCTCCTAAATTAGTCCAAGTACTCACAGAAGCTTCCGCTCATGTCTCGAGTAGATTACCACATTCCCTAAGGAAATGAACATAAAGCGTCAAAATGAAGAAATTATAAATTTTGCATAAAAATCCATTTCATTTATCTCTAAGATCAAAATATTTTCTTGATAAGGGGATTTATCTCTCATATTTCTCAGTTTTCTTCATCTAAATTGTTTATCATTTCTCGATGTGTCTAGGCAAGATGCAAAAACCCATCATTTCAAGAATTTTCAAAGGGAAAAGTGTTCAAAGTGAATTTAATTGAAGTTTCTATTTAGTGTAATAGTGCACAAAAGTTCATCATGTGTCAAATTTCAATCCTCAACTTCTCCAGAGTGGATTTTCATGAGCATTATCCACATGTCACCTTGAATCTACCTTAGGGGAATCTTTCAACAATGTTTCTAAATACTCAAGTTCAGGGTGTCCGTGAATCATATAAAAGGAAATCATGAATCATCATCAAAAAGGGGAAAGGTTTTCAAAGGTGTTTAGAGGAGAAACCTTCATCAGTGTGGAGGATCATCAGTAGTTAGAATATCATCTTCAAACATCCTCGAGGTGGTAGAATCATCAAGATTGCATTGTGTAAGAAATTGTATCAAGCCTTCATTCATATGCATAATTGATCAAAAGGAGTGGCAACTTTTCATGGATTGTTCAAGGAGTTTTCTCATGGTTCAAAGGTCCAGAGTTCATCATTACATTGGAGCATTTCACCAGTTCATCGATGGAGCTGATCCTCATCGGAGACAGAGTGCTCTTCATCTATGCTTCATATCATCTCTTTTTATCTCCTTATCTCTTACTCCATCTTCCTTATCTCTTCTTTCTAATTATTTGTTGGGATTCATCATTGTATTTCTTCCTATTCACTTAAGTGACATATTTTAAAAATGTAAAAGTATTTTCTCAAAATTATAAGAGAAATACTTAATTTATCTTTTCTAATGGAAAATTAAAGGTCACAAGTGGAATATGGAATACAAAGAGTCATGTGAGGGAGGTGAGAAGACAATTCACATTGTTATAAATTGGGATGGCCTCTCCATTCCAAAGGATCCTATATTTTGAAAACTTCCACTCTATAGTAATTGTGGATTACGTTATTGATATTTGTATCAATGCACAAGAAATAAGAGCTACATTTCTTCCATTTCCCTTTCTCATATGTTCTTCTATTCCTCTCATTATACAACTTTGTGAATGTCAATAAATAAGAAAAGAGTTTGTTGTTTTTCTTGATGAGGAGATTAATGAGACTTTGTGTTCATAGTCTCATCTTGTCTTGATGTTAGTAATAAGGTTGTTCTTTCTTCTATATTGAATGTTGAACTACTCTAGTTACTGGGTGTGAACTCTACAATTGGCCTACTCATGATAGTAACTTTCCTTCCCTAATTTCTCTCCTTCCCCCTCATCGTTGTGATTTCCTCCCTTGTACCCTGTACAAGCACTTTTCCATAGGTTCAATGGAGTGTCCCCTGTGTGATCCCCGACCTATTTAGCTAACCCACAACATTTATTTTAGGATTAGATTAGTTACATTCAATAATGGGAGTTGCACCATTCAATGTAGAGGGGCATAACCCGTGAACGTTAGTGGAGACACATAATTTTCCCAACTGAAATTTTTTCTCACCAATATTATATAATACGCTAACTAACAATTTCACATGAGAAGTGCAATAGATATGCTAAAGGGGATGTGTCAAAGAAATTAATCTTGAAGAATTAAAATATTGGAGTCAAGAATATGTTTGGAGAACATTTGCATAACTTTTCATTCTTCCAAGAATACACATATTAACCATGTGTCATTTATGTTAATCATTAGAAGGAGAAAAATGATGCAACACACTTTGGAGACATCTTAGAAAGAAATATTGCAATGAACAAGACTTGCAATTCAAATGGTCATTTTTTCAAATTTCATCCCTAGTGTTTTGTAAATATTTAGAGAACATGACATTTTTGGGAAATTCAGTTGTGCTTTCTAGGAGACTATTTGATTTAGAAAGAATCCAAAAAAATCATAAACTATAAGCATAACAACATCACATCGGTAACAATTATCCATAAATTCATGGAATATTTAACAAATCCAAGCTCTTACTATGGCTATGTGGAGAGGTTGAGTACATTGTGAGGAAAACATGATGACTTGCATAGAAGGGGGAAATACTCAATTCAAATATGTAGTACATCACAAAATTTTTATGTTTCTGTGTTTTATCTTTGGTTCCTATATGAAAGAAAATGAAAACATGACTTTCTTTCACACTCAAATCCCCGAGGTCATGCCGGAGCAGACGATGTTGAATGTTTGGATGGATAACTATAGGGGGATCAAAGTGACTAAGATCTAGTAGTGTGATTTCCTAGTAGCTAAGTTGGCAAAAAGGAGATTTAGAGGCTATGAATGGGTATCTTAAATTCCCTATTTTTTTTTTTCCTAACTTGGATCTAACTCTTGATCTAGTGTGAAGTGTCCGAATTAACTAAGCTAAAACTAACAATATATGTTCTTCTTGCTAAAAGGAAACTAACCTAAACAAATCAACAAAACCAAAACATTATAATTACAAAAAAATTCTTTTATTCTAAATAATCAAATCTACTTCTACACTAAAACTAAACAAGCAAGATAACCCAATGTGGTTATTCACTTGTCTTGAGTGTGTTGAAAATAAACTAACTTAAAACAAGAAATTTTCCAAATGATCTATGATATGTAGACATCCTCTTACATATATTCTCTCCTTCGAGATCCATGGGGATGGGAAGAAGAGGATCATCACTTTGGGATTGCTATGAAAGATTCAAACCCCTTTAGAAAGTAACTAATTACTTGAAAATCAAAGGAAATTGATTTCTACTTTATTTAATATGATGTAGCAATGATAACTTGTAGCAATGAAGGAAATAAAACAATAAATCCAACCTAAAATTCAGAGAACAAAGGTAAATCTAGTTGTGTAGTAATTTGTCCCCTCGGCTTGTCCTTTGTTTCTCTGTGTCCTTATGAATCCAAGGAATTGGGAATGCAAAGGTAGTAGTAGGAGAAGGCACTTGAGTAATGGAAGCTTGAAGTAAGTCGGTTGCAATGCAGGCAGAAGATAGATAGCACAAGTGAATAGATCTTAGCTATGTAATTTCCAATAGGATTGTGGCAGCAGATCCTATACAAGAAACACAAAAATTCTTAGTCCCTTTTTCTTGAACACAAGCATGGAATATATAAGAATTAGTGTTGGGATGTGCCTTCATGTACAAGGAAAGAAGAGGTAGTTCCAACTCACTAAAGCACATGTAAAAATAGAATATGGAAGGAGAACAAAGTAATCAAAACTATTTTTAGACAAATCGGTTCACAAATGCATCCTAAACATGAAGTTAAGTGAATTGTTGCATGTTAAAAACATGCATGACAAAATCTGGAAAAATCACTCAGGACCACCTCCCTACACAGGGCAGCGGTCCCGGCACTAAAGGATAAAACATGCACAAAATACGGTGGCAAGATGGAAAAAGCATAGAAAAGTTACGTAAGGACGTCTAGGCTACAAATATACACTACATATGGGTTTTGGAGCTTGAACATCTTCTGAAAGGACATGAATCATTATTGGGAACATTTGTAACCATTTTCCAACAATGTAGCACATGAAATTTTGGGTGCATGCATATTTCCCCCTCGAAGAAGCATCTTAGCCATGAAAAGGCGTAAAACATAGAGTCTGAGTATGGAATTCCCGAAATGGGGAGTTATAAGATATACTTGATAGGCCCATGTGTTGAAATGTCACCATCCAAAATCCCGCTACCTATAAAACAAAAAGAATACTCAAGTGCAGATAGATAAAATATCGAAAAGTAAACACTAAATTAAAATGACAAGAGAACTTATCATCTGGCAGGATGTAGAAATATACCTACGTCAGCACTCTAGCCCTATGAACATATGCACTCAAAATCAAGTTATAACAACATATATATATATATATATATAAGCAAACTGGTTTCAAATTCATTTGTGCATATCAACTTGGTGATTTTTGAGCTTTGGGACCTCGTTGAACATTTTCATTTTTGAGTTTGGTTTAATTGGAATTGATTTGGGAATGGTATTTTGGGTTAGGCTTGGCCCTTTGCTATTTGACTTCTTTTGAAAAAAAACTCCTAAGAAATTTATAACTAGAGTGGTCATAAGGGGCCTCAAAGAGGTAGATAGGTAGAGTGACTTTATTGCACGGTTTCCATTTTGTGAGGCATATATGATGTTTTGGTATTTCATTCTCATTAAGAGTGTTTTAACCGCACCTAGTGTGTGATGACATTGTACAAAACTATGGCACACCATGATATGTACAACTATCTCTTTTTGGCTCAGTTATTCCTTGCATAGATTTTAATTCCATTTATTATTTGATTCATGTGTATACTCTTAGATGTTTAGAATTTCTAATTTTCAATGCTTTTCAAAATGTATGTAGTGGAAAAGAATGCTAACAGAATGATTTCTTTTTGTATTTTATAATGTTGATATATGATAATTCAAACAAATTTTAATGTTAAACTTTAGTTTCTCTAAGAAACTTTTGTTAATATTGTTTTGGAAAAGCATGGTGATATAGTGATATGATAAGTGAATGAAATTTCCCTGTTCCTAACTCCACACAACTAGTAAGATGAGAGGTATCAACACCGAGAGATAGAAAGGGCTTAATGTTAGGTTGTGGAGCCTTTTTTCATGTGTGAAAGTGTTAAAGACTGTACACTAAGATTAATGTACACTTTCCTCAGTTATCTTGCCAGGGGTTTAGGAAATGTGCTTTTTCTCATATGGGCAGGATTTTTGACCCATAGGTTTATGGGACGGTTTTGGCCCATGGTTTTGATACCCACGGTTTTGTAAAACTGCTTAAGTAGTTGTCTACTTATGTGGTTTTGTGCATATGGTAGGTATTATGTAACATTGCAAATGTGTTTTGAATTTGGGTGTGAATTTTGTAGAGTTTGTTGAGCATAGCTCCAAACAGATTTGGGTATTGTATTAAGAGAGCGGTGGCTTGTAATAAAATCTGAGCAAGTGATTCTTGGTGGATGTAGCCCAAATTGGGTGAACCATGTTAAATATTGTCTCTTTGTGTTGTGTTATTATTATTCTACACTTTTATTTGAGATCTGTAATATTTTCTACATATTAGTTTCTACTGTTGCGATTCTATGAGGGATTATTCGCATATTTTATCCCTTATTTCCTAACAATTGGTATTAGAGCCTGGTTTGGTTTGCTGAAGTGTTGAATCATAGGGAAAGTTTTATCTTGAGTGGGAGCTATGGAAGATGATGGAAGATCAAGGGTTGATAAATTCAATGGGCAAAATTTTAGTCTTTGGAAGATGTATATGGAAGATTACCTTTATCAGAAGGATCTTTATATTCTATTGTCTGAGAAGGTGAACAAACCCTCGAGCATGACGGATGCTAGAATGGAATGTTCTGGATGGGAAGGAACTTGGGACAATCGGCTATGTCTTGCATCTTCGGTAGTATTTAATGTTTTAAAGGAAAAGACTACAAAAGAACTGATGGATGTATTAGGGAAGTTGTATGAAAAACCCTCTGCCTCTAACAATATATTTTTAATGAAAAAGTTGTTTAATATGAAGATGTATGAGAATGGTTCAAGTAGCATATCATTTAAATCATTTTAATATGGTTGTAGATATGCTAACTTTGGTTATAATATAATTTGATGAAGAAGTTAGGGCTTTATTAATTTTGTGTTCTTTTCCTGAGAGTTGGAATAGCACAGTAATTTTGGTAAGAAACTCGGTTCGGATAAATCAAAGTTGAAGTATGAGGATGTTTTAGGGGTTATTCTAAGTGAGGAAATGCAAAGAAAAATCTTTGGGCAATCTTATACTTCAAGGAATGCTTTGACAAGTGGAAACTAGAGGGAGATAAAAGAATAGAGGAAGCCATGGAAAATCGAAATATTGGGCAAGGTCAAAATGAAAAAGAAAGATAGTATGATGGCACTATGGAAAGTATGGGCATGCAAAGAAGGAATGTTGGGAGCTTTGGGATAAGAAGAAACAATAGGAAGAAAAAAAGGAGGCAAATGTGGCAATGGGTAATGTATGCCAGGATGCTTTGATTCTTTCTTTGCACAATATTGTTAAATCTTGGGTTTTAGATTCGGGGGATTCTTTCCATGATACTCCACAAAGGAATTATTTTGTTGATTATGTTTAAGGATATTTTGGGCATGTTTTTATTGGTGATGATGAGCCTTGCAGTATAGTTGGAAAAGGATTTGTTTGGGTTAATATGCGAGAATGGGAGTACATGGCTATTGAAGGATGTCAGACATGTGCCTACTTTAAAATGAAATATGATATCGTTGGGCCAGTTGGGAAGTGATGGTTGTACTATGATTTTATAGCGGACTCTTGGAAGGTTACCAAGGGTTCTCTTGTGGTAGAAAGAGGTAAGACGGTTGGAATCCTATATTTAACCACTTATAGCACTAATGTTTGTAATATTGTTGCACTATATTCTTAGTCATATGAGCCATAAGGGCATGGAGATAATAAAGAAGTACTTTCCCAAATATACGAAACAAGTTTGGAGTTCTATGAGGACTACGTATATGGGGAAGAAGTGAGTAAGGTTTCTCACGGTTAGACCTACAAAGAAAGAGAATAAGTTAGAGCTAGTGCATTATGATGTGTTAGGGCTGACTCGGGTATCATCTCTTGTGGGTTCAAGTTATTATGTTACTTTTATTTATGATGTAACAAGGAAAGTTTGGGTTTATTGTATTAGAAACAAATATGATGTATTTGACAATTTTGTTAAATGGAAATCCTTGAAAGAAAATGAAACAGTCTTAAGCTAAAATGTCTCAAAGTTAGATAATAGAGGTGAGTATTACAATAATGAATTTGATGATTACTATTCTAAGAATGGAATCCACAGGCAAAAGATGGTTCCAGGAACTCCACATCAGAATGGGGTGTTAGAAAGCATGAACAAAACAATAATGGAACGTGTTAGGAGCATGGGGTTATATGCAAGACTGCCTCTTTATTTTTGGGAAGAAGCGGTAAGCACAACTGTGTACTTGATAAACAGAGGACCATCAAGTGCCTTGGATGGAGGCATACGTGAGGAGGCTTGATATGGTAAGAAATTTTATTATTCATTTCTTAGACTCTTTGGGTGTGAGGTGTTTGTCCATATAAACAAGGATGATAAGACCAAGCTAGAGGGTAAATTAAAAAAATGTACTTTCATTGGTTATAGTGGTGATGAATTTGGATATAAATGTCGGAGTATTAAGGACAAGAAAATCATTCAATCTAGGGATGTGGTATTTAATGAGAAATTCATGTATAAGCAACAGTTATAGGAAAACAGGGAAGAATCAAAGAAAGAATATGCAATGGTAAAGGATATTTTGGATGGGAAAGTGACACATGAATCATTTCAAGAACCTCCTCAATAGGAACCCCAAACTCCTATACCGAGAAGGTATTCTAGGGTAGGAAGAGAACATGAATATTTTTATCCTTCTATTTATTATTTATTACTCACTTGTGATAGTTGAGAGTTAGAGAGCTTTGATAAAGAAATGCAGGTAGATGCCAACAAGAAGTGGGAGCAAGCCATGGATGAGGAGCATCAGGCTCTCATGGAGAACCAGACATGGGATTTGGTGAAGCTACCCAAGGAAAAAGAGTATTATAGAACAAGTGGGTATTCAGAGTCAAAGAGGAAGGAGGCAAGAAAATATACAAGGCCCAAGTGGTGGTCAAGGGGTTTGTACATAAAAAAGGTATAGATTTTGATGAGGGTTTTTATCCTATAGTAAAAATGACTTCTATTAGAACTGTTCTTGGAATAGTTGCAGCAGAAGACTTGCACTTAGAGAAGCTTGATGTAAAGACTACATTTCTCCATGGTGATTTGGAGGAGGATCTATATATGTAGCAACAGGAAGAGGGATATGAGGTCAAAGGTAAAGAGGAGATGGTGTGTAAACTGAAGAAGATTTTGTATGGCTTGAAACAAGCTCCACGTCAATGGTATAAGAAATTTTATAGCTTCATGATGGAGCAAGGTTATATTATATGTCATTCGACCATTGTGTGTATATAAAGAAATTTGAGGATGGTAGTTATATTATCTTGTGTCTGTATGTGGATGCCATGTTGGTTGTAGGTAAAAACATGCAGAAATAAAAGTAATCAAGAAGCAACTAAGTGAATCCTTTGCTATGAAGGATTTGGGGGAAGCTAAAAAATCCTTGGTATGAGGATATCTCGGGATAGGAAGGAATGAAAGCTGACTTTATCTTAGGAAGAGTACATTAAGAAGGTCTTAGAGAGGTTTAATATGCAGGATGTTAAACCAGTTGGGACTCCTTTGGTAGGCCATTTCAAGTTATCAAAGGAGCAAAGTGTCCCAAGATAGAGCAAGAGAAAAACCATGTCCAAGGTACCTTAATCATTAGCGGTTGGTAGTTTTATGTATGCCATGGTGTGCACTAGGCCTAATATTTCCCATGTAGTGGGAGCGGTGAGTAGATTTATGAGTGATCCAGGTAGAGATCACTGACAGACAATAAAGTGGATCCTTCGGTATTTGAGAGGGACCATGGGGATAATTTTGTGCTACAAAGTGGATCAGACACCATTTTATGTGGCTATGTAGATTTAGATATGGCTAGAGATGTAGACATCGGTAGGAACATGACGGAGTTATGTTTACACTTTGTTGGTGGGACAACATTAAGATGGATTTCACAACTACGAAGCTGGTGGCTTTATCAACCATGGAGGTTGATTATGTTGGTGCCACAGAGGAAAAAAAAAGAAATGATTTGTTTACAACAATTTCTTGAGGATTTGGGGATTAAGCAGGAGGAAGGAAAGCTACATATTGATAGTCGAGTGCTATACACCTAGCTAAGAACTATATTTTCCACTCTAGGATGAAGCATATATAATTAAGGTACCATTTCATTAAGACAAGTTTGGAGGAAGAGAAGTTGAACCTGGAGAAGATTCATACCAATAAAATTCTTGTAGGCATGATGACCAACATGGTCATAAGGGAAAAAATGAATCTGTGTTCAGCTCTGGTTGGTCTTCATGGAAACTAGTGAAGGGTTGAGAAGCTTGCTCAGAGGAAAACTAGTCTCCAAGTGGGAGATTGTTAGGATGTGGAGCTTATTTTCATGTGTGAAAGTGATGAATACTCTACTTTAAGAGTACTATACACTCTCCACAGAGTTGTCTTGATGGGGTTGGGGGCGTAGCCCCAATAATTGTTTTTTGGCCTGAAACAAAACGTGCTGATATACCAAGGAAATGTGATTTTTCTCATATGGGCAGGTTTTTTAACCCGTAGGTTTATGGGATAGTTTTTCCCATGGTTTTGATACCCATGGTTGTATAAAATGGCTTTGTGCATATGTAGGTATTATGTAACATTACAGATGTGTTTTGAATTTGGGTGTGAATTCTATAGAATTTATTGAGCATAGCTCTAAACAAATCTGGGATTGTATTGAGAGAGCGGTGGCTTGTAATAAAATCTAAACAAGTGATTCTTGGTGGACGTATCCAAAATTTGGTGAACCACTTTTAATATTGTCTCTTTGTTTTGTGTTATTATTATTTTGCACTTTTATTTGAGATCTGTAATATTTTCTACATATTAGTTTCTATTGTTGTGATTCTGTGAGGGATTATTCTGTATATTTTATCCCTTATTTCCTATCACATAAGTAATGGAATTTTGGTGAATGGTAATGATGAGGGAAAGAAAAGGATTTGAGAAAACCAAATTGAGACACCACAACCTTACTCTACTCAAGTTTGCTTCATAGTTTAGAATGTGAATTTCTTTCTAGTTTATATATACTTAGATCCGTAGACGGCCACTTAGTTGAAAAATCTGGTTTTGAGATTCTAAGCTCTTTTGGAATTTTAGACATCTAACTCACTTTTTTTTTTATTTATGATTTCACAATATTTTAATGAGCTATTTCTAACTTTAAATTTTTTCAAAGAGACCCCACACATTGCCCTATGCTACCAATAGGAAGTATGGGTTTATCACCATAGACAAGGTGTAGGCGAGTAAGGTATTTTCTCTCCTTTCCTAACCCTACATCACTAGTAAGAGACGTAGGCTTGACACCGAAGGTTGGTAAGGTTGAGATTTGTGTAAATTAATTTTTTTTTGTAGACTTTCATTTGAATTATTTATCTAGGAAAAATGGCTAGAATGATCTTATTTCTAAATATATGTTTATGGGATAGATGTGAAATTGTGATGCTTCTAGAATAGACTAGTGGAAAAAACACCGAACCTAGAAGAAACTATAAGGAAAAACAAGTATGCAGGCCTTGGTATGATTATTATCAAAGCTTTGTCTTATCTTTCTTTGATTGATGAAATGATTTGAAAAAAACTGATGACATTGTGGAGATTTGAAGAGATGTGATTTGAATTTTTTTCCAATGTTTTCAGAAATTTTAGGAATTGCTATGAGAATAAGTCCCTTGATTACACATTCACGAAATGGAGAAGTAGATGAAAATTAAATGTGAATGTAGTATTGTACATATGGAAATAAAAGTGAAACTACATAGAGAAGAACCATGGTCCTTAAAATTTTCATTCTCTTGACAATGGACTACCTTTCTAGGTTTAAAATTACAACCCTTTCCTGAATTTTATAAGTCCAATCATTAAAATCATTTGTTTGAAAGAGGATTTCCTGTACCTCTTTGTCATGGTTTTGAGACATGGTGTGTGGGTGAGGATGACTATGTTGCTTGGCCTTGTTTCTTATGTAGAGAATTGTGTTTACTAAATGATGTGACCTTGTCGCATGGATATGGAAAGCTTAGTTTCGTAAACACATGGGTTGAAGTGGGGTTTAGAATAGAACAACCCTTAAAGATTTTTTTGATGGGCATCATTTCAATCTTAAATTTTCCTTCTTCGTCTGTTAATTCTATCATGTTTACACCTAGACCTAGGTCATCGGAGGGAAGATATGCTAAACCGAGAAGACTACCCATCCTTTGTGGTTCAAATGGGAGGAAGATCAGATCGTCACTCTCTAAGAGTTTCATAATTTCCACTATGGTTTTAGTGCACACTATTTCCATAGTTATTGATTTAGCCTTATCTGGTTTTTCCATCTCAAATGTTTTTGGGTCAATGACTTCATCCTTCAGCACGCTCGGGGTGATCAAGACTAACTCTTTTGATGGAGGTGGTTTGTTCAATTGACTCGCAAGAAGTTCATACTCCATATGAAATTATTTCTTATTCTTGAGGTTTTCTAAGTGTATATCGAAGGGCTTAGGATTCCCTTGAGTGATGAAGACCTTCCCCAAATGGAGGAATATAATCTCTTAGAACATGATAGAAGGGATAGCATTCATTTGATGAATCTAGGGTCTCCCAAGGATCATGTTATAAAGTGTTCCCTATCGATAATGTAAAAACCATCAAGATATATTTTGGACCAAGCGTGATTTGGAAGAAATATGGTTCTTATCAAGGTCACTTTAAGACCTGTTGTACCTTCGTAATGTGTTTCTTATAGAGGAATAAGTTGTCTCTCCATATCCCAAATTATGCAAGAAAGAGAAGGGAACCAAATTTACAGCAACCCCGTCATCAATCATGGATCTCTTAATGTAATTGTTATAAACCCATACTTGTAAAAATAAGACAGGATCACCTCTTCGAGCAATTTCAGCATCAGATGGCATCTTGTCTATATAAAAACAAACCTAGTATCCCTATCATTCGTTATGAAGGATGTATGTCAAAGTCAATATGATTTATTTGAGTGCTAGGAGGTGGCGTAACATGGATTAGGTGACCAAGACCTAGTGCATTGAGCAACATAGAATGATGCACAGGTGAATTCTTCAGAAAATCTAGAAACAAAATGTGAGAAAAGGTCTTGCTCAAATCTGATATTAAATCATAGGCTCCTACCAGTTTTATGATTGTAGGAACATCATCCTGTGGGAAGGAAAGAGTAGGTAGGGGTTTTGAAATGTTCTCCCTATTCTGATTTGTTACATTAATTTCATGTTCAACCTCTAGCTTAAATAATCCCAAGATTTTTGTATTATTGTTTGAACCAAGGTTAGGAGCAACCCGAGAATTGTCAGAAGTTGAGGTTTCATGATCATTGTTCCCTATAGTGATGCCCTTATTTATATTTTGAGGATTCACTTGGGAATCCATAGGATGTTTAGGGTTTGTATTTTGAGGTGTGACAGGTTCGGTATGACTAGGCTACATGTTTGTTTTAGGATTTTCTAGGAACATGTCTACAAAGAGCTACCTTTGGTTTTTGGGAAGTCTTTGCAGAAACTTGTTGCAATCGCAGAAATTCCTATTGTCATGACCCCAAACCTTATGGAAACGAAAATATAGGTTATGATCATAATCTCTTGGCCTTTGATAAGCATATTACTATTTTTATTATAACCTTGGTTTTATTTTTGGAACCGATTGTTATATCTCGTGGTTTGTTGCCCCTTGGCCAAAATTTTGGTATTGGTTTGGGCCTTGGGTTTGATTTTATTTTTTGGAAAATGATTTACATCAAATGTTTTGATAGATGACATAGTGTTAGGTCCTCATCAATTGGTTCAGTGTGAATATTTCTAGATTCTTCAATCTCTATGATCTTGTGGTAAAGTTGAAGGAATAGAATGTCTTGGAAAATTAGTAGATTTGTACAGTTGAGTCTATCCATAGGAATGGAATGAAAGGATTTTGGTTTATCTAATCATCTCTTAAGTTTGACTTGTACACTTGTAGCTAAGTCATGTCATTCTTAATTGTTACATCTTCTTGAAATCGAAGCTAGGTGGATCTTTCTCTTTCCATCCAAAGACGGTTTCTCCCACCTCTGAGAGGTTGTGAATGTGATTCGATCTTATTGATTGTATCATTTTTGTTTAGAAAAGATGATTAGGCCTTGGTCCCTCTAACTAAAACTTTTTGATGATTTGGAATGTCTTATGATGGTTGATATTTCATGTAAGTTGTCTAGAAAATTCTCTTAAACACACCTGCTTCTTGTTGTAGCTAATGTGTTATTATTCTTGTTTATATTGGGAGTACTTCATCTTTAAGATCTGACTTGCATAATGCAAATGCATAATTTAGTCCAAGATCTTTCGAGGTGCATGTCTTCTTTGTTTAAAAGACTTTAAGTATTTTGTGATTGGGTCTGTACCAGTCTTTTATGACTCTCTTTACTTGTGAAGGAATGATGGAATCTTCTTCTAATTTTTTTGATTGACTCCTTTCTCTTTGTTTCTCCTCTAAGGTAAGTTTTCATCGTTGTTTTCTTTGGAAACTATAGGAGATTATATGTTGTACTCTCTTCTCTGAGTTGTGAAATGTAATTCAAATCTTATTGAATTGGAAGAGAAATTATGATTTTTTTCCCTTCGTTTGTCTTAACCCTCTATTTTGTTCCTCTTGATAAAGAATTGATTGGTTCAGTTTGTATTAATTATTAGGATTACAAATGAGTAGCTAAATTTAATCCTAATTATTTACTTTGACTTGTGTTGAATGGAAACAACATTTGGTAATGTGTGACTAGTTGAAAGCTAGTGGACGAATGAATATTTTCCTATTTCTAACCTGTGTGGCCTGAAGAACTAAGGCTATATCTTTGGATTTAAATTATAGGTAGCACCTAAAATAGGAATCTCTTATTTATTATGTTAATAGATCAACTTAAAACTTTCATGACGGTTGAATAATCTTAGTTATAGATGCTTTTAGTTGGAATATGCTAATGTTGAGTTTGATAGTTCTTACTTATTAAAAAGCATCTCTATTTTGGAAAATATAGGGTTTAGTTTCTTATGGTTAATTCGGGTTGAATGAAGTAAGAAATAAATAGTTGGTATCTTTTTGGGATGAGATAAGTAATTGAAATGAAACATTACTTATCCGATTTAATTCTTTATAAAAATAATGACTGAAGAGAGTTGATTATATCATGATATTTTCTAAAATTTATGTTTTTGATCACTTGTTCTTCCTTTTATGATTGTTATTTCTTTATGATGTATCCAACTGTTTAGCTTTACTTTTTCATAAAAGTAGAGTTGGTTTTATGAAACTTGATTAGTTGAGAGCACATCATTTTCATGCGTAGTGCTTATCATGCTCGTTCAATGAAATAACCTATGCTAGCAAGTTTTGTAGATGGACTTCGTAAGTAATAAAGGAAGGAAATAACTTTTATGATGTTAATTGTTACTTAAAGACTGGATCTTTTATGAAGAAATCGTATTCATTATGGAAATGTATTGAAAGAAGAAAAGTTGTATTCATTTCTGATCTTGAAGATGTTTGACATGACATATGTCTAAAATGCATGATCTTGTAAAATATGTATATCACCATGATGAATTGAAAAATATTGAGAGTTACCTTTTCTTGATGTGTCATCCTTCTTGTGCATTATGTGAAGGAAATTTGTAATCTTATCTTAATTGCTCTTATTCTTGTCTGAATGGATCCTTTCTAGTTAACATTAAATAAGTTGGATGGAAGGGAATTAATTACTATATCCCTTAATCAAAATGCAGCTTATTAAGTTGGCATGCATGGATGTTCTTTTACTTGAGTCTTTATAGTTTATTAAAGATGTCAATGAAAGTGTAACTTAATCATGATAATTTGCATAATGGAAAAGGAATAATGAACCCTAACTCATGAAAAGAAAGAGGAAGGTGTACCTCCTCTCAAGAAATACCTTGATAGGTATAAAGAAAATGTAAGGTAAACAATAACATTTATCAATTAGAATTCATCTCAATGAAGTCTACTATTATTGAACCTGTTATGGAACTTAAACTGGTTATGAATGGTTGTGTAGTTTTGAGTAAATATTATTGAGGTTATTGTTCTATTTTAATTAACTAAACCCTAAGGTATGAGGTTAATGAAATAAAAAAGGGCAATCATGAAGTTTCTACTTCACCTTGACAACTCAAATGTGGATGTCAACCTTAAGGGCTAATTGACTTAGGTTTAGCAGGGTTGTTGCAATTAAATCTTAATTAAGAAACACATTTGTATAAATAACTTCTAGCTATGGTATGTACATCGAGAAGGGTGATTCCGTCGGATGTTGGCACACACCATCTGCAAAATGGTACCTTCATGAAGACTTGGGTCTTCACAAGGATACAAAGTTTCGATTGAAATGTTCAATGACCCTCGAATCTGAATCATCTAGATCTACATAAACTTGGACTTGTTCTTAGTTTTACTCTAGGTTAGGATAGAAACATGTTTTGGTACAGGGGGTAACTAATGATGACTTAGGGTAACTAGACACATGCAATTGAATTAGGTTGATTGATTATGTCATGCACCCTTAGTCATCGTGAGAAATTCCTTATACCAAACTATGTACTAACTTGGGCTATGGTTAAACCTCAAACAAGTCGACTAACAAGAGTCGGTGAAGACCATTCTAGATAATACATGAGTGGGGTAAAGGACATATTCTGTTTGACTAGTATTTAATCTAGGAATAGTAACATGAACATTATGTTAGAAATTTTTAGCCAAAGTATCGCAAGCTACTGGTTGTGTTGTCCTATGTCACCTAGTTAAAGAAATGGGATTTCAAATGAATATTAGTAAAAAATATTCAGATAGGTTTCTTAAACCAAATACTCAATACCTAGAATAGGGTAAGAGGACCAAGTATACTTAGTATAAAACACCTTTAGTTAACATGAGAGATCGGTTGGAAACTGAGTCATGAAATGAGAGATCGGCATTCACCAATTCATTTACAACTGCATATGGTTATCTATTATGAGATTGATTTGCATGGAATGTGAGTTCTAAATTATGATTATTTAGAATAGAGAACATTATGTATATAAAAAAATTCCCCTTGTTTCTAAATTTTTAAAATGGGATTGTTACTATATCTCGCATCACTCCCTTTCGACCATTTTGGCTCTTTCTTTGCACCAATGTAAAGTGGGCCATGTTGTTGCAAATCAGCATCACCCCTGGATGTTGATCGAGACTTCTAGTTTTACATCTTTGACATCCGGTGTGATTGCACAACATTGAATCCTTTCCCCAAGTTTGGGACTTGTAAAATGGGAAAGGAATCTCCATATTAGAGGTGGTTCCTCAACTCCTCTAATCGGATATGTCACTTGCAAGTTTCAGAGGTTTGAATTCCTAGTTCCTACTCTAAATTCCAAGGGGACAAAGATAGGGAATGCAAGAAAATGAAGCTAATGCTAATGAATTGATGCACCAAACGAGTTATAGACAGCTGATACTTTGCAAAACATACACAATCCATAAGGAAACACAAGACAAAGCATGCACAAATTGCTCAAAATGTAATGAAAGATCAGGAAAACAATGATAGATATATGAAAGGATTGAGGGATTTTAATCACAGTGCATATATCAACATTTCAGATCCAATACAATGCATTACGGTGATCAAGAAAAAAAAGGAGGTGTTGTATTACATGGAAAGCTAAAAATATTCACAAATTCTACCAAATAGGAAGAAAAAGGAAAGTTACAGAGTGAAAAGTGTCTCCCTTGCAAAAATGAACCCATTCTAGCTTTTTTTACAAGGCAAGCCACGACCCCGTGGAGAGAGAAACGTGGCAAAACATGCGAAGATTCAAACATTGACCAAAATGCAATCAAAACAACATGGGCATCCTTACAGACCCATCCCTTGACATTTTTAACCATGCTAGGAGAGAATGCGAGCCATTCTTCATTAAAAATGGTGGTTGAAACGTCATTTCAGTCCATGACCACGTGCTAGAGGAATTTTTGATTTTATCTCTCCAAACTCTATCAAAATGCAAAAATGACCCCAAATTCTTGTAGAGAATTTCACCAGCTTTTCATTTATATAAAGAACGTGAAAAACCAAGCTCTGGATCGAAAGATATGGGCGTTTAAAGTTTTAGGGCAAAACAGGGCCAAATCAAATTGGCGGGTGAAAATTTGAATTTTTCACCTTTTTTTGCATTTGGGAAAAATTCCCAAAAAATCCCCGTGCTCTACCTTTCTAGGTGCCACGTGGCACATTTTTATTGGGCGCGGGCCCATCCTACTTCATTTTCCTTTGTTTTACCTTGGGAAAAATTCCTAAAAAACTCCACCAGGCCGATGAGTTGAGGCCATGTGGCGTGTCTGCCGATTGGACGCGGAACTGTCCTTCCTAAATTTTCATGAGACCACTTTGACCATTTTCAACCTGGACACATGGCATAATTCCATTGGCTCACATTTTGGGAGGTGGGATTTTTCCTTTTAAATTTCCTTTGTTTTCCCTTAGGAAAATTTTCCCAATTTCTCCCCGCCTCCCACCGGTCTAGGACATGTGGCCTAATTTCATTCACCACGGGCCCTCTGCAAATATTTTTACTTTGTTCACAATATTTTGGAAAAAATCCCAATTTCCTCCCGTGCTCCACCTTTCCGGGTTCCGGTGACACATGGCCTTCGCTGATTGGTCGACGGGGTAGCGGGCCAAAACTTTCTTTTTGAAATTTGGCGAAACACTTCGCCAAAATTCTAACTTCTCCTCCACCCTCCGAAACTCCTACACCATAGGACACGTGGCACAATATGATTGTGCACGGGCCTTCCTTCCAAAATTTTCCATGTGCCAACACTTAGTCAAATTTTGCAAATTTCTCCCTGGACACGTGGCGACGTTCTATTCGTCGGCGGGCTGCGGGGAAAAAATCTTCCTTTTGAAATTTTGCCAAACACTTGGTAAAAACCAAGTTTTCTTCCGACCCCCACCACTTCCTTGGACACGTGGTGGCATCTCATTGGCTGCGGGCCTTTCAGGGAAAATTTCCCACAAAAACTCCGCCGAGCCATAACTTCAAAAATACATGGAGTTAGGAGGAAAACTTTACCTTTCTGGAAAGATGAGAAAGATATCTATCCAATGGTGCCATTTCCAGAAAGTTTTGAGTCCAAAAGCAAAAATTTATGACTGAGGCACAAGAGAGGGAAGAATGAAAGGAGTTAGCCACAAAATGAGCAAAGTGGGCACATTTTGGATAACAATTTTGGTGACTCAAAGGGGTCATCTGCCTACCAGATGAAGTTACTAGTTTCCTGAAGCAATCCATTGGGCATGGAGTCATCAAATTCTCTGTCTGGTACCCCAACTGACTAGAAAACTTCAAGGAGGGAGATGGAATATCATCTAATGGAGTAAGGCCTGCAAACACATTCCCAGGAACAACAAGCATGTGCCAAAGCACTTAGGGAAAATAAAAATAAACTACAGCAAAAAAATGTGCACAAGCACTTGGAGGAATGGAAACCTAAGCTAATATGTACAAGGTAGATAATTCCCTTTGAAGATAATGCTTTAGATAGATCCCATTGATTGGGATCTGCAATTCTTTTCCATCCAATGAAGACAATTGGAAAGCATTGTTGTCCTTGCATTTTGTGACCATGTATGGGCCACTCCAAATGGCATCAAATTTTGCATGCCTTCCCAATTTTTCTCTATCTGCATCCCATTTTAACACTAGATCTCCAACTTGGAAGGATCTATTCTTGGCCTTTCTATCAAAGGTCTTCTTGATCAAAGCTTGATCCTTCTCCATTGCTCGGGATGCTTGATTTCTGATTTCTTGGAGCTCCATCAATTCTACATATCTAACCTCCATGGGCCCAAACTCCAACAAATCCAACTGTTTCATGAGCTCCAATGTTGGCAACTCAAGTGACATGGGCAAAATTACATCTCTCCCATAAACAAGCTTAAATGGAGAGCTACCTGTAGATCTCTTGGGAGTTATCCTATCAGCCCATAAGGCTGATTTTAACTTAGTCTGCCAAGCCCTCTGATTTTCATCAAGAGTCCTCCTAATGATCCTTAACAAGTTCTTGTTTGTAGATTCGGCCTAGCCATTACCCTGAGGGTAATAATTTGATGAAGTACTTAGGTAGATCCCATTCTTGACAGCCCATTCAGTCACCTTGGACCTAATGAATGCCAATGCATTATCTAATATTATTGTAGCAGGTATGCCAAATCTAGTTTTTATTCCCTCATAAAAGTCTAGGATGCTAGATTCATTTGCTTCCTTGAGTGCTACTACTTGAGTCCATTTGCTGAAATAATCTGTGGTTGTTAAAATCCATTTGTGCCCTTGGCTTGAATTGGGATGAATGACTCCAATGAAGTCTAGACCCCATTACATGAATAGCTAGTCAACTGAAATTAGATGCAATGGAAGGGTAGCTAGCCTCTTATTACCTGTGAAGAATGCACAATTCTTGCACCTCTTGATCCATGCATAACAATCACTAAAAATCTTGGGCCAATAATGCTTGACCCTCATGATCTTTAGATTTGTCACTCTTGGTGCAAAATGACCACCAGCTAGTCCACCATGGAACTCTTCCAACACTGTATGAATCTAATTTGTACCAATGCATCTCAATAGTACTCCATTCACATCCCTTTTGAACAAAACACCATCAACAAGGGCATATGGGACAGCCTGCAATCTGAAGTGTCTTCTTTTGTTCTTGTTCATCTCTAAAGGGCATAGACCTGTGCTTAGGAAGTGCATCATGTCTTGGGTCTAGCAAGGAATGGGGACACCATTATTTTCCTCTTGAATGCGTCCTTGCTCATGGCTTCTTGCAACGCCAAAACAACCTCCTTCTCATTGCATGCTTCCTTTTGTTTGCTCAAGATCAGCTGCTCACATAATCCTTTTCTCTCGACCAACTTGGTGACTTTGATCTAAATGTCATACTCCATGACATGAGTAATCCAGCCTACTCTCTTTTCATTCAGGTCTTTGTTGAGGAGGAAGTCCTTAACTCCCACATGAGAAACCAGCAACTGAACCTTGTTGTTTGAAACTAGATGCTTGAATTTCTTTAAGCTTCGATTACTACAAGGACATGATTCTCAATGAAATAATATCTCACCTCATAGTCCTCCAGGATTTGGGTGAAAGAAAGTAATGGATGCTCATCATTATCTTTTTGTTGTACCAAAATTACAGAAATAGTATCATCACCCCCAAATGCATAGAGGATGAAATCCTTAGAGAAATCCGGGTTGATGAGAGTTGGGGCTTGAGAGATGGCTTCTTTGATTGCTTCAAAACTTTCCTTGCCTTCTGCTATCCATTTGAAAGCCATGCTTTTCTTTAACATCTTGGTGATAGGCCTGACAAGGGCTGTCAAAATTTGGGACAAACCTTCGAACAAAATTAATTCTCCCCAAGAAACTTTGAAGGGCCTTCTTGTGGCTTGGCAATGGTAGTGCTCTTATGGCTTCAACTCTTTCTGGATCAATTGCTAATCCTTCTTTAGAGACAATGTGGCCAAGGAGCTTTCCTTCATGTGCTAAAAAAATACACTTTTTAGGATTCAAGGATACTCCAAACCTTACGCACCTTTGGAACACTTGTCTCAAATGAAAGAGATGGTTTGCTGCATTTTTGAAAAAACAGGTGATATCATCAAGATATATTAGCACTATGTTGTTAATCAAATCCTTGAATGCCATGTCCATTGCTCTTTGAAAAGTAGCTCCAGCGTTGGACAGCCCAAATGGAATTTTCATGTATGTATAAGTTCCTATTTGGTTGTAAATGTTGTCTTGAACTTATCTTCTTCCTTCACCATAATCTGATTATACCCTGAATAGCCATCAAGCAATGAAAACCTCTCGAGATCCAGCAACAACCTACAAAATCTGTTCCATAGAAGGAAGTGGGTAATGATCCTTGAGAGATGCTCTATTCAAATCTCTGAAGTCAACACACAATCTGATTTCCCCACTCTTCTTTCTAACTGGTACTAAGTTGGCCACCCAACTAGAATGCTTGATAGGAAAAATGATTCTTGATTCTATCAACTTATTCAATTCTTTCCTCATGAGAGGCTCCATGTGGGGATTGACTGGCCTTTGTTTTTGCCTGATGGGTTTAGTACTTAGATCCAATTCAGTGGTGTGTTGAGCTAACTCAGGATTGAAACCTTTCAAATATTCATAGCTCCAAGAAAACACATCAGGGAATTCTTGACAAAGTTGTATGAACTCATACCTTTCTTGCTTAGTTGTCATCTTACCAATTTGGAGTGATTTTCCTCCTTCCACCGAGATGGACACTGAATCTTCTCCCTTGACTTGGATGTTTGCTTTCTCCTTCCTAAATTGGTCATTAGCATTGAAAATGGACTCCAAAGTAATAAGTCCCTTGGGTAGCTTGTTGGTTCTCAGCTGTACCACTTGGTCACCATACTACTACTCCAACTTTTCCTGATTTTTAGCTGAGAACTTAGCCTCTTCTTGCAAGAAATGGATGATTTGCTTATCATTTTCAAACACTTACCAACTTACATTATTATCTGGTACTGAGGGTCTAACAATCACGTGGATGTTTGGTTGTAGCTTATCTTTTTGAATGCTTTCAACAACGTCAAAGGCTGCCCCAACTCTGCAAGCCTGTCAAATGACTTGGTTCTCTTTTATAGGAATGGATTTTATACCAAAACCCTCAAAATATTCAATGAGGTCCCACACCCTATTTTTGTAGCACTTGAGTAGATCATTCTTGATAGCATGCTACCCCTTGGTTAACAATCAACTCACTGTCACCAAATACTTGCAAGTTCTTTATCCCTCTCTTGATCGACCAATGCAATCCTTGTATCAAAGCTTCATATTCAGCAAGTGTTATTAGAGCATGCAAACTGAAATCTAAAAGCTGAATAATACTTAACTCCTTGAGGTGAAACCAGCATAGCTCCTCCTCCTGCACCTTGTCTACTCCTTGATCCATCAAAAAACAACTGCCATACCTCATTGTCATCCTTATGGTATGGCTTGGTGATGCTAGGAATAGGCTGATTTTCTTCATGCATGCAATAGACTCCTAACTCAGATTCTTCTATTTCTTGATAAGGATCAAAAGCATGCACCTTGTTTGCCCATTCATCAAGAGTTAGATCTAGGATACTTCCAACCTTGGTGTCACTTCATCGGTTGCTTGGATAATCTTCTTGATCAAACATTTGAACAATTGGTATTGATCGACTTGGAGTGTAAGGCTCAATGTGGAAGTTTTCAATAGGTTCAGATCTGATTGTGGCCTTGGTTCCATATCTCGTTCAGAACAACATGTGTGACCAATCAGCAGATAAGTAACCTCCTGTGAAATCCCTTGATAGACATAGGGCAAAGAGTGGTGGAAGGTCTATTACGAAGACATCTTGTAAAACAAAAACATTCAGACATGCATGCAAAGTAAGACTTAAGTTTTTTATCACTCCAACTGTTGTTATTGTTGTCCCATCCAATTGCACTACCCCTTTGGATATGAATTCATACTGAATTCCCAACTGATCAACTATTTGTTTGGGCATTACTGAACTACTTGCCCCAGAATCAATCATGCAATTGTGTACTAATTGATTTCCAATGATCAATAAAACATAGAATGGAGGGGGCTTCAACACTTTACCTTGCTATCCTCCATGATTCCCCTCGAAGTGGGTAGCATTTGTGAGCACTTTCTCTTGCATTTGGACTTGCTGATTTGAAGTTAACCATCCGTCATGGCAGCTTGTAGTAAATCTCTTTGGCCTGGGATAGATAGTGATTCCCACATTGATATGTTTACATTTGTCTTCTTCATCTGATCAATGATGTTGAATGGAGATGAAGCATCTCTCTGTTGTCCCCTAGCCTACACATTCATTCCTTGCACATGGGCAGCAACAACTGGTATTTGAGTTGGCTTAGGAGTTGTTTTAGGCAGTCCTTGCATGTTTGGGATTGAATTTTGTTTGCCAATAGTTTGTGGAGTGATAGAAGATTGTGGATTGCTTGGGGCTAATGGCTGTTCTTCACCCAAATTTCTCCTTTTTGACCTTGTGTTGGCTGCAACACTTTGGGGAATTGTTTGATTCATGCCACAAAAATCTTCTGCCTGCCAGTTTACAAATGTGGCATCATTTGGAGCTGATTGTTGTTGGAATGTTTCTTGTTGTTGGTTACTTCCTTGGTTACCTTCACCTTCCACACCAGTAGTTGTCACCATTAATGCTTGATTCAAGGCACCGTTGAAGCACATGGATTGGTTATGAGGTTCATTGCATGGGAAACACCAATCATACTCTTGAGCTATATTGTTTTGTACTGGCACTAATGCTTTAGAGGCAGATGTAGCATTGGGATTATAGGGCTGAAATGGTCTGTTGGCAAGAGGCCTTGCTTGATTTGGATTGGGTGGTCTTTGAGGTTGATATGGCTGCCTGTTGGGCTAAGCTTGGGGCTAGAAAGAAGGTCTAAAACCTTGGGCTTATTGCCTCTTGAGTGTAACCAGCTCATTGCCTAGATTTTGCAATTGCTTCATGACTTCTTGAAGCTCATTTGAGGTACTAGAAGATGAAGTAGAAGCTTCACTTGAATTCTGATTTCTAGGAGTGGGAATAGGAGCTAAATTAGGTGTTTGATTAGTGTTTGGGCTCTCTAAACTTGGAAACAGTGGCATTGGAGGCCTAGGAGCTAGCTTGCCAGCTTGAATCAAACAATTTTCAGCTCTAATAGCAATGCTATAAGCAATGGGGATAGTTGTGCCTCCCATGGATTGAATTAACATAGAAATATCAGAATTTAAAGCTTTAAGGTAATAAAGGAAAGCACCTTCTGCTGTTGGCCTAACTACCACTAGAATTCTCTCCCAAGTCCTTTGAAATCTAAAATTAAAATTAGTTAGCTGCTCATTGGGAGCTCTCTTGATGGTTGTCAATCTGCTCCAAAAGGGACAAGTTGTCTCCCTTTTCTCCAAACTGCTCATGGAGGGCTATACATAACTAGTTCCAATTTTGAATAGAACCCGAGGTAAGACCCTGAACCATTGCAAAGCTTTCCCTTTGAATGAAGATGCCAACATTTTGACAGCAACTTACATCTCATTGATTTCATGGATTGCACAAATGTTAGCAATATCCTTAACATGATCACAAGGAGTAGTCTGATTCTCTCCAGTAAAGTATGGAATGTTCTTCAATGCTGCAACTGGGATTGGATTTTGTTCATTGAGAGCAAGTGGGCTGCTATCAGTGAAATTGACATAGGGGATGTTTTGTGCCATTCTAATTGGCCTTAGAACCCTTGTTGATTGAATGAAAGGCCTACCAGGTGGAGGAGTTGATAGAGTTTTGTTTGGTGGAGATGGAGACCTTTGAACCCTCCTACCACTTTGCCTTCTTCTTGGAGATAATCGTAGATACTCAAACAACTCTTCTTCTTCTCCACCCTTGACCTTGTGGTGATTCTTCTCCTGAGTTTTCAGGCCTGCACTACTAAAACCAGCTGATTATTCTTCCTTGGAGTCACCAGATGTGCAATTTAGGGCTCTTTTATGCAAGTAACTTGCAACAAATGCACATAAATTTGTTGCAATGAAGATGAATACCTCTAAGGTCCCACCGGGCATGCCAAAACTATTGTTGCAAATCAGAAGCACCCCTGGATGTTGATCAGACTTCTAGTTTGACATATTTGACATCAAGTGTGATTACACAACATTGAATCCTTTCCCCAAGTGTGGGACTTGTAAAATGGGAAAGGAATCTCTAGATTAGAGGCTAGTTCCTCAACTCCTCTAATCAGATATGTCACTTGCAAGTTGTAGAGGTTTGAATTCCTAGTTCCTACTCTAAATTCCAAGGGGACAAAGATAGGGAATGCAAGAAAATGAAGCTAATGCTAATGAAGTGATGCACCAAAGGAGTTGTAGACACTTGATACTATAAAAATACACAATCCATAAGAAAACACAACACAAAGCATGCACAAATTTCTCAAAATGTAATGAAAGATCAGGAAAACAATGATAGATATATGAAAGGATTGAGGGATTTTAATCACAGAGCATATATCAACATTTCAGATCCAATACAATGCATTACAGTGATCAAGAGGCAAAAAGGAGGTGTTGTATTACATGGAAAGGTAAAAATCTTCACAAATTCTACCAAAGAGGAAGAAAAAGGAAAGTTGCAGAGCTGAAAAGTGTCTCCCCTTGCAAAAATGAACCCATTCTCGGCTTTTACAAAGTGTAAGCCACAACCCCTGAGAGAGAGAGAGACACAGAAAACATGGGGAAGATTCAACCATTGACCAAAACACAATCAAAAACAAGATATGCGTATCCTTACATACCCATCCCCGACATTTTTAGCCACGCCGGGAGAGAATGCGAGCCATTCTTCATTAAAAACGGTGGTTGAAACGTCATTTCCGTCCATGACCACGTGCAGAGGAATTTTTGATTTTCTCTCTCCAAAATCCATCCAAATGCAAAAATTATTCCAAAATCTTGTAGATAATTTCACCATATTTCCATTGATATAAAGAACATGAAAAACCGAGCTCTGGATCGAAAGATATGGCCATTTGAAGTTTTAGGGAAAAACAGGGCCAAATCGGATTAGCGGGTGAAAATTTGAATTTTTCACCTTTTTTGCATTTGGGAAAAATTCCCAAAAAATCCCCACGCTCTCGCCTTTCTAGGTGCCACATGGCACATTTTTATTGGGCGCAGGCCCATCCTGCTTCATTTTCCTTTCTTTTCCCTTGGGAAAAATTCCTAAAAAACTCCGCCGGGCTGATGAGTTGAGGCCACGTGGCATGTGGCTTTGATTAGACGCGGCCTGTCCTTCCTAAAGTTTCCATAGGCCACTTTGACCATTTTCGACCTGGACACGTGGCATAATTCCATTGGCTCACATTTTGGGGGGTGGGATTTTTCCTTTTAAATTTCCTTTTTTTCCCTTGGGAAAATTTTCCCAATTTCTCCCCACCTCCCACCGGTCCGGGACACGTGGCCTGATTTCATTCACTGCGGACCCTCCGGAAATATTTTTACTTTTTTGCAATCTTTTTGGAAAAATCCCAATTTCCTCCCGCGCTTCACCTTTTCGGGCTCTGGTGACACGTGGCCTTCGCTGATTGGTCGACGGGCGGCGGCCAAAACTTTCTTTTTGAAATTTGGTGAAACACTTCACCAAAATTCTAACTTCTCCTCTCCGCCCTCCGAAACTCCCACGCCATAGGACATGTGGCATAATATGATTGTGCGTGGGCCTTCCTTCCAAAATTTTCTATGCGCCAACACTTAGTCAAATTTTACAAATTTCTCCCCCTGGACAAGTGGCGCGTTCTATTTTAGAAGACGGGTCCAGGAAAAAATCTTCCTTTTGAAATTTCGCCAAACACTTGGTAAAAACCAAGTTTTTTTCGACCCCGCCACTTCCTTGGACATGTGGCGGCATATCATTGGCTGCACGGGCTTTTCAGGGGAAAATTTCCCACAAAAATTCCGTCAAGCCATAACTTCAAAAATACATGGAGTTAGGAGGAAAACTTTACCTTCTCGGAAAGCCGAGAAAGAGCTCTATCCAATGGTGCCATTTCTAGAAATTTTTGAGTCCTTGAAAAAAAAAAATTTATGACTAAGGCACAAGAGAGGGAAGAATGAAAGGAGTTAGCCACAAAGTGAGTAGGGGGCAGCCACAAAATGAGTAGGGGGCACATTTTGGATAACAGACCATTCAGACTCAAAATTACCGACTCCCCACAACTTGGGTATCTAATTCCTCCTACGCCCGCATTGGTTCAAGGTGTCCCATTGAACTCGTAAGGTTTGTTGAGAGGTTCACCATCCTCTTTTCATTCCATGTGGTGATTTCATCTTTTTTTGGCATGTGTGTCCCAAGTTCACATGGGACATCCGAGACCCAATTTCTCGCTATTGCTGCATAACACCCTCGCTCTAGCTTGGCTGAGTATTTATTTTTTGCACCTTTGATGGTTTTTCTCAGTGCTCATCTAGGGACCCATTTCTCAAAATTACTTCATATGAACTTAGCGATCAATATGGCTTGGTCTACGTTTTGAGTTTTCTCACCTCTGTGGACCGAGCTAAGTTCAAACTGAGCTTGAGCTCTCTCATACATGTAAATTATAATGTTCTAATGGTTCACTGAAGGCTGTAGAACTGTTGTCCCCTCAAAATTTCCCTACTTTTGAGGAGTTCAAAATTGAATTTTTTGAGTTTATCTCCTTTTCTGTTGTTCTGGTAATGTGAAAAGTCAAAAAGAGAAAAGTTTGAAAAAATCTGCATTTATGGGTCACTTTGTGTGATTTACGGGTCTGTTAGACATTTCTATCCCAGATGTCCCAAGTTCATTCGGGCTCCCTGTTCACCGATCGGCCACTTTACCCGAAGTCCATTTCTTTTGGGCCCATCGGAACTTTTTGTCCCAAATAACACAAGTTCGCCTAGGCTCAATGTTCACCTTTCACCCGCATCACCGAATCATGCACTTCACGTAATTTCATCCCTCATGTCCCAAAAGCATTTGTGCATCTTTTTCCCATGACTCCCGATTAGCCGAATCATGCTTTCGCATCCCACGTGTCCCAAATGAACTAAAGGCCATCCGGGATAGTTTTTCCCGCTCTTCCCAAATATCTTTCTTTTCAAGTTGGTAGATGTATATTTAATGTGCTTCCCCTTATGAATTTTTACACACTTCGCTTTCTTGCTATCTATTGCTCATACCCTCGCAATCGGATTTTCTATGCGTATACCCGATTCCTTTGCAATTCCATCAAGATTTCAGTTTGTGACTATGTTATTTCAAGTTGCTATCAACATGAAGATTAAATTTCAAGGTCAGGAGCAAGTTTCACCGCTCGAGTCTGTCATTCCCGATATCGGGGACAGTGAAGTTCGCCACCTTGACTTTGGGGATTTCTAGACTAGGATGATAGAATCAAACCCTCTCCTATGGCACAAATGATTCATGATAGTGGCTTGGCATTTGCCACTGGTTTCCCAATCTTAGTGCAATGTGCAAATATGGTCCTCGCCTACGGTGCTCATTTCAATCCCGACTCAAGCGAACTAACAAATGTGCATGGAGAGCTCATTGCCAAGCTTGATGTCCCGCCATTGGCACTTCCCTAAGGATTCCTAAGATGGATAATTCTATAGTAATCTCTCAAAACTAGGCTCAGGCCCTCTTCGACCAGGATAGTGAGAAATACAAGGCGAGGGTGGCGAAGTCTTGGCTTAAAAACCCTAAAAAGGGGGCGTCCCATCTATCTAAGGTTCTGTTTCATGCTGATTTCAATGAGGAGATGTCAGATTTTATAATCCTACTAGCTCGGGTCTTACCCTCTACCAATGAGTTCCATTTCTGTATGTGCCCCCTTATCAACATGGTGTGTGAAGGAACTCAGAATATCAACTAGGCAGAAATCATCAACATGAACTTAGTAGAGTAGTTGTCCAATGTACAACAAACCAAGAAGTTCTACATGACTTCATACCTAATGTATACCCTAGCAGCATCAAGGAAATGGTTTGGATTCACATACATTGATGCTCATAAGGGTGACCCTGTATATGCCTACTACCCTCAATTCACCCTAGACACTAGCAATCGCAACTTCAGGAGGGTGAATGATGCTTTCACCATGTACATTGTAAGGCTTCTGGAGAGTGACACTACAAGGAGGTTCTCGGATGAAGCCATGAGCCTAATAGCGAAGTACGGTGCTTACTTCATCCAATTCAGAAAATTCTCCTATATCAGGCTTGCAGGCTATGAGAGCACCCCTCTTAAGCTCCCTATGTTCTGCAATGATAAAATGGCCTTGATAGAGATATGCAGGCAATTAGACAAGTTACACAGGACCTGCAGGGATAAGAAAATTACTGGCCTGCACTTCCCCATATCTTTGGGAAACTACACCTGCAAGACGGCTCTAGATGCACAAAACATAGAAAGAGCCCTAGCTCCCATCACTGTCCATTTCTTCAGGCCAAGAACTTGTTTTGATTTGAAGAAATTTATTGAACAGAACATCAAAATCAATTACTATCATAGGGCAGACATAGAAGACTATTGGGCTGACTGTGTTGATGATTTTGAGGCAAGAAGGAGACATTACAAAGGTTTTCTCTTCAACCGATTCAGGAGCTCAATTTGTATCTAGTCTGAAAGGGCTTCAGGATGATAATTCTGATCCGTTTTCATATGAGTATGACACCTTGATCAAACACACCCCCTTGGAGGATTTGGATTGGTTCAAAAATAAGAAAGATGATCTCGGCTGAAATCTTAGTCCCTATCTTAGTAAGAACCAAGATCTAGTTTGATAGGAAAGTCCGTGAGCTTAGAAGGCATTCAGGTGAGTCCTCCTCCAAGGATACTTCAACACCAAGGAAGGAAGCATTGACACCCAGTTCGGAAGCACCTGTGTAGACTCCTCCTACCTCCTCAACTAAAGGTCCTACATCCTCCACTCCTTCCTCATCCACTCAAGTATATCAGAAGAAAATCAAGGAGGTCAAAAAGGAGCCTGTTGAAGAAGATCCCATGATGAAGCATTCGGAATTGCCCTCAGGACCAGAGAACATTATTGTTCTCAGTGAAAGTGAAGAGAGTGAAGTGCCAGCCTCCATAAGTGCTCCAGAAGCCCCAATGGATAAAGACAAAGAAGTCCAAAGCACTGAGCTTCTAAGCACCATTGAATCCTCTGTACCAGAAGCTCGAGCGCTCCACTCATATCTCAACTAGAGGCAACAACAGTGCACACTTTGAGTGCCATGAGTTCCCTTTCTCTCGGCCCTCTTGCCCCACCTTCTTCTTCCTCCTCCTCTTTTGCATGGGTACAACCATTCATCGATAGTAGGAAGAGAAAGTCTTCCTCCCGAATCTCAGGACCCAATTTTGATGTTGTGGCGGCCTTATTAGGCACTACTCCTCCTACTCCCGCCAAGAAGGCCAGGACTACCTCTAGAATAGTATCTGATGCTCAGGGCCAGCAATTCCTAGAGATAGCCAAGCCCAAAGTAGACAAGCCAGAGCATGATTTGCAAGCATCTGATCTTGAGCTCTCGAGGATCCCTATGGGAGAGTCCACCCCTGAAGGTGAGATTCACAATCTCCAAGAAACAGTCACCAGGGTCATTGGGAGAGTAGAAAAAGGGCAACAAACTATAGAGCAGCTGGAAGAGCAGGCTCAGGTTCTTGTAGGTTTCATCAAGTCACTGTTGTCCAAGGACAAAGTTTTAGACCCCACCCCACTGACCACTCTTCCACCACCTGTAATCCTCAGTCAAGATGAAGTCTAGAGTATCAAAGATATACACAGATATTCCATCTATGGAAGGGCTATGGAGGCCGTGGTGGATGATATGCTCATTGCAGGATTGAATTTCATTGATGAAGCCTTCAAACTCAATGAGAAGGTAAATAATCTACAACAGAAACTCTCCTCCACTATGGGAAATATAGATAAAGAACTCAAACTCTGGAGCAGCTGTATAGTAGACCTTCACCTTTTGGGGTAGACTGATGAAAATCTTTTAATGGCGAGCAAGGTCTTTGATGATGCAAAAGATAATTTGTCAAAATCATGGGTATACAGTGTGGAATGGAAAATCAAGGTGCTGGAGGAGGCTTTGGGAGAATTGAAAAATAGTTGGCAGAAGGGTGAGGCCTTCAAGACTTTGGTGGTATCTACTTTTAAGGATATCCATTGTCACCTCCAAGATGAAACCTCAGGTGTGCCCTTCTCATTGCAAGAAATCAAGGCTCAATTCAAAGCTTTTGTTAAAGATAATCTGTTCAGAGAAGATTCCATCACAAAGGAAAAGATGAAAGAAATCTACTCTCTCCAGTCTGCTATCGAAGAAGCAAGCAAGGATTATCATACGCACGTTGAATTCGACAAAGAGATGGAGAAATGTCTCGGATTTTGGACTCAGTCCACCGCCAACACATCAGTTCCACGTGGCAGAGACATAGCAGAGGCGTTAAAAAGATTTAGACAACGGATCCTCAAATCAGTGGGTCCTCCTCTCATCGTGAACACTTGTCTTTTCCTCCTGATTCTTCTCCTTTCTTCCTTTCTTCATCTCAGATTTATTGTAATTAGTTGGGGTATTGCAATTAGCAGCCCTTTAACTAAGCATTAATTAAAATAAGTAGTTACCAAGAGTAACTGATTTGTAAACTATATAATGGTCTCTCTTCAATTTTGAGGGGAACTTGGCTTATTTCTGAAAGTGTAAGAAATAATACGGAAATCAATACAAAAGGATCTTCTTTCTTTGTTCATCTGATTCCTTTATTTCGCAGCTATCTGTTAAATATTATTAGATCATTTGTTTGCATAATACCAAGAAGCTTTGTATTCTTGTAAATGTTATTTATGGAACTGTGTGTCCCTCCAAATTGCATCTTAGTAATTCAAATACAAATGGTCCAATTCCAATTCATTGTATTCTGGCACGCATAAGGAATTATTTTGTCAGCTATAATTCTGGAAAATGCTTTTCTGCTCATTTCCTTGTCTTCATTCTTCTATGCTTTTGTGATTGATAATCTATTTCAGTTCACAAAGCTTTCATGATACCCAAGTTCCACATCCAAGTTATGCGTTGTACATTTGTAAATAAGTTTTGCTTTTAAATAAGGGAACCTCTCCCATCAAAGAGGAGGGACTTCTTGTCCCCTGACTGTTGCTCTCATTAGGATCTTCTTTTGATGACCAACAGTTTTTGGTGACTCCGCTGGGGAATCGTTTTCTAGTTCCATAACCATTTATAGATCATTTTGATCTGGTGACTCCACGTTTTACTCGAGGGAGAAGGGCCCTTGGTATTGAAGATTCTCAGTTTCAAATTTTGGAACAACAGGGTTTTCCTTTCCCTTCAAAGCAGAAGAAATAGAAAATCTCATTCAACAAGCACTCCTCCTGTCAAAAATAGAACCCTACGGGTGGTATTCCTTTAGAGCAACTCAGTCCTAATCTCGAGCTCTGATTCTTGCTGGCATTTCAGTTCCCCTTCAAGCCATTTTTCCAAGAATGGTGATACCATTGCCTTGGGGCCATCGTGTTGGGCCTCTCGCCCTTCCTCAACCTTTGCATGAGTTACCTAGAGGTAACTGGAAGAACTTTCCCAAGTTCAAAGGTGATGGAAAGGTACATCTTGATGAACATATCGCGGCCTTCATAGTTACATGTGGAGTTCTGGGAGTTGAACATGAAGACATCTCCATAAGGATTTTTGTTGAGACTCTACAAGATAATGCGGCTGATTGGTTCTATCACCTTCCGGCCGGAGCTATCACTAGCTAGAACACAATGAGAGCTAGGTTTGAGAATCATTTTAAACCGGAAAAGACGTGCATGCTTTACCGGCCCAAATTTCTCAAATAAAGAAGGAATCAGAAGAGCCCATGAGATAATTTGTGGCCTGATTCAACAATTTGATTAATAAAATTCCACCAGACACTCAACCTATAGATCAAATTCAAAAATGCTTCTTCCTGAATGCCCAATTACCTAAAGTTAGTTATGCATTGAGAAGAGCTAATCTTGTAACATTGGTCGAAGATCAAACTCTTGTTGTTAGTGTCGAAGATGATTTGATCATGTCAAGAAATTTGAGGAGAGACCCTTCTAGATCCAAGTCTTCTTCTTCCTCTTCTTCCACTCCTAGACCTAATATTGATCCATTAGTACAAAAACTTGCAAATAATCTCATCACCATTAAGAAACAATTGGCCCAGCACGCCCCTTATGCAGATGTTCCAAGGAGGAATTTTCAGCCCAGAAATCATCTGCCTGCTTCTCAGACAAGATTAGCACTTGAAGGACCACCTATTAAAGTTCCTGTTAACACGACCTGCGAAGTTGAAGAGCCGAGGATGAAGAGGTTAGTGAAGACTGGGAAGAATTTGTTGAAGAGGTCAATGAAGAAGCAGAGGAACTCGAGGGATCTCAAGTTAATTTCTTCACTACTGAAGGTGTTGATGAAGGAGATGATTATGATGAAGTAGTAGCAGACATGAATAGTGAATCATATGCTGTCATGACTCGGGAGTAGACAAATCAAAGGGAGAAAGTGATGCAGCCCACCAAAAATTCAAGGAGCAGCCGATGACTATCCCTATAATTGCAAAAAGAGGATCTCCTATCCCCGTTACATCCACATCAAAGGTGAGTCCTGTCAATTCTGCTACTAAAGTTACTTCTTTTCAACTCCTAAAACCGATAAACCTAAGGTCCCAAGTGATGATAGCCCATCCACTTCTGGGTCTTTTGATATCATTGATCACCTGAAAAAGACCAAGGTTCAAATCTTAGAGGCTGAATATTATCAAACCCATCCCAAGGATTTTGCTAAAATGATCCACTTTGTCAATTCCCATTCCAAAACTACCTCTAAAGGCCTTTTACCCACTCCATATTCTGCACCACAACCCAATCTGGTAGCCATTGTCACCTCACCCAATGACAAGATCAAACCATTCTATGTGACACTTCTTATAGCAGGCCATAGACTTAGCAATTGCATCATAGAATCAGGGGCATCAGACAATGTAATGCCTGCCAAAGTAGCCCATGCCTTAGGCCTAACTCTCACACGCACTTATGGGTCTTGTTATTCCATGGAGAGTAAAGAAGTGCCCCTGGTCGGAAGAATTAAAGATGCACAAGTAGCTTTTGCTACCTTGCCTGAGAAGAAAGTTTTAGCTACTATCCTAGTAGAGATATTCCTCCTTCATATGGAATCTTGCTAAGTAGGAACTTCGCAAGGATGTGGGTGGGGATATTCAAATGGATTGGTCACATGCCCTCATACATGTTAATGGGAAAATGAAGAAATTGTTGCCTGAGAAGCAATCTGAGTATATCGTACAAAAAATGGACGATCCCAAAGCACAAATACTTTATGAAGATATGGGGCACGGTAACTATATGATTATGTCTCTAGATGAGATCCAACTCCCCAAAAGATCACTTGAGGATTCTAATGGTGTTTGGATATTAGAGTTTGATGGAAGTTGTTCTTCAGCTGGTTCTGGAGCTGGTGTAATATTGGTATCTCCTAAGGGTAGGATTCATCCTTTCTCATTCAAGTTACAATTTGAAAATACTAATAATACAACAGAATACAAAGATCTCATTCTTGGGCTTCATGTGGGAAAAGAAAAAAGGTGAATAATATTCTAGCTCGCGGAGATGCGGAGCTGATTGTCAAGCAAGTTAGAAACCTTTTCCAGGTAAAAAATAGAAGATTGAAACATTATAGGAATCATGTTTGGACTCTATCGAATTTCTGGATGCCTTCTCTATCGAAGTAGTGCCTAGGGAGGAGAACATCAGGGCTGATTCACTAGCAGTCTCAGGGTCATTATAGATACCTCATCCTAACTTCTCTAAAGATAAGTTTACTATTGAAATGATCCATAGGCCTAGTGTACCTGATAATGCAAGTAATTGGCAAGTTTTCAATAATGATCAACATTTGCTTTCCTTTTTAGAGCTCAGGGATAACTTTGAAGGAAGTGACAATTTGCCTCGTGAAAGTGTGTCCTCCAATAAAGAAGATGTCCATGAAGAAGAGATGGATCAAGACGGATGTATCAAATTCAAAGGGAATAAGATTCCAAAGGACTTGGTGAGTTTAGAAGAGTTGTTTGACAAATATGACAGGTATGTGAAGTTCAAAGCTTCTCTTTGGACCACAACAATCGATCATTGAATATGATAAAATTAATATTGGGAGTTCTATTGACCCTAAACTTGTGAACATTGGAAAATGTTGCACACCAGAAGAAAAGAAGAAAGTAATTAATCTTTTAAGGAAGTATAAAGATGTTCTTGCTTATTCCTATGAGGATTTAAAATCTTTTCAACCAAAGGAAATGTAGCATTTTATCCCTCTCAAACCTGGGATTAAGCCTTTTAGATAGAAATAGAGGCAATACAATCCTAAGATAGCTGACACCATCTTTCAGGAAATACAAAAGTTATTAAAGGCCAAAATCATTTTTCCTATCCACCATTCAACATGGATTGCCAATATTGTGCCTGTTAGAAAGAAAAATGGTGAGATTCATATTTGTGTTGACTTCAGAATCTGAATCAAGCTTCCTTAAAAGATAATTATCCTTTTCCCATGATGGATCAAGTCTTGCAAGCTGTGACAGGATCTGAAATGTTGTCTATGCTTGATGGCTTCTCAGGGTATAATCAGGTAGAAGTTAATACCGTAGATCAACACAAAACGACCTTCACTACCCCTTGGGGTACCTTTGCCTACAAAAGGATGCCTTTTGGGCTCATTAATGCCGGTGCCACTTTTCAAAGAGCTATGGACTTGGCCTTTGGAAGTTTGAAAGGAAGTGTATTGTTGTATACCTTGATGACTTGACTGTATTTTCCAAAACAAGGGTAGATCATTTTCAACATCTAGAAACAGTTCTTTTGAAATGTAGAGAACATGGGATCTCTTTAAATCCTAAGAAATATATCTTTTGTGTCACAGAGGGAAAATTATTGGGGCATGTTGTTTCCAAAGATGGTATAAAAATTGATCCTGAGTGAGTTCAAGCTATCCAGCAAATTCCCCTTCTAACCAGCAAGAAGGGAGTGCACTCTTTCTTTGGTAAGATTAACTTTCTGAGAAGATTCATCCCTGATTTCATAGAGCTAACTTTGAATATCTCCCAAATTATGAAGGGAAAACAAATGTTTGGTTGGTCTCCTAAAGGGAAAGAATCCTTTGAAGGTATTAAAAGGGCTATTGCTAAAACTCCTATTTTAGCATGTCCAGATTTCGGCAAAGAATTTATTATCTATTGTTATGCCACAGATAACACCCTGGCTGTTGTTTTGACTCAAGAAGATTCTAATGATCATGAGATCCCAATTGCATTTATGAGCTACATTCTAAAAAATCATGAGTTAAAATACACCATAATGGAGAAACATGCTTTCGCAGTGGTTAAAGCTGTCAAACAATTTCATTTTTACATTCTTAACTCTCACTCCACAATATTTGTACCGGATACAACCATCAAGTCCATTCTCACACAACAAGAGTTTGGATCCAAGAGAGGGAACTGGGTGGCCAAGGTCCAAGAATATGACATTGACATCAGACCAACCAAGCTCGTCCGTGGAAAAGGCCTGTGTGAACTCATCGCTGAGGGAGCTAGACATGAGTTACTAGAGGATAAAGTTGATCTTCCTACCATTCTGTTTCTTGGCTCAATTGATGAATGGTATGCCGATATTGCACACTTTCTCACATATGGAGAATGTCCCTCTCATTTGACTACCAAAGAGAGGAGAGTTGTTAAGCTAAGATCAGCCCAATATGTGTTGTGGGAGAATTCCTTGTTTAAGCACGGGTTGGATGGAAGGTTTCTAAAATGTGTGGATAAGGAACAGTAGAGGAAGCTGCTTTCAACTTTTCATAACCAAGCATGTGGAGGGCACTACTCATCAACTATCACTGCTCATAAGATTCTTCGTGTAGGATATTACTGGCCTACCTTGTTCAAAGATGCATCAAAGTGGATTGATAAATGTGAAGCTTGTCAGACCTTCGTGGGTAGACCCAAATTGGCCTCTTTGCCCCTTAAACCAGTTGTGATCGAAGAGCCTTTTCAACAATGGGGTTTAGATTTCATTAGAACACTTAATCCCTCTTCTAGTGCTGGTCACACCCATGTATTAACTACCACAGATTATTTTACTAAGTGGGTAGAAGCCATTCCAGTAAAGAGTACTACTTCAAAAGTAGTATGCAGTTTTATCAAAGAGAACATCTTGGTGAGGTTTGGTGTGCCAAACAAGATAGTGACAGAGATAATGCTTAAATTTTTCTTCAACTAAGATGATGGATTTTTGTTATGGATATGGCATCTCCCTGGCTCACTCCTCGGATTATTATCCTCAGGGTAATGGACAAGCAGAATCGACAAACAAAAATCTGGTGGCTATTATAAGGAAATTAGTTAATGAATCTCAGAGGAACTGGCACAAGAAACTCTATGATGCTCTTTGGGTAGATAGGGTCACACCTAAAAGAGCCATTGGGATGTCTCCTTTTCAGGTAGTATATGGAGTAGAAGCTCAATTTCCCGTAACAGTGGAACTACCAGCCTTGCATTTAATGAAGGCCATTGAAGACACCAGTTTCAATGATTCTTTGGATAAAAGGATCATGTACCTTTACAAATTGAATGAGGATAGGTTAAAGGTTGCTGATAGAATATCTGCTCACCAACAAAAAGTAAAGGTCTTGTTTGATAAAAAGGCCAGGTTCAGGGATTTCAAAGTTGGAGACATTGTTTTGTTGTGGGATAAAAGGCATGAACCTCGTGGCAGCCATGGCAAGTTTGATTCCCTTTGGCTCAGACCTTTCAAGATCAGGCACTTTGCTGGTGAGAATTCTTTTTACCTTGATTATATGGATGGTTCTTCTCTCCCACTTCCTTATAGTGGGTAGTACCTGAAATTGTTTAAGTCATAGGTGATTGGGAAGTCCTTTGTATATTCTGTATAGCATTTGTCTTTCCCCTTCCTTTTCCTTGTTTTGGTGTGTTGTCTTTTGTATTGATCTGCTTTTGACTCGTGGCCCAATGGATAGGGTACTGATATGCTTCCCCTAGATTTTTTGGATTCTTGCCTTGTCTCATTCTTTTGGACTTTAGCCAAGTCATCCCCAGAAGGAGCCAGCTGTTGTCCCCTCAAAATTTCCCTTCTTTTGAGAAGTTCAAAATTGAAATTTTTGAGTTTATCACCTTTTCTATTATTCTGGTAATGTGAAGAGTCAAAAAGAGAAAATTTTGAAAAAATCTGCGTTTATGGGTCACTTTGTGTGATTTGTGGGTCTGTCGGACATTTTTGTCCCAGATGTCCCAAGTTCATTCGGGCTCCCTGTTCGCCGATCGGCCGCTTTACCCGAAGTCCGTTTCTTTCGGGCCCATCGGAACTTTTTGTCCCAAATAACACAAGTTCACCTGGCTCAATGTTCACCTTTCACCTCGCATCGGCCGAATTGTGCACTTCACGTACTTTCATCCCTCATGTCCCGAAAGCATTTGTGCATCTTTTTCTGCATTGCCGCAGATCGGCTAAATTGTGCTTTCGCGTCCCGCGTGTCCCAAATGAACCAAAGGCCATCGGGCTAATTTTTCCCACTCTTCCCAAATATCTTGCTTTTCAAGTTGGTAGATGTATATTTAATACACATTTATTACCTTTCTCTCTCCTAAACAACTATTTAATAAGCTTCCCCTTACGTATTTTTGCTAATCGCTTTCTTTGCTATCTATTGCTCATACCCTCACAATCGAGTTTTATGCGTATACCCGATTCCTTTGCAATTCCATCGAGAGTTCAGTTTGTGACTATGTTTTTCAAGCCGCTATCAACATGAAGATTAAATTTCAAGGTTAGGAGCAAGTTTCACCGCTCGAGTCTGTTGTTCTCGATATCGGGGATAGTGAAGTTCGTCACCTGGACTTTGGAGATTTCTGGACTAGGATGACAGACTCAAACCCCTCTCCTATGGTATAAATGATTCACGATAGTGACTTGGCATTGCCACTTTGGTTTCCCAATCTCGGTCCAATGTGTAGATATGGTCCTCGCCTGCGGTGCTCATTTCAATCCTGACTCAAGTGAACTAACAAATGTGCATGGGGAGCTCATCACCAAGCTCGATGCTTCCATCATTGGAACTTCCCTAAGGATTCCTGAGATGGATAATTCTATAGTAATCTCGGAGTAACCAAGCTCGGGCCCTCTTCAACCGGGATAGTGAGAAATACAAGGTGAGGGTGGTGAAGTATTGGCTTAAAACCCCTAAAAAGGGGGCGTCCTGTCTATCTAAGGTTCTATTTCGTGCCAATTTCAATGAGGAGCTGTCATATTTTATAATCCTACTAGCTCAGGTCATGGGCTTACCCTCTACCAACAAGTTCCATTTCTAGATGTGCCCCCTTATCAACATGGTGTGTGAAGGAACTCAGAATATCAATTGGGCAGAAATCATCAGCATGAACTTAGCAGAGCAGTTGTCTAATGTACAACAAACCAAGAAGTTCTACATGACTTCATACCTAATGTATACCCTAACAGCATCAAGGAAATGGTTTGGATTCACATACATTGATGCTCATAAGGGTGACCCTGTATATGCCTACTACCCTCAATTCACCCTAGACACTAGCAATCGCAACTTCAGGAGGGTGAATGATGCTTTCACCATGTACATTGTAAGGCTTCTGGAGAGCGACACTGTAAGGAGGTTCTCGGATGAAGCCATGAGCCTAATAGTGAAGTACGGTGCTTACTTCATCCAATTCAGAAAATTCTCCTATATTAGGCTTGCCGGCTATGAGAGCACTCCTCTTAAGCTCCCTATGTTCTGCAATGATAAAATGGCTTTGATAGAGATATGTAGGCAATTAGACAAGTTACACACGGGACTGCGCAGGATAAGAAAATTACTGGCTTGCACTTCCCCATATCTTTGGGAAACTACACTTGCAAGACGGTTCTAGATGCACAAAACATAGAAAGAGCCCTAGATCCCATCACTGTCTATTTCTTCAGGCCAAGAACTTGTTTTGATTTGAAGAAATTTATTGAACAGAACATCAAAATCAATTACTATCAGAGGGGAGACACGGAAGACTATTGGGTGACTATACTAATGATTTTGAGGCAAGAAGGAGACATTACGGATGTGTTTTCTTCTTGGTGATTTAGGAGCTTAATTTGTATCAAGTCTCGGAAGGGCTTCAGGATGATAATTCTGACCTATTTTCATATGAGTATGACACCTTGATCAAACACACTCCCTTGGAGGATTTGGATTGGTTCAAAAAGGAGAAAGATGATCTAGCTGAAATCTTATCCCTGTCTTAGTAAGAACCAAGATCTGGTTTGATAGGAAAGTCCGTGAGCTTAGAAGGCATTCAGGTGAGTCCTCCTCCAAGGATACTTCAACACCAAGGAAGGAAGCATTGACACCCAGTTCAGAAGCACCTGTGCAGACTCCTCCTGCCTCCTCAACTAAAGGTCCTACATCCTCCACTCCTTCCTCATCCACTCAAGTATATCAAAAGAAAATCAAGGAGGTCAAAAAGGAGCCTGTTGAAGAAGATCCCATGATGAAGCATTCCTACCGATCTCCCATTTTATGGCTCTGAGTTTCAAGCGATCTCTCATTTCATGACTTGGTGACTTACCGATCCTTCATGTTAATCCATGCATTGTATAATAACTATAGTGGTTTTGTTACCATTTCCAGTTATCGAAGTGATCCATTTAAGAAGCCTATTTGAATATCTGTTACTGATATTCATCTGACATCCTGCATCTTAAACTAGGTGATTAGGACAACGCAACCAGCACTTGTGATACTTTGGCCAAAGATTTTCACATGCTTTGCATGATCATATTCCTAGATGTGATACACATCAATGGAATACGTCCTTCACCTCACTTCATCTGTTATCTAGAATGGTCTTTCCTGATCTCTGTCAGTCCTTCCGTTTAAGGTCAAGCTCTAACCCCAACTAGCAATATGAACGAGTATAGGAAGTTACTCATGGTAACTAAAGGTACGCAGACATACGGTGTCGTCCCTAGATGACTCCGTGTGTCTAGTTACCTTTAGTCCTCCTGGAGTCACTCCGTATACGTGATCACATTCCTATCCCCATCTAAGAACTTAGTATCCAGCTTATGTAAACTTGATGATTTGATTTGGGAGGGCATTGTAATATGTCAGCTATAACATTGTGTCATGAAGGCCCCGCCTTCATGAAGACACCATATTGTAGCTGGCGTATGCCAATGTCCTATGGAATCCTCTCATCAAGAGTACACATCCATCTCGAGTGTGATTTGATTATAATCTTAATATTTAAGATCAACTTTCAGCAGCCATGCTGATCCTTTAACCTCGTTCTCGTTACAGTTGTATGTAGCTAAGAGAGACTTAATTTGTCTTCTAGCTTAATATACATCCTCTCCTTCATACCGAAGGGTTGCATATTCTCTTCTTGGTTCTTTTCTTTAATCTTCGGACTAATCAGTCCATTACAGATAAACGTAATAAGTTTAACCTATTAAACTTAACCAAGTTTTACCCACAACTGTAAACAAATTCAGAATTCCATCTTATTAGACATCATTTAAATGAGGTCTAATTCTAAATGAATTTATTCATTTATTCTCCATAACCTTACTTCAGTTAAGGTTTGTTAACAATAGATATGTTTTCCCATATCTATATTTTTGAATTTAAACATTTCGATGATGTTAACGGAGTCCGAATACAAAGTTTGGCTACTCCTATGTTATTTGATATTCCTTAGCTTATAAGCTAATCCCGAATACCTTTCAATTAAGAGATCATATTCACCTAAATCCATTTTAATGTCAATTTAAAATTCATCTTAACCCAAGTATGAACTAATTGTACATTCCAACGTAAAAGTTGCATTCAGGTAAAGAATAGATGTTATTTCCTTTTAAATCTATCCACTATCATTTGAATAATTCCAAATCAAGGAATAATATTATATTCTCAATCTTATTCAACAATATCAAATTGATACAACCATTAAAATATCACACTTTTCCTTGTATTCATCCATAAGTTTTACAATCTATACATTTGCCAGCCCAAACGACTGGACTTCATTTATATCAAACAACATTACAACTCATAAAGATAGAAGAATGTAATTTCTTCCTTTCTCATTTCTCGTAGAGGAATAATAGCTATCAAATACAATCCATCCTCAGTTAATCAAAAGAAGTATCAAAAAACAACCATGTCTTCGTTTATACTCAAGTTCCATCTGCAAAATTACTTGCACAGGTCAGTTCATTGAACTGAGCATATTAAGCACTTGTCATTAAAATGAGGTGCTTTTAATTAACTGTCTCAATAAAAGAACCCTGCTTTTATGAAACGTTAAAATGAACATCATCCAAGAATTAAGTACCGATAAGGATGAACAACATAACAACCCAATCATCTAATTACCCTCCCAATCAGAAAAGAAAGGATTACTGCCCTTTTTCCCAAATAATTACTACAAGAAGTAATTTCCTTCAACTAGTTCCAGAATTAACATCTGTAAGAACTAAAACACAATTATGCATACTGTTGTTCCAATATAAATGCTGTAATTTCCATTCCTTACAATAGTTATAATTTCAAAAGATAGAGTTTAACTGAAGATTCAACCGAACTACTTTCCTTTGCTTTCATACAACTCATCGGAATTCAAACAATCAAACGTCAAGAGAAAAGTAAACAACAATTAATGCAGATGCTTAAACCAAAGCAGTACAAAATTTAATCCATAATAATTATAGATTTCAAGCGTAAGAGAGAAGAAATGAACATTAATTCAAATTATCCATCCACACTCTCTTTCCTTTCCTCATAGCTGTACTGAGAATTTAATCCAGACGTGATACCAATCAATGATAACAATCCAAAGAGAAATAAATAAAATCAATAATCGTATAAAAGGAAGAAGGATCATATTACCTCTTTTCACTGTTTAACCAAATATCCACTATTTAGCACAGACATAATCCAACAGTATGATTCATTCCGCATAATATATTTCAATATGCAAAAACTACTATTTACCTTTCCAAAAGTTGACCAGAGTTCATTGCAACTGATCCGTAGGCATCGATACCAAAAGAACTTCTAAACACAATCATTTCCTTTTAAAATAATTCACTCTACAGACATTTACGTCTATATAACATGTAAGAGTGTACAACAACAACAACAAGTCACACTTTCATCATAATAATGAGAGAATTCACTTTCCAACAGCAAAGTAAGAAATCCATTCATATTCTGCTCCAATGAAAACAATGAAAGGTTCTCAATCCTTAATATATATATATATATATATATATATATATATATATATCCTTGAGTTCAAGCAAGACACAGTATAGGATTTGTATGCTCTACTCAGTCTATTATATAGACTGATTTTTCTGTTCCCATTCAGATCAGAACTTCCTTCCAAACAGTCCTATATGAATACCAAGAACCAGCAGGCAGAACACCATATCTAATTAGAACAACAAAGTAAGATGCTACTATGACCTTACTGTCCTAGGGAACCCGTATTCTATGCAATGAAAAACATCTAGGAGATATAACTCGCATAATAGTTTATCAACATCACCACAAATTTGTTTTTCCCAAACGTTTCCACACATTGAACTCAGAAATACAATATTCGCATAACAATACATTTATCAATTCAAACCCGTATAGGGTAATAGATGCGTATGCAAAACACAGTCAAAAACAATCTCATACAGCAAGCACAACCCCTTTATTTCACTTATTTGCAAGAAATACCAAAGCCGTGTTCCTTTTTATTATGACAGTTCAAACCAGGCATACAGAATCACCTTATCCTTCCATTTTTACAAGAATGCACAAAACTCAGAATTAATACACACATAGCTAATGTATTATTCAGCACAAACTCAACTCATATTGAGTAAAGATCAATTACCCAACATTGCCAAACAACTCACTCATCAAGAGCAGATTTATTTCATTCACCTATTTCACAAAAGAAATTACCCAAGTCGTACTCAAGAAAGGAAAAATGACTCAGTCCAGAGATCATTTCATTCAAAACAACAACATCATTTAACTAAATCACCCCTCATAAGAGCAGGGTTGTTTTAATGAGACGATTAAGCAAAAGCAAGCGGTTTAAGGAGAAGGGCTTAACATGCCTATATTTTTTTTGTGGTTCAAAGAAAACCGCGTCCACTGGAGCTGTTTCTCTCCACGACGTCCTCAACCAGGCTTTCCAAATAGTCCACTAACTTCCACAGGCTCAAAAATAGCCTTTGCTTCTCCAAAGAAAGAAACAATAACCAAAAATACAGCAGGTTTCGATGAACCATGGAAGAACAAAATGCAGAGCAACTAAAACCCGATGCACACAATAACAAACAATTTTTCCTCTATCCTCTTTCCAAGGTGAGCTGGTCGCTAAGACCAATGTCATTGAATGCATTGAATGCATTACCTTTTTCCTCATTCCTCACGCCACCGCCGACTCAGGTTGGCGAGTTTTTTTTTCAAATTTTGCTTGAAATTCCATTTTAGCTTCATAGCTAGTTGGATGCCTCCAACTTTTCCATGTTCCCGCCAAACTTGGCGCTGCAACATGTAAGGACTTCATTTACTGTCCCATTAAATTTCTAACCTTCCCTTCTTATCCGTTTCCATCCACATGGGTCCATAAGTCCCCTTCCATAGGTTAGTAATAGTTTAGGATTTAATAGTCCATAGCTAGGTTATTCACCTAGTTCATAAGTTAGTAGAATTTGCATCTATTTTCATCCTTATGAAATTTAAAATCCATATAGGGTAGTAGTTAGGGTATAGGATAAAACTTAGTAGTAGGTTAGGTTTAATCCCATAGTATTTATTTAATAGTTTCCAATCAAGTCTTTCCGACTGGCATTCGTATTCAACACAATGCAGGACGTTTCATCCTATGTTCCACATACCTGTGTCACTCGCATCCCGGCCCTTATTGTCTTACGCTATCTAGCGTTACAACGGTGCATGTGGTTCGAGAATCGAACCTTTTTCATTGGCATCTACGTACCAGATATTCATACCTGAAATCAGGTGCTGCAACATTTATATCAACCTTCAGTCTGGTTTCAGACTTCATTCTGGTTTAGAAGTAAATCGACAAAGTGATCACAAGAAGGCCACAACATACCTTGGATCAATGGAATTGATTCAAGGTGTGTTGTCAATCAGCGAAAAGAGTTCATCAAGCATACGACAAGTCTGTTGTCTCATTAGCAACACACAAGCAATAATAACCTCTGTCCCAAGTAAACAAATTACAAGCAAACAAGGGTCCAGATTAGCAACACATTCCTTTAAGATCAAAAGATATATCTTAACATATTTATCTTCATTTCTGCAGTTACAACATCATGAAAAGTGATTACCATGATAGCTTACAAAAATCAAGGCGTTACATTCCTCCCTTCTTAAAGAATCATCGTCCCGATGATCAAATTAACCAATTCAAGGAGTTTCTAGGACAAAATTCAGTTATTGTCCTTCCATTCATAAGTTCATACCAAAAACAGATTCACTCATTAAAACAATGTTTTAAGATAACTGTAAAATAGACCAGTAATTGTCTAAATTTGGTAGATTATCAGTTTTTTGAATTCAATTTCGATCAAACAAGTATGGAAAAGCAGATCTCATTTCTTTGAGATTTTCCCAAGTTGCACTTTCTTCGCTAAACTGGTCCCACTGGACCTTACATTGATTCACTTCGTGATTTCTTAAGTACAACTGGTGAGTTCCCAGCACTCGAATGGGCTTAACCACGATTATTCCTGGGTCTTGGACCTGCAAGGAATTCCAATTCAGCACATGTGATAAATCTATTACGTATTTCTTAAGCAAAGAAATATGAAAAACATCATGCATTTGTGATAAAGCAGGAGGTAATGCTAGACGATAAGCTACATGGTTGATTATTTCAACAATTTCAAAAGGTCCCACATAACGAGGTGACAACTTGGCAGCCTTGCCAAAAGTTATTGAGCTCTTTTTCAGCTTAACCCGAAGAAAGACCTTCTCACCAAGTTTATAATTCCTATCAACCCGCTTTAAGTCTGCATAACTCTTTTGCCTATTGGCAGCCTCCTTTAGATGTTCCCGAATCATTTTGATTTGTTGTTCCATTTCCGTGAGGATTTCTGGCCCAATTACCTCTCTATCCTCTACGTTGTCCCAGCTAACAAGGGTTCTGCATTTTCTTCCATACAATGCTTCAAAAGGTGCCATTTTTAAAGAGGCATGATATGTATTATTATAGGAAAATTCTACCAGCGGAAGGTATTCCTCCCATTTATATTGCTGGTCCATGCAATACATTCTTAACATATCCTCTAAAACTTGATTGACTCTCTCGGTCTGTCCATCCATCTCCGGATGATATGCAGAGCTGAAGTTTAATTTAGTTCCCAAGGCCGCATTAAGCATTTGCCAAAACCTTGATGTCATCCTCGGATCTCTGTCCGATATGATCAATTCGGGTATTCCATGCAATCTAAAAATTTCATGTACAAATCTTCTTGCTAACACTGGTGCATCGTCTTTCAAATTACCAGCAATAAAGTGTGCCACTTTGGTTAATTTTTCGATGACAACTAGGATGATATCATGCTTATTCCTTGACATAGGCAATCCTTGAACGAAATCCATCGTTATCACTTGCCATTTGTACTGTGGAACGTTATGGGGATACAATAATCCAGTGGGATGCATATGTTCCACCTTAACACGCTGACATTCCAAGCAGTGTGTTACAAATTCCACCACATCCTTTTTCATTCCCTTCCAGAAGTATTGCTGCTTAAGATCAAGCAAGCATTTTTGTAATGCCAGGGTGTCCAGAAAAAGGTGAATTATGAAATTCAGTTAACAATTTCTTTCTTAAATCATTTGCCAAGGGTATATATACCCTGTTTTCAAACCTCATAATTCCTTCATTATCAAAATGAAATCCCTTATACCTCACATCCTTTGGATCTGCAGCAAGTGTTGTTTTAACTTGCTGGAAATAAGAGTCTAGATTCCATGACATCCCTCACCTCATCCTTAAACTGAGTTCTTAATGTTATAAGAGCAGAGATGTGCTTCCTTCGACTCAGAGCATCTGCCACTCTATTTTCCTTGCCTTTGATGTAGCTTATATCAAAATCATACTGAGACAGAAATTCTAACCATCTTCGTTGTCTTGCATTCAGATTTGGTTGAGTAAAAATATACTTCAACCCCAGATGGTCAGTTTTTAACTCAAAAGGTTTTCCAAGAAGGTAATGCCTCCACATTTGAAGTGCATGTACAATGGCAGTGAGCTCTAGGTCATGTGGAGCATAATTCTGTTCATGTAACTTAAGCTTTCTACTTTCATAAGCTATGACATGGTTATTTTGTAACAGAATGCCTCCAAGGCCTTCTCCCGATGCATCCGTTACAACCGTAAAATTTCCATTTGGGTCTGGTACAGTTAAAATAGGTGTTGTAGTTAACTGTTCCTTTAAATTTTTAAAGGCAGATTCACATTTGTCAGTCCAGACAAATTTCTTATCTTTCTTTTGCAGTGAAGTGATTGGGGCAGCAATTTTTGAAAAGTCCTTAACGAACTTTCTATAATATCCTGCCAAGCCCATGAAGCTTCTTACTTCATGCACATTCTTAGGCATAGGCCACTTGGTTATAGCTGTGATCTTTGAAGGGTCTAGCTATCCCGTTCTTGCTTATAACGTGTCCCAAATAATGCACCTCTGCATCATAAAAGGAACATTTAGATAGTTTACCATACAACTTCCTCTTTCTTAAAACTTCCAGCACTATCCTTAAATGTTCTTGGTGCTCTTCGACATTTTTAGAGTATATAAGAATATCGTCCAAGAATACAAGCACGAACTTGTCTAGGTATTCTTGAAAAATATTATTCATCAAATTCATGAAGGTGGCAGGTGCATTTGTCAACCCAAAAGGTAACACCGTGAATTCATAATGCCCATACCTTGTTCTAAAAGTTGTTTTATGAATATCTTCTTCCTTTATTCTCAGCTGATGATACCCAGATCGAAGATCTATTTTTGAATAGATTGATGCTCCACGCATCTGGTCGAACAGATCATCAATCCTAGGAAGTGGGTATCGATTCTTAATAGTTGCCTTATTCAACATTTTGTAATCAATGCACAGTCTCAATGTGCCATCCTTTTTCTTTACAAAAATTACCGGCGCTCCCCATGGTGAGACGCTCGGTCTTATCAACCCCTTAGTCAAAAGTTCCTGTAATTGAGCCTTAAGCTCCACCAACTCGAGGGTGGTCATTCTATAAGGTGCCTTAGATATGGGTTCAGTTCCTGGCTTGATCTCTATTGCAAAGTCAAACTCTCATTTGGGTGGAAGACCTGGTAATTCCTCCGGAAATACATCACTGAAATCCCTTAATAATGGATATCTTTCCATGAAATCATTATCTTCCTCAGCATTTTCTGTCATTTTTACTGCATACAAGGTGCAGCCTCTATTTTTAGCCCTTTTTAGTTGCATAGCTGTTAGTTTCCTAACTGCAACCTCACGCCTTACACCTTGAATGACTACTGCTTTCTGCAGGTCATCAAAACAACAAATTTGTTTTTCATAACAGTCGACCTTTGCCTTATGTTCTGCCAACCAGTTAACTCCAATAATGATATCATATGATCCTAAAGGAGTGACATACAGGTCAACTTCGGTGGAGAAACTGGGCAAGTCAAGAATTGCCCCAAAAAGGCACATTTCGACTGTATGGACAACATTATTCCCATAATGCACTGTCCATGTCTTATCCATTCGTTCAGCCTTTCTTTTTAATTTCATTGCAAGTTTAGTAGAAATAAAGCATTCAGTAGCTCCAGTATCAAAAAGTATGACTACAGGTGTACCGAATAACTTACCCGGAACTTCTATGGGTGTAACTTGCTTTTCAGCTTGTCTGTTAGCCACCGCAGCATGTATCCTATGCTGTTGATCGCGATCATCCTTTTTCAGAGGACAGTGACTCACGTAATGGTCCTTTCCATAGTTGAAGCATCCTCCAACTGGCCCTTTCCTAGGCTCAAATTTGCTACCAGCTTTGAAGTTATCACTCTGGCTTCCATAGGACTTTTGTCCATTGCCACTAACTTTTGCGAAGTTGTTCCGCACACTATTTACAGGTTTGTTCATTACAGATTTCTTGTTGTTATCTACAACAATTTTTTTTTCACACCAAACCTTTTCCAAGGCCCCCTTTTGGGTGCGAGAGATGAAGAAGAGTTGGGAATCTTCTTCCTTATCTCTTCCCTATGAGCAGAAATTGCTCTCAATTTTTGTTCCTGTCTTATTGCCTTTTCGACAACTCCTTCCATAGTGGTTGGACCGTGGACATCCACTTCACCACCAATGATGGGATTCAGTCCCATTATGAACTTTTGTATTCTGAACTTCTCGTCATCTTGGTACTGCGGCACATACTTAAGGAGTTTAGTAAACCCTTCCCAGTATTCTGTCACCGTCAGCCTTCCTTGTGACCAGTTCTGAAATTCAGTCATTTTCCTATCAAAATAGAGTTGAGGCAGCCACCGTTGCCTAAAGTAACCCTTAAATTGATCCCAAGTTATGTCTATTTCGACAATATTCAACTCAACCTTACGGTTGTCCCACCATGATGATGCTTCATGAGAAAGCTGATATGCTCCCCATATCGCTTTGGTCTCCTCAGAGAAGTTTCTTATTGCAAAGTACTTCTCCATTTCACTGAGCCAATTTTCAGCTCCGTCCCCAAGTGTTGTTCCATCAAACTTTGGAGGACTTATTCTCTTTATATCATTTGTAAGTTCAGCCGCTAATCTTGCCCTTTTATTTTTAGGATGATTAGGAGCATTCACATTACTATTATCAACACCCGGATTCCCTCCATTGGTGTTGTCCACAGGAGGTGGCTGATCATTTATATCAGCTTCTTCTTCCTCCTCTTCATTGCCCATTGACTGCTGTTCCAAAATAGTCAAACGATCTCTCGTATCTAGTAGGGCAGCAAGGATTTCATCCAGCTTTTGAGCAGTAGCTGCTTCTCCACCCGGTAACGGGTTGTTCGCAACATTTCCTCTTGTTCTGACCATTTTCTGTTCAATAAGAAAATGTAAACCTTATTAAATTGTGGACTCATTAGGTCCAAGAGCTGCAACCTTCAGCTCTGATACCAAGATGTAACATCCCCATTTTAAGATACTAGAACAAGGGAATTTTTTTTTTTTTTTTATACAACGTTCTCTGTTATGAATTATATAATTCAAACACACGTTCAAGTTTTAATAATTGTTCTCTGTCCAATTAATGTAATTTGGATCACACAATTTCTTTTTAAAACCAATGTTCCTTGTTCACATATTTGCAATATGGAACACACATTCAATGCCATTCAATCATATAACAGATACCATATGCTGTTGTAAATGACTCAAAGAACTACCGATCTCCCATTTTATGGCTCGGAGTTTCAGTGATCTCTCATTTCATGACTCGGCGGTGACTTACCGATCCTTCATGTTAATCCATGCATTGTATAATAAATATACAGGGTTCTTTTACCATTTCCGGTTATCGAAGTGATCCATTTAAGAAGCCTATCTGAATATCTATTACTGATATTCATCTGACATCCTGCATCTTAAACTAGGTGATTAGGACAACGCAACCAACACTTGTGATACTTTGGCCAAAGATTTTCACATGCTTTGCATGATCATATTCCTAGATGTGATACACATCAATGGAATACGTCCTTCACCTCACTTCATCTATTATCTAGAATGGTCTTTCCTGATCTCTGCCAGTCCTTCCGTTTAAGGTCAAGCTCTAACCCCAACTAGCAATATGAACGAGTATAGGAAGTTACTCATGGTAACTAAAGGTACGCAGACATACGGTGTCATCCCTAGGTGACTCCGTGTGTCTAGTTACCTTTAGTCCTCCGGAGTCACTCCGTATACGTGATCACATTCCTATCCCCATCTAAGAACTTAGTATCCAACTTATGTAAACTTGATGATTTGATTCGGGAGGGCATTGTAATATGTCAGCTATAACATTGTGTCATCATGAAGGCCCCGCCTTCATGAAGACACCATATTGTAGCTGGCGTATGCCAATGTCCTACGGAATCCTCTCATCAAGAGTACACATCCAGCTCGAGTGTGATTTGATTATAATCTTAATATTTAAGATCAACTTTCAAAGCACCATGTTGATCCTTTAACCTCATTCTCATTACAGTTGTATGTAGCTAAGAGAGACTTAATTTGTCTTCTAGCTTAATATACATCCCTCCTTCATACCGAAGGGTTGCATATTCTCTTCTTGGTTCTTTTCTTTAATCTTCGGACTAATCAGTCCATTACAGATAAACGTAATAAGTTTAACCTATTAAACTTAACCAAGTTTTTACCCACAACTGTAAACAAATTCAGAATTCCATCTTATTAGACATCATTTAAACGAGGTCTAATTCTAAATGAATTTATTCATTTATTCTCCATAACCTTACTTCAGTTAAGGTCTGTTAACAATAGATATGTTTTCCCATATCTATATTTTCTGAATTTAAACATTCGAGGATATTAACGGAGTCCGAATACAAGGTTCAGCTACTCCTATGTTATTTGATATTCCTTAGCTTATAAGCTAATCCCGAATACCTTTCAATTAAGAGTTCATATTCACCTAAATCCATTTTAATGTCAATTTAAAATTCATCTTAACCCAAGTATGAACTAATTGTACATTCCAACGTAAAAGTTGCATTCAGGTAAAGAATAGATGTTATTTCCTTTTAAATCTATCCACTATCATTTGAATAATTCCAAATCAAGGAATAATATTATATTCTCAATCTTATTCAACAATATCAAATTGATACAACCATTAAAATATCACACTTTTCCTTGTATTCATCCATAAGTTTTACAATCTATACATTTGCCAGCCCAAACGACTGGACTTCGTTTATATCAAACAACATTACAACTCATAAAGATAGAAGAATGTAATTTCTTCCTTTCTCATTTCCTCGTAGAGGAATAATAGCTATCAAATACAATCCATCCTCAGTTAATCAAAAGAAGTATCAGAAAACAACCATGTCTTCGTTTATACTCAAGTTCCATCTGCAAAATTACTTGCACGGGTCAGTTCATTGAACTGAGCATATTAAGCACTTGTCATTAAAATGAGGTGCTTTTAATTAACTGTCTCAATAAAAGAACCCTGCTTTTATGAAACGTTAAAATGAACATCATCCAAGAATTAAGTACCGATAAGGATGAACAGCATAACAACCCAATCATCTAATTACCCTCCCAATCAGAAAAGAAAGGATTATCGCCTTTTTCCCAAATAATTACTACAAGAAGTAATTTCCTTCAACTAGTTCCAGAATTAACATCTGTAAGAACTAAAACACAATTATGCATACTGTTGTTCCAATATAAATGCTGTAATTTCCATTCCCTTACAATAGTTGTAATTTCAAAAGATAGAATTTGACTAAAATTTAAACCGAATTACTTTCCTTTCCTTTCATACAACTCATTTGATTTCAAGCAATCAAACGCTGAAGAGAAAAGTAAACAACAATTAAATGTAGATGCTTAAACCAAAGCAGTACAAAATTCATTCCATAACAATTATAGATTTCCAACTGTATGAGAGAAGAAATGAACATTAATTCAAATTATCCATCCAACACTCTCTTTCCTTTCCTCATGACTGTACTGAGAATTTAATCCAGACGTGATACCAATCAATGATAACAGTCCAAAGAGAAATAAATAAAATCAATAATCGTATAAAAGGAAGAAGGATCATATTACCTCTTTTCACTGTTTAACCAAATATCCACTATTTAGCACAGACATAATCCAACAGTATGATTCATTCCGCATAGTATATTTCAATATGCAAAAACTACTATTTACCTTTCCAAAAGTTGACCAGAGTTCATTGCAACTGGTCCGTAAGCATCGATACCAAAAGAACTTCTAAACACAATCATTTCCTTTTAAAATAATTCACTCTATGAGACATTTACGTCTATATAACATGTAAGAGTGTACAACAACAACAACAAGTCACACTTTCATCATAATAATGAGAGAATTCACTTTCCAACAAGCAAAGTAAGAAATCCATTCATATTCTACTCCAATGAAAACAATGAAAGGTTCAATCCTTAAAATTATATATATATATATATATATATATATATATATATATATCCTTGAGTTCATATACATATACATACATACAAGACATATATATAGTATGATTTGTATACTCTACCTAGTTCTATTCTATAGACTGATTTTTCTTCCCATTCAGATCAAAGAACTTCCTTCCAAACAGTCCTATATGAATACCAAGAACCACAGGTAGAATACCATATCTAATTAGAACAACAAAGTAAGATGCTACTATAACCTTACTGTCCCAGGGAACCCGTATTCTATGCAATGAAAAACATCTAGGAATTATAACTCGCATAATAGTTTATCAACATCACCACAAATTTGTTTTTTCCCAAACGTTTCCACACACTGAACTCAGAAATACAATATTCGCATAACAATACATTTATCAATGCAAACCCGTATAGGGTAATAGATGCGTATGCAAAATACAGTAAAAAACAATCTCATACAGCAAGCACAATCCCCTTTATTTCACTTATTCGCAAGAAATACCAAGGCCGTGTTCCTTTTTGTTATGACAGTTCAAACCAAACATACAGAATCACCTTATCCTTACATTTTTACAAGAATGCACAAAACTCGTAATTAATACACACATAGCTAATGTATTATTCAAGCACAAACTCAACTCATATTGAGTAAAGATCAATTACCCAACATTGCCAAACAACTCACTCATCAAGAGCAGATTTATTTCATTCACCTATTTCACAAAAGAAATTACCCAAGTCGTACTTAGCAAAGGAAAAATGACTCAGTCCAGAGATCACTTCATTCAAAACAACAACATCATTTAACTAAATCACCCCTCATAAGAGCAGGGTTGTTTTAATGAGACATTTAAGCAAAAGCAAATGGTTTAAGGAGAAGGGCTTAACATGCTTGTATTTTTTTGTGGTTCGAAGAAAACCGCGTCCACTGGAGTTGTTTCTCTCCACGACGTCCTCAGCCAGGCTTTCCAAACAGTCCACTAACTTCCACAGGCTCAAAAATAGCCTTTGCTTCTCCAAAGAACAAAAACAATAACCAAAATACAGCAGGTTTGACAGAACCATGGAAGAACAAAATGCAGAGCAACTAAAACCCGATACACACAATAACAAACAATTTTTTTTTCCTCTATCCTCTTTCCAAGGTGAGCTGGTCGCTAAGACCAATGTCATTGAATGCATTGAATGCATTTTTCCTCATTCCTCACGCCACCGCCGACTCAAGGTTGGCAAGTTTTTTTTAAAATTTTGCTTGCAATCACATTTTAGCTTCATAGCTAGTTGGATGCCTCCAACTTTTCCATGTTCCCGCCAAACTTGGCGCTGCAACTTGTAAGGACTTCATTTACTGTCCTATTAATTTCCTAACCTTCCCTTCTTATCCGTTTCCATCCACATGGGTCCATAAGTCCCCTTCCATAGGTTAGTAATAGTTTAGGATTTAATAGTCCATAGCTAGGTTATTCACCTAGTTCATAAGTTAGTAGAATTTGCATCTATTTTCATCCTTATGAAATTTAAAATCCATATAGGGTAGTAGTTAGGGTATAGGATAAAACTTAGTAGTAGGTTAGGTTTAATCCCATAGTATTTATTTAATAGTTTCCAATCAAGTCTTTCCGATTGGCATTCGTATTCAACACAATGCAAGACGTTTCATCCTATGTTCCACATACCTGTGTCACTCGCATCCAGGCCCTTATTGTCTTACGCTGTCTAGCGTTACAACGTATGTGGTTCGAGAATCGAACCTTTTTCATTGGCATCTATGTACCAGATATTCATACCTGAAATCAGGTGCTGCAACATTTATATCAACCTTCAGTCTGGTTTCAGACTTCATTCTAGTTTAGAAGTAAATCGACAAAGCGATCACAAGAAGGCCACATCATACCTTGGATCAATGGAATTGATTGATTCAAGGTGTGTCAAGCATCGACAATCAATCAGCGAAAAGAGTTCATCAAGCATACGACAAGTATGTTGTCTCATTGAAAAGCAACACACAAGCAATAATAACCTTGTCCCAAGTAAAACAAATTAAGAAACAAGGGTCAATGTTTTAAGATTAGTAAAACACATTCCTTTAAGATCAAAAGATATATCTTAACATATTTAACGTATTTATTAAGCAAAGAAATATGAAAAACATCATGCACTTGTGATAAAGTAGGAGGTAATGCTAGACGATAAGCTACAGGGTTGATTATTTCAACAATTTCAAAAGGTCCCACATAACGAGATGACAACTTGGCAGCTTTGTCGAAAGTTATAGAGCTCTTTTTCGGCTTAACCCGAAGAAAGACCTTCTCACCAAGTTTATAATTGCTATCAACCCACTTTAAGTCTGCATAACTCTTTTGCCTATTGCGATTAGCAGCCCTATAACTAAGAATTAAATAAAAGAAGTAGTTACCAATAGAATCGATTTGTAAACTATATAATGGTCTCTCTTCACCATTTTGAGGGGAACTTGGCTTGATTCGAAAGTGTAAGAAATAATACGACAATCAATATAAAAGGATCTTCTTTCTTTTTCATTTGATTCCTTTATTTCGCAGCTATCTATTAAATATAATTAGATCATTTGTTTGCATAGTACCAAGAAGCTTTGTATTCTTGTAAATGTTATTTATGGAACTGTGTGTCCCTCCAAATTGCATCTTATTAGTTCAAATACAAATGGTCCAATTCCAATTCATTGTATTCTGGCACGCATAAGGAATTATTTTGTCAGCTATAATTCTAAAAAATGTTTTTCTGATCATTTCCTTGTCTTCATTCTTCTATGCTTTTGTGGTTGATAATCTATTTCAGTTCACAAAGCTTTCATGATACCCAAGTTCCACATCCAAGTTATGTGTTGTACATTTGTAAATAAGTTTTTCTTTTAAATAAGGGAACCTCTCCCATCAAAGAGGAGGGACTTCTTGTCCCCTGACTGTTGCTCTCATTAGGATCTTCTTTTGATGACCAACAAGAACGCAATCTCATCTATTGTGTTGAATTTTGAGTTCACCATTATGAATGAAAATTTTCCTAATAACATGAGAAACTTTCTTTCCTAAAAACTCGTTAAAGCATTCTTCATTAGCTCAACTATTCTGCAACAAGCTTGATATTTGTGAAGATATAGGATTTATTTATGAGCTATGTGCTTCTCAAAATATCTCGGTTCAGAGCTCTAAATGTGCAGCACCAACCACTGATCTGATATCTTGTTGCTAGGCTTGGTATAAATCACCTCCTTAAAACTTTGAATTGTTCACATATGTACCCCGAGATATCAAATAATCATCTCGCCCTAGCTCATTCATTCAAATGACTCAATTCTGATGCACCCGGGAGTTCGCCAATGAATTCTATAATTTTTTTCATGGCGGGAGTTCTAATTGGTCTCAAATTCTGCTCGAGCCAACACGACTCGCTTGGATTGACAAGTATATCTCGGTGCCACTAAAATGCCTCCTGAGCTTGTTGAGTTTTCCTCTACCTCTTCTCACCCAATATTTTCCATGCCTGCCAAATCCTTGCTTGATTTACTTCAGATTTATTCAATCCGAGCCATCTGATAACCCTTCGGGCCATCTTGATCGTTGAGAGCTCTGTCGCATTACTCATCGTGGCTCGTCATCTATTTAGTGAGCTCAAAACCATGGTACAACTCACACGTCTAGCTTGGTAAATATTGGATAACTCAATAGGGAAATTTCATTCATATATACAGTGCTTGGCACTTGAGCCTGATCTCAACAATATAGGATCGATCTTATCAAACCGATCACTGATACTAACTTTCATCATTACGTACTGATCCATTCTCAATAGCTCAATCAAATTTAATGATGCACGACTCACTTGAGTTATAGAAAGCTTGGTCTCCCCAACTCTATGAACTTGAACTTGGCATTGTGGTAGATACCCTTGTGTTGCATGAGCAAAAAAAACAGATCTGTTCGTGAGAGAACTTGGTCCACCTGTTACAATAGCTCTGTATAGAGCTCGGTTGCAACAAAAAGGGACCCCGTTTATACAATACATGAGCTAAAGACAAGTCAAAGTATAGCTTTACATTCTTGTATTTGAGCTCAGCCTCTCAAACCAAGAGCTTGGCTTTACCATTCATTTGAGTTACTATGTCTATGTTAAAGTTCTTCCATTCTACCATTTCCATCGATCTTGCGGAGCTTGGTGAGTTCATGAGGCATACTTACCTTGACTTACTCACTTATTGGAAGAGTTTGAAGGGGATATTTCACCAGCACGGTCTACAATATTTAATCTTGGCTATGGGCTCGAGGATCTCATATTCTATGCAACATCTTATTCCAAGAAGTAGCTCATAGGTGCTACTTCTAGCTTATTTTCCTCGACATTTAGGTAGTTCCGTAATGGATTTAGACATCTTATTGAGCTGCTCTGGTTAATGTAACCATGCATGTTTATTATGCCATATTAATCATGTCTTAACAAGGAGCCTGACCTATACAATTATTGCTCAAGATCTCGGTTCTCATAGAAATGGGATAAACTTTCCTATATGTATAGCTCAGTGGCTTGGTTCTCCTTTTTCAATGCATCACTTCTCTATTAAATAATCAGCTCAATTTAAATGAGTAGCCCGGCCTTCACACACATAGCTTGATGCATTATAAAAATATTTGAAATTTCTTTTTTTAGTTCATCCTCCCTTGAATACAAATATTTGCTCATTGGGAATTCTCGGAGCTCGGTTCCTCCACAAAGTAACTTGCTTTTTATGGTCATCTCAACTGATCCTCTTACATAGCTTAGTTGCTACAAGAGTAGCTCAATCATTGGAGGAGCTCGCCCGCATTGATGTGGCTTGGGAAAAGGCACAAAGTACAACATTTCAATCCTTTTTAATCATGCCTCTAACCTATTACAATCGGAGTTCCTGGAGGTGTTCTTAATTTTTCCATTTTACCCGATGGAGAGCCTCTTGGAATACTTGCAACATAGGTATCTAACCCTAAAAATTTAAATTTTTTGAAAAATTGCTTCATTCTAAAATGGGTGACAAAAGTTGTCTCTTTCGGGAACATGGCTTGGATCGAGCACCAATAAAAAGAAATATAGCATGAACTCTAGAATCTCGTGGTTTCTTAAATAGACTAGTGACGTATCCATTGGTGAAGGTTTAATATGAGGAGACTTCCTCATTATACACAACTACACCAATGCACATAGACACACAAAAAGGAACAGGAAAGAAAACAAGCCAAAACTAGGAAAATATTTACAGAGAAGAAAAAGGACATTTATAGGGGAAAGGAAAAAGATTGTACAATATTTACACAATTCCAGAGATAGGCTGAGAGAAATATGTACCTTTTTGAAACAACATTCGAAAGTATGAGGCACCGAAGAATTGAAAATGGAAATTTGGGCATACCAAAATATCATGTGAAGAATATGCATCTTGAAAAGGAAAATTGAAGAAAGAAGACCATCCACATAGTGATACTCCATACTAAAAATATTCAGTTACTATGAAGAACTGAATGTCTTTCTAAAGCTCCTTTTCTATGGAGGAATAGTGCCATACAAAATCTTGTACGACCCTTGACTACTTCCATACCGATTTTTGCATATCACTGAACTATGACAACTGGATTCATGAGAAAATCCAATCCTTATAGTGTCAACTTCCTGTTTTGATGGAATGATGCTAGCATGTGAATGAAGATTTCAAGTATCATCATCACACATCTCATGCGAAACATGCACTTTCATTGAATTTTCCTTGTAACCATCTTCAAGAGGAATTTGGAAAAAGGTGCTAGACAAAGGTCTTGAATCTTAGGTATAAGATGCAATAATTATTTGTCTTCATGATTAGAAGGAAAATTAAGTTTTGTTAGAATAGACAAAAATTAGTCAACAACAACATCCTCTTCCTCTTGTTTGCATTCTGAAGGGTGAGCTGAAACAAGACTGTCATAATTGTGAAGAAAAGATTCCAGGCATGGATTTCCATTTTCTATTTGTTTTGAAGGACTGCAAAAAGGCTCATGTGTGCTCATCTTATCAATAAATATAACAGGAGGACTAGTGATCTCATTGATCTCATTTTCTTTGGGTAAAGACACTTCTTTTTCATTTGGAATGACCTTCACCTCGGTGTATTGAAATTCTTCAATCACGGGGGGAGAGGAGAAAGTTTTTTCCATTTTGTTATGATGAACATCCACTTCCACTAGCATAGGATCACTTTTTTCAAAACAATAACATTCAACCTCGATATATGACATATCTTCTACAAACTTTATTTTAGGTTGAAACAAAGCCTCAAGTTGTTTGTCTTCTTCATTATTTGAAGGAATATTAAATTGGCATGCATCAAGTGGAGCAATAAGAAGACATTCATTGGTGGAATTGAGATAATGTTGGGAATGAATACTGATAATGTGGAGAATCATCATGAGCAACTTCTAGAACTTGAATGTTCTCCTCTTCATTATAAGGTGTCTCAAATTCATTGATGGGTGTTCCTTGGCTTGTTTTGCCTCCTTAGTGCCTATAGCTTCTGTATTGTTTTTGTACTTCTCTCATAAACTGTATGGAATTTTTATCATCTGCATTTGCTATTTTCATCTTCCTACCTTTTGCAACACTTTCTTGATATTTAAGCCACAAATATTTGATCACTGGGTCATCACACACAACAATTTGTTCCAATCTATTTTTCCATTCTTGCATTGTTAGTTTCATTTTGGAGATGAGATGGGTGTAGTGGTGGATTTCCTTTTTACATATGGGACATTAGTAGCTTTTGGAAATATGTTCTTTGCTGTCCTATTTTCAACATGTTGTAGTGATGTTTGTGAAATCAATCTTGGATTCATACCTCCATAGAAGTTCTCAGAAACCGGGCTTGTTCTTGACTAATCGGAGCTTGAAAACTTTGAGAAGGGAGATCTCCGTCATCATCCCCATCACTGTCACTACCACTCGTTGGTGTGATCCAACAAGTGTTTTTTATTTTACCTTGGCTCTTGATAAGATTCTTAGATCGTGAAAGAATTTTATCCCAGTGAGAGTCGCCTAAAAATCTGTTGGTTCGATTTTTACATCCGAAAATGCCTAATGGAATTGCATAAAAAACCAGCAACATATAGGGAAATTCACCTTTTGACAAGGTGAAATTTCCTCTTCTTTGTGATAGGGGTAGTTCCCGCATATGACATGATTTTTTATTTTTTGATGCTTTTAATCATAAAGCATAAAAGGGCAGAAAATTTGAGAAATGAAAAATCTAGAGAGAAAGGAAGAATAAATGTGAAAGAAGAAATGTAGATTGCAAGCGAGAGAGCTACACAAAAGGAGAACTTCCCTATTAGATAGAAAGGAATACAATAAGTGTAAAATCTGATAAGCACCAAGTATTCATCTCCCTTAGGGTATGTTGATATGGCACAAAGTCCATGTAATTCGATGATTGACACAAAGTCCGATTCACTAAGGCATCATTCGCATTATATATAAAAAAACATTGTATTGATCTGTATACACAACTTTACAACAACAAACTATGCAGATAGAATAATCTCTCCCGAACATGAAATGAAAAGAATCATAGAGAAAAAGAGAGATATCCCCCATTATGATTACAAGGAATCCTTATATAGGCATCTTTCTCCAAGAAGTAGTTATGAAACTACCTGACCAACTCTTAACCCCAATCTCAACCTCAAGTTGACTCAACTTGAGTTACATGCTTCATTACAATTTACAAATGTATAGTATTTAATTAATTTGGTGAACAAATTAATTAAATATATTTCAACTTGATAAATATTTAGATGAGTATTTCACTATTTCTTCATGCTGTCCCATCTATGACCCAAAGAGAATGATGCACATTCCTTTAGCTACACTTTCAATCAACATTAAATTGCCATTCGAATTGAGTTTTTTTCCATTAAATTTTCAGTGAATCTTTATCAATTTCTGATTTTATTAGCTTTTTTGCATATATCGCAAAGCCATGGTTCCAACAAGTATTTGTTTATGTGATTTTGTTGAGAATTTCCCAAGATATGGCCATCCGAGTGATTGCAGCTTTCTTTGGGATTGACAAGTTTACTTGATCTTCATGAACCACTTGTGTCATTAATTTCTGCCTTGCCCGCATAGCCTTCCCAACTCTACATTTGAATGGGATAAGGGGACCATTGACCCTATCATATCTCGCATCACTCCCTTTAGGCATTCGCTTTCGCACCAATGTCCGATGGGCCATTCGGGCTCAAAATTGCCAACTCACCCGCAACTTGGGTTTCTAACTCCTCTTGTGCCCGCATTGGTTCAAGGTGTCCTGTTGACCTCTATAAGGTTCATTTAGTAGTTCACCATCCAGTTTCCATTCCATGCAATGATTTTGGCTTTTGTGGCCCGTGTGTCCCAAGTTCACATGCGACATCTTGGACGTGATTTCCCTCTATTTCCGCATAACACCCTCGCTCTAGCTTGGGTGAGTATGTATTTGTTGCACCTTCGATGGTTTTCTCGGTGCTCATCCTGGGTACCCATTGATCTAAATTACTTCATATGAACTTAGAAATATATATGGCTAGGTCTACATTTTGAATTTTTCGCCTCTTTGGACCGAGCTAAGTTCAAATTGAGATTGAGCTCTCCCGTACATGTGAAATATAACGTTCTAATGGTTCCCAGAAGGCTGCAGAACTCGGTCTCATCTATTGTTCTCGTATTTTTAGTTCTTGATTATGAATGAAAGTTTTTCTGATAACATGAACATCTTGCTTTCCTACAAACTTGTTGAAGCATTCTTCATTAGCTCGACTCTTCTGCAATAAGCTTAATATTTGTGAAGAGATAGGATTTCTTTACAAGCTCAATGCTTATAAAAATAGCTCATTCAAATCTTTAAATGTGCAAAGTGCCAACCACTTATCCGATAACTTGTTACTTGGATTGGTATAAATTATCTCCTTACAATATTGAGTTGTTCACATATGTGGCCCGAGCTATCAAATAATCAGCACGCCCTAGCTCCTTCATTCAAATGACTCGTTCCGATGCACCGTGGAGTTTTATAATGAATTCGATAATGTTTTTGTGGCGGGAGTTCAAATTGGTCTCCATTTATACTCGAGCCAACATGACTCGCTTGGATTAACAAGTATATCTCGGCGCCACTAAAATGCCTCCCGAGCTGGTTGAGTTTTCCTCTACCTCTTCTCGCCTAATATTTTCCATGCCCACCAAATCCTTTCTTGATTTACTTCAGATTTTTTTTGAACCGAGCCATCTTATAACTCTTCGAGCCATCTTGATCGTTGAGAGATATGTTGCATTAGTTTTCATGGCTCATCATCTATTTAGTGAACTCAAAACCATGGTACCAACTCTCGCCTCGGCTTGGTAAATATTGGATAACTCAATAGGGAGTGTCACGGGGCTAGCTACGCAGCGGATTTCACTAGCCAACGTGCGGCACTGAGACACTACTTTTTTCGCTCGCCTTAGAGGATCAAGCTACTCCAGCAGTCCCAGACTACGCCTTCATCCATCTTCATCCACCACCCATTCCCAACCGCATCTCCAACTTATGCACAAGTGAACCCTTCCAACACCTTTCACAGCTGCCCATACAACTGCTCCAGAAGACCACTCGCCGAATACCACGGCTACCCATACAACCACCGAGAGCTCTTAATATGCCTTCTTAGTTCACCTGAGGGAATGCACAACTCATGCCTCCTTGACTCATCACTGAACTAGCTCTCCAGCGCTGGCTGGCCTTACGCCTCGCCGAACATCCCAATCGTTTCTACACACAACGCCGCTAAGGAACATCACATGCACCTTTCTGTCATCCATCCATGAGTCTTCCTGAGTTGCCGCACTTTTGATCACCTATGCGTGCACTAGTGGGGGAAGTCCTCCTTGTGAGTCCTTCCCGGGTGTGAGCCTCTACTCACCTCGACCTGCTGACTATTCTGTCACCCAAGTCCAACACCACCAAAGATCCCTGCGGGGAGCACTGCAAGCTTGCCATCTTTGTAGACCGCATCACATGCGGGTGAGGTACTCTTCTTCCCTCAGCTTGATCCAACCTCTGATCTCACCTCGATGCCATGGCCACTGACATCGGCATGCCTACTCTTCGAGACACCCATCTACATCCAAACCGCATTGACTCCTACTCAAGTCTTTTGCCTTAGTTGTTAGCTCACCACACTGTAACCGTATCCATGATGTCCTTGACTCAACCCACCATGTCGCACATCACTGTGTGAACCATCCTTTGTCCACTTCATGAGTCTCAGCCACTGCTTCTGCACCCACTCCGCATCCACGCTTCCGCTGTGCCTCCGATACATCTATGTGAGCACTCAACTCATCTACGTTGTTTAACCTCTGCAAGGTTGAGGAGCTCGCCACACTTGGCTCGCTCGCGTCCGAGTTACTTCTCCTCCATTTTGACCTCGGATCCCAGTCTCACTCCATCACGCCTCTTGGCTATTTCCCACATGAACTCTGCTTCTAAGGACGTTGCCACCTCAAAGGTCTCCCCAAGTCCACTGTCACTTAACTCTAGAGTCCCACTGCTGATCCACGATGCACATCTCTGCATGGACATACTCCACAAGGGTAGAGTATATCTCCAAGGTCTCCTGAACACCCCATCCTCTGAATGTCCAAGTGCACCAAGTGTTCCACGCTCCACTTGGTGTGGGTGTGAGTTCACCACGTTGGTCTCATTGTCTACCATGCTCATCTGGCTCATTAGGCTTGCGTTGCACTCTCAATGCAAGGCCTCTATCATGCAAGGTCTTCATGCTCAAACCAACTTGCTCTGCCTCTGCATTTCCCTCATGAGTTTCCCAACTCACTCTGCATACATTGGGTAAGTTCTTCGCTCCAAGACACCCTGCACTGTTCCTAAGTGCAACCAACTTTGCTCACCAACCTGCCTCGGCTAAACCTTGATTCTGAGACATCCTTGGGCTCACAACATGGTCCTTTCAATCCCCATGCACAACTCTTTCTCACTACATAGCCCTCAAGAGTTGCATTGGTGCGCCACCAGGAACTTCCCGGGAGGTCACCCATTTTCAGCTGCGCGCTTAACTCGCCCAACTCGCCCAGATCTTCTGTAGGCCAATGCATGTGAGGTCGTCAACCCCAACCCATGCCTAGCCAACCGTTTGCCTCGGCCGGGAGTCCCTCTAGCTCCCTGGATAGCACCTCGTGCACTACCCTGCTCGGATGGGGTCTACCCATCCTGGGGGAGGTGGTCACTCTATGAGCCCGGAGACGCGCCCCCCTTATAGGGAGATTCAATTCATATATATAGTTCCGGCACTTGAGCTTGATCTCAACAATATTGGCTCTATCTTATCAAACAACTCACCGATATCGACTTTCATCATTACGGATTGATCCATTATCAATAGCGTGATTAAATTTAATGATGCACGACTCACCTAAGTAATAGATAGCTTGGTTTCCCCAACTCTGTGAACTTGAACGCCGCATTGTGGTTGATACCCTTGTGTTGCATGAGCACAAACAACCAATCTGTTAGTGAGAGAAATTGGTCCACATGTTACAATAGCTCGAGATAGAGCTCGGTAGCAACCAAAAGGGACTCGGTCTTTACAATACATGAGTTGAAGACAAATCAAAGTATAGCTTTACATTTCGTATTTGAGCTCAGCCTTTCAAACCAAGAGCTTGGCCTCACCATTCATTTGTATTACCATGTCTTCATTAAACTTCTTCCTTTCTACCATTTCCATCAATCTTGCGGAGCTCAGTGAGTTCATGAGGCATACTTACCTTGACTTACTCACTTTCAGGGAAGAGTTCAAAGGGGATATTTCACCAGCTCGGTCTGTAATATTTGATCTTGGCTATGGGCTTGAGGATCTCATATTCTATGCAACATCTTATTCTAGGTTGTAGCTCACCGGAGCTACTTCTAGCTTATTTTCCTCGACATGTATGTAGTTCCGTAATGGATTTAGACATCTTATTGAGTCGCTCGGGTCAATGTAACCATGCACATTTATTATGCCATATTGATCATGTCTTAACATGGAGCCCGACCTATATAATTATTGCTCAACAGCTCGGTTCTCATAGAAATGGGATCAACTTTCCTATATGTATAGCTTAGTGGATTGGTTCTCCTTTTTCAATGCATCACTACTCCATTAAACAATGAGCTCGATTTAAATGAGTAGCCCAGCCTTCACACTCACAAATCAATGCATTATAAAAACATTTGATCCTTTTTTTTAGTTCATCCTCCTGAATACAACTCTTTGCTCATTGGGCATCCCGAGAGCTCGGTTCCTCAAAAAGTAACTCACTTTCTATGTTCAGCTCAACATATCTTCTTTCATAGCTTGGTTGCTACAAGAGTAGCTCGTTCATTGGAGGAGCTCACCCACATTGATGTGGCTTGGCAAAAGGCACAAAGTACAACATTTCAATCCTTTTCAATCATACCTTTAGCCTATTACAATCGAGTTCCCAAAGGTGTTCTTAATTTTTCCATTTTACGAAGGAGAGCCTCTTGGAATACCTGCAACATAGGTATTTAGCGCTAAAAATTAAAAAATTTCAAAAAATTGATTCATTCTAGAATGGGTGACAAAAGTTGGCTCTTTCTGGGAACATGGCTTGGATCGAGCACCATGAAAAAGAGATATAACACGAATTCCAGAATCTTGGGGTTTCTTAAATAGACTAGTGACGTATCTATTGGTCCAAGGTTTAATACTAGGAGACTCTCTCATTATACACCACTTTGCACCAATGCACACAGACACACAAAAAGGAACAGGAAAGGAAACAAGCCAAAACAGGGAAAGTATTTATAGAGAAGAAAAAGGATATTTACAAGGGGAAAGGAAAGAGACTGTACAAAATTTACACAATTCCAGAGATAAGCTGAGAGAAATATGTACCTTTGTGAAACAACATACTGAAAGTATGAGGCACCCGAGAATTGAAAATGGGTAGTTGGGCATACCAAAATATCATGGGAACACTATGCGGCTTGAAAAGGAAAATTGAGGAAAGAAGACCATCCACATAGTGATACTCCATACTAAAAATATTCAGTTCTTGTGAAGATTTGAATGTCTAGCTCCTCTTCTGTGGAGGAATAGTGCCATACAAAATCTTGTATGACCCTTGACTATTTCCATACTAATCTCTGCACATCACTGAACTCTTATAACTAGATTCATGAGAAAATCCAATCCTTATAGTGTCAACTTCATGTTTTGATGGAATGATGCTAACATCTGAATGAAGATTACAATTATCATCATGGCACATCTCATGAGAAACATGCACTTCCATTGAATTTTCCTTGTAACCATCTTCAAGAGGAATTTGGACAAAGGTACTAGATGATTTACCATTGTCATTCTATGTAATTTCTACCTTGTCCCTAGAAAACATACCGATACTTTTGCAAACTCAACACCTGATTCTAGAAGGTCTTGAATCTTAGGTACAAGCTGCATTACTGATTTGTCTTCATGATTAAAAGGAAACTTAAATGTTGTTAGACTAGGTAAAAATTGATCAACAACATCATCCTCTTCCTCTTGTTTGCATTCCAAAGGGTGAGCTGAAATAGGACTGTCATAATTGTGAAGAAAAGATTCCAGGCATGGATTTCCATTTTCTATTTTTTTGAAAGACTACAAAAATTATCATGTGTGCTTATCTTATCATTAAATATTAGAGGAGGACTAGTGATTTCACCGATATCATTTTCTTTGGGTACAAACACTTGTTTTTCATTCGAATGACCTTCATCTCAGTGTATTGAAATTCTTCAATCATAGGAGAGGGAGAAGTCTTTTCCATTTTGTTATGATGAACATCCACTTTCACCAACATAGGATAACTTCTTTCAAAAAAAAAAGAACATTCAACCTCGATACATGACATATCTTCTACAAACTTTATTTCAGGTTGAAACAAAGCCTCAAGTTGTTTGTCTTATTTATTATTTGAAGGAATATTAAATTGCATGCATCAACTGGAACAAACCTGAGAAGAATTTCACTAGTGGAATTGAGATAATTTTGGAGAATGAATACCTAATAATGTGGAGAATCATCATGAGCAGCTTCTAGAACTTAAATATTCTCCTCTTCATTATAAGGTGTCTCAAATTCATTGGTCGAGTGTTCCTCGGGTTTTTTTGCCTCCTTGCGTGCTGCGGCTTCCGTATTGTTTTTATACTTATCTCATCAACTGGATGTAATTTTAATCATCTGCAGTTGTTATTTTCATCTTCCCACCTTTTGCAGCACTTTATTTATATTTAAGCCACAAATATTTGATCATTGGGTCATCACACACAACAATTTGTTCCAATCTATTTTTCCATTCTTGCATTGTTAGTTTCATTTTTGGAGATGCCATGGGTGTCGTAGTGGCTTTCCTTTTTACATATGGAACATTAGTAGCTTCTAGAAATATTTCCTTTACTTACCTATTTTCAACATGTTGCAGTTGATGTTTGTGAAATCAATCTTGGATTCATACCTCCGTAGAAGTTATGCGTAAACCTGGGCCTATTTCGAATGATTGGAGCTTAAAAACTTTGAATAGGGAGATCTCCATCATCATCCCCATCACTGTCATTGTCACTCGTTGGTGTGGGCCAACAAGTTTTTTTCATTTTACCTTCGTTCTTGGGAAGGTTCCTAGATCAAGAGATCGAATGTGACAAAATTTTGATCCCAGGTAGAGTTGCAAAAACTGTTGGTTCAATTTTATGTCACCGAAAATTCCCAATGGAAGTGCACGAAAAATAAGAAACGGATAGGGAAATTCACATTTTGATAGGGTGAAATTTCCTCTGCTTTGTGAGAGGGGCAGTTCCCTCGTATGATATGATTTTTTATTTTTTTATGCTTTTAACCGTAAAGCACACAAGGGCAGTAAAATTGATAAATGAAAAATATGGAGAGAAAGGATGAATGAATGCAAATGAAGAAATATATATTGCAAGAAGAGAGATGAAAATAAGGAGAACTCCCTATCATATAGAATGGAATATAATGAGTGTAAAATATGAGAAGCGAAAGTGTTCATCTCCCTCATGGTATGTTGATATGGCACAAAGTCCATGTACTTCGATGATCGGAACAAAGTATGATTGACCTAGGAATCATTCATACTATGGAAATCATTAACACAACAATATATAAAAAAACATTGTTTTGATCTGTGTACACAAAGTTATACAGTAAACTATGCAGATAGAATAGCCCTCTCCGAGAATATGAAATGAAAATAATCGAGAGATAAAAAGGCAGAGAACCCCCATTATGATTGCAAGGCAGCCTTATATAAGCATCTTTCTCCAAGAAGTAGTTATGAAACTACCTGACCAACTCTTAACCCCAATCTCAACCTCAAGTTGACTTAACTTGAGTTACATGCTTCATTACAATTTACAGATGTATAGTATTTAATTAATTTGGTGAAAAATTAATTAAATATATTTCAACTTGATGAATATTTAGATGAGTATTTCACTATTGCTTCACGTTGTCCCGCAATCTGCAGCTGGAGAGAATGATGCACATGCCCTTTAGCTACACTTTCAATCACCATTAAATTGCCATTCTGAACTGACTTTGTTTTCCATTAAATTTTCAGCTAATCTATATAAATTATTGATTTTCTTAGCTGTTGTGCATCGATCACAAATCCATGGTTCCAACGAGTATTTTTTTGTATGATTTTGTTGAGAATTTCCCAAGATATGGCCATTCGAGTGACTGCAGCTTTCTTTGGGATTGACAAGTTTACCTTATCTTCATGAACCACTTGTGTCATTAATTTCCGCCTTGTCCGCATAGCCTTCCCAACTCTACATTTGACCGAGCCATGGGCTCCGTTGACCCTGTCATATATGCATCACTCCCTTTCAACCATTTCGGCTCTTTGTTGCACCAATGTCCGGTGGGCGATTACCCTAAAGATCACGCACGTTTGCAGTCAATAATAAAATTAAGTTTTTGACTTTGATATACTAAATTTAGCTATGGCGCATTGGTGGGTGGCAGGAGTTGTTTGGAGGAGGTCAAAGGTTTGATTTTACTGCCCACCATCACGAACGTGCGTGATGGATAGGGCCACCTCCGGTGGGCCATTCGGACTCAAAATTGCCGACTCACCCGTAACTTGGGATTCTAACTCCCCTTGCGCCCGCTCTCCGGTTCAAGGTGTCTCATTGACCTCCGCAAGGTTCATTGAGTGGTTTACTATCCAATTTAAATTCCATGCGGTGATTTCAGATTTTTTTGGCCCGTGTGTCCCATGTTCACATGGGACATCCGTGACGTGATTTCCGCTATTTCCACATAACACCCTCGCTCTATCTTGGCTGAGTATTTCCTCATCGCACCTTTGATGGTTTTTCTCGGTGCTCATCTGGGTACCCATTGATCTAAATTACTTCATATGAACTTAGCGATCTATATGGCGTGGTTTACGTTTTGAGTTTTCTCACCTCTATGGACCAACTAAGTTCAAATTGAGCTTGGTCTCTCTCGTACATGTGAAATATAACATTCCAATGGTTCACTTGAAGGCTATAGAACTTGGTTTCATCTATTGTGCTACATTTTGAGTTCACCATTATGAATGATAGTTTTTCTGATGACATGAGCAACTTGCTTTCCTATAAACTTATTGAAGAATTCTTTATTAGCTCGACTCTTCTACAAAAGCTTGATATTCGTGAAGAGATAGGATTTATTTAAGAGCTCAATGCTTCTCAAAATATCTCAATTGTAGCTCTAAATGTGCAATGCTAACCACTTATCGATAACTTGTTCTTTGGGCTTGGTATAAACCATCCCCTTACAATATTGAATTGTTCACATATGTGGCCCAGCTATCAAATAATCAGCTCGCCTTAGCTCCTTCATTCAAATGACTCGGTTCCGATGCACTTGGGGAGTTTTATAATGAATTTATAAGGGGGTGCGTCTCCATGCTCACAGAGCGACCGCCTCCCCCAGGATGGGCAGACCCCATCCGCGCAGGGTAGTGCACGAGGCGCTATCCAGGGTTCCAGAATGGATCCCGGCCGAGGCAAACGGTTGGCCAGGCATGGGTTGGGGTTGACGACCTCGCATGCATGTGCTGACAGAAGATCTGGGCGAGTTGGGCGAGTTAAGCGCGCAGGCTGAAAATGGGTGACCTCCCGGGAAGTTCCCGGTGGCGCACCAATATAACTCCTGTTGGGCGAGTTAAGCACGTAGGGCATAAATGGGTGACCTCCGGGAAGTTCCCGGTGGCGCACCAATGCAACTCTTGAGGGCTATGGAGTGAGTAAGAGTTGTGCATGGGGAATATGAAAGGACCATGCTGTGAGCCCAAGGATGTCTCAGAATCAAGGTTTAGCCGAGGCGGGTTGGTGAGCAAAGTTGGTTGCACTTAGGAGCAGTCTGAGTGTCTTGGAGAGCGAAGAACATACCCAATGTACGTGGAGCGAGTTGGGCAACTCATGTGGGCGATGCAGTGGCAGAGCGGGAGTTGGTTTGAAGCATGAAGACCTTGTACGATAGAGGCCTTGCGTTGAGAGTGCGGCGCATGCCTAAAGAGCCAGAGTGAGCATGGCGAGACATCTGAGACCAACATGGGGAACTCACAGCCCCACCAAGTGGAGTGTGGAACACTTGGTGCTTTGGACATTCGAGAGGATGGGGTGTTCGGCGAGACCTTGGAGATATACTCTACCCTTGCGGAGTATGTCCATGCGGTGATGTGCATCGTGGATCAGCGGTGGGACTCCGGTGTTAAGTGCAGTGGACTTGGGGAGACCTTTAAGGTGGCAGCGTCCTTAGAAGCGAGAGTTCATGTGGGAAATAGCCAGAGGCGTGATGGAGTGAGACTGGGATTCGGAGGTCGAAACGGAGGAGAAGTGCTCGGGCGTGGCGAGCCAAGTGTGGCGAGCTCCTCAACCTTGCGAGAGGTTAAAACAGCGCAGATGAGTCGAGTGCTCACATAGATGTATCGGAGTGCGCCGGAAGCGCGGATGCGGAGTGGGTGCGGAAGCAGAGGCTGAGACTCAGTGAAGTGGACAGAGGATGGTTCACATGGTGATGCGCGACATGGTGGGCTGAGTCAAGGACATCATGGATACCGTTGCAGTGTGGTGAGCTGACAACGAAGGCAGAAGACTTGTGAAGTCAATGCGGTCTGGACGCAGACGGGTGTCTCGAAGAGTAGGCACGCCGATGTCAGTGGCCATGGCATCGGGGCGAGATCAGAGGATGGATCGAGCCGAGGGAAGCAGAGTACCTCACCCGCATGTGATGCGGTCTACCAGGATGGCGAGCTAGCAGTGCTCCCAGCAGGGATCCTTGGTGCGGTGGACTTGGGTGACAGAGGTCAGCAAGTCGGGGTGAGTAGAGGCTCACACCCGGGAAGGACTCAGAGGAGGACTTCCCCCGTCGGTGCACGCGTAGGTGACCGGCGCGGCAACTCAGGCAGACTCATGGATGGATGACAGATAGGTGCATGTGATGCTCCTCAGTGGCCTTGTGCAGAACAGTGGGATGTTCGACAGAGAGCCGGCCAGCGGCATGAAGCTGGGTCAGTGATGAGTCTTGGAGGCGTGAGTTGTGCATTCCCTCAAGTGGACTAAGAAGACATATTAAGAGCTCCCGGCGGTTGTATGGGCAGCCGTGGTATTCGGCGAGTGGTCTTCTGGAGCAGTTGTATGGGCAGCTGTGAAGGGTGTTGGAAAGGTTCACTTGTGCATGTTGCAGATGCAGTTGGGGAATGGGTGGTGGCAGAAGACGGAGAAAGGCGTAGTCTGGGACTACTGGAGTAACTTGATCCTCTAAGGCAAGCGAAAAAGGTAGTGTCTCAGTGCCGCACGTTGGCTAGTTTATTCCGCTTTAAAGCTAGCCCGTGGTGGTATCGAGCTTTGAGTATCGAGCCCTTCGATAAGCGTGAGAGTATCGAGTCAAGCGAGAGAGTAAAGTGTGCCTGATGCGTAGCGTGTCAGCTTGTATCAGTGCCGTTGAGTTAATGTTGTACTTGATACTCAGAGTGATCAACTGGTGTCAGTGCATTTGAAGTGATGCTCTCTTTGATACCTAGAGCACTTTATGCAGCGGTGTGGGATGTTGGTTGAAGAACAGGGTGGCAGACTAGGGAGCCAACGCAATCAACATCGTTGGTGATCGGATGGGCGGGACACCAACGCGGTTGGGCGGAGCAGAAGTAGACTGGTGTGTGCTTGTGAAGCGGCGTCAGATTGAAATGCCTAACCTTATGTGCGGCTATGCAGGGTCGTACATGTTTGAGGGAGTTGGTTGTTGGACGAATCGGATCAGGAGAGTCTTGTGAAGATTGGCAATCAACGGTGTTGGCGATCGGAAGGCGGGACACCAACACAACTGGATCAAGTGGAGCAGTGTTGTTCCAGATAAGAAGAAGACTGGTGTGGGCCTGGGCAGCATCAGATCAGAGTGATCCAGCGGAGTATCAGGGCTCAGTTGAGCCTTATTGATGTCACAGTGGAATGAATGAAAGACAGTGAACTTTCTCAGCTGTAGACCAGAGGGTTGATGAGAAAGGAGTCATGCAGTTGCGACGGTGGTCGGCATGGCGTTCAGTGATCAGGGTGTTGTAGACCCATGCGGAGTGTCGAAGTTGGCGCTTTTGTGCTGATGCAAGTAAGTAAGCAGTGCGGAGTTCTTAGAGACTTGTGGGAGAAGAAGGCCAGTGTTTTGAACAGATCTCAGTTGTAGAGGAGGCGACAGGGAAGCATACAGGATGGGCTGGGTAAGTCACTTCAGTGGGCAGTTCATGTGGAGGCTGGTGCAGAACTTACTCCTAGCAGTTTGGGTGAAGGGATAACACTTGGTAGAGTCCAGGTGCAGTGGCAGAGTGACTCGAAAACTCGGTAGGTGCGAAAGCACTGAGTAGCGCGACGACTCCCCAGAAGTTGTAGACGGGACTTGTACATTGTGGATGGCTGAATTGCAGTGTCTGTGAAGTGATATCAAGTTGATACTCGAGCCATGAAGTGGAAAAAGTGGCTCTCCCTTGGCAAAATCACGGTGGTGAATTTTGTGAAACCTCGGTATTTCAGGTTGGCAACGGTGGCAGTGGCTACATTCCGGAGTGAAGCAAGAGTTGCGCGTTCGGAAGTGCTGGTTGGTTGAAAGCGGTGGTGAGTAGATCAGTCAAGTTGCAGTGAAATGAGGTATTCCTGGTGAAGAGTTTGCCAGAAGATCAGCATCAGAGTCACAGTGGTGGTATGGTGTTGGTAGAAGTGCTGAACAAGGGCAGCATTTGCGGTGAAGGTAGGCCCCTGGATCGGTTGGAGAATATCATGTGTTGCGTGTGGAAGCGTGGTGTGACCAGTTTCAGCAGCAGTGAAACCTTGCAGTGGTTCGTCAATCGGCATGGAGGTTGGCGGTTCTCCAGTTATGCAGTGAATGTTGTGCAAGAAGGGCTCAGAGCTTGGCAGGGCAGCTTGTACATCATGCAGAATTCCTAAGAGGTTGTGGGAATTGCAGAAGGGGTATCCCATCAGACATTGTGTTGGATGTTTGGTGAAGTGTAGTTTCAGAGGAAGGGAGCTACAGTGACAGAAGTGTTGAGAGTTGGCACTTTTTGTCCCGAGCACAGGGAGTTAGCACAGCGAGATGTTGAAGAGACTGAGTTGTGTTATGTCAGCAGTGACCGAAGTGTTCCGTGTGTATTTGCATGTGAGTAGTGCATTTACATTTTGTCCAAGTGTTGCGAACACTTGCATCCTTTGCGCAGGCTTGCGAAGTCTAGCATCGGCGCCGTGGGCGTCGCCACTTTAAGTGGGGGAGAATATAAGGGGGGTGCGTCTCCATGCTCACAGAGCGACCGCCTCCCCCAGGATGGGCAGACCCCATCCGCGCGCGGTAGTAGTAGTGCGAGGCGCTATCCGGGGGGGAGCGAGAGGACTCCCGGCCGAGGCAAACGGTTGGCCAGGCATGGGTTGGGGTTGACGACCTCGCATGCATGTGCTGACAGAAGATCTGGGCGAGTTGGGCGAGTTAAGCGCGCAGGCTGAAAATGGGTGACCTCCCGGGAAGTTCCGGTGGTGCACCAATATAACTCTGTTGGGCGAGTTAAGCGCGAGGGCATAAATGGGTGACCTCCGGGAAGTTCCGGGCGCCAATGCGACTCTTGAGGGCTATGGAGTGAGTAAGAGTTGTGCATGGGGAATATGAAAGGACCATCTTTGTGAGCCCAAGGATGTCTCAGAATCAAGGTTTAGCCGAGGCGGGTTGGTGAGTTAAGTTGGTTGCACTTAGGAACAGTGCAAGGTGTCTTGGAGCGAAGAACTTACCCAGTGTACGCGGAGCGAGCTGGGCAACTCATGTGGGCGATGCAGTGGCAGAGCGGGAGTTGGTTTGAAGCATGAAGACCTTGTACGATAGAGGCCTTGCGTTGAGAGTGCAGCGCATGCCTAAAGAGCCAGTGAGCATGGCAGACAATACAGACCAACAGTGGGAACTCACAACCCCACCAAGTGGAGTGTGGAACACTTGGTGCACTGGACATTCAGAGGATGGGGTGTTCAGCAGACCTTGGAGATATACTCTACCCTTGCGGAGTATGTCCATGCAGTGATGTGCATCGTGGATCAGCAGTGGGACTCCAGTGTTAAGTGACAGTGGACTTGGGAGACCTTTAAGGTGGCAAGCGTCCTTAGAAGCGAGTTCATGTGGGAAACAGCCATGAGGCGTGATGGAGTGAGGCCGGGATTCGGAGGTCGAAAGCGGAGGAGAAGTAACTCGGGCGCGGCGAGCAAGTGTGGCGAGCTCCTCGGCCTTGCGAGAGGTTAAAGCAAGCGCGAGATGAGTCGAGTGCTCACATAGATGTATCGGAGTGCGCCGGAAGCGCGGATGCGGAGTGGGTGCGGAAGCAGAGGCTGAGACTCAGTGAAGTGGACAGAGGATGGTTCACATGGTGATGCGCGACATGGGGGTGAGTCAAGGACATCATGGATACCGTTGCAGTGTGGTGAGCTGACAACGAAGGCAGAAGACTTGTGAAGTCAATGCGGTCTGGACGCAGACGGGTGTCTCGAAGAGTAGGCACGCCGATGTCAGTGGCCATGGCATCGGGGCGAGATCAGAGGATGGATCGAGCCGAGGGAAGCAGAGTACCTCACCCGCATGTGATGCGGTCTACCAGGATGGCGAGCTAGCAGTGCTCCCCGCAGGGATCCTTGGTGCGGTGGACTTGGGTGACAGAGGTCAGCAGAGTCGGGGTGAGTAGAGGCTCACACCCGGGAAGGACTCAGAGGAGGACTTCCCCGTCGGTGCACGCGTAGGTGACCGGCGCAGCAACTCGAGCGAGACTCATGGATGGATGTGAGATAGGGGCATGTGATGTTCCTCGGTGGCCTTGTGCGAAGCAGTGGGATGTTTGAGTGGAGTGGCCTTGGCGGCAGAAGCTGGGTCAGTGATGAGTCTTGGAGGCATGAGTTGTGCATTCCCTCAAGTGGACTAAGAAGGCATATTAAGAGCTCCCGGCGGTTGTATGGGCAGCCGTGGTATTCGGCGAGTGGTCTTGGAGCAGTTGTATGGGCAGCTGTGAAGGGTGTTGGAAAGGTTCACTTGTGCATAGTTGGAGATGCAGTTGGGAATGGGTTGTGGATGAGAATGGAGAAAGGCGTAGTGCGGGACTACTGGAGTAGGACTCTAAGGCAAGTGAAAAAAGTAGTGTCTTGATCCTCTAGTTTATTCCGCTTAAAGCTAGCCCCATGAAAGAATTCGATAAATGGTAGGAGTTCGGTGTCCCATTCTCATTAGCTCGATCAAATTTAATGATGCACGACTCGCTTAAGTAATAGATAACTTGGTTTCCCTAACTCTATTAACTTGAACTTGGCATTGTGGTAGATACCCTTGTGTTGCATGAGCATAAACAACCAATCTGTTCATGAGAGAAATTGGTCCACCTGTTGCAATAGATAGCTCGGGATAGAGCTCGGTTGTAAACAAAGGGACTCAGTCTATACAATACATGAGTTGAAGACAATTCAAAGTATAACTTTACATTTCTATATTTTAGCTCAGCTTCTCAAACCAAGAGCTCGGCCTCACCATTCATTTATATTACTATGTCTTCGTTAAACTTCTGCCATTCTACTATTTCCATCGATCTTGCGGAGCTTGGTGAGTTCATGAGTCATACTTACCTTGACTTCCTCACTTTCTCGGAAGAGTTCGAAGGGGATATTTCACTAGTTCGGTCTGTAATATTTGATCTTGGCTATGGGCTTGAGGAGCTTATATTCTACGCAACAGCTTATTCCAGGAAGTAGCTCACCGGTGCTACTTCTAGCTTATTTTCCTCGACATGCGGTTTTTTCGTAATGGCTTTAGGCGTCTTATTGAGCGGCTGGGGTCTATGTAACCATGCATGTTTATTATTCCATATTAATCATGTCTTAACATGGAGCCCGACCTATATAATTATAGCTCAACATCTCGATTCTCATATAAATGGGATCAACTTTCCTATGTGTATAGCTCGGTAGCTCGATTCTCCTTTTCAATAAATCATTTCTCCATTAAAAAATCGGCTTGATTTAAATGAGTAGCTCGGTCTTCACACACATAGCTCAATGCATTATAAAAATAGTTGAGTCTTCTTCTTTTAGTTCATCCTCCCTTGAATACAACTCTTAGCTCGTTGGGCATCTCGAGAGCTCAGTACCTCAAAAAAGAAACTCACTTTCTATGGTCAGCTCAATAGATCCTATTGTATAGAGCGTTCTTTGCAAGAGTAGCTAGGTCATTAGAGGAGCTCACCCACATTGATGTGACTTGGCCAAGGGCACAAAGTACAACATTTTAATCCTTTTCAATCATGCGTCTATCCTATTACAACTGGAGTGCCCAGAGGTGTTCATGAGTTTTCCATTTTACTTGAATTTGAGCCTCTTGAAATACCCGTAACACGAGGTATCTAAACAAAAAAATCAAAATTTCAAAAATTACTTCATTCTAGAATTGGTGACAACAAGTATATACCTTTATTTTTATGTTGTCGAGTTCATTAATTCACTTATTACAATCATTTATCAAGATTTTATCCCACAAGTATGCAAGATCATGTTATTTACATAGTAATCCCCAATAATTTTGTCAATTGTTGATGATTGGCCCTAATCTTGAGTGATTTCCCAAATCACCGGTGATTCCTACTATTAGACCCCTTTACTATTGTAACCTTCCTTTGTGATATCCGGACTTAATTTTTGATCAACAATCTACTGTGTGTGTGGCTTTCAATCACATCAATCTTCTTTAATCCATTTACAACACTTTATTTGTCATCCAAAACAAACTTATCATCTCACTTATCTTTGTGAGCATATGCACCTATTTAAACACTAGCCTTTATCATCATCTTGCCTTTGTAGGTGCTTGTTAGACCTCATTGATCTCCTTTGATCCCTCTATCACATTTTATCACTTATCCAAATTATATACATAATCACACTCACCTTTGCGAGAACATACATGTTTATATCATTTCTCCTCGAGCAATCTTTGTGATTCCCAAAATCCCTCTAGATTAGGAACCACCATTAGATCAACATATTGCCTTAGACCACATCAGTCCATTTTCTTTTACATCATTGGTTATATCATTTGTTATCATTTTATCATCTATTATCAATTCACTTTATAATTATTTGATTAATTTCTTGAACGCAGATTGAAATCCTTGCACAGAATTCTATTGACTTATGGGAAATGGCCTTTTTGAGGAAATGTGCTATATATTTGTTTAATTCCATCTTGTGTAGTGTCTTTTATTACAAATTTATTCATAGGAGAGGAGCTGATACCATTATTCCATGGAGAAAAACATCAAACATCATCCACCGAATTTCATGGGTATCACTAAACCCCATCATTCTGAGGTTCGGTAAGTCTTATTTTCTTACTTATTCATTTTAAGTTGAAGAGGTAGGATTTATTCTGAACATTTTGGCAAGCCCAATGAGACACGTCCCTTATATCATATTTAATTTTATTAAAAATAGAATCTTTTTCATTTACGGTTGTCTACACTATAATCACTAGCGATTCCTACAATCATCAGCAATTCCTGTTAATCTTTGTTTTTGTTGTTTTCTGCTAGCCTAACTGTAGGTTTATATTTCTTGAGATCTAGATTTCTGGATTGCTTCTGCTAAAAAATTACTAAAAATAAAAATAAAAATAGGAAGTGTTTATCATGGTGAGTCTTAAATCCATCTTTTTGCTTTCAGTATTGCATTATTGACTGATTGTCTTCATCAAAAAAACATTTTATTTTGGTTCTTAAAATGAACAACTATATTTTGTCTACTCACATAGTATTAATTAAGGAAAAGTAATTTGTTGCATTCACTTTTTTCCCCACACACAACCAAACCACTTAAACATCAAAACACATTTAAACAATTCCCACCCAAGTGGATATATTCTTGGATTTGATCCCAAGAAGAGAAGTTGACTCGGTGTTACGAATAAGTATAATCACATGTCTGTTGGTATATTGGAAAATCACCTGAGACCCTTATCATTACAGGACTATGAAGTGAGGGGGTAGGCCGTAACACCAATCTTGTATTGGCAACAAGATCTGAGTTGGACCTCATGTAACCGGGTATATCGAGGAATCATCCCTTAAACATAACTAAAACCATCCATAACTTTCCATTTCCTAGAACATACCATTTTTTACACATGCTACTCTTTTTAATTAAATCAAGATAATTAAAATTCTTCTACTTGACTTATTTGTTATATTTAAATCTCTTTTAAGATTTTGTTGTATCATTTTCTAGTTGATTATTATTTAAAATGGATCAATCCTCTATATCTTGTATATCCCTCTAACCATTATGCGTCATTTTTAGAATCATCTTCATCCACTATCTCTTCATATTTTTATCAATTTCAAAATATCCCTTATACAGAATCTAGTCCTTATCAATCTTATCAACCTATCACCTCTCATCCAACTTTTTTAGCTCGGAATGTTTTTGGAGCCATCTAAACTATCCTATATCTCTTTACAACCAAACTATTTCCAAAATTTTGCTTCTCGGCCCATATCCAATGTATCCCATCAAATAGTCTTTTCCCTGACCTCTCCTTTATCACGGTCACATCATAATCTTAATATCCCCTATTCTTCATCTAATCAATCCATTTCTACTTCAATCCCATTTTTGGTACCTTAGACATCCCAAACCCATACAAATATCCCTACTCAATCTCAATCAATCCCTCTCATCCAAAAATAACAATATACTCAACATTTTTCCACATCTCCCCAAAACCCTTTATTAAAACCCATTTTACAAACCATACCTTATGAAACTATCCCAAATAAATCTCCACTTAAAGCACATTCACAACAAAATCATCCTACTTTCAATCCTCATCAGTCAAATCAATCACATCCTCTTGTTAACTCCTTCACATCTACTCCCACAAATGATCCTTTGCATTCCCTATCCAATAGATTAGACAATTTATAATCCACTACCAAGGGATCCAAACACGTCCTCACTTATGATCAGGTTTGTAATGAACCCATCCACCCATCAATATTATATAAGTCCTATCCTCCGCATTGGGAATCACCTAAATTTACTTTGTTCCATGGCTAGGAGGACCCACAACAACACATACTATCCTTTAGACACTTGTGTTATCTCATTATCCATGATCAAGATCTTCTTCTCAGAACCTTTCCCATGTCACTAGAAGGAATTGCATTGGATTGGTACAATTCCCTTCCTCAACATTATTTTTATCCTTCAAACAACTAGCCATGTTATTATTTGAATCACTTTGCTATAAATGTTACTTGTAAAATCATCGTTTCTCACCTTGCTACCATCAAACAATCTGAAAATGAATCCCTTGGATATTTTGTCACTAGATGGCAAAACACCATCAATCAATTATCCTTTCCACTTCCACAATTAGATTTGATTGAGTTGTTTACTCAATCCTGTTCTCATCATATCTCATCCAGTCTTGATCCACACATTTCAGACCTTTGAGGAAGCCTTTACCATGGCCAAGAAATTAGAAATTCAAGCCCTTGAAGAAGCCCATATTGATCCTCAATCTACACATGTTTCACCTGATTCCCTTAGGTATTCCTACGATTCATATGAAACTACCATGTCCGATTCCCTAGGTCTTCCTACGATTCGAGATGAAACTACCCTCGTTCCATCATATTTCCCTAGGTCTTCCTATGATTCAAATAAAGGTACCATGCATGATGTATTTACTTGTGTTCCTTGTCTTCTTGGCATGCCCGATGGGACAAGAATTGAAATCTTAAACTTAAAATATTGCTACTTTTGGTGTGTCACATAAAAATTTCTATCCTTCAAGAGGATTTGTGACCACACATCCGATGACTCTATTCAAAATATCTACTTGTTTTAGTAGTATCGGTGATTTAATCCTCTCTATTTCATGATAAGTATTCAAACAAGGTTGAGGACAAGAGAATAAGGCACATTTCAATACCTGTAGTTATCCCCAAGTAGAAGAAAAAGAGGTAGACAAATTCAAAGATCTCTATATCCTCCCAACTAAATTCTTTCTACACCTCCACCTAGTAAGCCCTTCTTACAATCCACTAGATTTTTAAGGCCTATCATAATGGTTCATCAACCTCCTCCTCCAAAAAAAGTTCATCTCATGGAATCAAGTATGTCCGCTCATATTTCTAGTGCATCCAGTAACATGGAATCCCATCCTAACAAATGTGATGAAGGCACTTTGCATAAGTTTAGCAAAGGCATAATTCAAGACCCCATAGAACATCTTCAAGATGTTGTAGAGATCTCCACGATACATTACATCACTTGTGTAAGATGTTTCCTTAAGGTTACTAGCTACCTCATTTAAGGGAAAAGCTCTTAATTGGTACATATCCTTGACTACTAGCTTTATTGGTACCGAGATCAATTGGGAAATGTATTTTTTGTAATATTCGGTAAAAAGTGAGATAGATCCTAACTTCTACAACAACTTATCAATATCAAGAAATCTCCATAAGAGCCTATGACTGATTTCAATACAGATTCCATAATACATGTCAAAGGATTCAAATTTGACCCGGACTACCTACAATTATGGCTATTGTCTTTTATCTAAATTCCCTGAACTCAGATATTTCCATGATGATTCAGTCACTAGGAGGATATTCTTTGCCACAAGCATATGATATTGTAGTCTAGGCTAAGAATAACTTGATAGATGCTAGGAAGCTTCCCATAAATATCCCTCTGCCAGTGTATTTTGAGTTATCTCCCCTTCCTCATATGAAAACCTTAGTTTCTTTCTAAGCTCTGGTGTCCATGTATAAATACCCATATTCTCAAGGAGACACCTCTCCCACTATAACATCATTATATTCTCTTCGGAAATGAAGTAAAAAAATCTTGAGGAACTTCTCTAATGAGATAGTCAATCTTAAGAGGAGTCAAGGTACACACCTAAGACAAAATTATCAAGGCATTCAAGGGGGAAGACCCGCTTACCCGTCGCATTATCAAAATTCCCAGAGATTGGCTATAAAACAACCATATAACCAAATTTTCCTAGTACCAACACCACTCTAGAACCTCCCACCCAATAATGGGAGAGATGATTCCATGACATAATAATTTGGTAGAAGATCCTAATGCTTGGTGTTTCCCTTGCAATACCCCTCATATGCCAAGAGATTTCCCCCAAGGAATCTACAACAAAGTTAGTATAGAAAAGAGAAATGTAAGTGTATGAGGTCAATTCTTTTGGACCTTACCAGTCCCTCGAGTTCAAAACATGACATTTTTCGTGTAAATGCGAAGGATGTCCCTAGAAAAAGAAGTGGATGTTGTGCCTAAACATGCACTTTTCTCTTGGATTGAAAGAGAATAATTTTTTTCACAAATGAAGTATCTACTTCTACTCCTGTACAATAAGATTACAACACTCACTCCAAAAGGTGGATGAAAAACTATGATCTATGTTCTTCTAGAAAATTGATCAAGGAAGGAATATCAACATCCACCACCCCTCCGCCCACATCTAAAGAAGAGACTTTGGCAGCCACTCAGAATCAAGGTACCTTCCATCCAAAGTAGATGACAAGGTGAAATACTAACAAATATCCAAAACGTAACCGCTTGATTTTTGAGTGGCGAGCACATGCATTCTCCGCCCCTAGAATGGGTAATATGACATAAAGAGGTCCTATGAGTGGAGTGGCCACTAGTAGGGATTTTTAGAAGGGTATTGGCTAGGTATGGACAAGGTAGGGGCAAGGTAGGGAGTGGAATGGTGAGGTGGAGGGGCAAGTGGGGTAGTGGAAGAGTGAGGTGGTTGGGTGAGGTGGCTGGTCCAGTGGCATGGTGAGGTGCCTTGATGAGTGGGTAAAGGGGGAATTTAATTAATAGATGTTAATTAAATTCTTGAGTGTGTGAATAAGGGTCATTTGTGATGTACAAAAGGGGTTGTGAGTGACCGAATTAGGGTTAAATAGATCACCTATGTGGAATGTGGCTATTAGGTTATTTTGGAGGAAGATGATGAAATGTAATGTGTTTTTGGTGTGTATAGCGATAACAGATGCCTTGGGAATAAATTATGTGCCCCTTAGAAGAGGATTCATGTAGCTAGATGGGCAATATTTTTAAACCATTGGTTTTATTATAGGTCTCCCATTATAGCTCTATTCCTTCCCCAACATAATCATTCAACAGGATACAAGTGGTAATCGATGTTCCGAAAGTCTTCGAGTTGTGTCTATCCCGCAACTTCACTACTAATATTGAAGGCTACATGTCCTTGGATTGGTCTCATTTGATCCTACTGAGACTAAGTATAGATCTAAAATAAAGGTTCTATCAGAGCCCCTCATAGAGGAACATATAACAGATCAATCGGCCTCAGTTTTGAAGCCTCACATGCCATGATCACTAGAGAAGAAGAGTGGGTAAAAGGGGAATTTAATTAATAGATGTTAATTGAATCCTTGAGTGTGTGAATGAGGGTCATTTGTGATGTGCAAAAGGGGTTGTGAGTGACCGAATTAGGGTTAAATCGATCACCCATGTAGAATGTGGCTATTAGGTTATTTTAGAGGAAGATGATGAAATGTGACGTGTTTTTGGTGTCTACATTTTGCCCCTTTTTGTTGGGAAGCCTATAGTGGTAGGTATGGCGACAAAATGAGGATTAGTTTTTTCCCCATGTGAATGTAGGGTGAGAAGGTGGATGTTGGGTGCCCCAAATAGGGGCATGAGTGATCCCCCTCAAATTGGGCACCGACGATGAAGAATAGAGAGAGTCAGTGGGTGGTTTGATAAAGTACAGTGAGAGGTGTGAAAGAGATGAGGTGTGTGGGTATGGTGATGATGAGAGGTAAGGTAGGTGAGTAGGTAGAGCATTCAAATGTACACACATATTGTAAAATGCAATGAGGTACAAGGGTTTCTCAACATAATAAATTTATGTTAGCTAAGGTCACAAGGGTCATCCAAACATGGGTTATTGAGGTCTGCAGTATCCAGGGTAAAGGATACAGTCCAGGCACTCAATGAGGTAAGATGTAGGAACGCATAGGGTGGTTTCGGTACATCCAAAAGGGTCAAGGTTTGTTTGGACAAGGGTCATGGCCATAGGTAAGGTAAGGTCATAAGGCTGAGCAAAACAGGTACCAACATCACAAGATGCAACAAGTGAGGACATGAAAATATCCATGTAATCAATGGGTGGGGTAGGTAGGCGTAGGTAGGTAAGTGGGTGTGGGTAGGGTAGTGTCAATCAAGCATACGTACGTGCAGAGATTGTGACACTGTACCATGGTGAAGAGCGTTTGAGCCCTACATCATCCAAGGTCGGTCGGGATATCCAAATAGGGGTTGTTGAGGTCCTGGTATCCAGGGTGAAGGATATGGTTTGGGAACTCAATGAGGTAAGATGCGGGAACACATAGGGTGGTTCCGGCACATCCAAAAGGTCAAGGGTGTTTGGGTAAAGGTCACGGCCGTAGGCAAGGTAAGGTTGGTAGGCTAACAACATGGTAACAACATCGCAAGGTAGAGTGAGTGCGTAAGGTTGATGGTCACCCCAAGGGGGTAGGTGTGGGTAAAAAGGTGAGGTCAAGGGTCAGGGTGGGCTCTGGGTGAGGTGAAAAAGGTTACGGGTAGGGTGATAGGGTGAAATTGGTGGTAAAGTGGAGGTCAAGGATAATCGATGTCGGTCAAGGGTAACCGATGATGGTATGGGTAAACCGACCATGGTAAGGTAGGGCACATGACCGATGATGGTTAAAGTAAACCGACACCGGTTAGGTCAGGGTTTTTTTATAAAAGGGAAAATTCCATGTTTTTCAGAATCATTTGTCCTATGCAAAATAGAAGAAAATGACATGAGAGAGAGGGAAAGTGTGAAATCATCCGAACGGAATGGAGAGATGAGTTGGTGAACCACATAGTGGGTGATTGGTAGTCAATAGGTGGGTCCAAGAGATCGGATTGAGTGATTTGGTTGGTTGGAGGTGAGGTATTGATTGGTGATGGCAGAGGCCATGGATGGATCACGTGGGCCACCGGTGTAGTGACCAGATGTGTCACCACAGTGATGGTAGTGTGATGAGGTAAGAGGTAATCTCTCACTTGGTTTAGGGAGTTTAATTGGTTTAGAGGGTGGATTTGAGAAAAATGGGTTTGGGGGGAAATGAAATTTGACTTGTGGGAGGATGAATCAGGTAAAATAGGAACAAGCGAGAGAAGTGGGTGGGAAAATGAGGGGTGGAGGGAGTCGAGAGGAGGTTTTAGGTGAGGTTGGGTGGGTAGAAGAGAGGGAAAGGGGGTTTGTTTGGAAAATGGAGGGTGTTGGGCATTGCAGTTTTGCCACGACAATGACCGGCGCGGTCGGGCTTGGTGACGTCGGTAAGGTATGACCGGTATCGGTCATGAAATAGGTGACCAATGCTAGTGTAGGGGAGAATAGGGTTGGTTAGAGATAACTTATACTTGGTCATGGGTTGGGAAAAAGGGGCCACAAATTACCTATGTTGGGTGGGTGAGATAAGTAGAGGTAAAAGAGGGTATGTGGGTGAAAAATTTAACCTAGGTGGGGGGTTGAAATAGGTATGGGTAAGTGATAATGGGTGAGGTTGGGGAAAAAACAAGAGGTAGGGTGCTAGGTATAGTTGAGGTGTCGAAGGTGATTTTGGGTATGGGTAAGGTGTATTAATGTGATGTTTGTGTTGGATACAGAAAGAGATCAGTGCAGATGCGGGATAGGGTACCACCCCTACTTTTGATAGTTCGTGGGGCTGTGACGGTCAAGGAGTGGAGACATGTCACTAATGTGGGCCTGATTGGGGTCTGACGCTACTAGCATGTAGTCTGATAGCCAAGTTTGATGGTCTCCCTCATGGATAGATGGGATTCGAGTGAGCAACACATTCCATCCGCCAATGGGGGAGATAGTGATCACCTTGGAGGACGTGTACAAGATCCTATGGTTATCGATTTTAGGGATGTAGGTATATTCAATTACCTCCTAGGAATTTGAAGAGCTGATGTTGCAGTGTTTGGGAAGGGGTTGGCAGCGATGAGATTTCATAATGCCAACATGAGCTATGGAGATATATATCTAGCCCATCTAGAGGAGATGAGGCTAGTAGTATTATTGATGGAAGTAATCTACCATTCAGACCTTGCTAGATGCGAGAGGGTGGGAGATTCCCACAATCATTGATGGGGGTGTTATATGACATGGTGGTGAAAAACACCTACTTCGCATGGGCACCAACATTCTGAGTGCGATTATATAGAGAGTTGTGGGCGTACGAGCAGCTCCACTAGTTTAGCCTATGCTACACATTTGTTCTTCAACTGCTTTGGGCCTATGAGCACATAATTTGTGTACATCGATTGGTATGCCCCAAGAAGATGCATTCAATCCATTATTGGTTCGGGTGGGGTACAGGAAATGGGTGCCTATTATTAGAGAGCACCGATCGATCGAAATGGATACTCATGATGTATCATACTACAGGTGCTTCTTTGGAGGGATTTTATAGTGTGGATATCATTTGGAGACCATATGTGGGTTATGCCTCATATAGATAGATGGCTGATGAGCTAGATGGACTTCAGCTAGACAGATGGATAGAGGGGTGCCGTGTAGGGGAGCACGAGATGATCCCGATTGATAGGGTCAGACAGTTTGGGCTGCCACAGATATACCTCCACCCTTCCCACATTACAAGAGAGATGACGTGGAGAGGCCATTGCCTCTACCATATCACATGCAGTGCCCATCTGGCAGGAGGAGTAGGTGATAGACTGGCGGATTGATGATGTCGGAGTGACAGATAGATATAGACAGTGGTGGGCTGCTCATTTACGAGTAGTACCACCTAGGCCAGGCAAGCCAAATTTAGGCACTATCACAAGTGCGAGAGAGACACCCTATAGGGGAAGGTGACAACCCTGATTACCCAGTTGGGGATGAGTACGAGGGGCGATTGGCAAGTTCAAAGGTAGAGGTGGCCAAGTTACATGCACAGGTGGCCAGTCTACAGGCCTAGATGGCCCAGGGTGGAGATGGAGATGGTGATGATGGTCAGGTGGCTGCCCTATAGGCATAGGTTATAGGTTTGCAAGGCATTAGCCCTACCACACAAATTATTGGGTTGCGAGGGTCATAGGCCGCTTAGCCAATACACAGGCACAAATTGGGGCACCTACAGGCCTAGATACGAGCACATGGGTAGAGGCGATGGTACTGACCATAAGCACTAGGACAGGGTCCTAGTTCACAGGCAAGGGTGGGACAGGGTCCCACAAGATAGGTCAATGGTGGTCAGAGGCCGATGGGGCCACCACAAATAGTACCTATATCCAAACTGTGCGATGCCCTAGGAAAGGCCGAGATATTATCGGGATCAATTGATGGCAGTGAGATAGATTTTTATCCTACAGAGAGTACACAGGGGCATAACAGCCTTGAGTGAGAGGACCGATCATGTACCCACAACGTGGAGAGCAAAAGGGGCCATCGAGCCCTGAGACAAGATCGTGGTAAGGCCACCAGTTCACAGAGGCCGATTTTGATGATGTACCAAAGTAGGGACCTAGCCACCACCCATGATGGGTGGGAAGATGTTTACTGAGCCGCGAGACAGAGCCGAGGGGAAGGAGGAGCCGGAGAGGACCGAGATGGAGGATATCCGGCAGGATGACACCTTATGTATGTCCCTTGATTTTGGTGTAGGTGTGTATTTTTGAGATATACTAGCCTACGTTCCGATGAGAGTGAGGATGTATGAGAGTTTTTGTATTTTTGATCATATACCGGCCTGAGTGTCGAAGATGGTGAGGCTGTATATGAGAGTTTTGAGATGGATATTTTTGATATGAGTGCATATTATATGGATACACGAGTTATATGATGATGCAAATGATTTGATGATTGTATATGTGTTGATAGAATGTGATTAATATGTATAGATGGATGTTAAATAGGTGTGTTAGGCATGGTTGAGTCAGGTCATAGGCATGATGGAGTTGATTTCTCAAGTATTTGATATGATGGAAAAGAAATGGTGATGGTATGTATATATTTTGTTCTACTTTGTGGTATGATCAGGTAATGTATGATTGTGGTAAATGTGATGAAATGAATGTTGTAAACATGTATTAATTTCCACTTATTTATGAGAAATGGAAACTAACTAGAGTAAATTGTGATAGGAACAGTAGCTAATGGTGACGGTGAGCGAGGCATGGATGAGAAAAGGTGAAGAAGGTGGTGGCGATGGTCAAGCTAACCACCAAGGGCCCTATGCCCTTGGAGTCTGCCTACAAAGCCCTAACAAAAACGGGCCTTAGACGATGTAGTTCTCCCGAAACTAGGGAGGAAAAGAATAGGTATAGAGAGGGTTGGTAGTGTGGAGGTAGGTTGTGTTCATGGGTATGTAGGTAAGGGTAAATAGGTAAGGATCAAAGGTACGTTTGAGTAGGTCTGAGATCATGGGTACATGTAGATAGGTAGGTCGATGGGTATGGGTAGATGAGGTAAGGTCAATGGGTATGGTCGAATAGGTAAGGGTTATGGGTATAGGTATGGTAGACTTTGGATCAAGGTATGGGTAAATGGGTAAATAGATAATGCGTGTGGGTGATTAGGTCAAAGGTTATGGGTGTGGGTAGATAGGTGGGGTCAATGGGAATGAGTAAATAGGTGAGGAAAAAGGTATGATCGAATAGGTAAGGGTCATGGGTATGGGTAGATAGGTAGGGTAAAAGGTAGGGTCAAGTAGGTAAGGGACGTGGGTGTGTATAGATAGGTAGGGTCAATGGTTTGGGTGAGTGGGTACAGGTTATGGGTATGGGTAAGCGGGTAAATAGGTAGTGGGGAAAGATGTGATACTTGTGGGTAAGGATAGATGGGTAAGATGCTAGGTCGAGGTATGGGTGCGGGTTGGTAAGGTGATGAAGATCAGATGTGGTGTGAAATAGAGATTGATAGGTTGAGGTAGGTATGGGTGGGAGGTAGTTGAAGGTAAGTGGAACTCTTGGTTTTGGTTTGAAGAAGGTCAACAGTTTGAAAAGTAGGGAAACTATAACAGGGTAGATGATGTGGCCAGATTGGCAAGGACTATCGATGCGCAGACCAAAGGTAGAGGTGATGAACCTCAAGCCCCTAAAATACCTCTTAGTTTGGATGGTTCTAAAGGTGAAGCAATGTGTAGGATCATGACAGATCGTATGCGTGACATCGTCCCATAGTAGGTGGAAATAGTAAGATAATGTGGGAAGATGGTGATATGGTGAAAGGTTGGAAACATGAAGGGGAATAAAACACCTCTTGTATAAGATGGCTGATATCCTAGATAGGTGAGTCCATGGCAAAAAGGGTGTGTTATGTTTGAAGGATAGATTGATCGATGCAGAAGTCTATGTGGGATGATTAGATAATCTCCTTAAGGTCTTCATGAAGTTGATCGATGTGGGAAGCTTCGAAATGGGCCTAGTTGTTTTGTTTTTGACTAGGTAGAGTATGACTAGTTCATTATAGATGTCCTTTGAGGGAGTAGTCTATTTATGGCTACTAGATACAAATGTTAGATGTCCTTTTGAGGGATTCATCTTTATGTTTGGAAGTATGACTGAAGGAGGGTGATCCCATTTTTGATAGGTGAGTTTGTTTTTTTTACCAAATTAAGCCATGGTAAAGGCTATAGAGGAAAATGAACAACATAAGCCAAAAGGTGGAGGGAAGGTGGAGGTGGAGTTGGGTTGTTTTGGAAGGGTATATGGGATGGTATACGACCATGGGATTCCATCCTCGAGGGAACGAAAAGTATCCATGAGAATCATGCCACAAGTAGAGCTGTGGTACTCATATTGAATATAGGGTTGACAAATTAATGGAGTCACGTGATTCTTGTTTAATCGTAGGGATGGGAAGTGGTGATAAGAGGAGTGAGTGCTCACAAGACGAGTCGGTAATAGTCAATGTGTGATAGAGCATTTGGTTTAACAATAGAACGGTCAAAGATGTAAGATGTTAAGAGGCTCAGGTTCAGGTTTACCATTGAGTGAAGATAAATGATAAGCACTTGATCCATAGGTATGGGTAACAATATAGGGTCCAAGCCAATTACGAGAAAATTTACCATGTAGATGTTTCTCAGCTTTGGTGACATGTTGATTTTCCTTCAAGACAGATCACCGACTTAGAAGGTTTGGGGATGGATGCGCTTGTCATAAGTGCATTTGATACGTTTTTGGTATATTTGGAGGTGATCTAAAGCATGTAGACATCATTCGTCTAGCAACTCTAGTTGTGCCAAACGATCTTGGTGAAAGTCATCATTGGTGAGCATGTATTTGAGTGATATGCAGAGAGATGGGATCTGGACTTCGAGAGGCAAGACAACCTTGGTACCATAGACCAGAGAGAAAGGTGTAGCAGTAGTCGATGTATGAATACTAGTGTGGTATGCCCATAGGGAAAAAGGAATGTGTATATGCCAATCCTTCCTAGTATCATTGACCACTTTCATGAGGATTTTGTTCAAAGTTTTTTTAGTTGATTCGGCTTGGCCATTGGTTTGAGGGTAGTAAGGTGAAGAGAAACTAAGTTAGATACCAAAGGTGTCACAGAGTTTTGGAGGGTTTTGTTTTTGAATTGTTTGCCGTTATCGGTGATAAGGCGATGAGGAACACTAAAGCGATAGATAATGTGATGGTTGATGAACTCAAAAATCTTCTCGGCTTTGGTAGAGATGAGTGGAATGGCTTCTACCCATTTGGTATAGTATTTGGTAGCGGTTATGATCCATTGGTGGCGTTGAGAAGAATGAGGGTTAATCTCCCCAATGAGGTCGAGGCCCCATTGGGAAAATGGCCAGAGGTCTCGTGTAACTTGTAAGGCATGACCAGGGGTATGATGAAGGTTTGAGTGTTGTTGACATTTCACACATCGTTTGACGTAGTCACAACAATCATGGTTGAGGGTAGGCCAGTAATAGCCAAGGCAAATAATATGTTTACCGGCCCTAGGCCACTTATGTGACCTCTACAAATTCCATCGCGTATTTCTCAGATGGTATAGGGTATTTCAGAGCTTGTGAGGCATCAGAGAAGGATCCCATTGAATCCACATTTATAGAGGAGAACTCCCATGATGACATACCAGAAGACTTTTGGAGGAAGGCACATCGGCCATTGCGGGTAAGGTCCAGAGGAAGAATGGAAAGGGAGAGGTAGTTAGAGTATTGTTGGTACCAGAGGTCTGATGGGTCGGTGGTAGGTTCTTAATGAGATTGACCACATGAGAGAGGTAGGAGGGTGATTGTAATCTCTGCACAACAACAAAGATTTGTGAATTGGTAGGTGATGAGGGTATTTGTGAGGCAAGACAAGCCATGGTATCTGTGAACTTGTTCGTAGAGTGGGGAATGGTTTGCAGTTTATAGTGGGTGAAGGTGGTTAACAAGAGGTCTACATGGTGTTTTATGCGGTTGTAATTCCTTATTACGACATTGGTATAATCCATTGATCTAATTTACTACCAATTGAGAACCATCAAAGATATTAATGGATTTAACATCTAGGGTTCATGTGGTTTGGAGACCTAATATGAGTGCTTCATATTCAATGATGTTGTTGGTACACTCGAAGTCAAGTTTGAAATAGAGGGTAGAGGTTCATTGTCATTTGGAATGAGGATGATTTCGGCTCCACCCTCGCATTGACACTTAGATCCGTCAAAGAATAGGGTCATTTGATAGTGTAGAGGTTCCTCGAGAAGGTCCATCGAGGGAAAGGGTAATGATGGATTCATCAAGGAATTCAAAGTTATTGGGTTTTTGGTCGAGAGAGTGGGGCATCGGCTAGTTGATCGGTAAAATCCTGACCCTTGATGGATTTTTGGTGAAGAAAGGTGATATCTAGATCAGCGAGTAGCATGAGCCATCGTGAAATGCATTGGTTTTGGAATGGTTTAGAGTACATGTAATGTAAGGGGTCGGTGTTGGTTATGACAAAGGTGGTGTGGTTAAGTAGGTAGTGGCAAAGTTTGGTGGCCATGAAGACTAAATTGAGGCACAATTTTTCTACGTGTGTATATCGAGTCTCGTAATCCACAAGGGTACAACTCGTGTAATAGACCGCTTGTTCCGTATGTTGGTCATCATGATGAACAACCATAATGCCCAAGGAATGGTGAGTGGTAGAAATGTAGAGGTAGAACAATTGGTCATCCTTAGGTGGGGTAAGCATGGGTGGTTGTAATAGATATGCTTTCAAGGCTTCAAAAGATTTATGACAGTCCACATTCCACTAGAAGGTGATGTCCTCTTTAAGGATGTGGTGGAAGGGTTCGCAATGATCTGATAATTGAGAAATGAAGCGACGGATAGATTGTAGTTTTCCCTGCAAACTATGAAGTTGGTGGAGGTTAGTGGGTGGAGGCATCTTGAGGATGGCCTTGATTTTGGCTAGGTCAACTTCAATGCCTCGCAAGGAAAAAATGAAGCCCAAGAGTTTACAGATAGGATGGTGAAGACACACATCATAGGTTGAAGGCATACGTAATACTAGATGAGTTGGTCGAAGATGATTTTGGGGACAGGTAAATGGTTAGAGTGACTTTTGAAGTTTCCCAAAAGGTCATCGACGTAGTCTTCTAAGATGAGATGCATGTTGTCATGGAAGATATAGGTCATGGCTCGTTGGTAGGTGCATGGCGTGATAGCGAAGGTCCCTCGAGGGGTAATGAAGGTGGTTTTGTCTTAATCCTCGGGGATGAGGTAATATTTTAGTGATTGGGTCCCTGTAGAGTGGAAGTAGTAATGCATTTATTGGTCCTGAGGTAGGATGAAGGGTAAGGCATTAGATCTCTTCTTTGATGAGAAGAGCAATGCACCTCGCATTCTTGAGGTAATATTTTATTATAGAAGAGGCGAAGGGCATGGCGTGATAGCAACTAAGGTCCCTGAGGGGTAATGAAGGTGGTTTTGTCTTAATCCTCTTTGGTAATGGGATGAGTAATATTTTATTATGAAGGAGATAGAAAGGCATTAGATCTCTTCCATGAGAGATAGCATCTCATGTAACTTCTATTTGATGGGTTTGGTAAGGTCAACTAATTGGTTGATACTAGGTAGAGGAAGTATTCAATGGAGTCCAAAGATTGGCCTATCTTAGGACAAACTAGATTGAGGTCTTGGAAGTTGGGTGAAGGTATGGACACGAGTCCTCTCCCCCGTTGCTTTACAACATTGTAAGGGAGGAGTACGATGTTAAATCCATTGAATGGGTAGTCGATGGGTAGGATGAGGAGGAGATAGAGAGGAGGCATTAGATCTCTTCTTTGATGAGAAGAGCAATGCATGGGTGCATCTTATGTTCTTAAGTTACTATTTGATGACCTTGTTTAGAACCCTTCGTAAGGTAGGAAGGTGGGAAAAACGATATTGTGGATGGTCACGAGTAGGTTGGGGTCATAGGTGGGAGGACCTCCATAGGTCATATGTGCTAGGTCCATAGGTGAAAATTTTCCAATACGAGGTCATGAATGGGTCATATCGGTGTATAACCAAGCATAAAAAACATTACTATGGTCATGAAGGAAATAAGAAACACCTTCTAGTGGATTAGTCTTAGTGAAATGGGTGGTGGGGATGGAGTCTCAAAGATTGGCCTATCTGGGATTTTGAGAATGTAAGGGGGTCATCTAATGTGTGGATGTTGATGTTGATAGTGGATTCATTGAGGACATGTTTGGTATAATATTTAAGGTGAATGGTGTGTGTGGACATGAATGCCCCTCTCTTGAGACACCCGATGAAGAGGTGAGAATGGAGTCAAGTAACATTATTGGAACTCTCCTTATAGGACATAGAAGAGTCCGAGATGTACAACATTGATCAAAAGTGGAGTCTTATGCAATCATGGTGGGGATGACAAAGGATGGGAAAATAATGTTGATAGAGCCTCGCCATCTCATAATTGAATGTTGAAAAAGGTAGAAATGAATAAGGCAGGATCAAGATCCTCTAAGAAATGGTGTTTATGGGAAAGTGAAAAAAAAGGTAGGAGGAAGAGACTCTATCAAGGTGGGAGGTGAAGAAATAGAGGCCACTTGGTGGTGTGATGATGGGTGTGGGGGTTATTATGTGGAACCTCAATATCAATAAGGGGAATGAGATTCAGAAGTTGGATGAGGTCGATACAAGGATATTTTGAGTGGTGATTGATGGAGTTGTTTGATCATGGCGCCTCCGAAATAATGAGGTCCTCGAATGGTTGACATGGGATTGTGAGTTTGGAGCGTGGGCTTTATCCCATGATCCCAGTGGCTAATCGAACCACCCCATGGGTGGTATGATCCTTGATTCTGGGATGATGATGGTGAGCTGGTAAAGTTATAGATGTGGTGACTATGGATGTGAAGACCATTGTTCATAATCATCCTTGGTGAAGAGCTGTTTTGAGAGCTTGGCAAAACCCTTGCCCTGGTGCATGATGGTAGGTGCAAATCTGGAGTCCTCAAACCATTTTGGTTTTGGTGAGGTCAAGGATGGGTGGTAAGGTGATGTGGGAAGAGGTGAGAGGTTTGGACAGCCACATAGGGGGATCGCACGGTGAAGTGGTGGTAAATGAGTAAGTAGTGTTTGAGTGGGTGTGCGGTTTGGGGTGTTCTAGATATTTTGGGTATGTTTAGGTGGGGAGCATGGGCCTCACCTCCAGGTAAGGTCGGTGGATGATTTGGTTTTGATTTAGGTGTCACTTCGAGAGGTGGGTGGGTCCATGAGAATGGGGGGTGTGAGAAGGAGGGTCGCGTAGAAGGTGGGAGAGAGGATGGGTTACCCAAGGTCAAGAGGGGTACGCCTATGGGTTGTAGGGGTGATAGGGGTAAGGTGATTAGTGTTGTCTAATAGGTAAAGGCAACATCATAGGGTTGGGTAGAGGAGGTGGTGATAAGTGGTGCATTTGTCACTTTGTGGTTATATTGTGTATATGTAATTTTGTAGTTGGCATAGATGGATGGGGACCCAAGAGGGACAATTGTGGTGAAGGGGTCAAAGAGGTAGCATTGCTAGTAACAGCGTCAGGGTGGTTAGTGTTTTGGTGAGTGGTAGTGTTGTTGTGGTGAGGGGGTGAGAGGGAGTAGTCGGATCAATTTTGATTGTTGGATGGGTAAGGTTTGATGTGGGTCGTACCCCCAGGATTCGAGAGATGGTGAAGGTTGATGAGGGGTTGGGAAGTGAGGATGTAGATGATGGAGGTATGTGTATGGTCAGAGGTAAGGTGGGAGGTGTTGTGGTCACCTTTGAGGGTGGGAGAGGTGTGGATGTTGCCACTACTATAGGGTAAATAGTGGGTGAGTTGGTAGGTAAGGTCTACATCTATGTGGATACGGGGATTTGAAGGTGTTCCCAAAGCAATGAATGATCAACATACTCTAGAGGGTCCATCGAATGGGGTGATGAAGAGAGGAAGGGGATGAGGGTGGCTTTGGTGGTGATCCCTGTAAATGGAATGGATATCTGTGAAACAGGGAAGTCCTCTACATCTGATTTTGTAGGAAGGAGGGATGAGAAGAGATTATTTAATGTTAGAGGAGATGGTATGTGGTCGTGGGGTCGATTATTCTCGGAGTAGGAATTTTCATGATGTGGTGTGGGTAAGGTAGATGAAGAAGGATATTCCTTGATGTGGGGTGAGGTAGAGGAAGGGGAAGGTACTTCCGACTCCTCATGGGTATGGAAGTAGGTGTCGATGGTGAGTCATCGGTATGAGGGTGGGAGGGGATGACATGGTCGGTATGGTAGTTATAGTGTCGGAGGAAGAGTCATCTAGGTTTGCATTAGGTTATCCTCATTGGTAGTGGTAAAGAGGGTGAAGAAGTTGGTGAGGGAAAAGGTATTTGTTCAAGAGGTTCTCAGAGGTGCGGTTGGGGGGTATGGTGTAAGTGGTATGGGTAGGATATCAAAGATGGCATGAACCTCCCAGATATTGTCACTGTCGACGGTAGAATGGTTGTGTTGGGTGGGGGTGTATGATTAGGAAATGGTTTTTGGAAGATGTGAAGGTTTTGGTTTGCAGGTGCATTGGGATTGTCCAGAATGAGATCTCCTCTATCTAACATTTCTTGGAAAATGGTTTTGAAGGTGATGCAGTTGTTGGTGTTGTGCCCTCGAGTATGATGGTAGTCACAGATTTTGTTTTCCCTATACCATGAGAGGATCAGATGGGTAGAATATAAAACCAAGGTGTAGTTTGATAGCTAGTAGAGTGATAGCCCCCTGCGTTAAGGAATTTTCCAGAACATCAAGGTATGGTTCAACAATGGGGGTATATTTCTTTTGTTCATTTTTGAAGAGGAATGTTTGCACTGGTAGGGAGAGGTTAGGCGGAGTTTTACCGGGTTGGATGGGTGAGGCGGGCTAGCCTTCATCTACCTACCACATGGGCGGAGCCTTTGGCTCTAGGAGGGTTAAGAGGAGCGGTTGGTGGTGTTTTGGTAGTGGAAGAGGGTTCTTGTGGTTTAAAAGGAGTGCCTTTGTTGCGTAATTGAATCCTCTTTTCTTTGATGGCTCGGATTTCAAGATTTTGGGCCATGGTGAACACCTTGTCAAATGTACGAAACGTTTGGATTTGTAAGGTGGATGAGATGTGGTGAGCACAAGCCCGTGTAAACAACTCTATTAGTTGATCTGTAGTAAGGGGAATGTGAGTTGATTGATTAGGCCATGCCAGTGAGCAACAAAGTCTATGATTGACTCGTCATCATATTGACGTGTGGTATACAAGTCGGTCATGGTGACTTTCTTGGCTACATTGATGGAGAAGTGATCCAAAAAGGCTTGGGCCACTGGTTGAAAGAGAAGATAGAGTGCTTAGGTAGGGCACTATACCAATCGAGAGAAGGCACATTAAGGGACATGTGTTTAAAAGACCTCGAGATGTTGCTTGTGGGTCTTTTTTTATGGAACCGGTTAAATTTTGGCATTTCAATCTTTTTACATATAATTGGAGACTGAAACAAATAAAGGTGTAGGAGGTTTACATGTTGTTTTGTTAATGGGTGGAATGTGCACGTGTAGACTTTCGATCTTGGCGATCATGTGAACTCCTTTTTGGCTCGGAGGGACTTCCTGTAATAAGAAAACAAGACCATAAGAGAGAGTTAAAAAATATATGTAGTGGACTACCTATCGTATGCTAGATCTAAGAAGTGTGACACTCCCTAGAGGGATGTCAATCCATTGTTTTATAAATCAATATTAAGTGACAAAAGCATGTAAATAAAAGGAATCTAGTGCTAGCATTTTGATTTTGGTGCCTCAAAGGGCTGCTATCAACATCGATTTGATTAAATACTAAATTATGAAGGTAAAAGGGTGTTTGGGTCGGGTTAAGGTAGGTTAGATAGTCCGTAGGTCACAGATAGGGTTTGGTTGAGGTTGGGTAGGGTATTGTAGGTGGTTTTGGTAAATGGTAGGTTTTTGTTACATCTTTGTGTTGTGCAGACACGAGAGGCCGACACCGGTCAGGTATGATCAATGATGGTTAGGATAGGTGATCTTTGCCTGGTCACGTAAAAGTGACAAGGGGTCAAAACAAAGGTGTTTTAGGTTCTCTCAGGTGGGTACAGAGAGTTGAAAGTGGTGCTGGTGGGATGAAGGTAAAGGGTAGGTTTAGGATGGGTGTTGGGGTGCTTGTGAGTGGTTTTGGGTGTGTTTTAGGTAGAAGTTGTGGAGTTTGCAGATGACGGGGGTGACCGATGATGGTCAGGGTAGACCAACCATGGTTAGGGTTAACCAGTGACGGTCATTGGTATTGGGTTAGATTTTGGAAATGGGGATTAGGGTGCCTTCTGTGACTGGCCAGAGGGTTGATAGAGAGTGGAATGGGGTGAGAGAAGGTCCTAGGTGTAGGTGTGGGCTGGATAGGTAAGATTGAAATGGTAGGAGGGAAATAGAGAAACACAAGTAGGGAAAACACTAGTGAGAGTTCTACTTACTTGGAGTCCAATGCTTGTAGAATCGTGAGCAGCTGGAGAAGAGAGATGGTGAGTGTTGGTGATGGTGGTTGGTTGGTTGGAGAACTCTTGTTTGATCTCAATTTGGTTCAAGTTCTTTCAATGGTTGCTCTCACCAAGATACTTGTGAGTTCCTATAATGATGATCTCCTCTAAGCCCTTTGATGACCTTGTTTCTTAAATGAGTTACTGTGAAGATGCCAACACTAGTGCCAATCCACCATAACGCTGATGTTAATCGACAAACCCAGAGAATGTCCAATGATCCACCAACCATGAACCAACCATGAAAATGTGAACCAACCCCTTGGAAAGAGTTGGGACCAAGTATTTGCAGGTTACTAGCACCGGTCCCACCTGACCGACATCAGTCAGACTGTAACTAACACTGGTTATGTCAGGTGGATTTGTGTTTTTAAAAGTGGGGAATATTCCTTCCCCACTTGATTTTTTGATGGCGGAGCACATGTGTCCTCCACCCTTAGAATGGGTAATAGGACAAAAAGAGGTCCTATGAGTGGAGTGGCCACTATTAGGGCTTTCTAGAAGGGTATGGGCTAGGTATGGGCAAGGTGGGGAGTGGAATGGTGAGGTGGAGGAAAGTGGGGTAGTGGAAGAGTGAGGTGGTTGGGTGAGGTGGCCGGTCCAGTGGCATGGTGAGGTGGCTTGATGAGTGGGTAAAGGGGAATTTAATTAATAGATGTTAATTAAATCCTTAAGTGTGTGAATGAGGGTCATTTGTGATGTGCGAAAGGGGTTTTGAGTGACCGAATTAGGGTTAAATTGATCACCCATGTAGAATGTGGCTATTAGGTTATTTTGGAGGAAGATGATGAAATGTGACATGTTTTGGTGTCTCTGAAATAACACATGCCTTGGGAATAAAATATGAGTCCCCTATAAGAGGATTCGTGTAGCTAGATGGGAAATATTTTCAAACCATTGGTTTTATTATAGGTCTCCCATTATATCTCTATTCCTACCCCAACATAATCGTTCAACAAGATACGGTAGTAATTGATGTTCCAACAGTCTTGAGTTGTGTGTCTATCCTACAACTTCACTGCTAAGATTGGAGGCTACATGTCCTTAGATTGGTCTCATTTGATCCTACAGACTAAGTATAGATCTAAAATTAAGGTTCTATCAGAGTCCCTAGCAGAGGAACAAATAACATTTCAACTATCCTCAAATGTTGAAGCCTCACATGCCATGATCACCCGAGAAGAAGAGTCGTATATGGTTGAAAGTGACCATCAAAGTGGAAACTATTTGGTTGACCAGTCACCTGAATACCCCTTCAGAAACTTTTAATCCACTAGGTTAGGTACTTGTGTGATATTTTATGAGAATCCCAACATCCCAAAGATCACGAGGGAAGATAGTAAAAGTGAAGATAATCCCATAAAGGATTCCCAAATCTAAACTGTGCACTTTGATGGAGCTAGAAGCATAAATGGCTCAGGAGCCAGAATATTCCTATCTTCACCAATCGGAAGGAATATACTCTAGGAGTTTCTATTCCACTTAACTTGAACCAGCAAAGAAGTTGAATATTAAGCTTTATTGAATGGTTTGATATTGGTGCATAAAGAGGGCATTAAAAATTGAGTCTTTGGGGACTACGAATTAGTAGTGACACAAGTTAGAAAAAATTCTAAACAAAGAATACAAGGATGATGTCCTATCATCACAAAGTATGGAATCTTATTGAATATTTTGACGCATTTAACACTAAGGTTATCCCCGAGTTGGAACATAGAAGCATATAGAATGGCCCGAGATTGGATCACGGTTTGACACAACCTAGAATTTACTAGAAAAAAATGACGTGGTGAAACTAATCATCTACCTATCCATACCTAATAATGTGGATCATTGGAAAGCCTTAGAAAGAGACCAACAAATATTTCTCTTCCTATAGAAATCGGAAGATTTGGCAGACCAACTCCAACCCGAGAATAGAGGAAGCATATGGAGATCAAGTCATCCGATTAAAAAAACAAACTTCTAAATGGACTAATAATGTTGGAAAGTATTTTTTATTCCGATGATGTTAATAAAAATAGGAGGAAGTTTTCATAAGTCAAGGAAGATTATATTGAGCTGGAAGTGGCCAATGGGAAGAAGCTAAATGTTGGGAAGTTAGTCACCCTTAAAGAAAGAGAAAGACTTGTGGCTCTATGCCATAAGTATGATAAGGTAATAACTTGGACCTATGATAACATACATGGTTATAATAAGGATATCATTCTTCGTACTATTGACCTAGAAGAGGGGACTTAACCTATGCATCGAAGCGAGAGGCCTCTAAATAAAAAAATAGAGTTTCTCATGGCCAAAGGGCTCGGGAAGCTCTGGAGGCTAGGATAATTTTCCCAATCAAGAACTCCACATTAGTGTCCAATTTGGTACCGGTAAGGAAGAAAAGTGGTGAAATGAAACTCTGTATGGATTTCAAAGATCTTAATAAATTGTCCCTGAAGAATCACTACCCCTTACATTCCATGTAGCAAATACCGTAAATAGTAGCGGAGTTCAAAAGTGTCTCTTTTCTTAACATTTTTTCATGCTAAAACTAGATATGGCTCATTTGAGGAAGACCAACATAAGACAATTTTTTTTAAAAAGTGGGGAACCTTTGCATATGCAAAGATGTCATTTGGAATCACCAATGATGGGTATAATTTTCAAAGAGCCATGGATGCCGCATTTAGAGAGTTAATTAGACAGGTAATCCTAGTATACATGGATGACCTCAAAGTGTTTACCAAAATGGTGGAAGATCATTTCGATTCCCTAGAGGTTGTATTCAAGAAGTGTCAGGAATTAGGAATTTCTTTGAATATGAAGAAGTGTGTTTTGGAGTACCACAAGGTAAACTCCTGGGACACATTGTCTCAAAGGACGAAATATCAATCAATCCGAGAAGAGTCGGGGTCATTTTGGAATTGTCTCTACTGTAAAAATGAAGGTAGTACAATTTTTCCGAAGAAAGATAAACTTTGTAAGAATATTCATTTAATATTTTGATGGAATGATCCATCTAATCACTGCGATGCTGAAAAAGAATCTAAATTCAAATGTACCATTGAAGGTCATCAAGCCTTCAAGGAGGTGAAAATATCAATTACATCTACAACAATGTTATGCAACCAAAATTTCTCCAAGGATTTCATCATGTATGTATATGCGAATGAACATACACATATACAAATTTATGGAGAATTAGGTTTTCACCATTGTCAAAGGTATGAATAAATTCAGAAATTTCGTTACCAATAGTAACATCATGGTCATGGTGGCACACTCCAGTGTCAAATAATACATCACGGATGGTGAGATAATTGATAAAAGGGCCAACTAGATCACTAAGATCTTAGAGTATGAAATTGAAATAAAGCCCAAAAAAATTGAGTACGAGGAAAGGGTATGTGCTAGTATCTCGCACAAGATCCAATAGTCCTAACGAATGAATAATATGAAATGGTGCTCCGTATCCAAGAAAATCAATCCAAAAATGGGTATCAAATAGGATGAAATTCATGTAGATGGGTGAGTATCCAAGCCACCTTCCTCTAAAAAGAAAATATATTACAGACAACAGGGATCCAAATTTATCATTATTGATAATTTCCTTTTCAAAAGGAACTTTGATGGGATCCTGCTTAGATTCCTAGAAAATGAGGAGGCCGAAAGGGTCTTACATGAGTTATATCATGAAGGCTTAGGAGGCCACTTATCTTCAGAACCACCACCATAAAGGTCCTACGGGAAGGATACTTTTGGCCCAACTTATTTATGGGTTGCTATGCAATGGTGAGAAAAAGTAAAATTTTCCAATTCTACATGGGAATCCCAAGAAATGTCACACTTCCACTTAACCCTATTCTAGTGGAAGAACCATTCGTACAATGGGGTCTAGAATTCATCAGAATGGTTAACCTAGTTTCAAGTGTAGGTCACAAGTGGATTCTCACTACCACAAACTACTTCACTAGATGGACAAGATTTTTTAGGTGTCAAGGTGTCCGAATTCATAATGAGGCATGGAATCTATTTGAAGACCTCCTCTAACTACTATCCACAAGGTAGCAATTTGGTGGAATCCACAAATATAAACCTCATCATACTCATAAAGAGGATGGGGGATGAACATAGGAGATTTTGGTATGAGCATGTCAAGACAACCTTATGGGCTAATCAAATCACTCCCAATAAAATCTTGAAAGCATCACCATATGAACTGGTCTATGGTAAAAGCTTCATAATGCCAATAACTATCAAAGTCCCAACATTGCAATTATTGAAACAAAATGATATCAAGGAACATGGAGTGATACAAGTAAGACTCACAGAGATGATGGAGCTTCAATAAAAATAGGAGGCTGCCCATGAATCCAGGATCATCCATCAACACGTTGTCAAGACTTGGTTTGATCAGAAGACTTCTAGGCCCAATTTCGAATCAACACTTTAGTTCTAAAATGGGACACAAGAACCGCTCAAGCCTAACAATCATAGAAAATTTGACCCCCTCTAGACAACCTCATTCAAGATCACCACATGCAAGAAACACAATTTCTTTGAGCTCAAGACTATGGAGGGTGAGCCTTTGGAGATTCCGGTGAATGGTATCCACCTTAAATCATTCCATTGAGTCTCTTGTATTGTAATTTTGTATCATATGTATATTCCCCTCTTTCTTTTCCTTTTTCCTTGTTTTCATGATCTCACCCCTTCAAAGAAGTGTCTTTGGACACATATCTCTGGCAGAGACGCTTCTACCCCTTTTTAAAATTTTGGAAGCTGTTGTACCTTCATGCTTTTCCCCCGAAGTAAATGATCCAACCATTTTTGGAATATTTAATGAAAATGATTGGGGTGTTAATGAAAATCTCTTGAGAAATGTAGAATTTGATGCTAAGGGTCATATTACCAAAGTACCATAATATGATATGACCCAAGGTATGTGAAAACCATTAGTTCGCATAATTCAAGGTAGTTGTTTAAGGCATTCTTAAAACATGTGAAAGCCTCATTCTAAACATTAATAGTCTCTTGTTCAAGCACTTGATTCCCTCGAAAAACTCTAAGCTCGTAGCAGATGTTGAGTAATCATGGCATCATCTAGTTCCCTATTGCAGATGAAATCTTATGCGAGTAAACATGTGCCGCAACACTCTCTCCTCCTAAGGTTGAGTTTCACTAATAGGGAACTCAATTTAGTGAATCATCCATAGTAACAAATTTTAGAGATGAGGTCTTGATCCCATCCTTGAAAAGAATCCAAAGGCTCGAGATAGGCCGCACATGCTAGACTATAGAATTTTTGAGATTACGAGTCCTTTAGCTCTAGAATTATGACCACCACACTCACACACTATATGGCACCTCTTGTGCACCTGTATCTTGAACTCGTGCAAATGTGTGTGCATTGTTTTGACCCTAACCCCAACATCATAAAGGGCACAAACATGCAGGTGGTGATTACACCAAAAGCCATCAGGGATATGTTGGCCCTACCCTATGAGAAAATAACCAGCTTTTATAATATGCCCAAGCTCTAAAACATTTGGGCTCAATGCTAGAACAAAACCACATTCATCAACAGGGATTTGTGACAAGATGATTCAAGTAGTTCAAGGACACCAGGATTTCTAATCCCCCGAAGATGTTCTTAGTAGATTTTTAGGATGCTTGCTCCATGTTGGAATTCATTTTTGGCCAAGAATCAGACAAAAACATCCATGAATGGCAAGTTATGGCCCTTTTCCAAATGAGATCTGTGAAAAAGGAACATGTGTATCAGTTTGACTTCACAAAGGTCATTGTAGACCCTATTTATGAGTAGTTAGTAATATTCCACATTAATTCCACCTTTAGGTACTCTTCCTATTTATTTCACCTCATCTTGTACTAGAACTCCTAGTTCTTTAGCCGATTGATGAACCTAACATTATGGGATATGGAGGTGGACCCACAAATGATCATCCTAGTATTTTCATGGAATCATGTGTTACCCGACTCTTCGAGATGCACATGAATTTTCCACCTATTTTGTTGCACCCCTTCCACCTTAGTTTTACCTAGAGGAGGTCAATAAATCAATAAATGATTCAATATGAGCCATCCTAGAAGACCCCCTATGTTTGGCGTCAAAATATTGGCTAAGTGCCAAAGTGTGCATGTGTGTGCGAGGCCAAGAAGAGGAAGGGTGTGTGGGGAAAAGTGTGTAGGACAAGGGTTTAAAAAGGATTTAGGGGAAGCTAGAGTGTGTGCTTAAGGAAATACACAGGATTTAAGGACTTAGCCATATTCAACATTCTAAAGGAACTTGAGGAAAAACGTGACCTAACTAGGCATGCTGAGTGGATAAGGTGCCATCTTGGAGACTTGGTGGTCAAGAAAAGAATATTCCATGAGTGGAAGGTTCTCGAAAGACATCATTTCAGAAAGTGAAGAGTTCGGAACAGAATAAGCATGATCCATTGTAGGACCAAATGAACACTTAGCAAACAATCTTCTCCTAAAGGAAGGCATGACAGTGGGTGCTAAACCTATTTATAGAGATTCTCTAGAGAAAGGAAGACACACCTGAATGGAGAAGAAGCCGACAGACAGCATGTGCGAGATCATAAAGGAATGCATCAAGAGTATGATGTTGTAGTAAGGATAGGATTTAGAGCATTAGTGTTAAGGGGTATAATGGATGTAATAGGCCTCTGTATGGTGTTAGAATATGTAATAAGGGATGAACTGGGAGGGCTTAGTTAGAATATCACACCAGGGAGGATCTACAGGAGATAAGTCTGAAGTCTTTTGTTATGTATGGTCTGTTATGACCCTTTTTTAATGTAATGTGGTTACTGATACTATGATCAATATGAACATGTGGCTCTATTATGAATATCTAGTTTAGGGGTGTAAACCCTAGTGTTATTTCCTTATATTTTATGATAGATCTATTCTTTTTATTTCATGCCATGATGTTTCTCTTATTATTAAAATCTTGGGTATAAGGTAGCTCATGTTGTGCTTTTACATGAATATTCACTTCTTTGCAACTAATCCTCTAACAATGGAAATATCTTATCATAATTCTCACATAAAGGAGGTTCTTAGCACCCATGCGTGCCTCGGGTGAGCACCTAGTACTTACTGTTGGCGATAGGATGGTGCGCATGTGATTAGAAAGTTATATTAAGAGTACATAAAAATGACTACATCTTGGTTCCATTACGGACCTCTTTTCGAAGCTATATTGAGAATGACGCTTGATGATAGAGTGCATGACCTTGGATAGTGTCGAAGCATGGTTTAAGAGCATGGAGGATGAGGTTTCTCTAGATATTTAGTACTAGACCTAAGTTTGATGCATGTAAATGGGTAGAAGAACACCTATATCATGAGCTGTATGAGACCTTATTTTGTTTCTTTCTAGTAGATTTATATGAATGGCTTTCCGTGTATGCATCGACATCAATCTAGTACTATAGATCTCACATTTAGACCTAGGATGAATATCAAAGGTTAAAAGATGGATGATCTAAGTTATATGCATGTTGTTGATCATTGGTGGAAGAGAGTGTTGACCACTTATACCATGGAATATGTTATTTCTACATATTTTTGTCCTAAGGTTGCTGAGTTTGAGTTCTTAAAAGAACCTAAAGGATCATTTTTACATGCTATCCTATTAGCCATGAAGATCTTGATCATTACAATAAGTTTGGAATCATTTCCTATGGCTAGATAATCTTCTCTAAGTGTTGGGAGAGGAAGCTAGGGTGGAGGAAGATGGAAAACATTGTGGCTAAAAGAGAGAGAGAGAGAGAGAGAGAGAGAGAAAATATGACTCGAGTATAGCGAAGCATGTGAACAGGAGCTAGATAGACAACGCAAGGTTGTGGGAGTGATGGATTTATGGAGGTAGACATTACGTGAAGGTATTCGTGTTTGCGTGGAGGACATGGATCCTAAGCGATCTGTGCTACCCCATCTCGGTAAGCTTGGAAGATAGATCCCTTAGGCTTCGATGAGATTTCTTCACTTGGAGAAAGGAGAGACGTTGGCGTGTATCTCGAATCCACACAGTAACCAAGCCCCGGTGCTTAGTCTTCCAAATCAAGAGATAAGTATTGCTAACATAGTTGGTATCCTTGGAAGTGACTGATCTATGCCTAGGAGATATACTTTTTCATTTGGTACATCTATGGTTGCCCAATCATTTCCTATGTTTAAAGGAATATTATATGGAATGATGTTTGTGAAAAATTCGAGTAGGAAAAGCTTGGGTATCACATCCGGGAGTGGTATAAGATACACGTGGTAGTGGCATAGTATCATAAATTATTGGCGAGTAATTGAGTGGGACGTTGGGAATGCTAGGAGTGACCACTTTAGGCCCTTTACACACTATAGAAGTTGGATATGATGGTATAAGAACTAGAAGACTGGTGGACTGGAGGATTTGGAGGATATAGTGGATCGGGAGAAACAAGGCCTAGTGGATATAGTGTATCTAGTGGTGCAGGTAACACTTTGGAGGGAATCAAGGTTCTAGGTCGGACGAAAAAGGACCTCAACTACCTTAGAAAGTTTTTTTTCGAGATGTCTTTTCACCAAACAAAATACAAAGGTGTTGAGGATACTACAGAGCATGTACACAAGTGTGAACTGCTATAACACACAAAGGGGATCACTACCCTAGAGTAGAAGGGAATTTAGTTTGCAACAACGTTATAAATAAGTGCACATAGTTGGTATTGAAATTATGATGCCCGTCAAACCTCAAAATTTTACGATACCAACATTGTAAAGAAGCGCGCATAGTTGGACACTTCGTGGAGCCTCATCATTCTTCCTTTTCTCTAAGCGCCTTGAATGCTCTATCGGGCATTGGATCTCTCTCTGAATGCTCCTTTGCTATAAAATTTTGAGGTAAGATAATATCATCCCCTTGCTAGGAGATTTGTTACGGGAGAAGGTACCACGTGCTTTAGAGGAGGCGTGAGAGGCAAGTTCTACTTGCCAACCTTCCTCTAGGCCGGCTTCCTCTTCCTAAACTAAGTGTTGTCTTACTCTAGTGTAACAAAAATGATTATCTAGTCCTAGGCTAACATTTTCATGGGGTTTTAGGGAAAGAGATTTACAGAAATGAAACTATACTAGGGATGGTGATGCACCGAATAAAGGGTGTCTTCAAATTTAGGAAGGGTTAATTTGAAGAGGGTGTGCACACCACAGGTCAACTTCACCTACTGCAACTTAGAGAGGGGTACAGGATACCACAGACTAAGAGACACGCGTTCCCTTTGTTAAACTTTATCAGACCGAGAAATATACCAGTTTCCCAGTGAAGAAGGATGAACTCAAGAAGGGTGAACAGACACCACAACTCAACTGCATGCAATACTCCACCACTCGATAAGCACAGAACTCCAAGAACCTGCAATAGAAACTTAAACTTGCACAGTGTACCTGCAAGTACGAGAAAGGCACAAAGAAGCATAAAAGGATGAAAGGACCGAGATTAGTCACAAAACACACACTTTTATTGCTTCAATAACATGCACAATGCATCATACATTCAGAAGAGGCAATAGTTGCCATTACAGTCTTGAAGAGGAGGCTTGAAAGTTCTCTCAACACACAAGAACAACTTGCAGAAGAGAGAGGATTCTTGAAAAGTATACACTCTTGCCTGAGATATCTAACTGTCCAACTTGTCTGAACTATTGGAACCCTTTGAAATGAGCTTCCAACTTACATTTATAGAAGAATATGTGAGAAAGAAGAGGAAATGGTCATAATTACCTTCCTAAATTGAAGGCCCATGATGTATTTATTGCAGTTAGTTGAACCACCTGAGAAGGTTCCATCATGGGTCATTAATTGCTTGTTGACTTAGTCTTCTTAATGAATTAAAATAATATTTAAATAAAATATTTAAATAATAATAATAAATATTATTATTTAAAATATTTAAATAAAAATATTAAATTAATTAAATTATTAGTGGGCCCCATATTCACCGGATTTGAAGAAAAGAATAAAAATAAGTCCAACTCGGTGGTTGGCTCGCCGAGTTGGATCCGAGCTCCATCATCCATCGCATCAACCAAGTTGAGTTCCTTTGACCGTGACCGATTTGAGCTCCCCACTTTGCCACCTTGAGATTACTTCGACTCGTCTTGAGCTTACGTATCACCGACTCGCGTAGAGTTGAACCCACCTTTGTATTGAGCCTAGTTTTCTCTAAGTGTCATGACCTCCCAATGAGCTTTTCCCTCATTGAGCTCTTTCTAGAAATGATTCTTTCACCACTGATCCTTATCATGCACAGCAGCAACTCACCCACTTCTACCACAACCAAGATATTCTCTGGATGAAAATGCTCCTTGAACCGAGCCACCATAGATACCGAGTTGTTCGTTGAGTTTCCTAATCAACTAGTTCTATCTCCCGTAGTTGAGCTCGACACTTCCTCGATCACGACCCATCTCTCTCTCTTGTTTCTCACCGAAAATGACTTGTGAAAAGTTCTGCGAAGGGTTTTTCTCCACTCCACGATCAATCCCGAGCTCCCTTTTTTCTTCGTATTGAGCGAGCTTCACTTCCAATCCATCTTCCGAGTTTTGAACCTTTAATCTCCTTTGATCCGTCCTCCACCGCGACACCAAGCCACTACTCAACCGAGATCTTTTGTTACCATGACCAAAACAAGATTTACATCACCGTGACACTCCCTTGATCATCATGTCCAACTGATGAGCTCTCACCGGTGAACAAATTCTATCAAGCTCTTTCTAGAACTGAGCTCCCATCATCTGATCACCTGGACCACCACGAGCTCGTCGCACTCATTCCCTGGCGAGCTTTACCTCCAAGTCCGGTGCCATCATCATGACTGAGCCAAGCTCCCAAAACGAGCTCCGTGTAAAAATTGTGCATGATCTCCATCTGTATCGAGCTCCCCACCTAGATCGAGCTCCCCATACCCATTTTGCTTCTTCGAGATCACGCAGAATCCACCTCTTAGTCTGGCGCCATCGTTGCGATCTAAGCCAAGATCCTATCTGTGAAACTCCACGCTCTCAATTCCGATCGAGCCGACATGCACTCGCATTCATCCTCAGCTCAGAATTATCAAGCTTCCTTATCACATAACACTTGCAAGTAAGAATGTTTTGGCTTTTCCATAATAAGCACAATTGTACCTTCCAAACGATGAGAAAATGCCATTAACAATAAAGACCTAATGCTGCCATGATGATGACCTAGGCTTATGCCCATAACATGTCGATAGACACCCTTGAGACTGATTTTTGGCCAAAGAGCCCTTCGGTATTTTGGTAGTGCACTCGGCAATCTCGGCTCCAATCAACAATTATGCCACTATTGGGATCTTAGTATGGCATAGGTAGCTGTGAGCTACACAATATACTCATTTTTCCGAAACTAAAAAGATCCTTCATGTTACAATTTGCAACACATAACAGAAGCCCTTCAAAAAAAATACATTTCAACAATGGGGCAGCAAGAGGACCTTGAAAAAATGTACAGGTAACGACCATATGAATTCTCCCTTAGTCGTGGATCAAAGCTAATAGAAATAGAGCTCGATAAGATTAGCTTGAAACTGCAGCATAATCGTCCATTGAAAAAACACAGTTTCTCTGAACCTGGTAAAAGAATATTGTTATTGTCTGGTTGGACGTACATAATGGAAGGGTATAAATATTGCCTACTACCCACAGAGTTTCTCAAAGAGACCATTTACAAGTAACAAGGATGCAGCAAAACGGCCGACCGGGTATTTTCAGAGCTGACCTTCACATTTAATTCGTTTCTAGGAAAGAAATGCTGAGCAATACGAATCATTTCATTCTGCACCGTAATAAACCCTCATCTCCTGACCTGGGCAAATTTCATGAAGCCTTGAATGACGTGACTCCAATCCATCGTATACAGCAGTGAATATTTGTTTCCTGCAGCTGTGCGTGGGAGCGCTAAAAACGGCTTCTATTATACTGCAGCATGCCTGTGCATGTGCGTGGGATTTTGCCGCGACCACTGAATGCTATGCGTGGTAAGCAGAATGTGTAGAGTCTCCACTGAAATCGGTATCACGTCTCGCGTTGTTTTCTCCATGACCCACTCCAATTCACAACTGTCTTATTAATCTTCCTGGCGACTCGCACAAAGACTCGGACCACTCCAAGCTGCGCGGATTTCGTTTACATGGCTCATGCGGAAGTCTGATGTTGGATTGCCATCGTCAAATCTCCACACTTGGCAGTGCTGCTCCAAATCTCCCCCGCGCGGAGTGAACAACATGGCTTTCCATCTTAAAATTTCCACTTGGCGGTGCTGCTCCAAATCTCCCCCGCGTGGAATTTCGGTCATGGTTTGCCAAACCAATATCTCCACGCCTGGCATAATAGCTCCAAATCCCCGCGCAGCTTGGACAAATTAATCCACGGGCCCCGGACTCAACTTCGCCGCGCAAATTTGGCAATTTGACCCGATTTCTCCACTATTTCCACCAGCGCGTGGAATTTTCATTCTCTTGCCATGATCGTGCCTTCACTTGGCAATTTGAATTGGCTATACGCAGCAGCTACAGGGTAGAGAAGTAAACTTTATCTCAGAAAAACAATCACCTCCAGAGAGAGTTAATTGCGACAGCTGCCATCAGGGCGATCCCAAGGAACCGTTGGTGTTGATCCTGATGTTGCATGCATGACCACAGCCGTGATCAGTTGTTGTAAAATCTTGCCGCTGTAGTCGAAGAACGAGATAAAGTTTTAGTTGAGTTGTCTCGCCTTTTCACTTTGGAAAGTCTCTTCCATGGAAGAAGCTCGACCAAATCTTGAGGCAGCTATTGTCTCCGTCGAGTCATTAAAACTGAATTCATATTCCAACAAGGAAGCATCAATCTCTCCATGTTGAATTAAACCAAGTCGAGCTCGTCATTTCTCTGCCTCAATGAGCCAACCATCGAAACATTATCCGCTCCTATCGAGACTCTTTTATGACAAGCCAAAGTTGGACAACCGAACTTACATTTCCTACTCATGAACTCGTCTAAGGCTTGTGATCTGAGTTATGACCGAGTTAGGACAAGGCACGAACTCCTCTGATGACTCGTCTCTTTATTCCCGATTTGACACTGTTTTAGCTCGAACGAGCGAGATAAGCTTGTCGAACTCCTCGATAGCTCGCATTCTTGGAAAAAATGAGCGATCTCACCTGATGACCAAAAGTGGGTCCCTGGGACCAATGTCGTGATTTGATTGTAATAAGGCCCTGTTTTCCAATTTTTCCATGTGCGTAAAATTGGATAACATTTTTGGCGACCTCTCGGGGATGATTGCCTGCTAAGCATGATTCCAGTAGCCTTAAGTCATCCATTGGGCATGGAGTCTGTTGGAATCCTGAAAGTAGTATGATTTTCTTTGACACATCCTGAAATCCCCTTGAGTATTGTTGATATCCTGGACCTCCCTGGAATGCTAAGCATGAAGTATACTGAATCTGTTGAATGCTTGACATCCATGGAACACTGCAAAAATTTGAATGAAGCAGATTTTGAACTGTTATGGAAACTTTGAACCTTTCTTTTCCTTGACACCTTCCAATGATGAAACAATGTGCAGAACAACACAAAACACAACAACAAGGAAAGAAAAACAACAACACACAACAATGTGCATAAGCACTTGGAGGAAAACACCTAATTTAACTATACAGGGGGTGGAACGCTTCTCAAAAACAAGCTTTGAGATGTATCCCATTCACATGAATGGGCAGTTCTTCTCCATTGAGCCTAGATAGACGAAATGAATTTGCCTCTTTGCAACTTGTGATGATGTATGGTCCACTCCAGAGAGCGTCAAACTTGGCATGCTTGCCTGGTTTGGCCCTGTCTTCATCCCATTTGAGAACTAAATCTCCCTCTTGAAAATGTCTGTCGGACGCCTTCTTGTCAAAAGATTTCTTAACTTGAGCCTGATGCTGCTCCAAAGTTTTCATAGCCTTGTCTCGTACTTCCTCTAACTCCATGAGTTCAGCAAACCTTACTGTCAGAGGATCACTCTCTATAACTTCAAGTTGATGAGCTAACTCCAAAGAAGGTAACTCCAATGAGAGTGGGAGTTTTGCCTCTCTTCCATATACAAGAACGAAAGGAGAATTTCCGATGGCCCTTTTAGGTGTGATCGATCTGCCCATAAGGCGGTCTTAAGCTGTGTATGCCAAGTCCTCTTGTTAGTCTCCATTGTGCGCTTAATAATCCTTATGAGGTTTTTGTTGCTAGACTCAGCCAATCCGTTTCCTTGAGGATAGTAATTGGATGAAGTTTTGAGGTATACCCCATTTTTAACAGCCCATTCACTCAATTTCATACCAAGAAAAGCCAGCGCATTGTCTGAAATGATTGTAAACGGAACACCGAACCTCGTCATTATACCCTCCAAAAAATCTAGAACTGCCTTTTCATTGCTCTCTTTTAATGCTACCGCCTCTGTCCATCGAGTAAAATAGTCTGTTGCGGTAAGGACCCACTTATGTCCATCACTGGATGGAGGATTAATCATTCCGATGAAGTCCAACCCCCATTGAACAAAGGGTTGATCCACTTGAATTGGATGCAATGGAAGAGCTATCACTGTGAAAAAGGCACATTCCTTACATTTCCTTACCCAGAGATGGGCATCCTTGAATAAATCCGGCCAATAGTAGCCAGCTCGCATGATCTTGGTAGCTGTTGTTCGTGCGGAATAATGTCCTCCAGATAGGCCATTATGAAATTCTTCTAGTATCTTACTTACCTGTTCTGGTCCTATGCACCGAAGGAGAACGCCGTTCAAATCTTTTCGAAAGAGAATGCTATCTACCAAAACATATGGGATAGATTGAAGACGGAAAGTTCGTCTTTGGTTTTTATCCATGTTTGTCGGGTATGCTCCTGAGAAGATGAAATTCTTCATTTTGGATAACCAGTCAGCTTGATCAACATCCTCATCAGTATTTAGGAGTGTCACATCCTCATTACCTTTTGATTCCATGTCTGCAGCAAGTTGCTCACATAAACCCTTACCTCTGACAAGTTTAGTGACTTTGATATGCACGTCATACTCCATTACCTTCGTGATCCATCCAGCACGCTTTTCGTTCATTTCTTTGTTCAGCAAAAACTCCTTGACACCTGGATGAGACACCATCAGATGAATCTTGTTGTTGGACAACATGTGCTTGAATTTCTTCAAAGCTCGAATAACCGCAAAGACTTGCTTTTCAATGAATGAGTATTTGAACTCATAGTCTTTGAGGGATTGACTGAAGAAAGCAATTGGTTGCTCCATCAGGTTGTTGTTTTGTTGGGTGAGGATCCCTGAAATGCTCTCTTGACCTGCAAAAGCATAAAGGATAAAATCTTTGTCAAACCTAGGGTTCACAAGCGTGGGAGCTTGGGAAATGGCTATTTTGATGGCTTCAAAGCTTTCTCGTCCTTCCTTTGTCCATGAGAATGGCATGTTTTTCTTTAGCATGGCTGTCAGTGGTTTAGCCAATGTCGCGAATTGAGGGATGAATCTCCGCACAAAATTTATGGTTCCCAGAAAGCTCTGGAGGCCCTTCTTGTGACTTGGGAGAGATAAGGACATAATGAATGAATCCTGGCTGGATCGATTGATAATCCTTCTGCTGAAACAACATGCCCCAACAATTTTCCCTCGTGCACTGCGAAAATACATTTCTTGGGGTTAAGTGAAACCCCAAATTCCCTACACCTTTGGAAAACTTTCCTTAGATGCGTGATGTGATCTTCTGCATGCTTAGAGTATACAGTTATATCATCAAGGTAAACTAAAATAATATCGTTGATTAGTCCCTTAAATGCCATGTCCATGGCTCTTTGGAAAGTAGCCCCGGCATTGGACAATCCGAATGGCATTTTATTGTAGGCATACGTGCCCCACTTGGTAGTGAAAGCCGTTTTGAATTGGTCGGATTCTTGGACTAGGATTTGATTGTAACCTGAATATCCATCGAGCAAAGAAAATCTTTGAGCTCCTGCCACCGTTTGAAGGATCTGCTCCATCGATGGAAGAGGATAATGGTCTTTTAATGATGCATGATTCAAATCCCTGAAATCTACGCATAACCGGATCTCTCCGTTCTTCTTCTTCTTCCTCACGGGTACCAAATTGGCTACCCATGAGGAATGCTTGATGGGAAAAATTATACAGGCCTCGATGAGCTTGGTTAGCTCCTTTCTCATTAGTGGCTCAATTTTGGGATTAATTGGTCTCTGTTTTTGATGAACTGGCTTAGCATTAGGATCCAGTTCGATGGTATGTTGTGCTAGACCTGGATCAAAACCACGCAGATCTTTATAGCTCCATGCAAAGATGTCATGATACTCTTGACAAAGTTTGATGAAAGCTTCTTTCTCTCAGAAGTACACACTTTTCCGATCTTAAGAAATTTTTCATTTGATACTTCAACTTCCTCAAAATATTCTTCTCTGACCACCATGTTAGGGCTTTGTCTTGTGGCTTGGTCATCTGAATTGAAAATGGATTCCAAAGTGACTAAACCTTTTGGTAACTTGTTGCTTTTCAATTGAATAATTTTCTCACCATATGACTCCTGCAACTTATCTTGATTTTTTGCAGCAAACTCCGCCTCTTCTTGTAGGAAGAGGACAATTTGGTTGTCACTATCGAACACTTGCCAACTACTCACATTATCAGGGACTGCTGGTCGAACCACCATTTTAACAAATTGCTGCCCTTCTTTCATGATATCAACTGGTATGTTGTATTGTGAACCAATTGTAGCAAGCCTATCCGCATCTTGATTTTGACCTCTAGGAATTGCATGGATCCCAAAAGCTTCAAAATCTTCAATCAGGTCCCAGACTCGATTCTTATATGATCTTAAAAGATCATTTTTGGATGCACTACATGCCGAAACTTGATGAACAACTAACTCACTGTCTCCAAAAATAGTTAGGGCCTTGATTCCCTTCCTTTGGGCTAGTTGAATTCCTTGCACAAGAGCCTCGTATTCAGCAACATTGTTGGTGCAACTGAACTGCAACCGGAAAGATGAGAAGTACTTATCTCCCTCTGGAGAAATTAACATAACACCAGCACCGGATCCATTCTTACTTCTTGAGCCATCGAAGAACAATTGCCATAATCCTTTAGAATCACTTGGTGTTTTGACAAGTTGTGGTATGATCGTATCTTCTTCATGGATACAGTAAGTACCTAATCCTGTTTCTTCCAAGACCAGCAAACCAGCTTCTTCTTCTGCCAATACATCAGCGTAGGGATCATTGATGATCTCTACATACTTCATCTAGCAAAGTATCAGGGACTTCTTCAACAAGGGTGGTTGGTTCATGATCGGCATCTTCCTCTTCGGGATCGCCGATGGTGTAATTTCCATTTATGGGACTAGCAGTGTAGGGTTCTACATGATTATGGCAGATTGGTTCTGCCCTTATAGTTACTTTGGTTCCGTATCGAGTCCTGAGAATCATATGCGACCAATCGGCTGATAGGTAACCGCCCATCTTGGCAGTGAAATCCCGTGATAGGCAGATGGCAAAGAGGGGAGGGAGATCGATGACCGATATGTCTTGGGTGAATGACAAACTTGGGCATGCATGAATGGTAAGTTGAAGTCCTTTGATAACCCCAACAGTCTTAACAGCTGTGCCATCCAGTTGAACAACCCCTCTTGCAACTGGCGCATATTGTATGCCTAGTACATCTGCAATTTGTTTCGGCATGACAGAGCTACTGGCACCAGAATCGATCATGCAATTATGTACCAAGTGGTCTCCAATGATTAGGGAAATGTAGAATGGCGGTGGTTTGTTTGCCGTAGGAATGATTTTCCCTTCCGGTTGACACAAATTTGTAGCATTTGTCACTCCATGGCTTGGTGATCCGTTGGTTGTACTAAAACTGTTCAGAGCTTCTCGCAACAGGTTTCTTTGGGAAGGGATCGAGAGTGCGTCCCACATGGTAACGCTCAGATTGGTTTTCTTCATTTGTTCTACTATGCTGAAGGGAATTGCTCCAACTTTGATGACACTTTTTTGGGCATTGGGGTCCTCCTTTGGAAAATGTTTGTTGGGTACCGTGATGCCTGGAGAACCATCTTTCCCTGCGGTGTGGCTAGCCGGTGTTTCTAGTGATTTCTTTCCCGCATTTTTGTCAACTGCCATTTGAAACCCAGGTTGAGAAGTGGACGCTAGATCAGCTTCGAGAGGTTGAGGCTCCATTGCTCTCTTTTTGGAACGAGTGTTTGCTGCCACTGATGAAGAATCTATATTCAATCCGCAAAAATCTTCTTCTTGCCAGTTTAGTAACGTGGATTCTTCAGGTGCCTGCGGTTGATCTGCTGCTTCTTGCGTAGATGAATTGTTTGTTAACTCTGAAGGGGCAGATACACTTTGAACCATAAGGGCCTGGCTAAGAACCCCATTGGGACAAAGATTTTGATTGTGAGGTTGAGAGCAAGGATAACACCATTCGTAGTCTTGAACTAGATTATTTTGAACAGGTACTATAGCTCTAGATGAGCTAGCTGCAAGAGGGTTCTGAAAGTTCAAAGGCCTTACATTTGCAACTTGACTTGTAGTTTGATTTGAGGCTGATTGTTTCCTTGAAAAGGAGGACGATTAGCCTGATACTGCTGATTTTGTGGCTGATACGGACGATTGTATTGAAATTGTTGCCTTTTGAGTGCAACGAGCTCATTTCCAAAATTTTGCAGTAGTGACTTGACTTCAAATAGGTCATTTGAAGAGGCAGGGGAAGATTGAGATGGTTGCTTGGAGTCCATTGGAATAGGAGCAATGATAGGCTGATGATTCGTAAGATCTGGAGAAAAGGGCATTGGTGGTCGTGGAGCTATCTTTCCAGCCTGAATCAAAGAATTCTCTGCACTTATGGCAACTTCGTAAGCATCAGGAAGTGTAGTCCCTCCCATGGACTGGATCATAACTGCTACATCGCTATTCAAGGCTCGCAAATAGTACAAGAATGCATTATGTGCAGAAGGCTTTACGAGCACCGGAATCCTATTCCAAGTCCTATGGAATCGGAAGTTGAAATCACTCATGTATTCTTGGGAAGCTCTCTTTATGGTAGTAAGTTGTTCCAAAAGTGATAGGTGATCACTTTTGTCTTCAAATTGTTTACATAGCTTTTCTCCCAACTCATCCCAAGTGGTTATAGTGCCAACACCTAACCCACGAAACCATTGAAGTGCTTTTCCCTTGAAAGAGGTAGCAAGAAGTCTAACTGCAACGTTGTCTTCGGTGATATTATGTACTACACAGATGCTGGCTACATCAAAGATATGCTCCACTGGAGTAACGTGAGTTTCCCCGTGTAGAAGGGAAAACTTTTGAGTGCCGCAACAGGTATCGGGTCACGTTGAGCCAACACGAGAGGACTGCTTGCATTGAAAGGGGGAAAAACTTGGTTCCTCGCCATAGCAACGAAAGGTTGATTGTTCCTGGGTGGAGGAAATCTTCCGTAAGGAGGAGTTGAATGACCCCTACTAGGTAAATCTGCAACTGGGGATGTGGAAATGCCTCTTCTTCTTCTCTTTGGAGGAGACAAGGAAAGTTCGATATGCTGATACTTTCCTTTCTTTGAAGAAGCTCTTGTCTGAATTCTTCGCATAAGTTACTGCACTGAGATTTGGAATCCAGAGATATAGAGTCGCCAGGTACTTTGACTTGTGTAAGTGAGAAGAGAAGTACCAACTCTGTCCCACCGGGCGTGCCAAAAACTGTTGTGTGTGGTCGCACGGTGGCTTAAGATTTCTTGTTTGATAATGAGACACCTCTGAAAGATGGAACTCTAACTCTGTGATGTCTGTGATGTCCCACCGGGCGTGCCAAAAACTGTTGTCGCCAAATCACTGCACCCCGAATGGCCAGGATGTGAATAGGACGTTCGGTGTGATTGGGACACATGGGATCACCTCTCAAGCTGTGGGACTTGGGCTCGAGGTGAACCTCCGGAGAAGGCCGGCTTCCTCTTCCTAAACTAAGTGTTGTACTACTCCTAGTGTAACAAAAATGATTATCTAGTCCTACGCTAACATTTTCATGGGGTTTTAGGGAAAGAGATTTACAGAAATGAAACTATACTAGGGATGGTGATGCACCGAATAAAGGGTGTCTTCAGATTCAGGAAGGGTTAATTTGAAGAGGGTGTGTGCACCACAGGTCAACTTCACCTACTGCAACTTAGAGAGGGTACAGGATACCACAAACTAAGAGACACGCGTTCCCTTTGTTAAACTTTATCAGACCGAGAAATATACCAGTTTCCCAGTGAAGAAGGATGAACTCAAGAAGGGTGAAAGAGACACCACAACTCAACTGCATGCAATACTCCACCACTCGATAAGCACAGAACTCCAAGAACCTGCAATAGAAACTTAAACTTGCACAGTGTACCTGCAAGTACGAGAAAGGCACAAAGAAGCATAAAAGGATGAAAGGACCGAGATTAGTCACAAAACACACACTTTTATTGCTTCAATAACATGCACAATGCATCATACATTCAGAAGAGGCAATAGTTGCCATTACAGTCTTGAAGAGGAGGCTTGAAAGTTCTCTCAACACACAAGAACAACTTGCAGAAGAGAGAGGATTCTTGAAAAGTATACACTCTTGCCTGAGATATCTAACTGTCCAACTTGTCTGAACTATTGGAACCCTTTGAAATGAGCTTCCAACTTACATTTATAGAAGAATATGTGAGAAAGAAGAGGAAATGGTCATAATTACCTTCCTAAATTGAAGGCCCATGATGTATTTATTGCAGTTAGTTGAACCACCTGAGAAGGTTCCATCATGGGTCATTAATTGCTTGTTGACTTAGTCTTCTTAATGAATTAAAATAATATTTAAATAAAATATTTAAATAATAATAATAAATATTATTATTTAAAATATTTAAATAAAAATATTAAATTAATTAAATTATTAGTGGGCCCCATATTCACCGGATTTGAAGAAAAGAATAAAAATAAGTCCAACTCGGTGGTTGGCTCGCCGAGTTGGATCCGAGCTCCGTCATCCATCGCATCAACCAAGTTGAGTTCCTTTGACCGTGACCGATTTGAGCTCCCCCACTTTGCCGCCTTGAGATTACTTCTGACTCGTCTTGAGCTTACGTATCACCGACTCGCGTAGAGTTGAACCCACCTTTGTATTGAGCCTAGTTTTCTCTAAGTGTCATGACCTCCCAATGAGCTTTTCCCTCATTGAGCTCTTTCTAGAAATGATTCTTTCACCACTGATCCTTATCATGCACAGCAGCAACTCACCCACTTCTACCACAACCAAGATATTCTCTGGATGAAAATGCTCCTTGAACCGAGCCACCATAGATACCGAGTTGTTCGTTGAGTTTCCTAATCAACTAGTTCTATCTCCTGTAGTTGAGCTCGACACTTCCTCGATCACGACCCGTCTCTTCTACTGTTTCTCACCGAAAATGACTTGTGAAAAGTTCTGCGAAGGGTTTTTCTCCAGCTCCACGATCAATCTGAGCTCCCTTTTTTCTTCGTATTGAGCGAGCTTCACTTCCAATCCATCTTCCGAGTTTTGAACCTTTAATCTCCTTTGATCCGTCCTCCACCGCGACACCAAGCCACTACTCAACCGAGATCTTTTGTTACCATGACCAAAACAAGATTTACATCACCGTGACACTCCCTTGATCATCATGTCCAACTGATGAGCTCTCACCGGTGAACAAATTCTATCAAGCTCTTTCTGTAACTGAGCTCCCATCATCTGATCACCTGGACCACCACGAGCTCGTCGCACTCATTCCCTGGCGAGCTTTACCTCCAAGTCCGGCGCCATCACTGCGACCTGAGCCAAGCTCCCAAAACGAGCTCCGTGTAAAAATTGTGCATGATCTCCATCTGTATCGAGCTCCCCACCTAGATCGAGCTCCCCATACCCATTTTGCTTCTTCGAGATCACGCAGAATCCACCTCTTAGTCTGGCGCCATCGTTGCGATCTAAGCCAAGATCCTATCTGTGAAACTCCACGCTCTCAATTCCGATCGAGCCGACATGCACTCGCATTCATCCTCAGCTCAGAATTATCAAGCTTCCTTATCACATAACACTTGCAGTAAGAATGTTTTGGCTTTGCCATAATAAGCACAATTGTACCTTCCAAACGATGAGAAAATGCCATTAACAATAAAGACCTAATGCTGCCATGATGATGACCTAGGCTTATGCCCATAACATGTCGATAGACACCCTTGAGACTGATTTTTGGCCAAAGAGCCCTTCGGTATTTTGGTAGTGCATTCGGCAATCTCGGCTCCAATCAACAATTATGCCACTATTGGGATCTTAGTATGGCATAGGTAGCTGTGAGCTACACAATATACTCATTTTTCCAGAAACTAAAAAGATCCTTCATGTTACAATTTGCAACACATAACAGAAGCCCTTCAAAAAAAATACATTGAACAACTGGGGCAGCCAAGAGGATCTTGAAAAAATGTACAGGTAACGACCATATGAATTCTCCCTTAGTCGTGGATCAAAGCTAATAGAAATAGAGCTCGATAAGATTAGCTTGAAACTGCAGCATAATCGTCCATTGAAAAAACACAGTTTCTCTGAACCTGGTAAAAGAATATTGTTATTGTCTGGTTGGACGTACATAATGGAAGGGTATAAATATTGCCTACTGCCCATAGAGTTTCTCAAAGAGACCATTTACAAGTAACAAGGATGCAGCAAAACGGCCGACCGGGTATTTTCAGAGCTGAACTTCACATTTAATTCGTTTCTAGGAAAAGAAATGCTGAGCAATACGAATCGTTTCATTCTGCACCGTAATAAACCTTCATCTCCTGACCCGGGAAAATTTCATGAAGCCTTGAATGACGTGACTCCAATCCATCGTATACAGCAGTGAATATTTGTTTCCTGCAGCTGTGCGTGGGAGCGCTAAAAACGGCTTCTATTATACTGCAGCATGCCTGTGCATGTGCGTGGGATTTTGCCGCGACCACTGAATGCTATGCGTGGTAAGCAGAATGTGTAGAGTCTCCGCTGAAATCGGTATCACGTCTCGCGTTGTTTTCTCCATGACCCACTCCAATTCACAACTGTCTTATTAATCTTCCTGGCGACTCGCACAAAGACTCGGACCACTCCAAGCTGCGCGGATTTCGTTTACATGGCTCATGCGGAAGTCTGATGTTGGATTGCCATCGTCAAATCTCCACGCTTGGCAGTGCTGCTCCAAATCTCCCCCGCGCGGAGTGAACAACATGGCTTTCCATCTTAAAATTTCCACTTGGCGGTGCTGCTCCAAATCTCCTGCGTGGAATTTCGGTCATGGTTTGCCAAACCAATATCTCCACGCCTGGCAGTGCTGCTCCAAATCCCCGCGCAGCTTGGAAAAATTAATCCACGGGCCCCGGACTCAACTTCACCGCGCAAACTTGGCAATTTGACCCGATTTTTCCACTATTTCCACCAGCGCGCGGAATTTTCATTCTCTTGCCATGATCGTGCCTTCACTTGGCAATTTGAATTGGCTATACGCAGCAGCTACAGGGTAGAGAAGTAAACTTTATCTCAGAAAAACAATCGCCTCCAGAGAGAGTTAATTGCGACAGCTGCCACAGGGCGATCCCAAGGAACCGTTGGTGTTGATCCTGATGTTGCATGCGACCACAGCCGTGATCAGTTGTTGTAAAATCTTGCCGCTGTAGTAGAAGAACGAGATAAAGTTTTAGTTGAGTTGTCTCGCCTTTTCACTTTGGAAAGTCTCTTCCATGGAAGAAGCTCGACCAAATCTTGAGGCAGCTATTGTCTCCGTCGAGTCATTAAAACTGAATTCATATTCCAACAAGGAAGCATCAATCTCTCCATGTTGAATTAAACCGAGTCGAGCTCGTCATTTCTCTGCCTCAATGAGCCAACCATCGAAACATTATCCACTCCTATCGAGACTCTTTTATGACAAGCCAAAGTTGGACAACCGAACTTACATTTCCTACTCATGAACTCGTCTAAGGCTTGTGATCTGAGTTATGACCGAGTTAGGACAAGGCACGAACTCCTCTTGATGACTCGTCTCTTTATTCCCGATTTGTCTAACTCCTCGATAGCTGCATTTTAGCTCGACCAAAATTGGGTCCCAGGACCGAGTCGAGATAAGCTTGTCCATGTGCGTAAAACTCCTCGATAGATACATAAGTTTTCGCATTCTTGGAAAAAATGAGCGATCTCACACGATGACCAAAAGTGGGTCCACAGGACCAATGTCGTGATTTGATAAGTTTTGAAAAAAGGAAGTAATCGGGCACCATATCTTGAGCCGCCTTGGGAGAAGAGGATCTATGCACTATATTAGGGTAACGTGATTCACCCTATAGAGTTACATTTGAAGATGCTCGGTCCATGGGTGATAAAACTAGTGTGGCGTGTGAAAATTAGGCGCACGTGACTTATGAGTTAATCGGGCAATATCTAAAGAAATGGTAATGAAGGCACACTTAGTCTAGTGCCTAGGAGGAAAGAAATTACCAAGTTATCCTGGAGGAGCCAACCCTGATAATTTCTTACGAGAAACGGAGGCTCAATGGAAAAATGAGATCGAAAGAAGAGAGATGCTCAACTATATTTTGCTTGGGACTACAACGTGTTGGTGGGAAACTACTGTGATAGCCTTCTAGAGTGGCACGAGGTAAGAATAACATTATCTCTTAGGTTCTCTGAAAAAATTCCCCCAACTTGTAATATAATACTACCATGGGAAGGAACTCACCTCGTCTCACATCCAAGCATGTGAGAAATCATGAATGAAATGTGTGGAGGCCTTTCCACCTTCTTTATGGGCACATAAGCTTTATTCTACCTTACAAGGCTGCGTGTGCATGGTATATTCTCTTTGAGACGTGTTTTCATATAGGAAATTGGCGGAGTTGATGGTGACCTCCTTCAAGATTTCAAGTATCGGAGTACTAAACCATCGATGGATGGGGAAATACTGAGTTGTTAAGTACCTAACCATGGGAGATAGTGCCATGATAGAAGATAGAATAATTGATTTATTGGGTGAACTTGGTTTAGAACCACATTTTGATGTAGAAGAGTTAGAAGAAGTGCATCTTGAGCATGTGTGCATGGAGAAAGAAAAGGGAAAGATGGTCTACGTGATAGATGGCAAAGATATGGAGAGTTTAGATGTTAACCATCTTGAAGTTGGCGTGAAGTTATTGATAGTGCTGATGAGAAAGTGCGCACATACCATGAACCCCTAAAAACAAAGAAGGTTAACATTAGCTCATAGGATGAACCTAAGGAGGCCCTTTGTTGGAGACAATTGGTGAGAGCAGAAGTCTCAAAGATCATTGATCTATTGCATGAGTTTTAAGATGTATTTTCATGGGTACCATGAGCTTAAAGGTGTTCACCACTCCTTAGGGGAGATGAAGATCAAGTTGAAAGAAGGTGTGCACCTAATCCAAAAATGGCCTTATCGAATGAATCTAAATCTTCATGCCAAGGTTAAGGAGGATATAGATAAAATGATCACTTCGGGCATCATTGAAGTTGTGGAGGAATTAGAATGGGTAAGCCCCATGGTCATTAGTATTAAGAAGGATGGAAGGATAAGGATTTGTGTTGACTACAAGGACTTAAATGTAGTATGTGTAATTGATCCTTTTCCAACCCCTTTTATCGAGGAGATTCTAGAAGGAGTGGCCGGGCGTGAGATCTATTCCTTCATGGATGGATTATCAGGATACCATCAAGTTAGAATTGCTAAATAATACTAATAGAAGACAACTTTCACCACTAAATGGGGAAGTTTTTCCTATACGGTCATTCCTTTTGGAATGAAGAATGCGCAGGATGTGTTTTTGCGCATAGTGGTCCAAGCATTTAAGGATTTTATCCATAAGTTTCTACAAGTCTACCTTGATGACTAGATGGTGTATGGAATAGTAAAAGACCATTATGATAATTTGAGGTTGATGTTTGAGGGATGTCGGACAGGTTGAGGATATGCCTAAACATTTAGAAATGTTTACTACTCCATTTGGGACTATGTTGGGGCATATCATATGCAAGGAAGGTTTGCTTGTGGATCTCATCCAAATTGATATTATTGTAGGGTTGGGGAAGCTTACCAATCAAAGTGAAGTACATGAATTCCTTGGGTATGCAGGTACTACCAAAATTTTATCAAAGGTTATGCCAAAATTGCTGCGCCATTGGATAAGTTTCTAAAACAAAGGAGTGCCTTTCACAGGGGAGAGGCGATAGACAACGATTGACACTTTGAATAATAGACTTGTCATTGCACCCATATTATGGTTTCTCTCTTGGGATAAGCCTTTCCATGTGTATGTTGATGCCTCAAGGATAACCATTAGATAAATCCTAACATAACTGGAGAAGGGATTGTTGATCACCCCCTTTTCTTTGCAAGTAGGAATTTGACACCGGTGAGTAACAGAACTACACCACTACTAAGTGTGAAGAACTTTTTATGATCTAAGAACTACATAATTTAAGGTAGTATCTACTTGTGACACCCTTCATATTTTATATAGATCACATGACCTTGAAGTAATTGGTAAAAAAACTATTTTACAAGGGCACATATGTCAATGGGTCATGTTTTTCAGTAATTTGAGTTAACAGTTGTTTTGAAACACGAAAAGAGTAAGTCAGGTCCTATCCATTTATCAAGAATTGATTTAGGAGAGGACGCGTAGAGCATTAAGGATGTTATGCCACATGCACAACTATTTAGGTTGTCATGCGCACCCCCGACTTAGAGGATATTGTTGTGTTTCTTAAAATGGGTGTGGTGCCGGAAGGAATGAAAGCTTTGGAAAGGAACAATTATCTATACGTGTCATACCCTACATGTTAATTAGTGGGGACTTATACAAGTTGGGCCCTCGGGAGGTTCTACGTTGATGTGTGTTAGAACATGAGTGCGTTGCAATCATGGAAGAAGCACATGGTGGGATTGTAGGAGGGAACTATGTAGGGAATGCCACCATGTGGAAGATTCTACTTGCAAGGATTTGGTGGGAAAATATATACGGATTGCATTCCAAGACCTCGACCATTCTAGCACCATGGAAAGCCTAGAAAAAGGGATGAGATGCCCTTGAGACCTATAGCCAGTAAAGAACCATTTGAAAAGTGGGCCATTAACTTTGTAAGACCAATTTCACTTGCCACATGAAGGATTGGATCATGCTATATCATCACTTACACTAATTACTTAACAAGGTGGGTGGAAGCAACACCTATAAGGGGCTACATAGTAACAAACACTACTAGATTCTTATGGGAGAACATAATTAGTAGGTATGGATGTCCCTTAAGCTTGATTAGTGATAGGGGTACACATTTTTTTAATGAAAGCAGATCGAGGAATTTTGTTGGAAAAGTTCATGGTGGCCCATCATAAGACTACCCCATATCACCCACAAGCTAATGGAACTACTAAGGCATTTAACAAAATTATGAGTCACATGCGTTGACAAAAATTTGTGATGTGGGAAGACAAGATTAGGATGACAAGGTATCATCCGTTCTATGGGCATATAAGACAACCTATAAGAGATTAAAAAATCCACACCATTTCAGTTGGTGTTTAGTACGAGAGGTTGTTTTGCTGGTTGAATTTATGCTACCATCACTGTGGATTACGTGTGTAGGAGGGTTAGCTGATGAACAAGAAATTCAAGAGTGCATGGAGAAGTTAATGTAGCTAGATGAAAGGTGATCACTTGCTAGATGGAGTTAGAAGACTGAAAAGGCACAACAAAAATCATGGCATGATCGCCATATTAAAAAAAAACAATTTGAGGTTGGGAAGATGGTTTTGTTATGTGATTCCAAGTTCTTTGCACCATCTGGAAGCGAAAGTCCATTAGTTAGGGCCATATAGCATCTTGTACATCCTTTATTCGGGTGCTTGTCGATTCAAGTGCTTGATGAAACATGGTTACTGAGGCCATTTCAATGGGAGTAGGCTGAAGCCCTACTATAAATAAGTCTTCCTTGTGTTTGTAAATAAGGAAATATTTCCATTTTCCTAGGATTTACCTTTATGCATTTCTTTTCCATGTGTTTCCTTTCTCATTGTTTTCTCCTTTCCAGTTGGGTTCTTGTTTTGTGTGCCTTGTGCTCTAGTAACCAATTTTTTTCAAAAGGTTGTGTATGCGTAGAGGACCACGCATCTATTTTTTGTGGGGTGGAGTAGTGTGAAGTGAAATAAAAGTTGGTAGTGGAAGTTGTGTTTTAATGGCCCATATTGAAGGATGCGTAAGGTAGGATAGCACACATGGAAAATGTGGACATGATGAATTTTTGTATCGAGATAGCTTTACAAAGACCATGTACAAAGGATGAGAAGCGTAAGAATAACATGAAGTAGGTGAAGGAAAAAAAAGGTCAAGGGTAGAATAAGTTCCTTCGGCACTTAAAATGCATGTGTAATATTCTTCAATTAATAAGGATTTCTACGTGCTTTAGAAGGTTATAGATATTTTCACGCCGGATTGGGCACGTGGGAAAGAATGCTTAAAATCATCTTTAGTGGAAAAATATGCATTTAATGTAAATTACATTGGTAGGTGACATAACATTTATTGCAGGAGAGAAGAAAAATCTATAAGTGGAAATTTAGCATATAATGTTCTTACCTTTCTCTTACGATATTGAAGAGCTCTTAGAAACTAGGGAATCTGCGAAGAAAGATTTGTGCAGAGGAGGTATTGTGAAAATATAAGTGTGTGACTAGTGTGCTTTGTGAACCAAAGTGGAAGGAGTACATGGGCGTAGGGAAGAAGGGTTCAGAAGAGTACGCCATCTTATGGAAGGGTTGTCTAGGTTAGGGTTCTACAGCTAGGGCATGGGAGTAAAGGAATTCTTTGCAAAATTTGAGCCACGTATTTGAGGAGAGAAAGGAAGAGGAGAAAGGACTAGTTTTTTTAAAAAACATGACAAGAAAATTACATAAAAGAAGGAAACCATCTCACCAAAAAAGGATAAGGAAAGGGGAAACAAGCGGCTGCCACCGGTTTCAATGAAGAGTGGCATGTGAAGATACAATACCCAAATGGAGTATTTTTTAGAAAGGAATGGGTATCCCATGTAAGGAAGATGGTAGTAAGTGATTACAACCATCACACAAGAACCATCGAGAAGGAAATGGCATTAGAACTGGTTTTCTCGAGGGATAAAAGGATATTAGAAGGAATATCAATCTATGATGATGAGGTGAAGGTAAAATTAGAGAAGGATGGGTTGTTGTAACTTTATGAGTTTCCCTACTTTGGAAAACCCAAGTGACTATACCAATGGTTGATATCACACATGCACGAGGACCACTTCTACTTCATAGGCCACAGAATGCACATAACCCCTCAACTAATATCTAAGTTTATTATCCTTTTCTGCAAAGGGAGTCACTAGATGATGACTTGGAGGATAAGGAATCCATTAAGGAGATAGTCTAGATGTATGATTATAAGAAGGGCTCGCGCTACTTTTATATTTCATATATCTCTGACCCAATGATGAGGATGGTTGAACGCTTGGTATCCAAGATAAATGGACAAGAGATGTGGACACAAATAAACAAGGCTTGGTTGAATGTGTGCCGGAGGATTTCAGAAGGAACCATCTATAACCTATTCACCTTCATTGTAGAAGAAATCATCACGTTTGGAAATGTCCTCCTCACCATTGTATTCTCAAAGATTGGAGTGCCGATGGGCCAGAGAAGTTTTTATTGGAGTATCTAGATGAAGACCCTTCCCCCACAAAAATATTTGAAAAGTACACTTGTGACACCATGATGGCCACCCACAAGGTGTGCCTGGAGAAATGGTACAAGAGGATACGTGACATGTTCAAAGTTGAATGAAGGATACCTAAACAATTTCTAGTGCTAGTACAAAGAGAAACTAAGTTCGTTATTATCTACCAACATTTCTGAATTGAAAAATTCACATTGATAGATGGGACCAAGAGTCCATGGTGCAAACTACCTTTCTCTTTCACCACACAATACTTTCAAGCAGGGGTCAATCACTTTAAAGAAGCAAAAATACCAATTTTTGACCTCAGCAAGGTAGACCAGGACCACCATGACCTACGAAAGAAGTTGTTATACCCCAAGAAGCATGCTTATGTAGAGAAGTATGTCTCCCATGAGATGCGCATAACAAAATCAATGACACTTGCCAATTTGCAAGGATAGTAACATGGGTATACCTATGGATTAGGCTCAAGTATAAGAAGGGAACCTACTCGAAAATGATGTCTCCATCCCAAAAGACCCAACCGGAAAAAAATAAGGCCACGATAAAAAAGAGGGAGAGGGAAGAGGTGCTAGAGAAGAAAGCACCAAGTGTGCGAGATGACACAATCTATGGGTGCACTTTGGAGTCAAATGCCAAGCCAAGTACATATTCATGGTGAAAGAAGTCCCCAGATAAGGAAAAGGAAAAATCACCTAAGGAATAGGTGCAGGAGCAAGAAGAGCACTGCTACATAAGGATAATTGCAAAGGAATGAGTCACTGTAAGAAGAAGAAGAAATGAAAGAGTCTCCTATACTTGAATCACCAATTAGGAATAAGTAGAAGGTAGCGAGAGAAGGATGAATCAAGAAAACAGAGATCTGGAGACCTACAAAGGTGAAAGGGATGATGACGAGCATGAAGAGGCTCAAGACCATCCGATGTACGATGTGCATGACTCCAAAGATGAAGAAAATGAAGAAAAGGATGGAGAAGAGGAAGGCACTCAAGGAAAAGGGGAGAGTGAGGAAGTGAATACAAAGGATCGAAGGACCCCAAGCCTCACCAAGGAGCAAGATAGAAGAAGCCACAGAAAGAGAAGTAGCATGCATAATAAAGGAGTTAGTGGAGTAGGAAGTGGAGTGAAGCGTTGATGAGATACTCAAGGAGATAGAAGAGGAAAGTGTAGGGAAAGAATATGGGAGCATGGGTGGAGATCCCAGCTTAGCGGTAAGCTTTCCTAAAGTAGCGTGCATAGGAGGAAAGAGTGTGGTAGTAGCGCAGGAGAAAGGGATAAGTTACATAAATGATCCAAGTAAAGTACTATGTGTGCTTCTAGAGTAATGTACCCATAGACCAACTCCTTACATGGTCTTCATTCGAAGAAGAAGGTGTGTACCCACGAACGAGGAAGATTTTATCTTGGGATTTTGAGTCCCATGTTGATGAGCCTGAGTTTGAGGTTAGTTAGGGAGCGCTGATGAAGGTACCAGAGAACAAAGGAATAAACCCACTGGTAAATGCTCAACAATTATCAGATGAACAAGTCTACAATGAACTCAACAAGGTATCGAGTTGAGGTTGAGGTGAGACTCTTTGGAATGAATGTGATGGGTGTCATTATTCCCTTCATTTTATCAACTCTTTGTTGATGTCATATTCAAACTAGGGGTGTGTTTGAAGCTATATGTAATAAGAAGAATCCTAGTGATCTAGTAATTGATGTTGTAGGTATTTTTATTCTATTTTTGGGTGGTTTTGCAATGTCCTTAGGATTCCATGGCAAAATCCTTATTATATCTACGCTGAAAAAAATTATTTAAATAAACACTCATTGTTGGAATAAATTGCTGGAAATAAACACATTGTATAATGAAATAAATTGCTGGAAATATACACATGTTACAAAAGTAAACACACTTTCTTGGAAATAAACACACATTTGAAAATGTTGTGAAAATTCTTGCAAGGAAATAAGAATCTATTCTATAACACCTGCAGTGACAAGTACATAACAAAATTTAACTAAAGAATCAAAAGCATTTACAAAATTAACAGATCTACATGATTTGATTAGAAATATAAATACCAATAAAATAAGGATCCTAGTTCTTGGAGGTGTGAGCCCTTGCTCCACCTTGAATCGGGATTTGACAAAGTATGATTCTCTCAAAACGAAGTGGATATTTTATTACTGAAATGTTCTGTCTTACAAAACTTCATTGTACCTCTATCATATATATTCGTATCTCTCTCTTTATATATATGTATTAAATCTATCTACATGTCTTTATGTATATTTCATCATCCAAAGATGCATTTACAACCATAGTTGTTCTACCAATTCAAATGGAACTAAATAGTGCCCAAAATAGATGTGGAATTTAGAAACCTTGCTAGATGTACAATTGTCTGATAAGTTATCTCTGGATCTAGAGTATGAAGAATCAGAAATCTATTGATCTGATCTTGATTGGAAGGCCCATTGATTTCTCTATCATTAGATGTTGTCAAAAATAAACAGATTCCCATTGATTTCGGAACTTTGGAGAAGTTCTAGAGCCAAAGGGACTATTCTAGAACTAGCTGTGAAATTTTTAGAGCTATGCGCAGGATTTCGGAACTAAGTGTTGGAGTTCTAAAACTAAGTGTTGGAGTTCTGGAACTAAGTGATAGAGCTCCTTAGTTGTGTGATGGAGTTGGAACTAAGTCTGGAAGTTCTAGAACTAAGTCGTATTGAAGCCAATGTTCCTAAAAATGTGTTGATTACTTTATACTTCATTCTTCTGACTGATTGTGACCTGTTTTATTACAAAAATGATTTTCCACACACTTTGTTAGGAATTATAGAGTTTTTAGACGTTAGAAATAAATCCAAAAAAATATGGACAATTACATCCTAACTTATACTAGATCAAACAAAAGTCAAAAAATGTAGTCAAACTTGATAAAAAGGAGAGTAAAATAAGATCATTTATTGCACATTAATGAGACATATTTCTACCTTATCATCTCCCCATACTTACTTATTTGTATGTCCCCTTACAAAATTTACTCTTAAAACATTAGGTTATGAATTATGCATTCCAATTGACAACTCAGGTCAAATGGCTGAAACTGAATATCCTAGCACTTTAGTTCGAAGTACTATACCATGATCCTACTTCTATCTTCCTCTTCCACTCCTCAAAGTGAGTGGGATCTTGAGGCTCTCTATTTTTCCATGGAGACATGGGGGTGAGAAGGAGAGGATGCCTTTTTCTCATTCCCATCCATATTCCCCTACATTTTTCATTGACATGAGGGATTAGTGTACACAAAGCTTTAGCTCTTTCCAGAATCCATATTAAGTTTGTGGGAGATATCACTTCTCTTCTTCTCAATGCAACTGTGAGAAACTCCCATCTTTTCAAACATCCATCATAAATATCTTCAAATTTTTCCTCCTCATAAGAGGTGAAGGCATCAATAATTTTCTGTAAACTGGCAAGATAATGTGCCTTGAACCAACTATCAAAGGCATGGGATCGAAATGTATAACAAAGGCAGATGGTTTACCATAGTGAGCCCTCATGCTAGATGCTAGATGAACTAGCTTTTAATAGATGTTTATAATCCCTCTCTTTCCATGAAATCTGATTTTTAAGTACAAAAACAAATGCATTCAGTTGGTTTTCCCCTACATACAAATTGATCATGAAGCTTGTATTCTTTTCCAAAGCATAAAATTGTAGAGATAGAATTCACAGAGAAGATTTTTCTGCTCTGCACTGGCTGAGGAATATGTTTTCATGAACTCAGATTCATCTTTTATTTCATGTGGAAGGCCACATGCAATTCTTGATTGCCAACGAATAAATTGTTCTTCTAGAAAGACATTGTATACAGGAGAAGGTCTCTTGCATGTGAGTAATTTTTCACTCATTATGCAAACCATTTGTATCTTTACTAGACATTTACATTTGTTTTCTTCCTCTTTGTAAATTTTTTCTTCCCATTCCTTCCTTTCCTTCTTCTCCTCTTCCATCTTACTTCTTAGTTCCTCATTTGATGTTTTAAATTCATTAAGTTCCTTCTGGGTATCATCCCACAATTGCTTAAGTGGCCAATAAGTCAATTTAGTTTGCACAACCTGATTCATTGAAGATATTTTTGACATACCATTTTGTTTACTATCCAATTGACATTCTTTCTCTTTTTCTACCATTTTCTGGTTAACCCATGTCAATTCTTCAGTCGTATCTATTAGTTAAGTTTTTAGTTTCTCAATGAGCATTTCCCTTTGTTCTAATTTGAGTTTGAGGAAATTTAATTCCTCATCTTTCTCCCTAATGATAAGTTCTTCTCTAGACAAGAACATAGTCTATTTTAAGTGTTGTTTTTCCTCCTTTTCTGAAAGTTCCTTGGGAAATGAGCATTCCTCTTCTACCAAAGGGGATTTCCCTTTTCATTTCCAAGATATCAATTCCTCTTCTTCATGTGACTTTACTGTTAATTCACTCATCTCTTTAAAATCCCTCTCTTCAAATATCTCCTCTTCTTTTTCCACCTTAGTTTGACTTGGTCGAGGAGGATTCATTGTCATGCTACCCAAAATATCAGTAGCTTCTTTCTCCAAACCATCATGTTCTTCAATATCCTTTAGAATTTGTCTAGACTTCTTATGAACTCTTCTTCTTTGAGGAGCTTCAAAATGTCCTGAAGTGGGTTCCCTCCTAGAGCTTCTTCTTATTTTCACTTCATGATCTAGCTTAGGTGAATTGTCACTATCAGAGATAGATATTAGTTCTTCTATTGTTTTTACAGAGGTAGGGGTTTATTTTGAAGGCATAATAGGTTTTGAAATTTGAATCATTCTTTCAGATCTCCTCCTCTTTGGTACATTAACCCCTCCTATTTCTTTCTTTCTCTCTTGGGGATCAATATCCAAATTACTTTTAGGGAGAAAGGTGTTAGTATTACCCTCCTAATAATATCGGGTTGTTTGAATTATTAAGGAACTTTTCCCATGCTTCTTCTCTATTTTTCTTTGAAATAAAATGGTCTTTGTGAGACTAGATGGACTAATCCATGATGTATAATTATTCCAATTCCCCAAGAATACCTTGAGCTATTGTATGGATGGATTCAAAAAGGAACCTAGAATTTTTACTATATATTCGGTTTTACACCCCATACCTAAGATATATTAGCATCTTAAGGACCTCTCTTCCCACAGTCCCAAATTGGCCATCATAGGTTAGGTACTTAACTACCCAAAATGCTACCATGTCAAAGGGTTTGGGCAATCGGCTCTTCGACCCCCTTTATGATTTTCTTAGTGTTATAAATGTATTGGGGTTTCAGATTCCCCTCTTGTATCAAGGTTTCCACTAGTTATTTAAGGGTCCCTTTTACATGATTAGGAACATATACAATTGTTACCCCTGATACATTACTCATTTTATTGATTGTAAAAGGAATTATAATTCTTTTATATTTAGTTTTGGGTGGAATAAACGAAGTTGATAAGAATTTGTAGAAAAATTCAAGGGAAAAAAGAATTATATTTGAATTCCGTAGCTAAACACAAAAGTTCCGTAGCTAAACTCAATACTTCCGTAATATTGATCCCCCAAATGATAGTTCATTATAAATACACCACCACTTTCTTATTCCATTTGACATCACCATCATGATTAATTTCTTTAATCAAAATTTACATTAAATGAATCATCATACCGACTTCTTAAATCAAGTCTAATCACACATGCAAACTTTCAATTTTACCTTTAATAATATTAAGACATAATTAATATCCTTATTAATGTAATCCCTCTACCTTGATGAATCATCATTCCTAAAAATGAAAAAGGAAAAACGGTTAGAAAAGGCGGTTGGAATTTCAAAGAAATTCCTTTTATTTTTCATTAGCTATTTATTGAAGAGACCAACTGCCATTTATGGTTTTCAATTGGTATTTTGAGAGATTTTTTTATTTTTGGGGAAGAGAATGCCATTTACTAGTTTTCATTCCTTCCCCCTTTTTAGGGGGAAGAGAACACCATTTTATGGTTTTCATTCTCTTCCCTTTATTATGGATTCAGGAATCTAATTATTTGATCATTTTGGAAGAACTAGGTTCTTCCATATGATCAAATTCTTTGTTTGCTTCAATCTGCTTCAAGAATTCATCCCTAGTAGGAGGCTTCCTATAAAGTTTTAACCTGTTTCCATTGAAAAAAATTATCCTTCTAGTGCCATCAATGGGAAGTAGTTGAACTGATCCATTATCAAATATCTTCTCAATCGATAAGGTCCTAACCATCCGCTTCTCAACTTGCCTTTGAATTACGGTATTTGGAATCAAACAAGAATGCCCGATACCCTACCTTTAATTACCTTTCCTTAATATGTGTATCATGCCACTGCTTGCTTTGGTCTTGGATTATCTCTTTTTGATGAAGTAATTCCAATCTCATCTCATCTAATTCATTGAGTTACATAATTCATTCTTTTTTTGTTGCATCTAATTGAATAGCCAATTTAGATGTTATTCTTAATGTTTGTAGTTCAAATTCAATAGGTAACAAGGAATTTTCCCATAGACTAACTCATATGGTGAGTAACCTATTGTAGTCTTCAAGCTATATTATAAGCTCAGATAGGATAAGGTAGTCTCTTTACCCAATCTCTTCTACTCGCTTTAACTATTTTGGTAAGAATATTTTCTAATTCCTTGTTTTTTATTTACGCTTGTCCATTTGATTATGGGTGATAGGGAGATGAATTCCTATGATTGATCTGATAGTACATTGTGAAGGCATGGATCATATTAGACATGAACTATGGCCCTTGATATGAAACTATACTCCTTGGTGCACCAAACTTCATCATAATTATGTGCCAAAGGAAATCAACAATTGCTTCTTTAGTAGCATTTGTTAAATCCTGCACCTCTTCCCACTTTGTCACATAATTAGTACACAAAATAATGTGCTCCTTTCCTTGTGAAGGAGGACTAAAGGGACCAAAAAAATCCATCCCCCACCTTTCAAATGGTTCAATCACTACTTGAGGTTGCAGAGGCATTTCACTGGTAAAGGTTGGTTGTCCCATCCTTTGATAGGGATCACACCGCTTGATATATCTCTTCACATCTTTATACAGAGATGACCAATAATAGCCAGTTCCAAGTATCTTGTGAGCTATTCTTTTCACTAAAAAGTGTCCTCCACTTGGTTCATCATTACATGCCCTAAGTATGTTAAAGATTTCATCTTCTCTCACACACCTGTGTCAAACTAAATCGGGACCACATTTAAATAAAATTCCATTTAACCATTTAAATTATACACTAGTTTTGATTAACTTATTCATTTGTTTCTTAGTAAAATAAGGAGGAAACTTCCCTATTGTAAAATAATTCACCATATTAGCAAACCATGGTGTATCAATTTGAAATAACAAATAATTGTTCATCTAGAAATTTGTCTTTAACTAGATCTTGCTCTCTTGTAGTGGTTAATCTTGAAAAAAATCAACTATGACATTATATTTTCTTAGATTATCCACTATGGTAATATCAAATTCTTGTCAAAGTAATAACCATATAATTATCCTTCCTCCACCATTGGTTTGTTCATTAAGTATCTAATTTACGAGTGATGCGTATGTACAAATATTTTGTACCCTATAATATAATGTCTGAACTTATTAATTGCATAAATCACAACAAGAAATTCTTTTTTAGTGGTGGTGTAATTTATTTTCGTGGGAGTAAGATTTTTGCTATGGTAGTAAATAGCATAAATTTTCCCTTCTTCATCTTTCTATCCCAAAACTGCACCAATTGAGTTATTTGAAACATCTATTTGGATGTGAAAAGTTTCTCCCAATTAGGTCCTCTCAATATTGGGGTGGTGATTAATTTTTTTTTAATTTATTCAAAATAATGTTGACACTTTTCATCCCAACAAAATTCACAATCTTTGGTAAGTAAACTAAACATGGGGGCATACATTTTACTAAAATCATTGATAAAATGCCTATAGTATCTAGCATGCTCTAAGAATGACTTGATATCTGTGGAGGTTTGAGGAGCGGGTAAGTCTAAAATAATCCCGATTTTGTTTTAGTCAACTTGAATTCCTCTTTTTGAAATATGGTGTCCTAATACGATCCCCTCATCAACCATCATCAAACATTTCTCATGACTAAGAGAAAAATGGTTTTACTCACATCTTGTTAATAATATGTCCAAATTCTTCAAAGCATCATCAAATGTGTCTCCATGCATAGTAAATTCATCCATGTATACCTCTACACAATCATTTATTAGGTCTACAAAAATTGCTGATACATCTCTTTGGAAGGTTTTTGGAGCATTACATAGTCCAAATGGAAATAACCTATAGGTAGAGTTACCCCATGGATAAGTAAAGGTATTTTTGTCTTTATCCTCAACAACTCTAATCTAATTATATCCACTAAAGCCATCCAGGAAGGAAAAGTATTGTTTACTTGCATGGTTGTCTAAAACTTGATCTATGAATGGTAATGGAAAATAATATCTCAATTTGGCTTTGTTCAACTCCCTATAATCAACACAAATTATCCATTTTCTATTATTTTTAGGCACAATTACAAGAGGAGACACCCACTTGACTATCCGAGATAAGGTAGATAAAACCTACTTGCAATAGTATTTAAATGTCTTGCTTGACTATGTCCCTTAAGGCTGGATTAATCCTTCTCTGAGGTTGTCTAAGCTGGTTTAATGTTTTCAGTATAGATGTGATGGGTGTAAATACTTGGATGGATTCATTTCATGTCTTTATAGTCCCAAGAAAAATATCTAGTATGATCTTTAGAACATCAAACAATTTAGCTTCTTCATCATTCTTCAACCAACTATTAATGTTCAAAATTTTACTGGTTGAATCTCAACATGTTTGGTTCCAGTGTGTGATGAAATAATTTTTTAAAGGGTTCCATTAAGGTGTGTAGTGTACATGGATATGGTAATAACATATGATATGTACCAATATCTCAAAAATTTCCTTGAGAAAGAATACTGGAAAAAGGATAGTAGGTAGAGTTATGATACTTATCTTGTTGTCGGTCAAACTCCTCATCACTACTACTTTCCAAAAATTCCTCACCATTTCCTAATATCTTTGAAACTGAAGCTACTAATTCCATAGCTATTTCTATTCCTCCCCAAGAGAAATCTTGTTCCTCTGGAGTGAAATTATTTGCATTCATAGGGAACTGCTATTGGTGTGGTTCCGGAGACAAGTGTGAATGTTCCGAAACTAAATCGATGGTTGGAACTAAGTGCTGTAGGTTCAGAACTATCCCTGATTGCTCTAAGGACAATTTGTGTTCATTCAATGGTTGATTAATCATATCTTCCACCTCCCGTATGTGATCCTACAATGTTATCATAGCCAAAGAAGACATGTTTTTCTTATTAGTATCAGGATCATCAACCCATAATTATTCTTGATTATCACTAAAAGGTCATGTAGAAGGATATAAGGAATTTTTCATAGAATTATTATCATTTGAGATAGTCATATCACCTTATATGCAATCAATTAAGGTAGAAACTATAGCTAACCATGTTCTACCCAAAATAATGGCATAACTAAGTATTTTACCTTTTGGTTGTAATATAAGGAAGCCCACTGGATATTCCCATGACTCCACCATAAATTCCACATCTTCAATAATTCCTTCTAGTTTTTCTATTGATTGATCTTCCATCTGCAATATGGTGCTAGTAGGTTGTATACATGTTAATGGTAATGTTTTCAAAGTGTCCACTGTCATCACATTTATAGTTGCTCCCAAATCAACCAAAACATTATGTATATCTTTATTCCCTATAGAGACAGAAATAACAGGGCTTCTAGGATCTCCATATTTGGGAAGTAAGAGTTTTCCTGCTAATAAATCAACAAGTTTCCCATCTACCTTAATAGTCCTAGGGTACTGCTTCTTCCTTCCAGGTCTTTTTAAACATATAATTTTGATTAACTTGTTTAACTTCGGAATGTCCTTGATTGCTTACAACAATGGTATTTCAATATTTAATTTCCTCAACTCTTGTACCAACTCAGATTCCTTGGTCACTATAATGTCTTTAAATCTCTCTGGAAATGGATTTTAAGTAGAGTTTCCATCTGAATCCTTATCTGTTTCTTTTTCATCCTTCTTAGGAACAACCGAACTAGGGGTTTCAATTTCTTCTGTCATTTCAGTAATTATAATAGATGTGTTGTTAATTATTTTACCGGATCAGGTTTGATTATCTTTACAATGCATGACATCAATATCAAGTGGTTTTCTTGTTCTCTCCCATAGACATGAATTTTTTGTTTTTTTATAGGATTAGCCACTTTGGTTTTCATGGTATTTGTGTTTAAAACACATTTTCATTCTATGAATTTTGTGTTGGGGAACCCATTATGGCTTGTTAATTATGATTGGGATATATCTTCCCTTGAGCTTATTTTTAGGGCTCCACCTAGGTTATGACCAAGCATATGGGTTACCTTGACTAGACTATGGTTGTTGGAGTCCTTGAGCATACCAAGATTGTCCGACCAATCGGGATTCCATGTTGGTTGAGGGCCCGGGGTGGTTGTCCCCAATTTTTGGTACTATCCGAGCTACTCATGGCATCATCAAGAGATTATGAACTGACCTTGACATGAACTACCCTGGCTAGGTTGTCTCTAGAAAAAGTTTACTTCTTCTGATGTGGATGGAGTGCTGGTTTGTTTAAGCTGATTTTTATGAATGGAAGAAGAGAAAAAGCATTAATCTCATGGTCCCTAGATTCATAGATAAGACATACTTTTGTTTTATCCAGAGGACAATCTCTTATTGCATGATTTTTCCTACATCTAAAAAAATACATAGCTAATTGTTCAATTTTAGCATTTTTTTAGCTTACAATCCATCCATGGTGGAGGTTAGTTAAACTAAAATGTTTGTTTTAAAGTTTTCTAGTTCATCCATCAGTTTTTTCATATTTGGATTCAAAATTTTCACTATTTTTCCTTTCCTAGGTCCACCCCTTGTTCTTGAATAGCTTCTACAAATGTCTTTAATATCATTCATTCTCAATTGATCAATGTTTCCACCTCCCATTAAATTAAGGGCTTCCCTAGATTCATCATCCAGACCTTTAAGAAAAATGGTTTTTCTTAACTCTTCTTGAAGTAAAAATCCACACCTTTTACTTACAAAGAGGAATCTATCCAAATAATCTTCCATATTCTCATCCTCTTCCTACTTGATTTTGAAAAATTCTTCCTTCTTGTTTCTCCCTCTATAGTAGTCTTGATATTTTTCTAGGAAGGAAGTTTCCATTTGTGCCCAAGTGGTAATAGAATTGGATGTTAATCCCATAAACCACCTCATTGTTGCATCCTTTAGAGTAGATGGAAACAACTTGAGCTTTTGATTATCTATTTTGTAATCATAAGTCTGACACAATACTTTAAATTCAAATAGAAATTGGTCAGGGTCTTTAGATGACATTCCTCTAAATGTGGGTAAATGTGTAGGTGAAATATTCTTCATAGGTGTATCATCATCATCCAACTGAATTTAATAAGTAAAGGTCCTATCATGTTCTCTTTCAACTTCTTATGCAATTTCTACAGTAATTTCTAGACTTTTCTCCCAATCAATTTGGTATGTGATCTGCTTTAGTGAAGGTGAGAAATCATGAGTAGGAGGTTGACTACTCAATTAAGAATAAAAAATTTCTCTAAATGGGTCTTGGGAGATAATACTTCTTCAAAAGGTTCCACTTCCTTCTGGGGACTAATCCAAGAATTCTAAAGGTTCTAATTCTACTTCTTGTCTAATAGGGCACAATGGTGCTTCCAATTCTTGGTCAACTTCCTTATCTGAACTAGAGGATGTTGATAATTCTTGTTGAGATATTTTTTAGAGAAATATACCATTTGAGTCTCTTTGTCTACTCATAAATTTTATGATAATGCGAGGAAGATTATTTCAATTACTAGATGTATGATTATTTCTCTTGTTGACACCTAATTAGACAATTCTAACTAGTGGGTCTCTAACAATAGCACATAAAATGATGGGTGGCGTTATTCCCTTCATTTAATCAACTCTTTGTTGCTGTCATATTCAAACCAGGGGTGTGTGTGATGCTATCTGCAATAAGAAGAATCCTAGTCATCTAGTAATTGATTGTATCTATTTGTTATTTTATTTTCTAGGGGTTTTTACATTTTCCTTATGATTTCATGGCCAAATCCTTATTATATCTACGCTACAAGAAAATTGTTAAAATAAACACTCATTGCTGGAATAAATTGCCTGAAATAAACACACATTGTAGAATGAAATATATTTCTTGAAATAAACACATGCTACAAAAGTAAACACACTTGCTTGGAAATAAACACACGGTTGAAAATGCTATGAAAATTCTTGCAAGGAAATAAGAATATAGTCTATAACACCTGCAGTGACAAGTACATAACAGAATTCAACTAAAGAATCAAAATCATTTACAGAATTAATAGATCTACATGATTTTCTTAGAAATATAAATACCAATAAAACAAGGATCCTAGTTCTTGGAGGAGTGGGCCCTTTCTCCACCTTGAATCAGGATTTGAAAAATTATGATTCTCTCAAAACAAAGTGGTTATTTTATTACTTGAAATGTTCTATCTTACAAAACTTCACTGTACCTCTATCGTATCTATTCTATATCTCTCTTTGTCTATGTATATATATATATATATGTATGTATATATATATATATATATATATATATATATATATATATGTATGTATGTATGTATTAAATCTATCTACAGGTATTTATGTATATTTCATCATCCAAAGATGCATTTACAACCATAGTTGTTCTACCGATTCAAATGGAACCAAATAGTGCCCAAAATAGATGTGGAATTTAGAAACCTTGTTGGACATACAATTGTATGATAAGTTATCTCTGGATTTGGAGTATGAAGAATTGGTAATCTATTGATCTTCTCCTGATTGGAAGGCCCATTGATTTCTCTATCATCGGATGTTGTCAAAATAAATAGATTCCCATTGATTCTAGAACTTTGGAGAAGTTCTAGAGCCAAAGGGACTATTCCAAAACTAACTATGAAAGTTCTGAAGCTATGTGCAGGAGTTCCAAAACTAAGTGTTGGATTTCTAGAACTAAGTGATAGAGCTCGTTAGCTGTGTGATGGAGTTCCATAACTAAGCCATATTGAAGCCAATGCTCCCAAAAACATGTTGATTTCTTCATACTTCGTTCTTTTGACTGATTGTGACTTGTTTTATTACAAAAACTAAATTTCCACACACTTTGTTAGGAATTACAAAGTTTTTAGATGTTAGAACTAAATCCAACAAAATATGGACAATTACATCCTAACTTATACTAGATCAAACAAAATTCATAAAATGTAGTCAAACTTGATAAAAATGAGAGTAAAATAAGATCATTTATTGCACATTAATGAGACATATTTTGGCCCTATCGGAATGATAGGGTAATATTCCTACAAGAAGAACTAGAGAATGAGTAACTCATTAAGAAGAGAAAGTACCTAAAGAAGGAAGAGCTAATCAATGCATAGTTAATGCACAAACTAAGGGAGAAAATGTGATGATGCAAGAGGTATACAAGAAAATTTAAATGATCATAGATGCCATTATCCTGAAACACCCAAAGCTAGCACCACTTTGAGAAGAAATACAAGTCAATTTTTCAATTCTCGGAAGACTTAACATGCATCCTCACCATAGAAAAGTGGCTGATCATATTAGAATCAACAAAAGAGACTTTTACGTGCTAAAAGGAAGAAGAAAAGTAGAAGATCGGGGAGAGATTCAATCAATATTCCAAACTCCTTGCCACTGTATAAACCATCGCACACATGGATGAGGCCATGTATGATAATTTTGCTAATAGGGATAAAGTAGCAAGTATATTAGTTACTACACATGAGGTGGATCTGAAATAATTCCAAGAAAAGAACAAAGGAAATAGGGAAGAGCGGGATAAGATCTTGGCTGAGGTTGAAAAGAAGATGGAAGCAATTGAAACCTTGTGAGGTTTGGTCAAGAATCGGCTCAAGGATTTGTACCCATAGGTCATGAGAATAATGGATGTACTTGATGACCTTAACCAAAAGCTGGAGGGGATTTTTGATAAGTTTGAACACTAAGGGGATGCAATGAGTTTTGAAGAGGTGAGTGTTATAGCAAGTGACCTACTCCAGTAGGCACAGGGTGAAGTAAATTCTTGGGAAAAATCAAGGAAACAATGAGGAAGGATTTCCTACTCCTTTTACAGCAATAACAAAATTCTTCATTCTTCATTATTCCATTTCTCATTATTCATTCCTTCATTCTGTATTCAAAATGTCTAAGTCCCGCTATTCTTTATTCTTTGGAGGATTAGTATGTTTTGAGGAAAGAGAACATGCTTAGTTTGGGGTGATGTTGGGCCTCAAAATATTGGCTAAGTGCCAAAGGGTGCATGCGAGTCACAAGGCTAAGAAGAGGAAGGGTGCACGGGAAATGCACACAGGGGACAAGGGTTTAAGAAGGGTTTAGGAGAAACTAAGGCATGTGCGCAAGGCAATGCATAGGATCCCTAAGGACTTGGCCATATTCAACGTTCTAAAGGAACTTAAGGAAAAACATGACCTAACTAGGCATGTTGAGTGGAAAAGGTGCCATCTTGGAGACTTGGTGGTTAAGAAAATAATATTCCATACATGGAAGGTTCTTAAAATAAATCATTGCGAAAGTGGAGAGCTTAGAACAAAATAAGCATGCTCCATTGTAGGACCACATGGAAATTTGACAAGTGATCTTCTCCTAAAGTAAGGCATGGCATTGGGTCTTAAACCTATTTATAGAGATGCTCTAGAGCAAGGAAGACACACTGAATGGAGAAGAAGCTGAATAGATAGCATGTGCGAGATCATAATGGAATGCATCAAGAGTATGATGTTGCAGTAAGGCTAGGATTTAGAGAATTAGTGTTAAGGGGTATAATGGATGTAATAGGCCTCTATATGGCATTAAAATATGTAATAAGGGATGAACTAGGAGGGCTTAGTTAGAATATCACACCAGGGAGGATCTGCAGGAGATAAGTCTGAAGTCTTTTGTTATGTATGGTTTGGTATGACCCCTTTTTGAATGTAATGTGGTTACCGATATCTCGTGATCAATATAAACATGTGGAATTATTATGAATATCTAGTTTAGGGGTACAAACCCTAGTGTTATTTCCTTATATTTTGTAACAGATCTATTCTTTGTATTTCATGCCATGATGTTTCTCTTATTATTAAAAGTTTGGGTATAAAGTATCTCATGTTGTGTTTTTACATGAATAGTCACTCCCTTGCAACTAATCCTCTAAAAATGGTAAGATCTTCTCACAATGCTCACATAAAGGAGGATTTCAAAGGCTGTGCATGCCTAGGGTAAGCACCTAGTACCCACTAGGTGATAGGTTGATGCACATGGGTTTAGAAAGTTGTATTAAGAGTACATAAAAATGACTACACCCTACATCCTTGTGACCATTTCTTTAGGGAAACATATTTAATGTTCTGGTTGTATGGATTCTGAGATGAATCCTTCATGCTTCCAAGAGTTATCCTAGAGTGAGTGGTTACCTTGGAGATAACTAGGAAACCGGTGCTTCTTAATACGAAGTTTGACTTTTGCTAGAAGAAGAAAACATTGTTTGACATCCCTTTGAGCAGTGGAGGGATTACCATCATCAAACACATGGCAAAGCATATTCTCACACAAAATCTATCTTCATACAGTTCATACAGCTTCGAATTCATCCAAGACACATGGAGATATGACCTAGATGGCTAGATGATGGGCACCCTATCCTGAAATAGAGTCTTGGACTCTTGTTGGCATGAACACAGAATTTTTTTTGAAGATACGAGGTCTCCTTAGGAATAAACTCCTTATAATTATGTAGAGTGAAAGATATCCCTATCCCACTATGGGAGTATTTTCATCTAGTAGTATAAAAATATGACCCCGTTATTACTATGACTAAGGGTTTGAGGGAAGCCTTGAAGAATAATTCTTTGGAATGTGGAGTCAATTGAATCTTATTACAAATATATACGAGAAATTGGAAAAATAACCCTTAATTTTGAGGTCATACCTACTGATGAAAAGTGGGAAGAATAATGGGATACGAGCACAAATCTGATATCTGAGACAATAAGGAAGCGGTAGTGATCCCTAAGGAATAGCTTGTGTGACATATAGTGGCATACCTTGACCCCTCTTGACAAAAAACTCCACCTCAGCCCTCTCCTTCCACTCCTTGGCAAGATCCTATAGGCCACACACCCATGATTCAAAAAGTGTTAGGCTATCAAGGTGAGGATCACTCAACTAATGTTTGGTAGAGTCTAGGGGCTCACTTTGGCCCAACTAATTGTCTCACCCAAAATAACCACTGGTGAGGTTGCCAGCCCACAGATTCCTTCTAGCAAGAATTTGAAGTCTGTTGTTATGTATTTTTACTCCACCCCTCTTTCTCCTCTCATTCATCCATCTCCTCCACTTGTCACTTCTCCAGTGGGGTTATCCCATTACAATCACTCCAACCTAGCCTCTTCTTCATCCCGGCTCCTCCTTCTTCCTCTACTTCCCACCACCAGTCCTACTTTCTCTCCCTAAGTTATGATGGGCCCTTCCTCAGCTCTTGTGACTTCTCAACACCCACGATCAGTTCTGATCCCTTACGACATGTGAGCGGGATTACCATTTGCAGCTAGGATAGTCCCTTCCTCATCTAATTTTTAAATCAATATGATATAGCTGAACGGCCCGACATAAAGGGAGAGGGAGGAAGAAGATAAAAGAGATGAAAAAGGAGCAACAAGACATATGCGTTCATTATATGACCATCAACAAAGTATCGACCATCACGCAGATGGTACCTAATATCTAAAAATCTACGGGGCAAATGTAGCTGACGATTACTCCATCAATGTTGTTGTGTTGGACCTAACTCGATTACGTCCTTAAGATAAGGTTGAGTTGATGAGTGAAATAGATACCATGTTTACTAATGATTACATTAAGCTTAGCAATAAGTTGAAGAAAGTGGAGGCTAGCTTCCTATAGACACAAGGTACTATAGCCCACCTCAATTCTGAAATCAAGGGCAAGGAAAATAAATAGAACAACTCTGCAAGGAGCTAAAGGATGTGGTATCACAAGAATATCTTACAAATTCTAAAGTAAGGACCACAATGTGAGAAGATGAACTTGTAGCATCCAAGCCTCGTAACATGTTTTCTTGATTAGGAAAATAAGCTCCTATTAGGAAATTAGTGTTCATAGTGTGAACATATGGTTTAATATTAATATTATTTAATATTTAAATAATATGTGAGTGTGCACAATTAGTTGTCATGCACAACTCATAGAGATAGGAATGTGTGAGAAAATCTTGGGAATGAGAGTAAGACTATGGAATAAAGGAGAGATATGAGGATAAAATGATAAGACTTGACTCCATGATTTTAGGAGAAAGAAATTGTATAAAATTCCCTCTCATATTCAATAAAAATTGCTCCATTCTATTTTCATATTGTCTCGTATTTTTACGTACTTTCCATTTCATGAGTTAATTTGATTAATTGTTGTTGATTTTATTTATACAAATATAGAGATTTAGTATCATATCCTTCAAACATGAGGTTGATTCTAAGAAATAAGAGGTCACTTCACTCCAAGAGAAGATACATACCTTAGAGGCCAAGAAGGGCATCTTGTAAACAAAGTGCAATGCATCGAAAGAAGCGGTGAAGGATTTGACCTAGAAGCTCATTAACAGCCCCAAAAAGGGGTAATCGTTATGTTGGTATAGGGATTATACACCTCCTTCGTAAGAGAAATTCCACTAAGGAAATAGACCTAGGTCTTGCACTCAAACTCATATCTAATGTGCATGGCATGTGCACCAACATATAGTCATCGAATTCAACCATCAACAACACTTGTATCCCCCTAGGTCCCCTGAATCATAGATGTTAGTTCGAAGCTTTATGACTCTATAAACACTACCATGTAAGGGGCCAACATTACGAAAGGTTGATGGTCATGGAAAATATCGGTGAGATTATGTGTTGTAACAAGGTAGCTATCAAGTTCAGAATCTCGACGACTGACTCTAGCTAAGGATTAAAGAAAGAAAACAACACATTTAAGAGTTAGTTCAATTAGGATTCCCCCTCTCCTTTTCCTAATGACTTTGCTATCCTATTAGTGGACCAAATTCAAAAGCTACTTACATCTAGACAACATGATAAGACTGTCTTTTCATCTTTAAAATACAATTCTATTATTGTTGAAGTGGAGGCCATTATGAACCTGATTGTAAAATTGGAGTTCCATTTGAACAAAATGGTGTAGGATCTCCAAACATTCTCTCATAAGGAGATTATTGAGTTAGATAGAGCCTTTCAGGCTCTACAACAAAGGACTTACCCAATAGAGGCCAAATGGGTTGGGTACCAAGCTACTTTGAAGTAACTCGAGTGGTGTATCTTGAGCCACATTTTGAAATTTTGAAGTTTTGCGAAAGGATTTCCAGATTCTTCCATGGCTAGCATAGAGTCCCTTGGTGAGTCGCCATAACTATAGAAGGATTTCTACATTGTTTTGAGGCTCTTCCATTAATGTTACCTTTTATCATCCCAACCCCTTTTTCTTTCGGGGTTCTTTTGTGTTTTGTCGGGACTGATTTTTCCTAAGTATGGAACTAAACATGGAAGAAGTACAAAGATTTGGTATCCCCTTGAGAATCAAGCATCGAACATGTGGATAAAGCATGTCAAGGCATCCCAAGTGGGTTTAAAATTCAAAATATAAAGCAGAGGAGCACACAGGCCTCCACGTGTTGCCCAAGCACAAATTTAAGAAGAAACATTAAGGGAGAAGCCCGAAAGCAGTGCAAGGTATCCACGTGTAACACATAAAGCTACCACCCCTGAAAGGACTAATCAAATAAGAAAAGGGATTGAGATTTGGTAGATTAAATGTGATCTCAGTCCCAAAGCATGCGGTTGAGATCTGATCCAAAGTTCTAAGATCTCCTAGGTAAAAAAAAATTCAGCAAAGTGGAAACCTTAATGGAGGCACATTGAAGTAAGAAACATAAATATCTATAAGAGAATGTTCTGGTTCTAGAAAGAAGGGGAGATAATTAAACATAGGAATATAGAAAAATAAGTTTGAGAGCTCTGTAGGAGTAATTTAGGTTCATTCTATTGTGTTAACTGGCCTTAGCAAGACTCGTTATAAAGGAATATTGTAACTTTGTGCCATTTTGGCCTTATTTACTATTTTATATATTAATAAGAGTTCTTCTTCTATGCATTAAATGTTCACAATCTTCTGTGTCCTATATCTCTTCTTATTTACTTTTTCAGTTTTATATGAATATTTAAATATCTATCATGCTACATGCCATTAGATCTTTTACATAAATCTATTCATTCACTCATGATTAACCTTTAGTTTCCTCTAGTCTTTGATAATTTGAGATATCCCCAAAATAGTTGATCATGCTAAAAGATCTTCAATTAATCTAGTAGCTATTTTAATAATATCTCTGTGCTCTTCAAGTAAAGTTTGGTGCATTTCCTTATATAGGATTTATTTACTATTTTATTTTCTCTATAACTCTTATCTTAACCCAAAGCATAGAAGAGCCAAATTCTATAAAATATTGAGGTTATCTTATGGGCCAAGTCCCACATCTCTAAGATTTTCCATAGCTTTGGTGATTCATCGCATTGATAATCATCAAAATAATCTCTTAAAATCCTCTATTGAAAATCAAGGAAACACCTTTGAAGATGATGAAAGAGACATGGAGGTGGAACCACCATTCATCAATTATTTTTTTCTTGAGGCATAACCCATTAGAGGAGAAATAGATTCAAGAGAGGAAGATTCTTGTTGCATAATGGATGATTCAATTCTTTCCAAAGACTCCACCAATGATGAAGAAGTACAAGATGATGAGTTCAAAGTAAGCATGAATAATATCCTTTCAAATTTTGATATTTTAATTAATGATGGAATGGAGATATGTGAAGAAGTACAAGAAGTTGGTCCTACATCCCAGACTCAAGATGATGAATTCAAAATGATCATGGATGATTTTCCTTCCTATTTTGATTCCTCAAGTGATGTAGAAATTTTGAATGAAGAAATGGAGACAGTCAAAGAATCAAGTTCCCTTCTCAATTTGATCATGGATGATCAAATGGAAGAGGCCCACTTACTTTTCTAAGGCCTGGGATAATGAATGGTTTGAACATAACCTCATCTCACTCAAGGAGTAGAGTAATAATCATGGTGAGAATGAAGTATTTAATTTTTCATATGAGCAAGATGATTCAATAATGAATGATCAAGATGGATGGAAGGTCCTTCTCATATGGTTTCCCCAACATGGTTATTTTCTTCCCACTAAGAGGAGGATGATATGTATTTCAAGCTTAAAGGAGTGCCCTTCCCATAAAGCACAGACCTCTTCTCCTTGTCAAAAGGTGTTTATGAGCCAAGTATACCCATGTTTGAAAGAAAGTAAATCATGGGAAACACAAAGCATGGAAATGGTGAACGAGGATGTTTCAAATGAATCATGGGCACATATGGATCAAATTTTTAACTATCTCCTGGAGGCACAATGTAGAGATTATTTCAATAAAAATGAAAATGAGCCTATGGTGGACTTAAATGAACAATCTGTGCAAGACATCTTAAAGTTTGTAGAAGAAACTGAAGATCTTCAACTCAGTCTTCAACTATTGACTTGGGATATGGAGATGCAAGATAGGAATAATTTTTTTTCTCTCATCTCTTTGACACACCAATGTTTGATGCTGAGACAAAGATAATGGATGAACTTGGTATCTTCCCCAATGCCTTTGTTGATGAGAGTGAATATTAAAACATGTCTTTCTCTTTCACATGGTTTGAAGAGGTTTATGAGTGTAAAATAAGTAATGTTATCGAATATCCTTTGGAATTACTCTATCTTGAAGACAACATCTCTACCATGGAGGAACACGGTAGGGAAAATGTTGAGATTATTTGCATTGAAGAGAGTAATTCAGAAAAATTTGAAAATATGCAAGGTTCTTAGGAGAATTTTCAAAGTCAACTTGTTCCCACCACTTCAGAATGCTCCACCAGTGCAAAACAAGAGTTCATATGGAAAATTCCACTTAAGGGTAAAGAATTATTCTATGAAAAAATTGAGGGTTACAACTTTGTAAATGACACCAAGATGGACTTTGAGTAGGTGGACATCAATAAAATTTGTTCTAAGCAATAAGACATAGATGCGCGTAACTCTTCTCAACAAATTCAAAATCAGAATACACTCACCACTCTTCCAAATCCAATGTGCCTTGAATATTTTCCCATATTCCAAATCTTAATGATACAACCTCTATTTTGGAAAGTACTCACTTAGAGTAGAAAAATGAGATGTTCAAAGAAGTTCTTGAATGGGAAGAAAATTAGTTTCTTTTCACTCCTTCTGAGTGCCTTGTTAATATAGGAGATGATTTCAAGATGCAATTTAAAGATGAAGAATGTATCCATGAAGAGATCAATTTTCCCACTCCTGAAGACATGGAGAAATGGTGTCGTGATCGCAAGACATCAAGAGGAAGGCTCATGATGCAAGAGTTTTGAGAGGGGGACCAATTTTTCATCGAGATACAAGAATGTTGTCAATGCAAGTATGAGTATGAAGATGGATTGTTGGTGTGTATTATTCTTCTAGATCCATACAAATCCATCACAAGATCATGGTTTAATCATATAATGGTTTTTGTTCTTCAAAGATTAGACTTCATCCTGTTGTTCCATGATGTCTTGTATTTATCCCAACCTATTACCGAGTATGTGTATATTCTTACCCCACCTTTGTAAATTCCCCTCCCCTATAGATAATTTCCCTTTCCTTTTATGTGTTATTTTCCCTTCTCGTGTGTTTCCATTTTAGTTTTGTGTTTTTGTGTGTATGTGTTCAATAAGGGAAGTTGTGTAGCATATCTCTCTAATGACTCCATAAAGCCCAATGGATAAGGTGCTGGTCTAAGAAGTAAATTAAGATTATGGGATTCTCATGTTATGTCCTCGTTGTGCTTGATCCATAACATGTCCAAAAGCAAGAGACAATTTTTGTCCTATATTTTTAGGGGAAAAATTCACTAGAAAATAGGACAACCATACTATGGTGTTGGAACATTTCAAAGTAATTCCTTCCCAAGACACCCCAGTCGGTATATTTCTGGACCATCCCTATCCTATCTTTTAAATGTTTCATTTTTTATTTTCATCCATTCCCTCGGTGATTTAGGAAGAAATAAAGCATTCAATAACTTTTGGAGCAATTTCTCTAAAAGTGGATTTTCAAGCAAGATTACAAAGGGCTTTCATCAGCCTTCCTAAGAATAGTGCACCATCTCTGGAGTAGATGAAAAGTCTAAAATTCATCAGAATATTATTCAAGAACTAAAAGCATCATGGAACTGATTTTGGAATATTCTAGCAAGATTCATAGGTTTTGGGGCTAGTTCACTGAAAGCGGGTTTTTGAGCCTGAAGGAGCTTGCATCGCGAAAGAGGACTTGAGCTTCAAAGAGTAACTTTAGGATCTCTATAGTGAGTTATAATCCCAAAAATCTACCATTGAAAATAATTTTCAACCCTCTACATGGTGGAAAAAATAGATCAACTTTAAACCTCAGGAATTTTTCCACGTGGCTCATTCTTTCGATGCATCGCACATGATTCCGAGAAAAATGAGATTTTTTAGGGTGTTTCATTTAGAATAAATCCATAGGAACCTTTCCATTATTATAAAAAGGTGTTTTTCATTCAAAATAATATAAATAAGCACCCGAAAAATCATCTAGGAGCTTAAGTTATGCCCTTTTCAAGTTGCCCACTAAGGTATCTTATTTGATAGTCAAATTTGCAAAGGGACTCGTGGGAATCTAGCATTGAGGAACATATTTTTTCCTCATTTCACCAAATGAAAGGTGAAAATGGTGCAAAATATTTCACCCTCCCCCTCTTTAGCTTCCAGGTTCATCATATGACCACTTTTTGGCCCCGAGGAGCTCAAATTTATCCCCCTCCTCCAATCCTCTAAATGAACACATGTGCACCAAGTGTCATCATATGGCTAACAAAAACATTTTTACACCCATTTAACCAAACCAAAGATGAAAATGGTGCAAAATAGTGTGTCCCCATCCCTCTATTTGAAATCCAAAGCTTAAATTCAAAGACTTAGCCATTTTTTCTCATTTCTCCCCACATGCTCCTCACGTTGCCGAAACTCTGCAAAATTTCCATTAAATATTGCTTCTCAATTTTCATGCTCCTCCCATTTATGAATTTTTCCATTATCTTAAGAAGTGAATACAAGAAAAAACTCAATAAAATCTGGATTTGAGAAGAATAAAAAATGATATTTCTTCACCAGAGAGACTTTGAAACCCTCGAAGAAGATTTGTTCATAACTAAAAAACATGTGCATGGATCAACATGCCATTTTTTGCAATATTATATTTTATTAGAGGCCATAAGAATCCAAGAAGAAATTTTTGGATGTATTATCTAGATTTTTGCAGCAAATAAACCAGAGTTTCCCATGGTGAAAACTTTGAAAATTAAAATCTCCATTTCTAGACACCGGGTAGACTTAAAATTTCAGAGGTGCATTGAAGATAAAAACCCATATAAGAACTTCAATATAATATCTTCAGAGGATATCTTCATGAGAAACACCTATGATCATCAAAGTAATATTTCAATAGTGTTTCTAAACACTCAATTAATGGTGTACGTGGATCATAAAGAGGGTAGATCATGATCATTCAACAAGGTGCAAAAGTTCATTGTTATGAGAGTTTCAAAAGGCAAATAATTCAAGGAAAATGTTCCCATTCAGAGGATTCTCATTAGGGTATTTAATTTGTAAATTTCTTCGACAAGGAAGCTGCTTCATCAAAAATATCATCCCCTTCTCTTCTTCTCTCTCTCCCCCTCTCCTTTCTCTCTCCTTTCTAATTCTTCGTTGGGCTTCATCGTTTGTTTTCATCCTATTCACTTAAGTGACCTATTTTAAAATTGTAAAAGTATTTTCTCTAAATTATAAGATAAATACTTAATTCATGGAAAATAAAATGTCACAAGTAGAATATGGAACACGAAGAGTCATGTGAGGGAGGTGAGATGAAAGTTGACATTTCTATAAATTGGGATGGCCTCTCCATTCCAATGGATCCTAGATTTTGAAAACTTCTACTTAGTAGCAATTGTGTATTATAGTTAGAATTTTTTCATCAATATATATGAAAAGAAAGCTACATTTCATCTATTTCCCCTTCTCATGTTTCATCTTTTCCCTTTTATATGCACTTTATAAGCATGGTGATTAAAGAGAGATTTGTATCTTCGATGAATATGCCTCATATAATTTTGTGTCTATGTGGGTTTATTTTGTCTCACTGACCGCTTCATTATTGCTTTCTTCTATATTGAATATTGAACTACTTTGGTTACTAGGTATGAACTCTGTAATTTTCCTACTAATGGCAGTAACTCCCTTTCTTAATTTCCCTCCTTCTCCCTCACTCACTATAATTTCCTCCCTTGTACCCCCGTACAATATTTTTTCCACAAGTTCAATGGAGTGTCCCTGTGTGATTCGTGTCCTATTTGGCCAGCAAACAACATTTATTTTATGGTTATATTAGTCACATTCAATAATGGGAGCTGTACCATTCAATACAGAGAGGGCGTAGCCCCATGAATGAAGTGGAGACACACGATTTTCATATCGATAGATTTTCTCACCAATGAATTTTTATTTTCGGATTACATCCTGAAAACTATTGGTGAGATAATTTTCATATCGAAAAATTGCAGAAAGTTGTTTATAATGATTTTTGGAAAATTTTCATATCGAGAATTGTGAAAAATTATTGACCTAATTTTTCATATCGACAACTTTTCTCACAAACAAATTGTGTATATCGTCGAAAAACTATTCAAGGATTATACTCTATGTTAATGAGTATTATACGGTGATTTTCCTTGACCTAAAAACATAACCATCAATTTGATTTTTGCTATATATATATATATATTTTTTGACTATTTTGACCCACGTGCCCTAGTTTTCAGTTTGTATGATTTTCAGTGTTCTTTCTTCTAGAGGGTTTTACGTTTTTGGAAACTTACTAAAAATGGAAAGTGTGAACCAATAGAACTTACTATTTTTAGAAGATGAAAATATAGGTATTATATTGATGAAAAATAACTAGATTCTTTATGGGTTTTTTATTTGGGTTATCAATCAAAGTTTTAGGTGAACCTACTTTCCGGATTGATGGCAAATGAAGAACAATTAACCTAGGGCACAAATTTTTAGTTGGATGCAATCAAACATCAAGGATATCTTTAGAATTACTTTTATTGGATCTTCAAGGTTTTGGATGAGGAATATTTTCCCAAAATTTGATGAAGATCTGATTCACGGTTCTATAGATATGAACATTTCTTTGTATTTTGACCGAGGTTTCGACAACTCATAGCCATGGTTTTTTCTCGGACATATCTATTTCTTATGTTGTAACAATGAGGAATGATGGGAGATGAATGTTGAAGGTGATAGAAAGGTTACAAAGGTGGTAGAAATGGAGGAGTGAAGAGGAATTCGACAGTGAAGAAATTTGGTGTGTGTGTGTGTGTGTGTGTGTAGGAAGTAGCAAAAGAAGCTAGAAACAACAAGAAAAGTGAAAATTTTACATATTAGTTCAAGTTTGGAAGGAGTGCATTTTATTACACAAATTCTCCCAATGGTATAGGAAAATTAGTGCACAAAAGTGTGCCCCTTCCATATTGGTCCATTTGGCACTTTGTGTGGTTGGATGGAGTGAGAGCATGGAAATGAAGCATGAGGGATTAAAATTGCAAAAGGGACTTGAATTGGGTCATATTAGAGTCCAAGGGCTTAACTCATAGAGGTTCACATTTTCTTGCACCATCCATCCCAAATTCTTGGGATGGTTGGTGCACAAAAGTGTGCCACCTTCTCAGTAGATCAAATTTCAGTGGATCTACAAGATAAACATGAATTTGATCCGGGATGCTCAATTAATGAAAAGGATGGTCACAAAAAAATAAATCAAGTTGGAGAACCCAATGTTCCTCCTGAGCTAGTGTTTTATGAATACAAAACTGAAATGGAATTATTTTATTTCCCATTTGAAGAAAAAGACTCTTTCCATGATGAAAAATATGAAATAAAGGGTGTTGAGGTCATTGAAGATGAAGATCCCCTTGACAAAGAAGTAGTGAAATGTAATAATCTTCAGGGCGATGAAGTAATCCCTCTAGATATTTTCCTTGAGCTTCAAAATGAATTTTTAAAAAGGAATGCAAAGATGAATTGCTAGAATAAATAAAGGAGGAGTCCGTGCAAGAAATATTGGATGCGGTAGAAAGTGCGAGAAGATCCCGAGCTAATTCTTGATCTCTTAGCTCGTGTTATGGCCATACAAGATAAATATGAGGTTACTTTTGATCCTCTAGTCAATATTCAAGCACCTCATAGTGGAGTGGAGAAAAAATATAAGTATAAGGTTTCTCATGGAAAATATGTCAATGAGCATGGAACTGGGAAAGAAAAGAACTCAACATATTCTAAAAATCTAAAAAAAAACTAGCCGTAGGGTAGTGATGAGATGTTAATTGAAATATCAACAATGTGGGTAAACATAGAAGGCAACCGACACTACGAAACTAAATTCAAAGGGAGTAAAGGAAATGGAATTTCTAAGTGAATATTTGAGAAGGAAAAGGCTCATGTAAGCTGAATCCTCCAGTACATGGAAAATCATTAAAGAACCTAGATTTCATTAGCAATTAAGGAAAGGAGGCTACTTTCTCAAACCAAAGTCAATGTATTTGTGGAAGAATATAACTTAGTGTTTCACACTTAGGGGTAACTTATGAGAAGAGAATATTTTTATAGTGAAAGAGGGCTATCCTCCACCTTGTACTATAGGTGATTTAAGTTTGTTTCCAATTTTCCCTTTTAGTGTGGCATGTTTCCCATCAAAGCGTGTGTTTGTGTGTTTTGCCCCTTTCTGTCTATCTCTTGCAAGTTACGTATTCTATAATTCCCAATGGATAAGGAAATGGTTAATGTTATGTACAAAGATTATGGATTTCTCATGTCATTTCCTCATTGTGCTCGATCCACAACATGTCCCTAAGTCGAGTTACTTGTTTCCATGAGATTTTACGGGGTAAAATTCACACTTGAAAGCATGACAACCATACCTTACCCAAAGTGGTTTTACTAAAAGGTAATTACGGATCTTCCTTCATATCACCCTAATACTTGATTCACTCTTATACCATCTCTCCGAAGTAGTACAATGTGTTGTGTTAGTATGCCCATATGTGATTTAGGGGTATCTAGTCATTTCAATTACTTGCAAAGAAAGATCCATCAAGACATGTTTTTGACTAGCTTTGGAAAGGTAACTTTATGGTCTTCCCGAGGCTTGTGTGCAACCCCGTAATCGAATGAAAGCTATGAACTCATTATGGAAAGGTATCAGAAATCCAATAATTTTTTCCAATTAGTTTTAGAGGATTCTAGGAATTTCAAGATTTTTTGAGCAGTTTAAGCAAAATTGGGTCTTGGAGGCCCGAGTAGTCCACAATGCAAAAATGCTCTTGAGCTTCAGGATGTGATTTTGGGAGTTCCATGAGGACTTAAGAGCCAAAAAAATATTGTCAAATCCTACAATCAAATATCTTGACATTCAACCATATTGTAAACTAACCAAATACCTAGGTATCCCACATAAATGTGACCCACCTTAATCATGTACAATAACAACACCTCCCTCATCTAAATCGGACACAATCTTATCCCCATCTCTTCAATTGTTGTCTAATTTGTAACATTATCCTAAATAAAAACTATAAAATAAAATCTCGTGACATCCACTGTCTCACCCTTTTCATATGACATGAGACCCTCTCCTCTATCTAAAGAAAACATTACAAAATTGAAACCTATCACATTCATGACCTCATCCTCATCATCTGTCGTTAGACCATATTCTTTACCTAAGATCTACATTATAAAATCATAACACACATCATTCAGGGTCTCAACTTTACCATCCATTATGGGACCACATCCTTCATCACAATAAAAAACTATTACATCTATAATTACAACCTCAGCATTCATTTTGGGACCCCATCCTTTATCTCAATATCATATTACACAGACAAACCATATCTCATCCATAATCCATCCTTCCTCATCCATTTTGGGACCTCATCCATCATCCAATTTTATCAATCCCATATCCTATCCCATCCTTGGATCATATCCTCTCTCTTATAAACCTCATAACACCCCTATGATGTTTCAACACCATATGACATCTATGCATCCACCCACGTTCAAATATAAGGCGTTTCCAACCAAGAATTATCGTAATACAAAATAAAAATAAATTAATCCAAATCCCCCAAAAGGGACTTACATTGACATCCTCGAGAGGCTTATACAAGATTATCTTATCACATTACCACCTATCAAAACACCCAATCCACATACTCAAAAACCTACCTGGTATGACCAAGATAAAACCTATGCCTACCATAGAATCCTAGGTCATAACACGGAGAATCCAAGGCCATAACATGGTGAATTTTAAAGCACTTAAAGCCATAATGTAGTGACTCTTCCTCATCAATGATCTTCTCCAGAATAATACCATCTTAATCCATCATCGATATCATCTACACCTCCACCCTTGTCAGTGTCCTCACTAACATCTGCAAGGAAAGGGGGACATCCTCAATCTCGTATTAGCAAACCTTTTCAGAAATCTCTTCAACACCTTCCATTAAAGGTCTCTCAATCTCATCAACATCTACACCCAAGTCACTGGTAGTGTCCTCATCAGCATCCTTAGGACAAGGGGATCATCCTCAATTTGTTATCAACAAATATTTTTCATATATTTTCTCATCACCTTCCATAGAAGGTCCTTCACCTCAAATCAATATGGTTCACCCATCTACGCAAATCAAAAATCTTCATACACGAAGAAAAGGTAAAACCAAATATTTTTCATCTAACCTTCCTCATCAATCCTCCTCTCATATCCCATCCAAATTTTCAATGAATCCTTTTTCAAAGGTTCTACATCCTCCTTTATTTACCATATAATCAATCAATCAACATCAAAACTTTCATCATCCTAACATGAAAGACATTGTTCCTTTTAGCGCATGTTATCTCTAGCCACATTTTCACACTAGGGAGTTTCGTTTCTTTTAAGACTTTGAAAGTCTTACGTTACACACCCTCCCTAGTTAATCTTCACCAACCCTATCCTCTCAATCAAATAAAAATTTCACTACTTTGGAAAAGAGTAAATGTGGAAATTTTTCCTCTAATAGGATCGGTCCATATAACATGGGTCGGGAGATTATCATCTAGCCTCCCTTGATGGTACACCTAAAAAGGAACCTTTGAATTCCTTGCACTTGCAGCCTTTCTCTACTGTTAACACTTTAACCATCATGACAGTAGTCACATCAAAGATATTATTCCACCATCAACTAGCCATCTTATCATCGTAATGATTTGAAAGTATGTTGTTTTTGTCACTATCCTCAAATCCTTAAAGATGAGCACCACGAATCTATTCATCATATCTTTCACATGGAAAATTTCCTCCTTAGTTGGAACCCCACAATAATTACATACACCTACCTTGTGTACCAACCAAAGATGTGTCATAGGGAACATATGTGTAGGTCATGTATGCATCTCTCTTCCCATCCTCGAAATGGTCTATTAGAGTTTTTCCTCATCTCAAAATAAAGCCAAAAATATCTATGGATGCATCTTATTAAAAATATTAGACTGATCTCTCAAAGGAAAAATATTCAAAAATAAAAATCACATTATCAAAAAGAAAAGTAGACTAATCCCTCAAAGGACAACTATTTGTTTAAAACCATAGATCTGGTCCCTCGAAGGATGGTTATCTATAAAGAGAAAATTCAATATTCAAAAATTGTAGACCACTCCCTCAAAGGATGGATACCCATGTAAAGAGGCTTCCTGCATCGATCAGCCTTCAGAAAAAAATCAATATAATCCTAGAAAATATTCCCACATCAATAAACTTTCCCATTAAAACAAACTTCTTGCATCAATCAGTTTGTGAGAAAAATAAACGTATAGTTGGGGCATATCTCTATGAAAATTTTGAAAGGAGAACCTTACTCACCCATAAAACTTACATATGTTAAGCCTTTCACATTATAGGAAGGTACGTCTTACCACTTCATCTCTATATCCAAGATCTTATGTGTGACTACCGATTGTTACTCTTGTGTTAACATCTGTTATAAGGCCAAAAGTGTAATAGACTTCACTCTGTCTTTATTCCGATCACATATGTATACCATCTAACATAAAGTAATCATTCCACATTTTATTCTTGTCCATGGTTAAGGCACATTTTGATAAACATTAATTCACTTTAAAATCAAATATCACTAACACATCACATCAAAAACATCCATCAACATCTATCAGAAATAACATTAACCTCTATCAATATCTATCATAATATCAACATCTATACAATCATGATCACATCTCAATATTATATCATCACATCAAAATAAAATCAACAATCATAAATCAATCATATCAGTGTATCATTATGCATCATCTGGAATCTCAAAAGCTTTGTATATCACAAATATACATAAAAAATAGGCTTCACAAAGAGTCGTATACATCAAAACATCATATCTACTCAGTAAAATTGACATTTATCAATTGTCGACTCCTCAAGTGTTATTCCTCCGATCACATTGAGAACGACTATTTATTCCTCTATCATGAACGATTTTTCCATTAGTCATATGCCTATAGGACATGAACCCTTTGGTGCCCCTATCACTTGAATTATTGGCCTCATAATCCTCCATTTGTGGCAACATAAATTTTTCGTCTGTTGACCTCATTAAATCATCATCTTGACATCATTAAAGTCATGTCTATAAGACACGAACCCTTCGGTCCCCCGATCACTTAACTTCTTGTCCTCGTAATCCCACCTTTGTGGCAACATAAATATTTGGTCTTTTTACTTGTCAAAAAATCCTTTTTATTTCCCCTTTCCATCGCTAAGTCATATGTCTATAGGAAATGAACCCTTTGGTTCCCCTTATCAATTGATTTTCTTGATGGCACCCATCTTGTTTCTATACCTCGTCCTAGGGTATCATCTCCAATATTTCCATCCTTGCATATTTCCATCTATCTCTTTTAAACTTGTGATTGATTCCCTTTTAGGTCATCAATCCCTAGTTTAAGGGGGAACACCTCATCATATAATTATGCATCTTTCACATCTTTTTTTTGTCTTGCAGCTTCCCTACACCAAACCACTCAATAAAAAGGGGAAAATGTAGACATCTAAAACTATCACCTCTACTTCCCATGTCCACTTACCCTAGCACCCCTTCATTATCACATCATTATCATATTATACATTAAATCCTTATCATAAGTATTATTTCTCCTCATTATATTTACTCCCGTAAATATCATTCTACAGTTGTAAAATCCTATTTTATCCCTTTTTAAACCACTCAAACTACTTACAAACAAAGATAAAATAAAATAAAATAAAATCAACAACTTATTAACCATTTCACAACCTCCCTAACCCATATAACCTCTTTCCAACACACATCCTTCTTTAAAACATAAAAAACTCGATTTGGGAAGTAGTTTCAACCTTTTACCAATAAAACCCGGATCATTGATGATTCAAAAAAATTGCTAGTGATTATCCTTGGTTATTAACGACTCTATATAAAAAAGTTTTGAGCCTTCATTTGAGGTTAAATTCCTCCATTTTGACTTCTTTGTTTGATGTCCTTTAAGGCCTTCAAATTGTAATCTTGTTGTATCATAGCCCTTCATCACAGCAGTATTTCAAGACATTAATTATCTCTTCTTCAGCCCTTGGAGGTCACTCAAACATCCAAGAACTAACTCAAGCAATCTTTTGGCATCTATAATCTTCCTCTCTCCGGTAATGTCATCCTTTCAGCACCATTTATACATTCTAACAAGGTAAGTACCTTCCCTTTTGCATTATCATCTCATTTATTTTTCATTTACAAGCTTTAATTGACTTTATATCATATTTTATCAGCTAGTACATTCTCCACAACAATCATCAATGATTCTATTAATCATCGTTATCGGCCCAAATCGTTGTCGATCAACCTCAATCAAAGACAATCCATGTCTTCCAGATCATTTATCCCTAAGATGTATATTCATACACCATATCCTCTCACTTATTACCACTCTAACATTGCAGGTGCCTCTTGGTCATATCAAGCTCCTTCAAGCCATTTTTATCACTATATCAATTATCCAAATCAAATCTATCATCATACTCACCTTTATGAGTACACAACTATCTACATCCTTGCTCCTTTAAGACATTTTATTATTCATAGACTCTAATTAGATCAGGTATCACCATAAAACCATCATATAATGATGTTCCAGTGCGATCCCTTTTCCTTCGCATTGTTGGTTAAATCATCTATTTTATCAAATTTTCTTATCATTATCAGATGTGTTTCTTGAACATGGATTTACATCCTTACAAGTAAGTCCATTGACTTCTAAGGACTGGCATTTTCTAGGAAATCCTCCATATATCTATCTAATCCTATATTTTTGAGTGTCTTTGTATTATAGACACCTTATCTCATTGGAAATAAGGAGTTGTGTGCACACTTAGATCTATCAAACTCAATCATCCATCAAAATCACTATCATCCATCTCACAGGTATCGGTAAACCCTGCCATCTTCTTGTTGAGTTATGGAACTAAATTTCTTCACAAATATCATTTTTATAAACTTTGAGTTTGCATGATAACCAACGTCGATTGGGAACCAAAATTTGTCACCTAGGAGGAACCAACATCGATCAAGGAATCGGCACACGGTTACCTATGCATTTATGTTTTTCTTTTAGACGCGGGATTAGATCTAACCTTTGATTTAAAGGTTATAAATGTATATTTAAGATGCCCTAAGTTTTTATAAGCTTATATAAGCTAGAAATTTAGGGTTATAAGAAGAACTGCATGAATCCTTGGTTAAGAGTATGAAGAAGAAGACAAAAAGGTTACATGAAGACAGTTTCCATGGAGAGAAGTTGGATAAAAGGAAATTATAGGTACATTAGAATGGTGAGAAGAGGGTGATGTCTTCTCTTGTATTTCTTTTGTATTGTTCTCGTTTCAATGTAATAGCTTACATAATAGGTAAAGCACATAGAGTTTCTTCTTATAGATTCACATGTTGTTGTGAGATATTATATTGTAGATCCATGAGATCATGTTGTATTGTTGGTCCATAGAGATCTAGTATTGTAGCTCATTGGATAGCTTGTTGATAGGTGATAGTATCTAGATATTGTAGATGAGGTTGTATTATTGTTTGCACAAGTTGATGTAGTGATGGAGGAGAGACTTACTTCTTGGTGCATATTTATGGTTACACATTGGTAGACCCATTTGAGAGGTATTGTTTGTAGATTCACAAGAGCACTTGGTTACATAGTTTGGAGATGCAATAGTTCCTAGTTATTTGAGATCTGGTGGTGGTTTAGAGGAATAGTTGTAGTGCACTCATGTAGATCCATTTAGAGATCTTGAGGAGGAGATACTCTTAGAGAGATTAATTATACTCTTGTATAGAAGAGTTAGTTTTACTCTTATTCATTATAATATCTTATGATCTCAATATTTTGTGGATGTAGATCACATTAGGTAAACCATGGTACATGTTGTGTTATGTGTGTGTACTTTGTTTTAATTTGGATTATTTTAGTTTATACTTCCACTTCTTTGTAGATTTTGGGAAAATGTTTAGTTTCGTATTTGCAAGATTTGGTTTGTTATTGAATTAGAGCACTATTCCATAGTTTGAATTCCCAACAACCTTGGTATGAGAGAAATGGCTTTAGTTTTTATAGAAAGGGTTTTGTTAGTGGTATTACTGACAATTGTATGAGAGAAGGGTTTTTTTTTTCTTGATGTGTAAATTATAGGAGAGATTTAATCTCAAGTGGAAGATGGAAATGAAAGGTTGCTAGAAAATGACAGTGACCAACATTGGTATGCTATACCGATGTCGATCGGTACTATTACTTAGCCAATATTGGTAGGATGACCATGGTTGGTTAGTCAGACACCAGTGTCGGTGACTGTTTAAATAGAAAATCACATATCTGAAGAATTTTGAGAAGATGCAGTGAATGTGTCTTGATTGTTGAGGTGTCCCTAGTTCTTGGAGGCACATGCATGTTGGTCGGACATGATTTGGATTATAAAGTTATAGTTTTTATCTTGGTATTACAATTCTTGTATGTTTCGGTTGCACATGCATATTTGGGATTTCAGATATGAGTAAGAAATAGAGGAGTAGTTATGCATCTTATGGTGCATAACTATAATAGTGTAGAATGAAGACATGGCTTCAATTAGAGAGGACAGACTTATGTTGAAGATGTGGTTAAGTGTCTTGGTGTTGGTAAGGTTATGTATTTCATCTTCGTGTATTTTTATTGCATGTATTATTATTGTAAAGTTTTTTTCAAGATTTGGGTTCTTCTTGAAATGAATATCTCAAAAAAACTATTAACTTTGGTTAGAGTATGCACTGCTTTGGTGTACTATGCCAATTTGTGGCATTTTGGTAGTTCTAGAAGACCGACGTCGGGAAATGAATCGGCGTTGGTCACATGGGAATAGGTATTGGTAAGTAGAACAAGGTTGGTCTCTATGACATTAAATTTGTATTTTTGTTTTGTAGCAGAAGAGGGCATAAAAGATTTAGTGTCAAGTTTGGGGGATCGGGTTTTTTACGCATACATTATATAGGAATAAATTAAGTAAATCAATTCAATGTTTGAATAAAAAGATGTGAGTTGGCTTGGTGAGTCCAGTGAGACTTGGGTCAGATTCAGGTATCTCTATATGGTTCATGTTTTATTTCTTTCATTTGAAGCAACTGGTATTATGTTTAGATTGTGTGCACAAGTAAAATATGCACCATGGATATTTGGTGAGTTTGAATTTTATTTTTTAGGATGTGTTGGAATCTTGAGGAAAAGGGTATCTAGTCTAAGGATGATATCCTCAATGAAAAGTCATGTTTAGACACAATTACTGAGTAACGAGGAGATGTTGAGTACACATGGATGAAAAGAAGGTGATTCAGCCTACTTCACAAGAAGTCCAAACTTCTATGATGTAGAAGTATTCTTTGATAATAAGGGAATCAATTTTATATTTTCTTTCATCTATTTTATTTCTCACTGATATATATTAGAGATTTTGAGCTTGATGATTAGAGGAAGTGCATGGGAGTTCATGTTGAGTGGGAGAAAGCCATGGTTGTTGGAATTGTAAATTTGGACACATATGCATGTGTAGAGTGAGAGGAGAATGATACTATTCAGAGTGGCATGAGGCATAAGTTGTTTTGGAGGACAGTCACAATTTTGTAGGTATTTTGTGTTTAGTGCATGGTGACATCACTTCTAGTTTTATTTTGTAGTGCTTGGATATCCTTATGGGATGGAAGTTGATGGTTTTTCAGCTAGGTTAAGAAGAGAGATTATATTTTAGAGTTTGAAGGGTGAAAGAAGGAAAATATATTTGTTATAGGTTACAGTGTGACAACAATGTGTATTTACAGTTTATTGATGTTTCCCTTGTTTGCTTTCATCTTGGATGGTTGTGCAGTATGTTGATGACATTTTTCTGGTATTTGCACTAGTTATTAGTAGCATGGTTAACATGGTTGTTGTTGTTGACATTGATTAGCACAGGATTCATATGTGGCTTTGGAGTTAGTTAATGAGAGACTTGGAGCTTTTGGAGATCCTGGTGATATGGATGGATGTACATGGTGAGTTTATACATAAGGATAGATTCTGTTTTATGATTCTATGATGATGCAATTATTTTTTTGCACATGGATGCCTATGAGAATGGTTTATATGCCCTTGAGCATGAGTAGGGGATGTTTTTATTTCCTCTTATTACTATGTTACTCCATGATAGATATATTTTCTACATATGGTTTTCTTGGACATGCAAGTTGTTTATGCAGGGTTGGATTTATAGAATGTAATGTTTCGATTCTTTGAGTTATGCAGGTGTTGTGGATTGATCACCCACAAGTTGCATGTAAAACTCATTTTGGTTGTTTTTACTCGGGATCTTGTTTTCTTATGCATATTCTAATTTGACTTGTCTTTGGTTAGCTACATTGGTGTTTCTATGGATACATGGATAGATGCTTGGAGAATATGATTGGTTTTATAGGTATGGATATGGTTGTAATTGAAGCTCAAGTATTTTAGTTTTATCAAGAACTCTTAAAGGTATGTTATTCATGGTGGCTTGGTTGCATGAGAGGTTTGGTGTTATGATTCGGTGGGATCTTCATGTATGGATAGCTTAAGTATCAAGGATCGGTAGTAGCTTCGTGCGGGCATATGGTAAGTCATGATTAGTTATATTTCTTAGTTTTAGAATATGGTTTAATCTTCGTATTTTTGAGATGATTATTGAATTAAATAATAATTGGTCTTCATGGAATGTAGAGGATGGTAATGTATCGAAACAGGTTCAACAATTTATCTCCAAGTGGGATGTTGTTGAGTTATGGAGCTAAATTGATTCACAAATAGCATGTTTTACAAACGTTCGAGGTTTACATAGTAAGCAATGTCGGTTGAGGAACTAGCATTAGTCACTTGGGAGGAACCACCATTGTTCAGGGAACCGACATCGGTCAATGAACCAACGCCGGTTACCTATACATTTATGTTTTTATTTTAGATGTGGGATTAGATCCAATCTTTGATTTAAAGGTGATCTAAAGGTTGTAAATGTATAGTTAAGATGCCCTAAGTTTGTATAAGATTATATAAACTAGAAATTTAGGGTTAGAAGAATAATTGCATGTAATTGATTATTATTGCATGTGGAATCCTTGGTTGAGAGGATGAAGAAGAAGAAGAAGAAAAAGGTTACATGAAGACATAGCTTCCATGGAGAGAAGCTGGATAGAAGGAAATTGTAGGTACATCTGAATGGTGGGAAGAGGGTAATCTCTTCTACTTTGTACTTCCTTTTATTGTTATTTCTCAATGTAATAGATTGCATTGTATGCAAACACATATATTTTCTTCTTGTAGATCCACATTTAAGCGTGAGATCTTATATTGTACATCCATGAGATCATGTTGTATTCTTGGTCCATAGAGATCTAGTATTGTAGCTCATTGGATAAGTTGTCGATATGTGATAGTATCTAGATATTATAGAGGAAGTTGTCTTATTGTTTTCACAAGTTGATACAGTGATGGAGGAGAGACTTAATTCTTGGTGCACAGTTATGGTTATACATTGGTGGACCCATTTGAGAGGTCTTATTTACATATTCACATGAGAGCTTGGTTACACAATTTGGATATGCGGTAGTACCTAGCTATGTGAGATCTGGTGGTGGTTTTGAGGTATGGTTATAACACACTCATGTAGATCAATTTAGAGATCTAAAGGAGGAGATAATCTTGGAGAGATGCGTTGTACTTTTGTATAGAAGAGTTGGTTTGTAATCTTGTTCATTATAATATAATTAGATATTTATCTTTGGTGGATGTATCCCACATTGGATGAACCACGGTACATTTTGTGTTATGTGTGTGTAATTTGTTTTGATTTGGATTATTCTAGTTTATACCTCCATTGTTTTAGATTTTGGGAACTCTCTAGTTCTGAATTTGCATGATTTGGTTTATTATTGAATCATAACACTATTTTACTTGTCCGAATTCCCAACATGTTTAAGGTTAGTTTTATTTTTCATTTCACTTCATTAATTTAAAGTATGAAATTAAAAACAAGTTGACCTTCACATACTTTGGTAATCCTATAACGAATCTATTGTTGTATTTTTATGCATTGGTGTGCACTTGTTCACCACCTCGCATTTCCACTCCCATAATCTAAGATCATTAATCTCTTTTTTTTTTAAAAATGTCCCCTACATCTCACACCACTTAAAATTTCAACCACTACACACTTTTGGCAAGGTTGTGCACATGGAACAATTCCCTGATGTCTATCTAGGTTGTCCTATTACTTGGGCACACATTTCAATTACTACCTCACTTATTACATCATCACACTTCCATGTTCACAACGTTGTCCAACCAGACCCTCTTCACATCTCATCACCTCTTATAACCACATCTTCCCATTCATCACATTGTAATAGGAATCATTTCTTTTTCCAACCACCTCAGAAATCCATTCCTTTGATTGAGATATTTTATACCATTCTCCACAAGTTTCTTAATGCCAATCTAATCACTCTCAATTATGGTGTGCCTCCCATGAAACATGCACACATCATCATACGAAGGTCATTCCACTTATTCATGCCCTCAACTTTGTAACATCATTTAGGACCTTCTTGACAAGGGGACATCACCATCATTCCTCCCTATCTTCTTACTCCACCTCCTAACACACATCCAATAACTTCCCACACTACTACTATTACCAATTCTTCTCCATATGTCATGTATTCATCATGTGACTCATTTCCTATTATCTCTCAATCACCATGTGCACCAAGTTTCTCCTCATCCATGTCATCCAATCCACAATCCAAATCATCACATGTTTCCACCTTATACTCCACCCCATCATACTCCTCTAGTGTTTCATCATCTACACCATCCTCTTTTCAATATCTACCATCACATGCTTCCACTTTGGACACAGTCTCATCCTCATCCTTTATAGAGTCCTCCACATTATTTCCACATTTAGCTACATTTCCACTATCTTTATCATGATGTGATTCTCTCTTGACCACCACATCCTCTAATTTTTCACTTGGTTTGATCATATGAATTCCATTTATCACACAAACCATTACCATACCTACATTGTACTCTTCTTCATATCTCAATTCACTCATCAATTCATTTATTTTAGAGACCTCTTCTATACACATCTTATTGTATTCCAAATCACTTATTCATGAACCCTTCTTACTACTGACACCATTCTTGTTTCCGCACCTCCATTGCATCCTATAGATTGTATTATGCTAATTCAAATTCTCCTTACATCTATTCCCCATACTTTATATCCACTTTTTCTTCCATATCTTCCTCACAAGTCACATACACTTTCTCTCATTGCTTCACCTCTTTTAGAGCATTCTTCCACATGAAATCATTCATGAACCCATCTTATTACTATTTCCTCCTTCATTCACATAATTTATCACGACTACAAAACCATTTGTTCTTACACATTTTCCTCACAAGTCTCCTCCACATCCAATTGCACTTTTTATCTGTTAATTTTCTTTGACATTCTCATTTTTTTGACATCTACTTTTACATACCCCTTTTTATTCCATGCAATCATCCTCCCATTAAAACCATTCATCACAAGACCACACCCTTAGCTATCATGCTTCTTTTAGACATCAATATGTTCTCCACTTCCTATCTACCCACATTATCACTAAATGCTTATTTCAATAAATCAATCTTTAGTCGATCTGAGCTATTAAAAAAACCTCTAATATTGGAATCTAAAATTGCTAGTTTTGGATTCCAAAATGTTAAATATTTGAACTATCTAGACTCCAAAATCACACATATTGGATTCCAATATCGCATATATTGAAATCCAAAATCACATTTATTGGAATCCAAAATTGCATATATTGGAATAAAAAATTTCATATATTAGAATTTTCTTGCACTCCAAAGTCCCATATACCCAAATTTAAATTATTAGAATCGACATTAATCTATAAAATAATAAACAAAACATGTCTTTAGTCGAGCAGGCAAAGCAAAACCGTGCGACTTCAATTCTTCCTTTAGAATAAAACTTCTTATTAGTTTCACAATTTATTTAATATTAAACTATGTAGTTATTGGAAAATCGTTTAATGATTTTAGGGAATCCATGCAGATCTTGGGAAAATATTTGAATGAATTCATGAAAGATGACATTTCTCTAAAAAATAATAAACCAGTCATGTTTCTTTTTTATACAAGCTAATGGATGCTAGGCTAATGAATTTCAAGAGATGTGAGACACTTAAAGAAATGAAAAATTCAGGAAATCCTCACGCATCTGGAGAAAATATTAAGGGTTTGTAGACACTCAAATCGCCCTACAAAGAAAAATAAACAAATGCCACCATGAGGAAAAATTTAAATATCAATTTAAAAAATTAATATTTGATAGGTTTTTTTAGTGAAAACAAATAAATCATTATACTAAATGAGGCAAGTAAAAATAAAAGGATAATTGTTGCGTTCAAGTATCAACACCAAAAAACCTACAAAACCTAAAGCGGAAATAAGTAAACAACTCCATAGAAAGAAGGAAAGATGCCTGCTTTTAAGTCTATCTTACTTCAATTTTTTTTTAAATCTACCTTGGAGTGGCCCATTCGAATCGAAGAATAATATTATCATAACCATAGGCATTAAGCTTACTGATATCTCTCCAAGCATCCTCCTTGTTAATAAAATTAACAAGAGAAAATTCCCTTCTAACTTTTCTTATGATCCATGGCCATGTAGACACACGTTATGTGTCCAAACGACTTGAATAGCTCATGCAGATTGATATCCCTCATTGTCCTTGGATAAACTGGTAACTTGAAAAAAATATTCATCATTTCAGCAACACATGGTGTTTTGGAGTGGTCCATGCTGCCCCTAACACTAGGAGGTGCTCAACAATGGAGGTAACACTCAGCCCCACTAGCGATGCTTCTACTAGAGGTGTGGCCCTTAATGGCCTTATCCCTTGGTAAGGTGTCTGTGGCATGGGTGGGGAAAATATCCTTGTAAGAGAATTTTGATGTATATTGGTCACCCTTCTCCTTTGTATACATGAAAAACTAAGAGCACCGCACTTTGCTCTTAGAGCGAGAGAGTTCGAACAACACATCTCTATCAGGACGTAGAATCATCGTCCTTAGATCTTGGTGTGTGGGGTCGCTCTAGTAGGGTTATTTGTTGGTTGCGAAGTTGAACTTACATCACTCATGGCACTCGATAGTGCACTTGTTAAGGCACACTTTGGCCACTTTTCCAATGTGCATGCTAGTGGTACAAACCACCTTGACCATGCTAATTTAACCTATATTCGATGATCTTATTCGTCTAGATAAATGATATTCAATTGTGGTAAAATAAATTCCACATATTCACTATCCACCTATTCAAGCTCCTTGTATCTCACTTTGTCTAATTCCATCACTATTGTCCCTAACTTAAGAAACATGAAATTTTGAGAAATCCTCGCGCATTTAGAGTACATCTTAAGGATTTTCAGAAACTCAAATCACCCTACAAATAAAAATAAACAACCATTTCCATGAAAACAAATGTTACAATGAATTTAAAATATTAAGATTTGATAGATTTTCTTTAGAGAAAATAAATAAATCATTATACTAAAGGAACCAAGTAAGAAGAAAAGGAGAATCATTATGTTCAAGTGAAACACAACTTATCCTATCAACACTAAAAACCATATAAAACCTTAACCAAAAATAATTAAAATACCCCATTAAAATATATTCAATGATCTTCTTCATGTAGTTCGATGATATTTGACGGTGGAAGAAGAAATTCTAGATCTTCATTATCTTTCTATTAAAGCTCCCTGCATCTCACTCTATTAGATGCCATCACCATCGTCTATAGCTCAAGAAAAGGAAAATCGGTGAAATCCTCACATGTCGAAGTAATGTTATCATTGGTTTACGATTACACGAAATCGTTGGTTATCACAATAAAACCCTACAAATAAAAATAGGAATACTTATGCTCGCGTAAAATTTCTTGTCAAGGGAGGACAACACATCTCCACCAAATTCGCAATGGCTATGCACCTACTATAAAAATATGGTACAAACATTTACCTTGTTAGAAAATGGAACACTAAGAGGGGGTGAATCATTGTTCAATTCAAATTTTACAAATCACAAAATCAACCACTTAATTTGAAAGACAATTCAAAAGAGAGAAAACATACACAAGAGACACATAATTTAAGTGGGAAACCCAAATAGGGAGAAAACCCACTAAACCAGTGCACTATGTGGAAAAAGGTTACAAATATTTTTTGAGCTACAACTCAACTCTTAAGGCTACAACCTCCATATCACACAAGCTATAACTTTGTGAAGGAAGCACCAACTTCCTAAATGATTTAACCAACTATAACTAGCCTTTTGCAAGCTTCTACCTACAAGGAAGAAACAAATCCATGATACAAAACAAATTAAACTTGATCACTCTTCAACTTGATGCTCTAAAAATTTGATGATGATCCTATATATGCACTCAACCTTTACTACTATGATAAAATCAAGCTTCTTCAACTTAGGATTTTCTTCTCAATCTTTGCACTTGAACTGATCACTATGGTTTGAAATTTACTTGTACTATATGAAATTAATACCTACACTAAATAACTATGGTTTCAACTTATCAATATCATTTTAATTCATGTACTCGACCTTTTCCTTTGTCTCTTATTCCAATGTAGTTTCATATGAACCTTTTATACTCCAATAATCTATCACATCAATCCTTCTTAGCCTTTATTGTTTCATGAATTCAATAACATTCCTTAGGTAGTTCCTTTATTTTTCACCGAGTTATTTATATGTATATATCCAAAAATTCACTCTCCCATATAGTCATCACATATTTGGCATCACACACTTTTCACTCTTTTTATCCATATTCACTATATTACGCACCTTCATACGATTTAGTAATTCAATGTCGAGTCTCGGTTTCATTATCCTTTTTGTTCAAAATCACATAAAAGTTAGTTTACAATATTCAACACACTTTGTCACTTAAAATTACTACCTCTCTGTATACTTCAACTTGTCTTATTTTGATTTACATCATTTAAAAAAATAGTTACTTGACCTTGGCTCTTAAATTTCTTTGTTAAGAGTTTTTTTACACATTTTTGAAGTTCGAATCTATTTCAACTATGCATCATTTTCTTCCTCTTCTTGTAACTCCCACTTTCTTTTTGACTTCATCTTTCCACTCAAAAAATTTCCATTCTTCATGACTTTTGAAAATATCAATAGTTTTCATGTTTCATGAATAAGAACAGGGTGTCTATTTATCTTCTTCTTAGAATTTGAATTCATCTCCTACATTTGAACTTGTTTGAAGCTTTTTAACTTCCATATGTAAACACTCTAACTTGCCTTTGTGAGACCAAGAAAGTGTCTTTTCAGCTATTATGTTTTGTACCTTTCAAGGGACTATATGAGCCTTATAAAGTTTCTAAAAAATAGTAGAAGTAAGTTCATACCTACCTACATGAGGATTTGGAGAGCCTTGGAAAAATCTTGTCATCTCAAATAATCAACTCTTAAAGGTTGGAATAGAACAATACTTAAAACAAAAGGAATACATTGTTTTCTCAATTTAGAGTTACCGTTACAATATTTGGTGTGTCAAGAAATTGTCATACTCGTTTCGAGCTTATACATGATTGGAAGCACAATTTAAACCATCATATACATGTTTCGTAGAATCACCTTTGAATTCTTTATATCTACTTCTTGAATACAACTAGAAAACCAAAAAATAGTCTAGCTGTATATAGCACATGTTTACCAGGAATGTGATGAAAATTCTCGTTCAATACTCCATCATTTGATCTAAAACCATTTTAAATGGTTTGATGATGATCATACAAAGATACAGTTCAAATTTCATTTATTTTCATTGGGTGAATCGATCACGGTGATCAAACATTTCTTCAATGAAACCCTAGTTCAAGGTATTTGAGCAGTCCTTTACGAGACAATTAATAAATCCATTTCTTCTAAAATTTTTCTTGAAATTAGAGTATGGAGTATTTTTATGTTTCTCACAACATGTTTCCACCTTTTCAAAATGAATAAACTCATATAATTGATGGAGCTTGCACAAATTTGGATCATTGTTTGCATGTAAAAGATGAAAAACTAAATGTAGGTTTACACAAAGCAAGGAAACCTTGATGAAGAATAAGATCATTTCTCCAAAAATATGGATGCACTTACCATGCATGATATAAGCCTTGATGTTTTACCTTCGAGTGGTGTTTTCTCATAAAAATAGCTATGGACTTGATTTGGCATGATCTTCAAGTATGGCGGTGAAAACCTCCATTTTACAACCTGAGTCGAGGTAAATTGGACTATAAATATTATCATATCAAACAAGTGATATCAATCTAAAGGAATATACATTATATTCTTTTTGATCCTATATACATGTCAAATTGATTAAAGAATTGAATTGGAAGGTAGGTTTCTTGCGGACGGTGCTTTGAAGCGAATTGAGTCAAATGCTCTCCAGGACGGTATGTGCCAAAGCCAAGGTTTATATGTTTGACTACACCAAAAGACTTGAAGATTATAAAAAAATTCCATGTAATTGTGGAAGAATTCTGAGCTCTTTATTGAGAAATATCTTCACTGAAACCAGTTAGAACATTTACATGCCACCTGAGCATTCACACCAAGAACAATGAAAAAAACAAAAATGTGTACCTTCAAGAAGCAAAGCCTTAAAATAGCTTCTGAGCATTTGAAACAGCATGAATGGACTGTTAAAGTACTCTAGATATGATTATACAAGACCTGGAGGCCAACTTTATCTTTTTGATATTATCGATTTGGTGCTTAGCCCAAGAGAGAGAAACATTGCGCCACCAAAATGCTCATAACTTTTCAACCACAACTCCTTTTGAGAAAATTATTTTTGCACATGTTTTATATGAAAATTAAATCAAAATATTATTTCTATTATTTATTCTAATGAGTATTTATATTTTTTCTTGAAGGCTAAGAAGCCAGGCAACTCAAAATGAGCTTTTAAAAATCCCTATTTTACAAAAACTCACGTAACTTGCTCAAATGACCTCTGATGACTTGAAATTTTGTATGAAGCACCATGATACCTTCCTCTATCATATTACATGATTTTAATGAAAGGTATAGGTATGAAATTTTCCAGACCATCTCATTTGCATACAATAACACTTCTTATTCTCAACACCATTTCTAACAAAAATAGAAAACTGCTCTTGGGGCTGAGTTGAGCCTGAAATATGCTAACACATGTTGGAGATACTCTCTCAAGGCATCTCCCATGATTTTTCTGACCTTTACCATCCTATCACACTTCATTAGGCACCTAAAGCGACTCGAATTGACACTATCAATCAACCTTCAAGACCATGCCTTCCTGATACTACATGAACTAATCTTGAACCTCTAAGAAAAAATTGAGAAACATACTCTTACATTATCCCTTTTCCGTTAATGCCTTTGACATCAATGAAAACACCCAACAATATAACAGGGTGTAACAAGCTCCCCCTTTATCATTGGTGGAAACATACTAAAACTTGATGGAAAACTAAAATATTTGATAATGAAACAAGTTTCCATCACTCTCTCTCCCCCTTTTACATATATGACAAATATGCACAAGAACACCAAACTAATTAGATTGGAAAAATTCAAAAAAAAGAGAATGCTCATACCTTGCATAAACCCACCCTATAAAGATGTTATTTTCTTGTCTGAAGAAGCCCAAGAATTTCTACTATTTTTATTCCATGCAACACCTTCAATACTAATTCTAATAAACTATAAAGATTATCATTTAAACCTTTTCTTTACATGACCACTATTTTGTGTCTAGAATAAAAAAACCAACTCCCCCTGTCTAAACTCAAATTGAGCCCTCTTGGAGCAACTTTGGAACCTTAGTTTCCCCCTTGTCTTTTTGAGACATTTAGTGACTTTTAGGGGCTGAAGCTACCCCCAAATTATGCCTTAACTACTCAATACTAGCTCTACGCAATGGTTTAGTCATTTTATTATTCAATTTTCTTTAAAAACACTTTTATTTGTTTATTTCCTTAAGCACATACAAATGGTTTTTGGTTCTTTTTAGTTTTCTTACCGCCTTGCCTATTTCTCCTTTCCTTATATTACAAAATTTATCATAAAAGATAATTATATATCCTTGTTTGCACATTTTACCAAAACTCGAGAAGGTTGTGTTTTAAGCCTTTAAGATAAAATACATTTTTAGTTATAGTTTTGCCATTATCAAGACTTAATGTACCTTTTCCAACAATATTTTCCGATGCGTTGTCCCCAAAATTCACTGTGTGTCGGATGCCTTTAGTCTAAGGAGATTAATTTTCTCTTGTTCCTTATCATGTGGCTAGAACACCCCTTTGTAAATGTACTACTTTACATCTTCACTCTATAAATGAAATGTTATCTATGCTATTAAATGTTATTCCTTAGTAGATGTAGGATCTGATTTAAACCTATAGACATTTTTGTTTTTCTATGGAGGTCTTTGATAGAAAAACATGACAACATGTCCATACTTTTGACTATTATAGAAAATTATATCATCCTTGTTTCTAGTATGATTAAAATTCATGTGCCTACCATGACTTCTAGATATCCATTACAAGCATAACAATATCCATGAAACAAGTAAGCATACCTCATGGCACAATGTCTCCTTGGATAGTTCTTCTTCCAAAAATCAGATCTCTTGACTTTAGGAGGTTCTTCACATGTCTTGGTCATATTGGTTCTTGTTGATTTATAATCTTCCTTCTTCTCTTAATATCCCAAACTAGCTCTGTCATTTACTTCTTTTTGTTTTCTCAAAATATCACTCAAATCAGCAGTGCTCTTCTCAAATTTATGATAAATTTTCAGTTTTGTAGATGTCTATTCTAACTATGTTTGCAACTACTCCATATCATTTTTGAGCTTTAAATTATCTTCTTCTTTGACCTTGAAAGCATTTCAATTAGTTTCACTTGTGCTTCATACTCCTTGGTAATTTATTTATGCTCTTTGGCTTCCTTTTTCTGATTTTCTTCAAGAGACCTGATTTTTTCTTCATATTCTTTAACCATGATTTTCAAATTTTGGTTTCTTTTCTTTTGATGCTTTATTTCATCCAGAGAACTTATTAATTCAGCCTTAAGATTTACTTATGATTCTTCTTCATCGAACTATCATACTCGGTCTAATTTTTCCATTAGAATTACTTACATCAAGTTGATCCATAGGGATCCAAAATGACTCTACTTCATCAGATCAGCTAGCAACAAAGAAGGAAAATGAAGAAAGCGACAATCCTGTAACCACCACCCAACCATGGCAGAGGTCTTGTGACCAATGGTGTGTTGGGTGGTAGTCTTGTCACTTTCAGATAAAAATAAAATTCAAAGTGAACAGTCCTAGAATTTGAAAGGATGTTTGTGTCTCTTCTCCTCCACAACCTTTCCCATCCTTTAGTGCACAGTAGGACATGAGAAAGACTATAAATAAATGTAGGGAGGATTTTTATTATTATCAAAAGTAAGAGACTTCATGGGGGTAAGTGTAAGAGTTATAAATTATTGTAATTGAGTATGTAGAAGAAATATTTTTAGAATAAAGAAGTCAAGTAGTTGGGAGGAAGTGTGATACATTATCAATTTCCTTTCTCACTTATTATAAATTCTATATCTCTTATATTATGAATTGGTGATAAATCAAAAAGGAAGAAAGAATTGTTTTCCCTTCCTAACTAGTTTTCCTCTCTGCGGAGGTTTGGAGGTTTCGGGATAAAAAACTTGGCGTATGTGTTAATTCATTTCTCTTTGCAAATTCTAGTTCTAAGGCATAAACAATTCAATCACTAGTGCAACTATCATTTTCACTTTGAAAATAGTACAATAATATAATTGTGATTTTGTGACGATTTCCAAAGTAGATAGTTTGAGATCATTTTTGTATTAGAGCTAACAAGTATCTAGGAATGTGGTATTGGTTCTTGGATTTGTATGACAGTGACGATATCTAAAGGTGAAGAGGATTTACCTTTCGATCCAGATATTTCTACAAGGAAGTGGAAATGGAGAATTTGGGGACAAATGGAGGAATAAAACTTTATCTGTAGAATTGAGATGTTAGAGACCATGATGGATAAGATGTTTAGAAGACAAGAAGAACTTGTTGATTTGCAGAAGATGACTTTTTTAAGAAAGACTCCATGGACTCAGTGGTTTGAGGCTTAGCTAAAAATTTTGGCATAGGGAGGAGCCATTATAAGGAAGATTATGGGGAAGAGAATGATGAAGAGACTTCAAATGCAAGAGAGAAGGTGAAATCTGATCATGTTCCTTTTAAAGTTGAGACAAAAGTTAAAATTAAATATTTGAAGGACAAGTAGATGTAGAGTTTCTTGATAAATGGTTAAAACAATTATAAGTCTAATTTAGCATCCATAATGTCACTGAGGCACATACGATCACCTTTGTACATCTCAATATGGAGGGACACACTTTGGTTTATTGGGAAACCCATGTATCCACTTGTGAAAAGAATAAATACCCTACTATGAACTCTTGGCAAGAATTTGAAGAATTACTTAGAGCTAACTTCTATCCTATTGGCCAAAAGACTAAAGAAATGATTAAATGGTATTATTTTAGACAAGGAAATGGTCAAAGTGTGCAAGAATATAATACAAATTTTTAGAGGTAGGCCATGTTGTTGAATACGGACTTGGAGGATGAGGATATTACGAATAAGTACTTGGGAGGAATTCACACTCACCTTAAAAGAAAATTCATCTCAAGAAGCCCAAAAATCTCAATGAGGTGTGTGTGTAGGCATACTATATAGATGATGAGAAGAAGCAATGAGAAGCACAACCAAGAGAAAAGCGGTCGACAAATCTGCAGGAAGAAATAACATGGGTAAACAAGTAACATAGGTAAGTGGAAAGGAAAGGTAAACATACTTTGCCACTACTTTAAATATTTGTAAAGACCCCAAGAATTTTTGCAAGAACCGTGATATCAATGGTCATACTAATGCTACATGTTGGAATTTACATCCGAGTTACATCGAAGAACCCAACCAAGGACTCAAATAAGTCCATGACAAATATAAAGATAGAAGGGGAGGTGGAAATAAAATAGGACTCGATGTAGATGATAGGCTTGGATACATGACCACCAACATGGACAAACAGGAAGAGGATATGAGTAGACTATTACAGATCAAGAGAACTAAGGTAAATGCTTTGGTTGATATTGGTTCTCAATCTAAATTGATTTCGAAGAAGTTGTAAAGAAACTTGGTCTTGAGACTTATGAACATCCACACCCTTATTCTTTGGGTTGGATAAAGAAGGGTCTTAAAATTTAGGTAACAAAAAGATGTATGGTCAATTTTGGGATAAATTCCTAGTATATTGATGTATTGGAAGTTGATTTTATTCCACTTGATGCATTTGATGTTGTTTTCAGGAGTCCTTACTTGTATATCAGGGATTCTATCTTCATGAGAAGGGAGAACCAATATAGATGGGTCAAGGATGGGATCAACTATACCATCTAGGCACACGAGTAAGAAATGACTTATTCGGGAAAATCATAATTATTATTTTTTTATTTTTCTAAAAGATAAACATGATGGGGTAGAAGTTTCAGATATTTCTAACCAGGGAAATTGGGATTTGGATAGTATTATTCAGTATATTCAGGAATTTTTTCAGGATCCCAATGGGTTACCACCAAAATGGGAAGTAGAACATGAGATTCGATAGTTTCCAGAGTCCCCTCTACCAAACATTGGGTTGTATAGGTGACCCTTGATTGAGAGTACTGAAGTAAAAAAACAACTCCATGAACTACTAGACCAGGTGTGATACATCTAAGCACATCACCATGTAGTTCATCTATTGTGATGGTGTTGTTGAAGGATGGTTCTTAGATAATGTGCATTGACTACCACACTTTAAAAAGATCACCATAAAGAACATATATCCACTCCCCCACATAGATGATCTCTTGGACCAGCTTTAGGAAACCAAATTCTTCACAAATTTGGACCTTAAGTAAGTTTATCACCAAATTAGAATGAAGGAGGAGGATATATGGAATACGCCTTCAAGAAAAAACAAGGTTTGTGTGAGTGGTTAGTACTTCCATTTCGTTTATGTAATGCACCCGCTATATTTATGAGATTGATGAATGGTGTATTTTAGGATTTCATAGATTCATGTGTCATTATTTATCTAGATGATATCTTGATCTTTAGTGCCACATGGGAGGAACATCTAACTCATTTACAAGTAAGTCTTGAAATTTCTCAAAGAGAAACAAATGCTATGCAATATAAGGAAATGTGAATTTTCCAAACATTCAATTGTGTATATTAGGCACGTGGTTAGAGGAGGAGAGCTACGAGTGGATCCAAAAATGTGGAATCCATCACCAACAAGCCAACACCAACAGGATCCATAAAGACTCATAGTTTTGTAGGAGCAATACAATACATGCGGAAGTTCATTATAGGATTCTCCGCGATTTCTTTACCTCTACACATAGTGTCAAAGTAAAGTGTAAGGGTTTTGAATGGGGTAAGGAACAAGAAAAATCATTTGAGTTATTAAAATATAAGATTAATCATGCTCCAGTACTTTCTCTTCCTAATTTTCAGTAGCCCTTTAAAGTAGAGACAAATGTCGGTGATCATAATATGGGTGCAATGTTGCTTGGGAGGTAAACCCATATGTTATTCTTTTGAAAATTTTACTTGAGTAGTTAAAGGATATTGAATATATGATAAGGAAATGTATGCACTAGTTTAGGTAATTAAAAAATGGAAGCATTATTTTTTGGGTAAAGAAACTATTATGCTGTGACCAAAAATATCTCCATTATTTGCGAGCATAGTCTAAATTGCAGCGGAAAGGCACTAAAAATGGATGGTATTCCTTTAGCATTTCCATCCGGTGATCGAATACAAGAAGGGTATTATGAACTTGGTGGTAGACATGTTTTCTAGGCCACCTACATAGGAGAAAATATCCATCTTTTCCACTATCTCTTAGATAGATCCCTTCATGAAGGAAGCTTACGGAGAGGCATATGCCCAAGACAGAGACTTTGGGGTGATATTTCAGTAGTTGCACTACGAAGGGGTTGAAAGGACGAGAATTGAAGATTTTTATCTCAAGGATGGGCTACTATACCGATGGGGAAATATTTTTACTAAAAGAAGAGAGACTTCTATTGATGAGTGAAGCACATACCTTGCAAGTAGCGGGAAATTTTGTTGTTGGTAAGACCTTATCCTACTTGCAAATATATGTGTAATGGCCCAATATGCAAGAAGAAGTATCAAAATTTATACATGGATGTAAAATTTGTTTTACTAGAAAGCCTAAGGCCGGAAGGAGGGTTTGTATATGCCTTTTCCAATACCTACTCATCCATGGGAGGAAATTTCTATAAAATTTGTAGGAGGTTTACTTATGTCTAAACATGGCCATGAATACCTCTATGTTTTTGTGGATGTATTCACTAAGATGTGTATTCATATGACATGTAAAAAGATAGTAAACACACATGAGGCAACAAATAATTTCTTTGCTAATTTATGGGTGCATTTTTATGTGCCAAAGTCTATTGTTTTTAACGAGGGATTCCCAATTCTTGGGGAAGTTTTGGACTAGTTTGTGGGACAATATGGGCACCAAGTTACAAAGGAGTAAGAATTTCCATCGATAAACATATGGACAAAGAGGCGTTGTGAATAGGACTTTGGTACAGTTGATATGAGGGTATAACAATAAATACCCAAGGACTTGGGATGAGTCCTTAGCCTACATTCAACATTCCTACAACCGGGAAGTACACACATCCACTATGAAGTCACAGTTTGAAGTATTATTGGGATATTTACCTACAAATCCACTCGACATAGTAGTTGGGTAGTAGGATGAGGAGGAGACACAAGACACAAAGGTGACTAGAGAGAACAAATTCATTGAGAGGATCTAGAAAATTCATCTCAAATTTAAATAATGGTTAGATAAATCTCAATCCAAGTACAAGGATAGACACAATCAACACTTTGAAGGGAGCATGAGAATCATGTTGGAGATAAATTTTGGCTTTACTTGAGTAAGGATAGACTATAAGGTCAATCATGGAAGCTCAAGCCACTACGATATGGACCCTTCACCATATTAGAGTGGGTTGGATAAAATGCCTTTTGACTTGATTTTATGCCATTTATGAGGATGTACTCAATATTAAGCGTGAACACTTACACCTATATGAGCCATCCATGTTAGATGAAGATAAAGGATTGATTGCTACCTTACATTGAGAATTGTGTCTTAGACTCACGAGGTGAATTGGAGGAGGATGTAGTGCTGCAAAAAAAGGTCAGAGAGACTAGGAGAGGTCCATAGGAGTCTTGGTAGGTTAGAGTGAAAGGAAAGACACCCAAGGTAGGCCCGGTGGTACTCGAAGGTGCAAGTGAGGGACTTATTTCATCATCTACTCCCCCACTAAAATTTTGTGGGACCAAAATCCTCTTAAGTAGATGAGGTGTGATCCATAGGGATCCAAAATGAGTCTACTTCATAATATCAACCAGCAAAAAGAATGAAACTAATTAAACAATGGTCTTGTAATTGCCACCCAACTAGGGCAGTGGTCCTATGATTTTCAGTTTGTGTTGGAAGGTGTTCTTGTCGTTTTTGGACAGAAAATAAAATTTGAAATGAACAGTCCCAAAATTGGAAAGGATGTTTGTGTCTCTTATCTTCCATGACCTTTCCCATCCTCCAGTGCATGGGAGGCCATGAGAAATGATATAAATACATGTAGGAAGGAAATTTTTATTATCGGAAGTAAAATACTTTATGGGAGTAAGTGTAAGAGCTCTAAAGTGCTGGAATTAAGTTTTTAGAAGAAATAGTTTGAGAATAGAGCATTCAAGTAGTTGGGAGGAAGTTTGAGACATTGTCATATTCCTTTCTCACTTATTGTAAAGTTTGTATCTCTTATTTTTGAATTGGCCAATAAAGCAAAAAGAGAAGAAATTTTTTTTTTCCCTTCCTAAATGGTTTTCCTCCTCTAGAGGTTTCTAGGATAAAAATCCTTGGCATATGTGTTAGTTCATTTCTCTTTAAAAATTCTACTTCTAAGGCATAAACAATTCAATCACTAGCTCAATTTTCATTTTCATTGAAAATAGTACAACAATATAATTGTGATTTTTTGAATGATTTCCGAAGTAGATAGTTTATAGATCATAAGTATTTCAATAGCCATAAACATAGTCTTAGATAGAATACCTTTGTCATCACATTTGAAGCTGCTAGAGTCACTTGACTGTGAACAACTTGAATCTTCTTGAGGGTAGAAATTTTTCTTATTCTTAAAGTACTTCTTTTTCCATCATATTTCTTGAATTTCTTCTTTTGTCTATTAGATGATTCCTCTTCTTCTTTGTGTTTATTAGGACATTTAGAGGAAAAATGACCAACTTGTCCACAACTAAAACAATTGATTGGGAGCTTACCTTTGTATTTTCTGAACCTATCTTCAGCTTCCTTACAAACATGGCTTCTAGTTTGTCATCATCTATGTCCATATCAGAATCAACTTCCTTATTCTTCTCTCGTGGCTCTTTATTTTCTTTGAAGGCTACCTCCTTTGTCCTTAGTTTTGAATCACCTATTCACATCTCATATACGATAAACATACTATGAAGATCATCAATTATTAGAGTAGTCAGGTCTTTAGCTTCTTCTACATCTGATACTTTAGCATAAAATTTTGAGGTCAAAGATCTGAGCACCTTCTGTACAACCATACTCTCTTTTATCTCCTCTCCTAAGCCTCTAATCAGATTTACAATTTCATCAACTCTTTGTAAATATGAATAAATACTCTCACCTTCTTTCATATTGATGCTCTTGAAACTGTGCTCTGTAAGTTTGTAATTTGGAAATATTCACTTTGCTATCTCCTTCATAAATTGTCTTTAGTTTATCCCACATCTCTTGAGTCTTAATACACTACATAAATTTTATAAACTTAGCCTCAACTAATCCACAAATAATTGCATTCATAGCCTTAGAATTTTTGTAGCTTCTCTTTTTCCTTCTTGGTGAGTAGGAGTTGTTGCTCGAATGGTATAACCACTGTCAACTGCATCCTAGATATCAAACCTAAGAGAAATTAAGTAAATTTTCATTCTCACACTCTAGAAGGCATAATTTGACCCATTGATTAGAGGTGCTTTGGAAGTAGAGAATCCACTTGCTTGGTTGCTTGCCATTGTTGAATTTACTGAATCTCCCTTAAGTTATTCAACACACTTTACTAGGGCTTGCTTTGATACCAATTGTTAGAAACTGGAACAATGAGAGTGGGGTGAGTCAGTGTTCAATTCAACTTTTACAAATCAAAAACTCAACCACTTAATCTGAAAGACAATTAAAAGAGAGCGTTCATACATAAGAGATAAGAAATTTAATTGGGAAATTTAAATATGAAGAAAAACCACTGAACAAGTGCACTATGTGGAAAAAGGTTACAAAGATTTGTCGAACTACAACTCACCTCTTGACACTACAACCTCAGTATCACATAAGCTACTGACTTAGTGAAGGAACCACCAATTTCCTAAATGATTTAGCTAGCTGCAACTGGCCTTCTACAAGCTTCTACCTACAAGAAAGCAATAACTCCCGATACAAAATAAATCATAATTGATCACTCTTCAACACAATGCTTTGAACATCGATGACGATCCTATATCTGCACTTAACCTTTATTGCTATGATAAAATTATTCTTCTTGACTTAGTATTTTCTTCTCAATCTTTTCTCTTGAACTGATCACTATGGTTTGAACTTTTCTTGTACTAGATGAAATAAATACCTACATTAAATCACTATGGTTTCAACTGATCACTATGATTTCAAATCTTTAATGTAACCTTTTACTTTGTCTCTTCTTCCAATGAAGTTTCATATGAACATTTGATACTCCAATACTCTCTCTTGCCAATCCTTCTTAGCCTTTACAATTTGATGAATTCAATAATTGTCCTTTAGTAGTTACTTTCTTTTTCTTTGAGTTCTATATATTTGTATATTCAAAAATGCACTCCCCATAGAGTCATCGCATACTTGGAATCACACATTTTCACTCTTTTTGAGCCATATTCATTATATTCTGCACCTTCATACAATCTAGTAATTCACTTTCATTCTCGTTTCACTTTCCTTTCCTTTTTTTTTTTTAGAGTCACATAAAACTTAGTTTGTAATATTCAACACACTTTGTCACTTCAAATTACTACCTCTTTGTATACTTCAACTTGTCTTCTTTTTCTTTACATCATTTAAAAAAAAGTTACTTGACCTTGGCTCTTAAAGTTATTTGTCAAGACATTTTTGAAGTTCAAATCAATTTCAACTATGCATCATTTTCTTCATCTTCCTATAATTCCCACATTTCTTTTTACTTCATTTTCCACTCAAAACATTTCCATTCTTCATGAATTTTTAAAATATCAAGATTTTTGTGTTTCATGAATAAGAAAATGGGTGTCTATTTATCTTCTCCTTCAAATTTTAAGGCATCTCCAACATTTGAACTTAGTTGAAGCTTTTTAACTTCCATATGTAAACACTCGACTTGCCTTTGTGAGACCAAGAAAGTGTCTTTTTCAGCTATTTTGTTTTGCACTTTTCAAGGACTTGTATGAGCCTTAGAAATTTTTCCAAAAAAAAATAGAAGCAAGTTCATACCTACATGAGGATTTGCAAAGCCTTGGAAAAACCTTGTCATTTAAAATAATCAACTATTGAAGCCTTGAATAGACCAATACTTAAAACAAAAGGAATTCATTTTTTTCTCGGTTTAGATTTATCGTTACAATATTTGGCATGTTAATAAATTGTCATACTTGTTTTCGAGCTTATACATGATTGGAAGCACAATTTAAACCATCATATACATATTTCATAGACTCACCTTTGAATTTTTTCAATCAACTTCTTGAATACAAATGGAAAACAAAAAAATATAGTCTAAATGTATTGAGCACACATTTACCAGAAATCTGTGATGAAAATTCTCATTCAATACTCCATCATTTGATCTAAATTTTTTTACAATAGTTTTATTATTACCATATAGAGCTACAGTTCAAATTTCATTGATTTTCATTGGGTGAATCGATCACAGTGACCAAAACTTCTTCAACGAAACCCTAGGTCAAGGTATTTGAACAATCCTTTACCCGAGAGAACTAATAAATCCATTTATTCTAAAAAATTTCTTGAAATTCAATTATGGAGGCTTCTAAGGGTTCTCGCCACATGTTTCCACCTTTTCAAAATGAAGAAACTCACAGACTTGATGGAGCTTGCACAAACTAGATCTTTTTTACATGTAAAAGATGAAAAGCTAATTGTATAGTTTACACAAAGCAAGGAAACCTTGATGAAGAACAAGCTCACTTCTCCAAAAATATTGATGCACTTACCATGGATGATGTAAAGCTTGAGGATATTCCTTCGACTGGTGTTTTTCTAACAAAACATATCTATGGACTTGATTTGGCATGATCTTCAAGTATGGAAGTGAAAACCTTCATTTTACGACCACGAGTCTAGGTAAATTGGACTTTAAAGATTATCATATCAAACAAGTAATATCACACTCAAGGAATATCCATTATCTTCTATTTGATCCTATATCCATGTTTTCAAACTGATCAAAGCATTGAATCGAAGGCATGTCTCGGGAAAAGTGCTTTGAAGTGAATTGAGACAAATGCTCTCCGAGGATAGTATGTACCAGCAAGGTTTATATGTTTGACTACAAAAAAAGACTTGAATATTTTCAACAACATTTCCATGTACCTATGGAATAATTATGATCTCTTTACTAACCAATATCTTCATTTAACTAGTTAGAACATTTACATGCCAAGAACACTCACACCGAGAACAATGACAAAGACAACAATGTGTACCTTCAAGAAGCAAAGCCTTTAAATACCTTTGAGAATTTGAAACACAATGAATGAACTATGAAAGTACTTTAGAGATGATTAGAAAATACTTGGAGGCAAACTTTACCTTTTTGATCTTATCGATTTGGTGCATAGCCCATGAGAGAGAAAAACTGCTCCACCAAAATGCTCATAACTTTTCAACTACACCTCCTTTTGAGAAAATTATTTTTGCACCTGATTTATATGAAAATTTACTCCAAAAATTCCTTCTATGATTTATTTGAAGGAGTATCTATATTTTTCTTGAAAGCTAAGAATCTAGAAAACTCAAAATGAGCTTTTTGAAGACCTGTTTTACAAAACATAACTTTCTCAAATGAGCTCACAATGAATCAAAAATTTTCATGAAGAACCAAGACATCTTCCTCCATCATATCCCATGACTTTTCTGAAAGGAATAGGTCTGAAATTGTCCAACCCATCTCATTTTCATACAAGAACAATTCCAATTATCAACACCATTTCTAAAAAATCTATAAAACCGACTCTTGGGGCAGAGATGAACCTAACCTTTGCTAACACATGTTGTAGATACTCTCTCAAGGAATCTCCCATGCTTTTTATGACCTATACCATCCTATCACACTTCATTAGGCACCTAAAACAACTCTAAATTAACACTACTAATCAATCTTCAAAGCTCTTCCTTCTTAAAACTACATAAAATCATCTTGAAACTCCGAGAAACACCTGAGAAGCCTACTCTTGCATTCTCCCTTTTCCATCAATGCCTTTGACATTAATGATAAAAACCATAAATACAACAGGGTGCAACATACCTCACATTTCTAAATGGACTATTCATGGAATTAGGTAAATATATAATCATCACTATTGCATTGATGGAAGTTGTAGCTCATGATTGTTCATTAGCTACTGTTGGTTTTCTCATGTTGTTGAATTGTCTAGTCTTGGAACCAAGACCTCTTAATTTTAGAATTTTGGTTTATAATAATGTGTTTACATAAAAATGTTTAACCCGTTCTCGCAAAGAGTGCAATATGTAACACTTTTCTCACTCTCCTTAATCATTATCCAACATGTGTGTGTGTATCATGTAAAACTATAAATTGTATCCTAGTGTTCATGTATATTTGAAGAGTGTCATTCAAATAAATGTTTTTTAATTTGGTTTAATCCCCACATATCTTCCAAATCATCAAGTACTAAACAACATAGAATAAAACTAGATAGCACAAGACACTCTCTTATGAGAACATGTTTCTTATAAGAACAAAGAATTCTATGCACCTCACCAGGGCATGCATGATATTACCGCTTAAAAATAGGATCAACAAAAAAATGATTTTTACAATCGAGACTTGATAGATTTTTTTTTTGAAATACAATGTAATAATTATATTAAACAAGGAAAGTCAAATAACAAGAGAATGAAAACATTCAAGTGAAACACAATTGATCCTATCAACACTAAAACCCCTAAAGTGGGAATAAGTAAAAGACTCCAAGAAAATAAGGTAACATATCTTATTTCAAGTCTACCTTGGAGTGGCCCATTCGATTCCGAGAATAAGATTATCATAACCATAACCATTGAGATTTTTGATAGCTCTTTGTGCATCCTCCCTATTGATAAAATTAACTAGACCAAACCTTAGGTTAACCCCTATATTTTTATCCATGGCCACATAGACACGCATGATGTGTCTAAACAAATTGAATAGCTCGTAAAAATCAATAACCCTTTTGTCCTTAGATAGATTGATAACTTGATTATAATTTTCATCATTTTTGTGGCGCATGGTGTCGGTGGAATGGCCCATGCCACCCCGAGACTCAAAGGGACATAGTATGATTTCCCAACAATGGAAGAAGTGGAAATCTGCTAGAACTACTTCCACATGTCGTGAGGCCCTCGATGACCTTATCCATTATTAAGGTGTTTATGGCACCCGGGGAGGTGAGATCCTTGTAAGTCCATTTTGATGTCCAGTGATCACCATTCTTATCGTAGATATGGAAAACCATGAGCATTGCACCACCCTTAGAGCTAGCTAGGGAAGACAATGCATCTCCACCAGATTTTGAATCATTAGCCTTGGATCTCGGCTAGTAGGGGCACTCTAGCAGGATTTATTCTAAGGAGATACTGTAAATTTCACTAAGGGTTCTTAGTTGGTAGCAATACCAAACTTCCACCACTCACGATGCTCGAGAGCGTGCTTGTTAAGGCATTCTTTGGCCACTTTCTAGATGTGCGTGGTAGTGGTGTGAACCACCTTCTATCCCTTATTTTTGAATTTGTATTCGACAATCTTGTGCATGAAATTTTTGTCGACCCAATGATATTTTGTGGTGGCAAAAGAAAATCTAGGTATTTTTACCTTCCTCTTTAATCTCCCCATATCTCACTGCTGAATTCCATCATTGTTTTTGTTTTATAATTTGCTAGCGGGTGCTTAGGATTTATTTATTTCTTTGGAAAAAGGTTTTTAATAGTTTTAAAATGTCATTAACATTAAACCATGCAAGATCATGGGAAAATAATCTAATGAATTCTTGGAGGCCTTCATTTGTCAAAAATCAATAAACCGATCATGTTTCCTTTTTATATGGGTTAGCAAACATTATGCTTAATTTTTTTGGGATTAAGTTTCTTATCAATTTTAAATGTCCTTAAGAGTAATCTATGCAATCATTGGAAATATTGTTTAATGATTTCAGGAATCAAACATTGATTTGTAATACCATAAACATAAAATGTTTTTGTTTTATAAGAGCTAGTGGCCACTAAGCTAATGAATTTCAAGAGATGTGAGACAGTTCCAAGTACAATTTACTATGATGTGATCAAAGCTCTATGTAACTAGAGAATTTATGAATATATTCGGAAGAAACTAACAAAGGTGATGATCCAGGACTATGAAAATAAATTAAAATGTAATCCATCTTCTAATGTGCATGGTAGTGGTGTGAATCAGCTTCTAGCCCTACTCATTGAATTTGTATAGAGATCGGTGTAAATTTTGTGGGCTATCTAGGAGTTAGGTGTGCTCTCACACGAGTGTTGATTCCTCCTCTTTTTAATTTTTCTATGTAATATATTGGTTCATGGCATACACTTACATTGTTAGAACAAACTTCTAGTTGATAGCTCTCCGAGTATCCTCCTTTTTGAAAAAAGTAACAAAAAAATCCCCTTCTAATCCACCTTCTTATCCATGGCCACGTGAGACAAACATTATTTGTCCAAGTGATTTGAAAAGATCATGTAGATTGACATCCCTCATGGTCCTCATACATACTGGTAACTCGAACATAATTTTCATTATTTATGTGGTATATATTGTCGCGAGAATAGTCCTCACTACCCCGAGATTGGGAGGCTCCTAGTAGTAGAGGTAACGCAAGTCCCGCCAACAATGCTTCCACGGATGTCAAGCCCTCCACAACCTTATCCCTTGTTAACATCTCGGTGGAATGGGTAGGGGTGATATCTTTGTAAGTGAATTTTGATGTGCAATGATCACCCTTCTTACTATAGTTATGAAAACCTATGAACACTGCACTACCCTTAGAGCGAGAAAGGTTTGAGAATGCATATATTCTAGACTTGGTATCATCGGCCTTAAATCTCGGTGGGAAGGATCACTCCAGTAGGGTTTCTTGTTGGTAGTGAAGCCAAACTTGTACCACTCATGGTGCTTGAGACTGCACTTGTAAAGGCACGAGCTAAAACCATTATTCAAAGAGAGTAATAAATGTGCATTAACATCCCCTTAATAGTTCTAAAATTGAATTATAAGAGAGGAATAAACCCAGATTACAAAAACATTAAAATACCATTAATAGTTATAAATGCGTGACGAAATTCATCATTAACCACCTGCATCATCTATATCCATCCTTGCATGCCTCAAAATAAGGGACATGAAATCACTGTAGAAATTTTCCTCCATTCTTGACACTTTATATAACAATTAAAATTGTCCTTACTCCCCTTGTCAGGAGGATATATTTTTGTAATTAAATATAGATATGAAATAAATTAAAACTCCTTTTATCTTTTGTAAAGGTAGAATTATGGTAAATCATTTTAAGAATTATTTGAATTTCATTTTAAAACTATTCGTTACGCTGGAATCCCATATTCACAGAATAAATCATAGAAAATTAAAATTGTTTTCACAATATCTATGAACACACTAATTGTTGAAGTGGCTGAGAAATTTTCAATTCCTTTATTCCTTAAATTGATGTGAACAATTTGTGCAAAGTGGAAAATTTGAAGTCAAGAGGATAATATGACTTTAAAAAATACAAGTAAGAGAGTTAAAACTTAACGCTCGCTAGGTAATGCCAGTGTAGCTTATCTAGTTAAATTAACATTAATCAAATAAGAATTCACCAGAAATAAAAATGTTATGTACATTATTTGTATATATTAACATATCTATTATCATTTAAATAATTTATTGTATTATAAAATTACTAAATATAGTCACACACATTATACAAAAACTTGTTCTCAAATAAAGTTAGGGACAAATTACATAATTTTTTATTTTAGATAGTTAAACGCTTTTGACCGGAGCTATGAACCGGAGGATTGATGGGTCCCCACCCTACAAGTATCAAAATATTTTATTAATGAAGGGCTACATACAAAAACCAAAAACTAGTAGGAAATATTGTAAATAATGAGGCCAAAATGTAACATGAATGATAGAGAAACCCTAGGGTTCCACCTCTAATTGGTCCACCAAGCCAAGCATTGCAATATTCTTGAGAAAGGAAAAGGACAAGCTAGCAATAGTCTTCAACTGCACCATGTGATCAAGAAGGGGAGGGGCAAGTTTTGTGAGCATGAATAGGTCTAAGGATGGCACTTTGGAGATAGACAGCCCCATCAAATCAAAGGATGCTTTGAAAAAACTTGAAAAATTGAAGGAGGGCCGAATTTTCAATTCCAGGGAATCACAAATCCTGTTGTCAACCTAGAAAGGAGATAGATAAGGATACAAATTAGAAAATAGGATAGGATGGCATACGTTTTCCAGAGCTTTGGCCAAATCCACACAATGACATGGGTAAATTAAATAGGACACGACTACCATGACCACTTCCTTATTTGCACACAACACTAGGAAATTGAATACGAAGATGCCTACAATATCAGAGTTTACATAAGATATCCTAGTGCTCTGGAGATAATTGACACCTAGGACTTTCTTAATCGCATTTAAAATAGGTTTGGAGCCTATGTAGAAGACATTGTGAAGACAAGTGGAAGACATAGGATAGAGGAAATCAATTTCCAAATTTTTACTGTGCAAGAGGATGAAAGGAACATAGGTAGATGCCATGAGAGGGAAGGGGAAAACAACAAAGAGAAATGTGATAAAATGAGTGAGGGATACAAAAATCACAACCCAATTAAGTAGTCCCTCGACTCGTGTGAGGGTGGTTGGTAGAATAAAAAATAGATGATGTCATCAATATTTTCCCATGCATTGGATAGATTATGAATAAAGGCTTCCATTGATTGATAAACACACATTATAGAAAATAACATTACTAAAGATAGTCACACACATTATACAGAAAGGTGTTATCAATTAAATTTAGGGACAAATTACATAATTGTAATTGGGTTATTGATTTAATAACATCGTGGACGTCTCCACATCATCTTCCACATCCTTCAATATTTTCAATATAGGCCATAATTCATCTATCAAGTAGAATTGTAATATGCATTATAGGCCATAATTCATCCTGCAATAGGTGTATTTTTACAATTGTTATATGCATTACACTTTCTCTAAAACTTGCTAATATTTTTGAGAAATCTATTTTGATTCTGTATCATTGATAAACTGTCTATTTGGTCATGATTAAATCTTCCTATATTATCATGATGTAATCTTCCACACAAAAATAAACAGAAACTATTTAAAATAATGATCTACAAAATAATAAACAAAAAATGTTTTAGTTCTATACATGCTTTACAAGGCTTTGGGCATTATTTTTTATTTGGAAAAATGTTTTATCATTTTCAAAATGTCATTAAGATTAATATATGAAGATTTGGTAAAAAAAAAATTTATGATCATAGGAAGCCTCCATAGATTTGCAAATCAATTAACATAACATGTTTCTATTTTATACGGTCTAGCGACCACTACAATTATTTTTTTCTTGTAAATAAGGTTCATATCAGTTTCAAAATTTCTTTAAGATTCAACACCTTTGCATAACTAGGGAAAAAATTGTTTTTAATTTCAGAGAAGCAAACATCAATGTGCATAATGGTAAGCATTATATGTTTCAGTTTTTACATCTAGCGGTTCTTTAGGCTTAATTTTTATTGGGAATAATGGTCTTACCAATTTGTTTAAGTTTAAACTATGTAGATCTGGGAAAATCATTATTTTATTGGTCCATGATCCATGATTTTCTCTTCACCCAAGTTAGAAAAAAAAAAAAATTCTTGAAAAAAAAAAATGATTACGCATTGTGAATCTTTAAGAACCTTAAGGAAGTTATTTTATTCCATAAATATGCACAATACATTATTGGATTTGGAAGAAAAGTATATAATTCAAACACCAATGGTGCATTTGAAAATTTTCAATGATCTACACATGTTCTTGTGTTCTCCTGCATGTTTCAACCATGTACATAATTCAATGTAAATTTTGAATCAGTCTTATAGTTTCCATCAAAATATCTAGTATGTTGGGGTTTTGAGAGTAATTTCTTCTTTGACTTCATGCGACAAGAATCTTGCATCATCGATCAAAAGTATATTGTTTTCACCATAGACATTACCATAAATGTATACTATTTGTTGGATTGTATTTTTTTGAGCTTACATTGTTGGCATCCCCAAATGAACCTGAAGTGGGTTTCTCGCAACCAACTAAATTTTTTGATGAACATGTACTTCACCATTGTTGAATCCATAAATGAATACCATAAGGTAGTGTCAAAATATTTTGATGTAGTACTTATCAAGTCAACACTAAACTCTCGTTCAAAGTATTTAGTATTCCTGGATCTAAAATTTGGAACCATATTATGAGGTATTTTTGTCGCCAATACCAGAAATTCCAAACAACAAACCTTCAACTCCCCAAACCAGTAATTTCTGAGTCTTTCCAATAGGATCTATAAAAATAACTCATAATTAATGTTATCTTCAAAAAGTGATTTAAAAAAAGCATCAAATTATTTAATCACAACTAAAAAATAACTTATAAAACTACAATATCAACTCAATCACGATCTGAGATATAAATACTACCAACTTTTAAATTTGTAATCTCAACATATAAAATAAAGAGTGATCATATCATTGTAATTTGTTTTTAGAAATAATTAATAGTTATATATTTTTGTTTATTGCAAATTTTTATGGCCTCTACAACACTCAAACCATGACACAAGTATATGTGATATGTTTGTGTACAAATTAGTCATCAACCACTTATCTTTGAAATAATTTTCTTCGCTAGATTTCCTCCCCACCATAATTCTTTTGGAGGGTTTCCCTTTGGACCCATTGTAATACACAATGTGTCTCTAAGACCGAAAACAATACTATCTCTACTCTAAATCTTTTGGAGATCTTTTACTACAATTTCATCTTCTACACAGAAATGTTCTTTACCCCCAAAAAATAACTAGTTTCAATTCAAATGCTATTTTTTTCATAGCCTTAATCAACTTTTCAACTTCAGTGCAAGAGAGATAGCTAGACAAAAATCCCACTTCACATTTTTCTACTAATATCTTTAAAAATTCCTTGAGCCCACCTTGCAAGTTGAGAGTCTCCTTACCGAACTTGATTGTCAACTCTTTATTAGATTGGTTTTTCCCATAGAGAAAACCCTCTAAATCTAAAATACTTAAATAATCCTTTTATCTAACTACAAAGAAGTAAAATTTTCTCAATTGTCGGTAATTTGATATTAACCAATTAAAATAATCAAAATTTCAACATGTTAACACTTACTGATTGAGACTCTATCTTGGATTCCCTCGCACTCCCCCTTTGTAGGTTCTTGTGATGCTCATTCTATTTAAAAAATAATAATCAATTCAAAATAAATTTTAAGTCAATGTAAAAAAATATGTGATACAACTTTCTTTTATACAATATTGCATAGATGTAGTTGTATATTAGCAACTAGTAAGCGTAAGCCATTAATGCCTAGACTATGTTTGGGTTGACATCTACGATGGGCTTAGCGACCGCTAATGGCCAACTACAAATAATAATTTATTTTTTTCAATTTTCGGAAGCTTATTGTTAACCAATTAGAAAAACATTAATCAATTGAAAGTAAATACCATGGTGACGTAATTAAATTCATGATATAACTTTCTTTTATTCAATGAAAAAACCTTTTATGGACCGCTAGGCTAACCCATTATTTCCTAGACTATAGTTGGTATGACATTCTTTGATTAGCTTAGTGGCCACAAATAGCCAAATGTACAAAAGTAGTTTTTTTCAATTGTCCGCAATTTAATATTAACCAATAAAACAAAAATTTACTCAATTCAAAATAAATATAATTAAAAGATGTATGTTACTGACCGCTAGGGTAATACATATAACAAATAAACTACTTCACTATAGGTTCCTTCAATTATGAGGGGATTATAAATGGTTTTCTTTATAATTGTATATATGACTATCATACCATTTTCCATCTGCAAGTTTGTGCGTGACGTGCCAAAAACCTCCCCATTTGGCATCAAATATGAAAAAATTGAAGTTTTATTAAAAATATGTAAACAATGACAATCAAAAACTTCTTATAGTGATAAATTTATAAAATGAGTATTTTCCACTCACCTTTTATAGATTCATTAGATGGATGGTCAATAATATTTGGGGCAACAAGTTTAATTTTTTACAACATACTATGAACAACATCATCTCCATTATTTGTATGTGGAGAGGAAGAGACGGTATCTTCCTCTATTATTTGGTTTTCTGCATAAATATTGTATGTATCAATTCAAATGTATTAAAATATTAAATTTTTTTAAAGTGATCTTAATCAACGTACCTTTTTTAAATGACAATAGTAATGTTGTAAAAACATTTCTTGATCATGTGATTCAACAATAAAAAATTGCAGATAGACCTAAGTTAACCAAAGCATGCACTCTAACACTACCGTTGTCCAACACTATAACCGGAGAATTATTGGAAGTGATTCGAGTGACAATATGAGACAAAAACTCATAAGATATCTCATAAAGAAAAGGATGTGTCTTTCCTTGTAGGCCAATTTCACTTGCAGTCACAATTTGTTACAAAAGTTGATCCATCTAATCCATGGCGATTTTTGTTATATCCCCATCATCAACATCACAATTGTGCACATCATTTATTGTGTACATAAGACACAAGATCTTAGATTTTCCACTACTGTCATACAATCTGTAACACCCTTCCACAACTAATTCCCCCTTCTCTTTGAAATTTTGCATGTATTTTTTACTATCTCTCTTAACATTTTTCAAGAAGAAATGGGTATGAGCACAATAATTACACAATTTAGAAAACTAGATTTGAAAACTATAAGCATGTCCATTATTGCATTAGAAGTGAGTACAATAGATAAATTGTATAAGTATGCAAACACACATTTTGCATATAATGCATTAGTTAATAGAATAGAAGATATTGTTGACTGGAGCTTGGAATGGATATGCACATTGAAAGGTAAATTATTTGGTGTCTTCCATCCTTGTTGGAATATTTTCTTCCATTGAAATCACGTAGTTGTCTATAATTGTTTGAGCTACCACTGGGAGAACCTCTACCACTTCAACATCAATTTTTATTTTTGCCAATTTTTCACTTCCTCCAGAATCAAATTTTCTTTTTCTTTTATTCTCTACTTTGAATAGTACACATAACTTGCAGTAGTGAGAATCATGAAAACCACATTTTTAAAGTAATATATACTTTCCTTCTTAAACTTTATCTAGTATAATCGATATCTCCTCTTTGGACAATCCTCTTGTAGGACTGAAGTAATTTACCGTGAACCTTGCCAATGAATTTGGTTGAAAGTTAGACTAGTTACCCCACATAATTTAAATAACTCAATGGTTGTTTTCAATTTTGTCCATATGTCCTCAAGTAAAAATAGAAATATCATTTTTTCAAAAAGGCTCTCATCCTTAGCCACTTTGAAAATAGCAAGACATTGCTTCTCAAAACACTACATTGAAAGAGGAAATAATATATTTACTTTCTGCATATTACAAAATTAAATTTTAAGAACAAATGCATTAAAATTAAGTTTTGTTACCTTCAAATCATCTGACTTTGAGTTTCCCACTTTGGGCCTCCAAGGACATCCTAGGGATCTCCAAATCATTCGAGCCTTATAGAGTACATCAATAAAATTGGTATCAATCCAATTTTTGTTTACATCATTTACTACCTATAAATATTAACAATGGATTTTCTAGGCATGTGTGAAGACATAATGCGATCCTTTCTAAACTAGATCTTAGTATGTAATAATTTTTATTTTCTCTTAGCCAAACATTTTTTCGAGCACAAATGGTATGTTGGTCATCAATAATGTAGAGCTGCACTTCATCCCTTTTTAGGTCATTTGGATCCTCAAGTTGCACAAGTTCCTTCCTTTATATAAGGTAAAAAGGGAAGAACAATTACATCCCTTAGTGTCCGAATAACATTAATCAACACTGAATGGATAAGAAGGTCAACATTCTCTTCAGACATAACACATAATTGAATTTTTGGAGGAGAAAAATGGCACCTAGAAACTTCAATTGGAAAAACATTAGCATTGAATAAAAACAATTTTAATTATTCAAAGTGTTTGAAGATTCTATTTGCTCAAATATATTGGTCACTTTCTTTAACAACACAACTGATTTTTATTCTTTTTAATCCCTTACAACTTTGAATCAGGATGGATCTATCTCTAATTTTGATAAATAAGATCGCATTATCGTTTTAAATATCTTTGCATGTTTCGGTGGAGAAAGAAAAAAATTCTATTCAAATAATGACAAATACAATTTTTTGAATACCAAATTCATGTTATTGTGAAATTCAAGGGCATTTTCACATCTTATTTTATCCATTCGCATGAACCTCCCCAAATTCCAACCATATTTAAGACATGAACACACCTTATTTTCTCTAAAATCCTTCATTTCCAATTTGTTGAATAATGAAACATCCAACTCCATGTCAAGAATAAGGCGTTATTCAATGCGACGTCAATGCATTCAACCTAATTAAACAATGTTTTCTCATCAATAACTTTTGAAGTTAGTACCATACCAAATTCATTGATAACATCCTCATCAACAAAAAATAACTACAAATCACCTTGGTAATTTTCCGGTAATCAATTTCTACTGAAAAAAATTCATCATCTATGTTTTTCATATCCTTTGTTCCTTCAATCAAAGGAATTTACATGAACAAAGTGTGACAAATGGAATAGATATTACCGAAAAAAGGAATTGTTATCCAAAATTCACCCCTCAAGGTAATTTTGATAACATGTATCAAATTATTTAGTCCCGAGCAAGTAGATTGATTCAAGGCAAAATCATGTTTTTGGGGCCCCCTCGGCTTCTCTCTAACTCTCCCATCCAAGAAAAAATTCCAACGAGTTGGAAAAAATGGAAAAAATGTAAAAAATAAGGTTGCAGGACTGTTTTAAAGCATTTCGGGTCTGAAGGGTTTGGGTCATACCAGTTTGGGTTGTACTGAGGTTCGTTGTACCAAGCTTGGGGCCAAAAAAACAAAGAAAATCGGTCAAGTCGGACATTTTTGTCCTAGGTGGTCCGCGGGACACTGGGACAAAGGTATGCGAGGGACTTGAAAAGCCAAAGCAATGAAAGCAGGAAAATCGTCAAGTTTTTGTTTCACGCAGTTTTGGGACAGTGGCAAAAAAGTACGCGTGGGATGCGAATCGGCCAATTTTCCGCAAAAGCAGTCCATTTCGGGTAGTTCAGACATTTTTTCCCAGGCGGTTTGAGAGGCAGCTAGGAGAAAGGTATGCGCGGGGCCGCAAAAAAGGCGAAAAAGGCCGCAAAAGAGAGACAAGGAAGCCCGAATCGGCCGATGCGGGAGATTTTCATCTCGGGACTGTTGGGAAAAAGTTACGCATGGGATGCGAGGGACGCGAAAATCTGAAACGGCCGAAGGCAAAGGAGAAAAGTCAACATTTGACCCATGAACTTCAAACGGCCATAACTTTTGACTCCGAGCTCCGATTTTCACAAAATTGGACTTTTTGGAACGAGCACGATGTCCTCTACACCACAAAAACTGGATTTATTATTTTTAATGATGGTAGATATATTTAAATAAAATAAACATATTCGGCTCTAGTCGAGTTAATGTTCGTTTCCGTCAAAAATGAGAAAAACGCCCGCTGACCCAAAATAGCCGCCCGCACTCGAGAAGGCCATAACTTTTGCATTTCTCAACGAAATCAAACAAAATTGGTACCATTGGAATCGTGGCTCCAATCCCAACACACAGAAATCAAGAAATTCTTGATTTGCTAAGATATTGATCAAGAGTTTTTAGAAAACGTGGCTGGGATCATGACAAAGTGTTTTATTTGGTAGTTGGGAGTGCAATTAAGAGGCATGGTCATCATTCTTTCTCTACTGCAGCACCTGGGACAGTATGGGGAGCCTTTTACAAGTAACATACAATCATTTCACTCCATTTAATTCCTCTTACAAGTGGTTGAAGGACAGATTTTGGGATTTCCATTTTCCCTTCTCTCTCTCTTCTCATTTTTCTATAAATTGGAGTGTTGGGCTCATTGTAAAGGGAGGTAGTTTTTGTAGCAAAGCTCGCCAAAATTTCTTGGTGAAGCTAATGTGTTGCGAGGCCTTTGTTTTGGACTCCTTGCATGGTGATCCAGGTCCTTATCTTGTAACCGATTGAAGCTGTGCATATCGAGAAGCAATAAAATATAAGTTCTTGGATGCATCTTCCCTGTTGTGTTTTTCTTGCATTCTTCTTGCCCCTTCAACCTTGATTACAAGAATATTGTGTCTTTTATTGTGTTCATGTAGGATCCATTATCATTGTGTATGTTTGAAATATTGTTGTGAATGCGTTTTGCTAGATTATGGAGAACTGTCATCACCTCTTCTAGTGTGCACTTTGCTTTTGTATTTCACGCATTTGAAGACTACTCTCACACCCTCCTTTTCTGGTGTATCACCGCTTTAGTGTAGGCTTTCATTTTATGCATTCTCTCTCCCTGGTCCCTTGGAAATTTAGATTAGAACAGTTAGCTTACCTGCATTAGAGTAGACTGTGGGGGTAGTCTAGGAGCAAGAACCGGCTTTCTCTGGAGGTCTATCTCAAGTAGCAAGTCCCACAACTTGGAGATAGTACCCATGTTATCCAATCACACCGTGAGCTCAAGTATATGCGCTTTTATAAATATAAGGGTGCTGTGATTCATTGATAATAGGAATTAAAAAATTAATATTTGGTAACTAATTGGAAAGGACAAATATTGTTTCTCAATAGTGCAATAACAACGAGATGTTGTATCTTGATGTCATTATTTTCATAGAGTAAAATTAAATATGAATAAATAATTATAGCCTATCGGTCACTGGCATACTTCAAACCCTCCTTTGTTTTTGAAAAATAAGAAAGAATTAATAAAAAAATTGTTATGCATTGCACTAAGAAATTCAAACAATTAATCGCTATTAAATTTGGTTTGTTTCAAGTAGTGAATTTTTGCTAGAAGGGAAGACTAGCAGCCGCTAGTGTCTATATATTCCCATCACTGTAAACACATATTTGAGTTACACTACTTCATTATGAAAACATGGAATCTAACATGGGTGATAATGGTTGAGAATTGAATATTTAATAATAACAAATCTTACATGTCATGATGTGTTTGGGTGTTGTAATTAGGTTCCTTTTATAGTTCTCATAAGATATATCGTGTATATCACATAATTGAAATTGGCTAGTATAAAGGAAATTCCTAACAGCCACTAGGTTCAATTAGTAATTGAAAGTAATTCTTTTCGGTATCAAGCCTTAATATTTTCTTATTTTAAAATTAGTGATCGAATGAAAAACAAATCATGGAAAACCTTAGTGTCTGCTAGGATCCTGGTGATGGCTAATCTACCTAGTGGGCACTAGGCTTAAGATTACGTGTTTGACTATGTGTATTGTATTCTCTTAAAATTACATTTTGAATTACATCTATTCAGAAAAAGTCGTAAATATTTTTCTTGTCTTGGAGTATTTGTTGTCTTCTCTTGTCTTGGAACATCAAAGAAATGTAGTAAGCATCCTCCCTCACGGTCGCTAGTCTTATAAAATTTAAATATAATAATGGATCTTAGTTAGTTTTCAATGGAGGTGTTACTACTTGTCCCATATAAAAGATCAGAAAATATCCTATCGGCCACCAACATCAAGATAGTATGTTAGGCTAGGAATAACATGTAATAGACTTCAAATATTCTTTTATTAATTACATGTATTCAGAAAAGTGGTAAATATTTTTAATTACGTGTATTCAGGAAAGTGGTAAATATTTTTCTTGTCTTTGAATATTTGTTGTCTTCTCTTGTCTTGGAACATCAAAGAAAGGAAAATTCTCGGTGATGACTGCTAAGTTTCTGACTTCCCTTAGGTAGTTTCCTCTACATTGACTTCCCTTAGGATAAAGCATTATGTATTACTAGTTCGTATCAATGAAAAAATTTAGTGTCCGCTAAGCTACATCAATGAAAAATTCACTATCTACATTATTGAAAATATAAGTGTTAGAGCATAATAATAGAAGTACATATTTTAAACCTGAAGATGTATCCATGATCATCTTGGCCCTGCATATTTTCAGAAATTACCCGTTAAACAAAATAGTCTGAAACAATTTACTAAACATCGAGGGTGAAGATGAACATGAACCTTTCTTAGGAATAAAGGATCAGAGGTTGTGAAGAGAAATTCTTGTTTTATGTTTACCAATTATTCATTGATGAGAAGGCTAATGGTGATAGCCTCTACAATGTCAGGGAATCCATTTTAACGATGCAAAAACAATCTCAACATATTTTTGTCATTGTTTGTAATTATTTTATATTAGTTGGACTATCCTTGACAGAGCCAAGTCCTTAAATACATACCTTTGAGAAGGTTGATGCCTTATGTAGTTCTCATTTGATATTTTGTGCATAAAACATAATTCATATATTTTCATATAAACAAAAATTCTTTTGCAACCGGTAAGCGTCATTAGTTAATGAAAGGTAAGCATCGTTAGTTAAGGTTGGTAATAAATATAGACACATAGTTAGGCAAGGTTAGATCATAGTAGCACAATTAGATCATAGTAGAAGAAGTATCCTTGAAGCTTGTATGGCGTGGTAGCCACAAAAAATAATGGGTGACTAATGACTAGAAATTTAGTAAAGTATTAAATGTATAAATCAATAAGTTTAAGCACTAGAATGTTATTTTTCCTAGACAATGACTTGAATAGTAATGAATTAATTATTAGAGGTGACTCCCATATTATTGCTAACGTCATCATTAAAAATAATACCTTGTCGGGAAAATCAATCTTGTGTGATTAAAATTCCCTTTGTATGCTCTCATTAACTCCATATTGGACCTTAAATCTTATCTATTAAGATAACTACTAAATAGGCATATTTTGTGATAAGATTTGTAATAAATATGTTTATTAGTTGCACTCATCACCTTTTCCAATAAAGGTTGATATTAAAGATACTGGCAAGCTTGTATTAATTTCAAGAATGTGATGGCATATTCACTCCATATATTTATCTAATCACTCCCATTATTTTCATACCTTTCAAGTTTCTTTCATGATATTGCATTTATTTTTTCATGGCCAAAACAATGTTTCCTTTCATGCAATGTATCACGTGGTTGTGCGTGAAATGGGATTTTATACTAAAATTTCATGTCGTTGTTTGAAATCCATTTTTGGATTGAATCAAAGCAATACCTAGTTGCAATTGAGGGAGTTCTTAGAGATGATTATATTTCTTTGGAGGAATGTCCAAGGGTAATTGTGGAAGTTTCTTTGATGTTTGGTTGTCATCTTCTTATCATACATTCGGCAAAGGATCGGGATTTGGAGATGGGTCATCACTAGATCAAGCTAGTGTATAGGGTTGGCATGGAAGCGCAAATGGACAAAACCTTGAGTGTTTCGTGGCCCTTGCTTTCTAATTCTCACTATAATTGGGAAGGTTTGGTGGACGTGGACATTTTTATGAGTTGTACAAACAGTTTGGCATCCTAAATTGTTTCTTGTATGAATTGGGTGAGACATCATCGATGGGAGGTAGGTCACTCCAATTTCCTAACTTAGATGCTATGTCTACTCTGCTGCAACAAGAATCAACACGTTAGGATGTTATTCATAGGAAATTTCGTGAGACATACAATTGGTTAAAGATTCAGGTGATCTTTGGAAAAGAGCATATTTTTCTAGAACCACCAACGAAAATTGTTTTCATGCCCATTAAGGTGGAGGTTACGGAGATGTCATCTGATTCAGATAAATAAGTGGTTCTAAAATCCATTAGGTTGTATATTTTTTTTGGTTGTTATATAGCATTGTCATTTCCATTGTTATCGATTCATATTATCTAGCTTACTGGTTTGGGGTTTTTTGTATTCCCAACCACTTATGTTTTTTGGCATTTTCCCTTGTGTTTTTCACCAAATTATTGCTATATCATTCAGTTTTTAGACTGATCCTCTTGTTTTATCTATAATGTAAAGGGAAAGGGACCCTTCAACCCTCCTTTAATTATAAAATACAAGAAATCATTAGTAGAAGTTTATGTTATGTATTACACTAAGAAATTTAAACAATTAATCGTTATTAAATTTTGTTTGTTTCAAGTTGTCAATTTGTTGGTAGAAGTGAAGACTAGTGGCTTCGTGTCTATATATTCTAGGATATATTTCCATCAATGTAAAAAAACAATCTTTATAGCTTTAGGTTAGAGGGGCTTGAATGCAAGACAAGAATTATCCTAGCAGCCGCTAATCTCAAGACTTTTTATGTTACACCAATGCCATGAAATAATCTACGACCTTAGCGCCTGTTATCCTTCAAATATCATGTGGTGGAATTCAAATAACATATTGAACTCAGTGGCTGCTAGGCTGAAAATTTATTTTTGGAATATGTGTAATCACGAAATTTGTTAAAAAAATATTTTACATAATGGGAGTATAATAAGATTTGATTCTAGGCGCTTCGTGTACTCTGGAAAATCATTAATATATATCTGTCTTCAAATATTTTTTATCTATTCATGTATTTTAATATCCAAGAAATGACATAAATATCCACCCTAATGGTTGCTAGTCTTTTTAACATTGTTTTCTAAATTCTAAATATAATAATGGAGCTTAGTGCATTTTTCCATCAAGTCATTACTAATTGTCCTGTATGTAAGACAAAAACTATCCTAGCGGTTGCTAACCTCAATCCTCTGTGATGTTGCAACAACGCTAATTTGAATAACATATTGAACCCAACGTTGTTATGCTTAAAATTGAACACAATGGTCGCTAGGCTTAAAATTTCATTTGGAATTCATGTGATAGAATTCGAATATCCTATTGAGCTCAGCGACCACTAGGCTTAAATTTTCATTTAGAATCATGAGTATTCAGGAAAGAAATGTAGTGAGAAACCACCCTAGCGGTCGCCAGTCATTAAAAATAGTCTTTTAAAATTTAAATATAATTGCAGGGAGCATAGTTAGATTTTCAGTCGAGTCGTTACAACTTGTCCTAAATGTAAGACAACAAATATCCTAGCGGTCAAGTAACCTTAAGTATTTCTGATTTTCCTCTAGTTCTATGTAATTATCTGTCATTACAATCTTAGCATACTCATAAATTTCAAATGAAGGGATACATATAGGGTTCGAGTATCACTTGTGTATGCCACACAAGAAAACCTAAACCTAACCCATGTGAGATGACCCTCCATATGTGAGTGGAGGACACGTAGGATCCCACACACCAACACCCCCTTCATTGAAGTTGGGGTAGCGGCTATGATGAGTCAGATAGAACAAGAAGACACTCCTAAACAACTAAGAAAGATGTGTCAATGGGGCCCAACAACTAAAGGCCTAATAAGGTGCCCATGTACAAACAACATCTTCCTAGAAGAAGAAGAAGAGGAAGAAGCGAATGACTATATAGCATGAAGAAGATGAGCAGCTGCATAAGACCTCACCCCAAGAAGAGACCACAAGTGAAGAAACTTCACTTCAATGAAGGGCTTGGTGAATATATCTATAATCTGATCAGCTATCTGAATGTACTGAATGTTGATGATACCATCATGAATAAGATATCGTATGAAGTGCATATGGATCTCAATGTGCTTCGTCCATTGATGTTGAATTGGATTTATGTAAATTGAGATAGTGCTTGTGTTATCACAATAGATAATCGTATGCCACTAAAAGTGGATGCAAAACTCTGTCAGAATACCCTATAGCTAAACAACCTCTGTGGAAACATTAACTGCTCCTCTTTATTTTTCCTCTATAGAAGATATTGCAATTACATTCTACTTCTTGCTAGACAAACTAATAGCACCCAAAACAAGAGAGAAACTGTAGCTAGAGGTATATTTTTGATGATCTAAGTCACCGCCCAATCAGAATCTGTGAACCCAATCAAGTCAATATCCACCCCTCCATAATAGTGAATGCCATTAGTATAGGTGCCATGAACATAATGAATGATCCACTTAGTTGATTTCCAATGCAACTCATGTGGCTCTTGCATGAATCTAAACATGATCCCAAAATCATAAGATAAACGGTTGAGTGTGAGTCAAGTAAATCAAGCTCTACACCAAATTTTGATAAAGAGTACCATCAACCAAGGAGTAAAGAAATTAGAAACCAGCTTAACCCGGAAAGAAAATGAGTAGAAGAAGACTTGCAATCGGACATCGGCGAGCAAGAAAGTCAAGAGCATACTTAGGTTCTGTGAAATAAAAATTCTTGAGTCGATTGTGAAATTTGGATCCCAAGAAAGTAATGATGCGGACGTAAGTTAGTTATGGAAAACCTGTTGGCCAAGGTGATCTTCATAGAATCAATGATAGAGGAAGAGTTGCCTGTGATCAAAAATTCATCAACATAGAGACAAAGAATGAGTATGGAATCATCTTGCCATAGAATATAAACATTTGGATCGAGTGACACCTAGTAAAACCTGATGTAAGTAAAAGGAGTCCATCTTGGCATACCAAGCATGAGGGGCTTGTTTATGGCCATAAAGAGACTTCTTTAACTTACAAACAAGGGAGGGATCATGGACATAACCCGAAGGTTGTTCCATGTAGATCTCTTCCTCTAGGTCACCATGAATTAAGACACTCTTAATGTCCATTTGATGGACTTTCCATCTATTTATTGTGGCAATGGAAAGGGTCAGTTGAATAGAAGTCATATTTGTAATCGGAGAAAAGGTTTTAGTATAATCAACCCCAACTATCTGGGAGAAACCCTTAGATACTAATCGCACTTTAAAATTATCGACGTCTCTATCTACTCCATACTTTGTTCGAAACACCCACTTACACTGAATGATTTTTCTTTCTTTTGAAAGAGGGGTGAGATCCCAAGTATTGTTCTTCATGAGAGAGGAATACTCCTCATCCATGGAAAAATCCCACTTAGGAATACCAGAAGCCTCCTAGAAATACTATGGATTAGAGGTAGAGGTGAAGAAAGAGTGGGGTCCAATGAAATATGAGTGAGTACATCTCATATCTAAAGTATCTCCAACTAAATTTCTAGCACTTTGTAAAGTTTTCCTAGCCCAAAGAGGACCAGGAGGATTAGGCTCTGAGTTAAAAGATTCACCACTCGAGTGGGAAGGGACATAGTCCTTGTCATCACTACTATCAGAATCAGAAGACTTAAGGGTGTGATGGTCACGAGGATCAAGAAGAGGAGCATGCTTAATAACATCATCATCGATGAGTCGAATCCGAATCAACATGCTGAAATACCTCAATAGGTAGATAAGTAGAAGTCAAAGAAGACTCATCGAAATTAACACTTCTCTCAATATAAATCTCATGGGAATTAGGATTATACAATCGATATCCCTTCACACCATCAATATACCCTACAAAGATACAAGGTTTGTATTGTGGTTCCAATGCCTTGCATTTCTTCTTGGGAATCGAGCCATAGCCTTAGATTGAAAGAATCGAAAGTGCTCAACATCACGCTTGCGCCCAAACCAGGATTCAAAGGGTGTCATCCTCTTACTATCTTATGTGTAACATGGTATTGAATATAATTAGCACAATTCTTTGCTTCAGCCCAATCTGTGGAGGAAGAGACTTTGAGTGAATCATACAAGTGGCCATCTCCTTAATTTGTATGGTTCTTTATTTTTGCTACTCCATATTCTATAAAGGGCTATAAACAACTGTATGCTGCAAGGAGATCCCTTTAGAAGTACTAAAATCCATAAACATATTTTTTACATATTCACCTCCATTTTCAGTTCAAAGAACCTTAATAGATCATTACGCCTATTTCTCAAAGAAGAGCTTTAAAGTCTTGAAAATGTTCAAAGACTCAGACTTACGCTTAAGAAAATATACCCAAGTATATCGTGAATAGTCATCAATTAAGGTCATCACATAAAGAGCTATAGTAAATGAAGGAGATGGAAATGGACCAAAAATATCGTTGTGAACAAGATCCAAAGGATGAGTAGCTCTCCAAGATTTTCCTTTGTCAAATTTCTTTCCAGGATGCTTTCCAAGGGTATAACCCTCATAAAGACCCTTATAAAACTTGACATGGGGTAACCTGTTGACCATTTCATTTTGGCTCAATTGTTCAAGGTAGTGATAGTTTAGATTTTTGAAATGCTCATGTCATAGCTTACTAACCTCATTTGTATGAGTGAGCAAGGAAGTGGACGTAGAATTAGAAGTAAAGTGGGAAAAGGCATACAACCTTAAACGGTGATCCACCTTTCACTCAGCCACTTTGTAGTTTCATCGTAATCTCAAGAATAATCACTGAGTTAGGACCAAATTCCACTCACATTCCTTCACCAAGGTGAGTAATTTGGTAAACTGATAGGAGATTGGTAGAGAGATCAGGAACACTCAACACTTGGTTGAATGTGTTTCACCTAATTCTAGAACTCTTTTTCGAATGTTGACGAAAAAAATAAGGGTAATGGGCTAGGAGGAATACCTGTTGAGATGTTGGTTGATAGGTAATGGTGCGCGTATGAATTCTGAATCCACAGCTGATTGTGAGAGCTTCCATTTTTCTTAGAGGAACTACCTGAAATGGAACACAAGACCACCAAATAAAAGTTAAACAATATATGCAGTGGACTGCCTAGCATGTGCTAGATCCGGGAAGTGTGATACTTCCTAGATGGCTATCAATCCACTTGTTTAAAACAACTTAATGCTGATAATAAAGTAAATCCTACTGTAGTTAAAATGATTTAGGTATCTCATTCGTCTATAATAAGAAAATTCGTTCAAAACAGGCTAGGCTATGATTGAATCTGAAGGTCAAGGTCACTGTCAAGGTATTGGTATTGGTCAGGGTAAGGTTCTAGGTGGTTTTAGGTATTTGGTGGAGGTTTTAGGCTCTGATCTAGGTTTCTGGTAAAACACACAGAGACCGACGTTAGTTTGGTGTGACCGATGATCGAGTTAGGCTAACCAATGATCGGTATTGTGGGTAACCGGTGTTGGTATGGTCGAGGTATAGGAAGCTCAATAAAACTCAGTTGGTTTATAGATATGAGATTAGATGAAGATGAGAGGGTAATGGCAAGATTTTTATGGATCCTAGATATGCACGGGAATGATTAAGATCTAGGTATGGGCGGTGCAATAGTGTGGGTAAAGAGATGGTCAAGTTTGCATAGAGATAAAATGTTGGGGAAGGGAATGAGAAAAAAATAACAATAGAAGTGAAAGGATCTACTAAAATGATAAGGAACCAATGTAGGTTAACAAAAGTTACTATTTATGCGATCTTGATCCCCACTGGTTGGTAATGGTGGGTGATCAAATGAACTTGGTGTAGTACGGGTGCTTCCCATATACTCCCGTGAAGGCAAGTGGCTATGTGATTGCTTCAAGTCATCTTGGCTATGGATGTTACGATGCTTGTACGGATGATGGTTCGCTTTACATGCAGCTCTGGTTTCGTCACTTGTTCTCGAAGATGTCTCCATATCTCGAAATGTGCCAACCTCGAAATAATGTTTTTGGGGGTTAATGGTAACCGATGGCGGTTCTAGATTAACCGGAGTGCTTTAGGGTAATCGCGTCGGTTAGGGCGGGATTTCCTAGGTTTACTAAACTAGGTAGATCCCCTTGATTTGCTGGGATCACATTTTGTTTACTCCACGGATTAGCATGGAAGCCTCCTTCTAACGAGTGGGAAAGTGGTTAGAGGGAATGTAGGCATTGAAATTTAGGGTTTGGGTAGGTCTTATTTAGTTATGGTAACTTACTAAGAAAAGGTCTTAGGGTGAGGTAGCTTGATGAGGTGTCTAGGTGAGGTGGATATGTGGGCATTATCCCAATTAGAATATTTAAATAATAAATATGGTGAGGATAATGAATTAATTTAATTAAATTAATATTAGAGTGGGGTGAAGAGGGCCATGGCTAGGTGGATGTGCTCAAGGTGTTTATTTGACAAAGGACCAAAGGGGAGTGTGACCTAATTTTAGTGTCTACATTTTACCCCCTTTTGTTGCGTAGCTTGTATTGGTAAGTTTACGGCCGACAAAAATAAGATGTGGTTGCCCCATGTGTGGGTAAAGGTGATTCCCCTCAAACCAGAGGGAACCTGACAAGGTAGAAGGTAGAAGCGGTGAGTGGTTTGATGAAAAGGTGAATGTGATGAAGAGGAAGGTGGGTAATGGGGAAAAAAGGGAAAAGTTCTACTCAGGTAATCTAGGTAATGGGTCAGGGTCAAATGTAGTAACAATCAAACACACACACACATATAAACTACAACACACTACCAAGTTGAAGAGAAGGCAAAATCTACATTGTCTAAGGTCGATAGTTTTATCTAAACAAGGTTGCAGTGATTCCAATTTCCAAGGTATAGGATATGGTTAGGAAACATGACACAAGTTAGGTGCAGGAACATTTAGGTATGTTCCGGTACACCAAGGGTTGGGTCAGGATAAATGGTCACAATAAGAGGCAAGGTAAGGTCATTAGGTCAATCAACACAGGTAACATTGCCGCAAGGTATAGTGAACACATGAGGTCAAAGGTCACTAGCGATGTTCCAGGTCCAAGAATCTAGGTCATGGCATGGGTAGGGCTGAGGTATGGGTAAAATAATGAGTCCCCAAATGAGGACGAGGTTAGGTAGTAAATGATGAGGTCAGGAGGGTGAGGTGAATGGTCAGGGTAAGTGTTGGGTGAGGGAAAAAAAGAGTGACAGGTAGGGTAATAGGGAAAAATTATGGGAAATGTGGAAGAGAGGGTGACTGATGCCGGTCAAGGGTAACCAATGCTGGTATAGGGTAACTAACCATGGTAAGGTAGGGCACGTGGTGAGTGAAGTTGAAACCGGTGTCGATTAGGTCGGGGATGTTATAAAAATGAAAAATCCATGATTTTTGTAAATCATTTGTCTTCTTACGAATTGGGAAAACAATATGAGAGAGAAGAAAATTTGGAAAGTGTCGAGTGGAATGGAAAGCTAAGTTGGTGAGCCAACAATGAGTGATTGGTAGTTGAGAGGCTGGTCCATGGGATCCAATTGAGTGATGTGATTGATTGGAGGCACGGTTAGCGATTGGTGATGGTGGAGGCTCGAGAGGGATCAGGTGGGCCACCGGTGTAGCGGCCAGACATGCCACCACGGTGATGACAACATGATGAGGTAAGGATCAAACCCATGTTGTGTTTTGTGAGGTAGATTAGGTGAGAGGTCGGGTGGGGAAAATTTGGGTTTTATTTTGTTGTTTGTTTTTTGGGGGCGAAATAAAATTTGAAATGTTGGAGGGTGAATTGGGTAGAATAGGAGTGGGTAGAGAGGTAAGTGGGTGAATACGAGGTAGGATGGGGTTAAGGGAAAGTGTAGGTGAGTATGGGTGGGTAGAAGGGTCAGGAGAGGGTAGGATTTTAGGGGTCATAGTTTTCACCGTGATAGTGACGGTGTCGATCTGGGCTAGCCGACATCAATAGGGTCAACCGGTATCGATCCACAAAATAGGTGACCGATCTTTGGTTTAGGGGTGATCTGGGGTCGGTTAGAGATAACCGACACTAGTCAGATTTTAGAGAAAAAGGGGTCAAAAAGGGTTTGAGGTCGAGTGGGTGAGATAGGGAAGGGTAGAATAGGGTGTGTTGGTGAAAAACCTAGTGTAGATAGGGGGTAAAATGGGTATGGGGAAATGACAGTGGTTGAGGGTGGGGGTGGATAGAGAAAATGTGATAGGAAGGTAGGTTGGGAAGACAGAAAGAGGTGAGATAGTGGGTATAGGTGAGGTGTCGTGGGTGAGTATGGGTATGATGAAGGTAGATTAATTTGATGTTTGTATTGGATGTAGGGGAGAGATCAGCTATAGATGAGAGACAGGGTGCCACCCCTACTCTTGAGAGTGTGAGGCGCGATGTGATTAAGGAGTGGCAGCATGTGGAGGAGGTGGGTCTGATTGGGGTCTAATGCTATCGGCATATAGTCCTGGCGATTGAGTCGATGGTCACTCTCATCAATAGATGGGATTCAACAACCAACACGTTCCACCTACCGATGGGTGAGATGATAGTCACCCTGGAGGACATGTTTAGGATCCTGCGGTTACCGATACTAGGGACATAGGTGTAATCAATATCCTCTGAGGCCTCGGAGGAGTTGATCTTGCAGTGTTCGAGGAGGGACAGGCAAACATGACATTCCATAGTACCAATCTGAATTACAGAGGGATGTACCTAGCCTATCCAGAGGAGACAAGGCTAGTAGTTCTACTGATAGAGGTAGTGTTATGATTCGCACTGCCAGATGTAGAGGGTGGGAGGATTACTTGCTCCCTAATGGGGGTGTTACATGACATGGTGTTGGATTGGACCTGTGTTTCCTAGGTGCAAGCATTCCTTATGCAGCTATATAGAGAGTTGTGGGCATATGGGTGGCTACATAGGTTTAGCTAATGTTGTACCTTTTTACTACATTACTGAGCCTATGAGCACATAGTTTGTGTGTGCCTAGTGGGTATGCCCTAAGAAGATGCATTTCTATCGAGATTAGTGCGGGTGGGGTATAGGTGATGGGTACCCGTGATTGGAGAGTGACGATTAGATAGGGCTACACATGATGTAGCATACTACAGGCAGCTATTGGAGGGATTGTCTAGAGTGGACATCATATGGAGACCGTATGTGGGTTATCCCTCATACAGGTGGATGCATGATGAGCTAGATGGCCTTCAACTGCTTGAGATGGATAGTGGGGTGTCGTGCCGGGGAGCACGAGATGATCCCAGTTAATAGGGTTAGACGATAGTTTGGAATGCTACAGACATACCTCCACCCTTCCTACAGTATAGGAGAGATGACATTGAGAGGCCATTACCTCTACCACACCCAACCATACCTATTTTGTAGGAGTAGGTTATAGACAAGTGGATTGATGATGCTGGTGATGCATGACATGACTATAAACAGTGGTGGGCGGCTCATTTATGAGTAGTACCATCTAGACCGAGATAATCAGATTTATCCATGATCACGGTATAGAGAGATGCCCTATAGGGGTAAGTGGTGACCCTAATTACCCAATTGCGTATGGTGTAGGGGTAGTTAGCCAGTTCAAAGGTGGAGGTGACCAAGTTACATGCACAAGTGGCTAGTCTTTAGGCCTAGATGGCCCAAGGTGGGATGGATATGGAGATGATGATGATGGTTAGGTGGCTTCCCTACAGGCATAGGTTACTGAGTTTGCAGGCCGATTAGCCATGGCACATGCATAGATTGGGGCTTTATAGGCCCAGATACAGGCACAGGGGTAGGGGCCGATGGCACCACCACAAGAACCGGGATAGGGTCCCAGTTTATAGGAAGGGGTGGGATAGGGTCCCACAAGACAGGTATAGGGTCAGAGGCCGATGGGGCCACCACAAATAGTACCTGTATCTAGATTATGGGAGGTGAGAGATGAGGCCCAGTATTACCAGGACCAGCTGATGGTGGCAGGGATAGATTGTCTATCGTATGCCAAGTACAGGGCACAACAGGCCTCTAGCAAGAGGACCAGATCATGCACCCATAGCGTGGAGAGCACAGAGGGCAATCTAGCCCCGAGACATGGTCAGGGTGAGGCCACTAGTTCATGGAGGCTAGTTCCAGTTGATTTACCAGTAGGGACCCAACCACCACCTATGATGGGTGGGGAGATGTTAGCGAGTCACGAGGCGATTGGGGTGAGGAGGCAAATGGGACAGTGAGATAGACATGGAGGATGTCCGCCATGATGATGTCTGATATATGGCCCTCGATTTTGATGAAATTTCGATTTTTGACATATACTCACCTATGTGCCAAAGATGGTGAGGTTGTATATGAGAGATTTTGAGAGATGTATATTATTTTGATATCAGTGTATATTGGATGGATACACACCTATTTTTATGATGAGATGGATGACATTCTGATGATGTACTTTGATGTTGATAGACTGTGATGGTTTATGCATATATGGACTTATGGTAGGTGTGTTAGGCATGGTTGAGTCAGGTTATAGGCATGGTTGATTCAGGTCATAGACATGGTTTTGGTTTAGGTCTATTAGGTGTGGGGTTGAGTTTAAATTGGTTGAGGTTGTGAGTCATTAATTTGTGCAATGAATGATGATATGGGTCATGTTTAAGATGTTTTATAATATATGCATGATGATGGTAAAGAAATGGTAGGCATAATTAATGTATGTTGTGATGATGATAAAAATGTTAAGCAACTTGTTGTTTGTTTGGTTTAACATCCAATTTGTGATTTAAAAGGGAAACTAAGTAGGGTAGAATGTGATTTAGGAAGATAAAAGATGAATTGGTTAGGGTAGAGAGTGGCTGAGCTAACCTCCAAGGGCTCCATGCCCTCGCACACTGCCTACATAGTCCCATGAGCAAAAAGGGACCTCGGGCCGATGTAGTTCTACCATAAGCTAGGGAAGAATATGAGGAGATATGAGAATGAGATGATAGGTCCTAGGCATGATTTGGGTGTAGGTCTATTAGGTGTGGATGAGTTGTGGGTAACTTGGTATAGGTGATTTCAATTATGGTAGAAGAAGAAGATTACCCCAAGGTAAGTGTCGAGGACTAAGTCCCTGTATAAGATAATCAATACGTAATAAAGAAGGGTAAAAGATAAGAGGGAGTAAGAAAGCTACATGATTGGTTAGGATCATGAGGGCTTTTAATGAGCTACATGATTGGTTAGGATCATACATTGAGTAGGTCATACCTTGGAGGAGGTGATGAATGTAAGGCCCTAAAGACATTGCATGATTGATTATTCTAAGAGTGAAAGGTAGTCACATGATCACAAAATGTCATTGTTTCCAAGAGGTCCCTTAAGGCCATAGGAAATGGGAGTGCAAATGTTGAGAGGGGTGAAAGGTGGTTAATTTTTATATGGTATGAAGTAGCATGCTCTTTGGGCAAAGATCTAAGGTCATAATGGGTAATTCCATGATTTAAGAGAAAAAGGATTACACACACTGCGTTGAATAGATATTGCATGATAAGATGGAGAGAGAAAAATAGCATTGAAGCGTGGCGGATTGGGGCTGAGTATTGTTTATACCAAAGGTCACTCAAGTCAGTGGTGACGGTTCGATGATTAAATATCATGAGCTAAATAAGAGGGTGATTGGATTCATTATGAAGTTTGATACATTTTAAAGGTAAAGGCGCGTTGTCCATTACGGGAAGATGGTGAAAAATATTTTAGAATCGAAAGCATAGTGAGGGGCGAGAGGGAGAATAATCTCATAGCATAGATCGAGAGAAAGGGTGATTGGCGAATACTAGTGTGGTATTTGAGAAGCCAAATAGGCTATGGTATCTACAAATTTGTTGGTTAAATGTGGGATAGTTTGAAGGGCATAACTAATGTTTTCTTTTTGAAGGTGGTCAAAAGTATGTCTACGAGATGTTTTTACTTTTGAAGTATCTCATTCACGACATTGGTATATACCATTGTCCTAGTTTATGACCAATTGAGAATCACCAAAGATCTTTGATTGATTTGACATCAAACGGCATGAGAAAAGGGCAGCTTGGAGACCTAATATGAGTGCTTTGTATTTGACAATATTGTTTTGTACAATCAAAATCAAGTTTGAAAGACAAAGGCATGGGTTCATCATCAAGAGGAATGAGGATAACACCAGCCCCACCCCCACTAACACTTTATAAACATCGAGGTAAATGGAGAGAGAAGAGTGTCATTTGGAAAGTGGGTTCGATCTCAGGAAAGGGTATTGGATTCATTAATTGATTCATTTGGAAAGTCAAAATTAGAAGGTTGATTCTGGAAATATGTGCATTGGCCAATTGGTCAGCAATAGCTTGGCCCTTGATGGACTTTTGATGAATGAATTCAAGGTTGAGGTTGGGCCAAGAGGAATGAAAGCATAAGCCAACATGCGGCACGTTGATTTTGGTAGGGTTTGGCATACATGAAGTGTAAGGGGTCGGTTATGGTCACAACATAGGTTTTTGGTTGAGTAGGTAATGGTGGATTTTGTGGTGATGAAAACTAAGGCTAAGAAAAGTTTTTGGGATGGGTGTATCAGGTTTTGTAGTCCAACCAGTACAGATTTATGTAATAAGCTGCCTACTCCTATGTTGTTCATCGTGATGAGTGAGCATGGCCCCAAAGAGTGATCGGTAGTTGAAATGTATAGGTATACGGGTTGATCATTTATAGGTGGAATTAGTATGGGGGTTGAATAAGGTATTTTGTTAAGGCCTTAAAATATTTGTGGCAATTATCATCCCATTTAAAGGAGACATCCTTCTTGAGTAGATGATGAAATGGTTGACACCGATCAAACAATTGTGAAATGAAACAACGAATAGACTGCAACTTACCTTGTAAGCTACGGATTTGCCTAAGGTTAGTGGGCGGAGGAATTTCAAGAATGGCCTTGATGTCAGCAGGGTCAACTTCTATACCATGTAAGGAGATGATAAATCCTAGGAGCTTTCCTAAGAGAACCATGAAGACACACTTCTTGGGCTGAAGGTGAATGCAATATTTAATAAGGTGGTCAAAGATGGTTTTTAGGATGGTGAGGTGCTCAGAGCGGTGTTTAGATTTGGAAAGGAGGTTGTCGACGTAATCTTCCAATATACGATGCATGATGTCATGGAAGATATAATTCATAGCCTCATTGATATGTGGCACCAAGCATTTTTAAGGCCAAAACGAATGACTCGATATCGAAGGTCCCCGAGGGTGATGAATGTGGTTTTGTGATGATCCTATGGGGAAAGTAAGATTTGGTTATAACTTGATAATCTATCCATGAGTGATAGCATCTCATGACCAGTGGTATGGTCAACCAGATGGTCAATACCAAGTAGAGGAAAGTCATCTTTTGGGAAAGCTAGGTTGAGGTCATGAAAATTTGTGTAAATGTGGAGTCCCCCTATCACCTTAGTGATAGGGACAATGTAATAAATCCAATGAGGATAATCAATGGGTAATATGAAGGAAATAGAAAGAAGGGGCTGAATTTCTTCTTTGATAATAAGGGCAATGCGAGGGTGCATTTTGCAAGGGATCGGTGATTGGTATGTGAGTAGCTTGAATAGATGATATGTTGAAGTTTGATGCGAGTTAGAGCTAACGGATTTGGAGGTGATCGTTTGACCGTGGAGGTTTTGATAGTGGTAGGAATGGAGGAGGGATGTGCGGTTTAGGTAGTGGTTGTATTATTAAGTGGAGGTAGATGCCTTAATGGGTATGAGCATGTCATTGGGTCAAGTAAAGCATGTTGCAAGTTTTAAAAGTTGAAGGATCAGCTATAATAGTATAGGTGTGTCCTTCATGCTCAAACTTTACATAGCGATGCAAAGTGGAAGGAACGCAACCCATGACATGAATCCAGTGGTGCTAAGTAATAGGCTATATTAGAATTTTCCTCCAAGATGTAAAATAACTTTGGAATAGTCCGGGGTCCCACGTGAATGTGGAGGAGGATGACAAAGTGCCTAGTGTAGAGGTGATAGAGTCATTGAATGAACACAACATGACATGATGTTTATGCATGTAATTGTCGGTATTCACATTTGAGAGAATGCATGGGATGAAATGATATTAATTTTTGTGCCCCCATCGATCATCACACATCATACACATATATCATCGATGTGGACAGAGATGAAGAGAGTTGGAGTGCAGGTCATTAGTTTAGTGCGGTGTGATATTTTCCTCCGAGAAGCTAAGGGAGGCTACTTGGCGAGTAGTTTGAGGTATGGATAAAGGTGGAAATTTGGTGAGAGAGGCTATATGATGGGCTGCGATAATGGAGGCCACGGGCGTAGAGTCATTGTGTAAAACCTCAATAGATTACAGGACCTCCATGAGAGCTTGATGATGGGATTCCAAGGTTTGGATGAGGTCATATAAGGAAAGTTGGAGGGGGATTGGTATAGTTGTTTGAGCATTGCACGATGTGTGACCCAATTAAAAATAGGATACTTGGGGATGCAGATAGTGATTTTAGGTGTTGGTGTAGATGGTATGTTGGGTATGGGGTTAGTTAGTGAGTTAGTTGCCTTTTCCTTGCCTTTGTCATTCTGAGCATGGGTAGAAACATGGATCATGTTGATCTGAGGTGGGGAGGTAGGCGAGGTAGGTGATCCATGAAAGGTATGGCAACACGAAGGGTAAAAGTCCAATAGCGGGAAGGATCTTTATGGGATGAGCTGGGCACATCGACATTTGGGTGGAGGTTTGGCAAGGTCATTAATGCAAACCATGTTAATTTCAAATCTCAAAGGTGGTTCTAGGAGCTGTGGGGGCAAAGGTCTAGGTCATTGAGTAGGAAGTGAGGGAAGAGTTGTGGGAATGGGTGTTGGTGAAATGGGGTCCTCATCAAGAAGGTCATCATCATCAAAGTTTTCTTTAGGAGGACACAACTGGATAAGAACATTTTTCAAATCCTTGCAATTCTCCACATCGTGTCCTGACACATGATGGTAGGCACAAATTTTAGTGTCATCAAACCCCTTTGGCTTGGGTTTGAGAGAGTCATAAGGTCTGAGAGGTGGTAATGTGATGACATAAGTCTCAAGGAGGTTGGTTAAGATTTTGGCATAGGACCTTGCTAGTGGGTTGCAATGGGAAGTGAAAGTGGGTTTGGGTGTAGGTGTGGCTGATTGTTAAGGAACGGTCTTTACAGGAGGGGGAGGTGGTTGAACTATGGTTTTGGGTGCTGGCGTGGTCTTGGGTGTTGGTCATATTTGTTTGGGTAGGGGTATGGTAGATGAACTGGAAGGAGGGTGTATGGTTGTTTTGAATACCTTATTAGAGGGTAGTAGATATTTGTCTTTGGGCTACACCTTCTTGGGTAAAGGTGATACAAGAACATGATATCTAGAGGGAAAGGTGGATGGTGGAAGAGGGCACGTTACCCATGGGGATAATAGAGGTGTTGTGAAGGTAGATGATGTAGGTCGTATCTAGAGGTGTGAGGGAAAGAGATTGAATTTTCATGGGTAGTGAAGAAGTAACCGATTGTATTGGAGGAATGGGTGGTAAAGATGCTAAAGGTTCGGGTGTAAGTCGTGGTGGGTGCTTGGGTATGTTTAAGGTTTGCAATGGTGGAATGGGCTGCTACATTTTTAGTTTACCAATGGGTGGAGGTTTCTTAACCGTGTTGGGAGGTTGAGGTCCTAAGATGGACGGAAGGGGTGAAGGTGATGAAGGTGTGATTGACATAGTTGGGGTATGAGTTCTATGGGCTTGGTTCTTCTATTTGGGTGCTAGAGTAGGTTTGGTGTTGACTTTGGAAGATGTAGCTAAATCTAATTTGATAGGTCAATGAATAAGGCTAATGGTTGGGGTGACCCCTAAGGTGTTAATAGGTTTAGTCGAGGAAGATAATGTAGGTGTGGGTTTGGATTTAGGTGTATGTTGGGTTATGGGTAAGGGTGTGTGTTGAACTATGATGGGTGTCATGGAAGAAGTTTTGATAGAGGTGGTTGTGCTTGGTTTGATTGGTCGAAATATTTTTGGGTAGATAGTGGAAGTGTTAGCAAGTGACATCTTCATTCACGTAGAGATAGGAAGCAGAAGACATCCCCAAAGTAAATCTCTATCCACATAATCTAAGTGATCGGTTAAACGCGAGAATGACACATATCTAGGTGAGGTTGATGAGGACCTAAGGGAAATTCCCATAAAATTTGTCTTAGAGACGGGGAATTTCCTAGATTTAGCTTCCGTGGGTAAGAGAGCCAAAATTAGGTCAACAGGATCTTGGGTAGCTGATGGAGAATGATTACCTAGAGGAAAAGGCATTTCTACTGGATCTTTGATGGGTGGAGGAGCTGATGGGTGCTCTTCTGTAGGTGGGGGAGATGATGGATGCTCCTCTGTGGGTGGAGAAGATGGTGGGTGCTCCTCTATGGGTGGAGAAGATGGAGGGTGCTCCTCTGTGGGTGGAGAAGATAAACAAGTATCCTCCATGGACTGAAGAAGTATTGTGGGTGATGGTTCTCTAGGTGGAGAAGCCAAAGGTGAAATAGCCTTGATATTAGTAGAAGGATCCTCCATGGTGAGGAAGGATGTGAAGGATGCTCCTCTGTAGGTGGAGGAGATGAAAGGTGTTCCTCTATGAGTGGAGGGATAGGTAAAGTGGGTTCAAGCGTAGGTGGAGGACTTCAGGATATGATTTCCTCGATGGAAGGAATATGAGGTAATTGGGAAGTGACGGGTGCATCGCTGAAAATAGCATGGTCCTCATGGGTATGACTATCATGAGTTGAGGTCTCTATTATTTGATCAAAAGAAGTGGCATGATTAGGAAAGGGTTTCTTAAAGATGTGTACATTTTTATTGGCGGTGTGTTAGGATTATCCACGATTAACTCACCTTTCTCGAGAATTTCTTGGAAAATGTTTTTGAAAGTGATGCAATTTTCATCACTATGACCCTTTACTCGATGATAGTTGTAGAAGTCATGTTCTTTATACCATGCAGGTGTGGGGCGAGTAGGGTCAAAACTAGTGTGTGGTTTCACAAGAGGAAGGGTGATGGCCCCATCTTTGATGAGCTTCTCCAAGATAGAAGAATAAGGTTCCCCAATTGGGGTATATTTCCGTTGTTCTGTCGAATTGAAAAGTTTGAACGGGTGAGAGATTAGATGAGGGGCTAGCCTGATTTGATAGATGAGTTGGGCCGGCTTTGAGTACCACTGTGTTAGCAGTCCCCTTGGCCTTTGAATAATTGTTCTATGGTTTTGAAGAAGAAGAGGTATCATTCGACTTGAATGTCGAGTTCTTATTACGTAGTTGGATTTTATTCTCTTTGATAGCAGGAATCTCTAGCTTTCGTGCCATGGTGAATGCTTCATAGGTTTGAACCTACGGGGTTGGTGAGATATGCCTACCATAAGCTTTGTGTGGAGAGTTCAATGAGTTCAGTTTGTGGTAGTTGGAATGTGAGTTGAATGATCGGGATATGCCAACGAGCAACACAATCTGCGATAGATTCATCATTATCTTGACGCGTAGAGTATAGGTTAGTCATGGTAACACTCTTAATGATATTAATGGATAAGTTATCCAAAAAGGCTTAGGCTACCGATTAAATGAGAATATAGAGTGTCTAGGCAACCCAATATACTAATCTAACGCGGTCTAGTCGAGACATGGGAAAGGTCCTCAAGAGCAAAGCATCATCATGGGCGATCAGATAACACCCGTGTTTGAAAGACCACAAATGTTGTTGTGGGTCTTCTTTGCTATTGAAATGGTTGAATTTAGGCATTTCCCAATGCATGGGGTATGGATGGATAGGAATGGATGGATGTATAGGCTCATTACAAATCTCATCATAGGTGAGAGTGTTGTGGGAGCCAGAAACCGATGCCTCCAATGTCTGCATCTTTTCCATCATTAACTTAATTAGGTCATTGGTAGGTTGTGATGGATGGGTGCCTCTTGTAGTGTAAGAGGGTTGGTGTTGGGCATGTAACAAGGGTGGCATTCCAGTATATGGTGCTTCTTCGTATAGGTAGATTAAGAAGAAGGTAGTGAAATAGGGGTACATGCCTAGAGTGGATAATAGATGAAACAGGGAGGTCTGCTGATAGTACATATATGGAGGTGAAAGAGTTGTGGTGACCCCAAAGTGGCAATGGGGGCTAAGGATTGTGGAATGGAAAGGATGATGTTTTGAAAATGGGTAGGACTCACCAACACCTAGGGGTGGTTGTGTAGCTATGGGTATATGCGAGACAATAGGCATGGATGAGGTTGTGTTCTAGGTGGTTGGCGAAGGTATAGTGGATGTGGCGAGTGCAAGATGTGTATGAACATGGCATCATAGTGGGTATATGGCCTAGCTACAAAATGACCAGGGGTAACGTAGATACAGGTTATGACGGAGCCAAATGGGGCTAATGCGGGGAGTAGGAATGAGAGTCGAGGGGATAGATATGGGCATGTCATATATCAACTAACCCGAGGCATCTCGAGTGGACGAGTGGGAAAGGTAAAACTGCAAGGTGGCAAGATTTTGGTCAAGGAGTCATGTGAACTCCTCATCTCTGGTAGTGATAGAGACAGGTTGGGTAGGATCCATGGGTGATAAAATGGAAGGTGGTGAAGGGCTAGGTGGGAGTGGTTGACAACTAGTGTGGAATATGAGGGCATTCACTTGGCTTCGGGTCAGCACCATGTGAATAGGTATTGATCAAGTTGGACTATTTTATGTAAATGACACAAAAATACAAAGTAGAAAATAGGAGAAATAGGCGGTAGTAGGTGGATTAGGTACCAAATGTCAGCTAGAAAATGACACAAGCTGACGATTCGGTAAGGTTAAACCAACGCCGGTCACAGGTAACCATGGTTGGTCACTATGGAAAGTGGACAGTTGGTCAAAACAAGGTAAAAGGCCAATAATCTGCCAAGTATGCAAGATGCTAATGGGATTTACTAGTAAAGTGAATATGATGATAGTGATAGAGACTTTGAAAAGAAAAGAATGTGAATAGGTGTCCTTTTGGGTAGGTTGACCAAAAGAACTGTAACCAACACTGGTTAGGTAAAACGATGACGGTTAGAGGGTAACCAACGATGGTCACTAGATCGACACCAGTTACTATGAAATTGAGACAATGATGATGAAAATGTGGTTGTGAGTTAAAATTTGATGTGGAATCAAACCCATAATTCTGAGAATGATGAGAATATGGTCCAGACACACTCAAATGAAGCTGGAATACACCAACTATGATGAGGAGCGAGCAAAGGAAATAAGAAAATGAAGAGAAAAACCTCTCACCTCAAAATGCAAGCCAAGTAGAAACACTAAGAAAACACGATCCTTAGAGTGTCTTTTCTATTATGTTTCTTTAGCTTATGCTATTTAAAGACTGACTCATGAACCGTAGAATAGAGTTTTTGGTGAGGATTGCTTCTACAAAGAAGTAGATCTATAGGGAGATGTTTCAAATATGTTATGGTGGGGACGGGATTTTCTCGAAGTATGAATCGACAGAAATAGTGAGTTGGGTGCCCTTTGTGTCATGATAGTGTGATCACCTACAACTTATTCTAAGAAATATGTTGTTTAATAATGTCTATATTTTCAATTTTTGGTGTTTAGATATGACTTAGAGAGAGAGAAAGAGAAATAAAGTGCTTTCTATGATTCATTTGTCAACCATCAGCTGGGAATGACTTCCAGCGTATAGGTTGCCCTTAATTAATGTGAGCTAATGCAGAAAAGCAGAATGAAATGTAATGATTTTTAAACCCAAATCGAAATGTAGAATTTGATGCCACAAATAGATGAACAAGAGAAGGGATTCTCTTTCACTAATGCGATACTAATGAAAGGGAAGAAAAGTTTGTTTTAAGCACCAAAATACGATTGCTTTTAGACAATAGAAGAGAAGAAGATTCCAGGGGAGAAAGTTTAATGTAAGAAATTTTTAGAAAAGAAATAAACATACAATGTTTTCACCTAGAAATGAAAGAATGCAAAGAACCCTGAATGGGTCCCACCGGGCATGCCAAAATGTTTCACCTGATTCTAGAACACTTTTTCGAATATTGATGAAACAAATAAGGGTAATGGGATAGGAGGAATACCTGTTGAGATGTTGGTTGATAGGTAATGGTACACGTATGACTTCTAAATCCACAGCTGATCATGAGAGCTTCCTTTTTTCTTGGAGGAACTACCTGAAATGGAACACAAGACCACCAAATAAAATTTAAACAATATATGCAGTGGACTACCTAGCGTGTGCTAGATCCAGGAAGTGTGATACTTCCTAGACAGCTGTCAATCCATTGTTTAAAACAACTTAATGTTGATAATAAAGTAAATCCTATTGTAGTTAAAATGATTTAGGTATCTCATTCATCTACAATAATAAAATTCATTCACAACAGGCTAGGCTATGATTGAATATGAAGGTCAAGGTCACTATCAAGGTATTGGTATTGGTCAAGGTAAGGTTCTAGGCAGTTTAGGTATTTGGTGGAGGTTTTAGGCTCTGATCTGGGTTTCTGGTAAAAGACACAGAGACTGAAATTGGTTTGGTATGACCAGTATCGGTTTAGGCTAGACGGCAATGGTTCAGGTAACTAGCGTCGGTATGGTGGGAGTGCACAGAAACTCAATAAAACTCGGTTGGGTGATAGATCTGAGATTAGATGAAGATGAGATGGCAATGGTAAGATTCGTATGGATCCTAGATATGCACAAGAATGATTAAGATCCAAGTATGGGTAGTGCAATGGTGTGGGTAAAGAGATGGTCAAGTTTGCATGGAGATAAAATGGTGGGGAATGGAAATGAGAACAAAACTAACAACAAAAGTGAAAGGATCTGCTAAAATGATAAGGAACCAATGCAGGTTAACAAAACTTACTATTTGTATGAGCTTGATGCCTAGTTGGTAATGGTGGGTGATCAAATGAACTTGGTGTAGTGTTGGTGCTTCCCTAGATGCTCCCGTGAAGGTAGGTGGCTATGTGATTGCTTCAGGTACTAGCTATGGATGTTCTGATGCTTGTACAGATGTTGGTTCTACTTACATACAACTCTGGTTTTGTCACTTGTTCTTAGAAGATGTCTCTATCTCTCAAAAATGTGCCAACCTCAAAATAAGGTTATTTTGGGGTTAAATGGTAACCAAGAAGGCGGTTTTGGCTTAACCATCGCCGGTTTAGGGTAACATAGGCGTCGATTAGGTGGGATTTCCTAGGTTTACTAATGGGTAGATCCGTTGATTTTCTCGGGATCTTGTTTCATTTACTCCATGGATTAGCATGGAAGAATCCTTCCAATGGCGAGAATGTGATTAGAGGGAATGTAGGTATTTATTTTTAGGGTTTGGGTAGGTCTTAGTTAGTTATTGCAACTTACTAAGAATAGGTCTTATGGTGATGTGGCTTGATGAGGTGTCTAGGTGAGGTGGATATGTGGGCATTATCCCAATTAGAATATTTAAATAATAAATATGGTGAGGATAATGAATTAATTTAATTAAATTAATTAAATTAATATTAGAGTGGGGTGAAGGGGGAATGGCTAAGTGGATTTTTTCAAGGTGTTTATTTGACCAAAAGGGAGTGTGACCTAATTTTAGTGTCTATAGAATGTTCCCCATCCATCTCTCTTGATCCACTCCTAGAAATTGACACTATTGTGTCATTACCCATCATGATCTGGGACATACTGCAATGCTCGATGTTAGAGAACTTAGCATGCAAAGAAACCATGTGGTGCAAGGCACCGACATCTCTAATCCACGTCAATGAAGGAGAAACTTTGGCTACAAGGGCCTTTCCTTTCTTCTTATCAAATTTAGAATATTTTGTAGTAGAAGACTTGGCCTTCGGAGCATTTTGTTTGATACACTCAGGAACACCTATTTGATTTTTCTCAAGTAAATGAGTAAGGTGATCAATTTTTTTTCTCATACACATATGCTCTTTATGACCAGGATTCTTGCAATAGGAACACAAATACTTATCTTTATGTGCTCTAGGCTCAGAAGTGGAAGCGTTCATGTTAAATTTAGTTTTGGTCTTGGTTTCCTTCTTAGGTTGGTCCTTTCTTTTATTCTTCTTTTCAGTCTTATTTTCCTTACTAGTACTTACTACAAGGGCATGTGACTTGGACTTGAGAGATTCCATTTGAATGATTTTGTCCTATTTTCGAATGAGTTGGGAGCGAAAATCATCCAAAGGAGGGCATATTCCAATCCTTGCCCAAGGTACCTTTTATAGTGTAAAAGTTAACAAAAAGATAGAATATTCAGGACCTAACTTAGAGAGAATTGACAAGATCAGTTGAGAATATTTCTCCTCTACTTGAAACTCCTTTAATAATAATTTAGTGTGGACAAACTTCGAGAAGAATGATTGTAGGTTTTCAAAATCACTAGGATTTAACCCTAGTAGTTTGTTTTCCAACTCATGCACTTTAATGTCATCTCATTGTCCAAACATTCCATCGGCGTTTTCCACACGAGAATTAGATGTTTTCGACTCAATGTGGAAGAGAAAGTTAGGAGAAACAAACATGCAAAGAAAACCTAAAGATTCACAACTACGGTTTAACCACTTCAATTTTAGGGGTCATCATCATGTTCGGTCTCGGTTCCCATGGTGATGAAGAATAACCCTTTACCCCTTAGTTTCATAATTATTTTTGATCTTGATTCAAAGAAGTTGAAAGGCACAAGAAAAGGAATTTAAAGTGCATCCATAGTGAAAAGAGAGAAAGAATGCAGAAAAGAAACACAAGAATCACAACCATAGAGGACAATATAATAACCCTCCTACTTTCGGCACTTTATATTTTAGTGCATTGTATACAATCGGGTCCGAGCGTGAATCTTGAAATAGTTGGTAACTCACCTTATAATCAATGTAATAACGTGTAAGAGAGGAGACCACAATTGTGTTTCGTGGAGCGCAACAAAGTAATACCATATATAAGCACAACTTGGAAAAAACTAGGAAGGAGGCAAAATCAAATCTTGGTTGTGAGAAAAGGTGTCTCACATCACAATGGATACCCCCTTGCTGCAAATTGTGGTGGATGAACTCACTAGTCGCAAGTAATAATAAGGGTAAATACAGGTTTTAAATGAACTCGAGATGAGTCCAAATGATCTTCAGAATGTTGGAAAGGCATGTGGAAGACAAATAGGTTCTTAGAGTGTCACTGCACACTTGAGCACACGATTAGTAAAAAAATGACAATAACACCTAAAATTTATCATTTAGAAACGTCAGTTTAGCTAATTTTAGAGCTATTTGGAGTTTTTTTTTAAACGATAAAATAACGTTAATTTAAATTATTACTAATTGAAAGGGTAAATAAATTAGATTCTTAATTAATAGTAATAGATTTAATTATAATTAAATCTAATTAATTACAAAAAAATAATTACGATCTATTAAAAATATTAAATCCTAATTACAATTCAAATACTTTCCCTTAAAAGAAATTCTCACTTTGAAAAAAAAACTTACCATAAATGAATGAAATCCTGAGTTGGAGGCTTGTTTTAAATATTTTAAATGCCCACTTTAGAAAATCCCACAAAAAATGAAAATTTAAAAAACTTACTATAAAGGCACTTACCAAACTTTCCACACTTACCAAAAAAAGGCTCGAGAGGAAGCCGTTGGAGGTGGATCCAAGTTGGGTGGATTTCGGTGTCGGGAGGATCCAGAGATTTGTGGTTTGAAGCTCAAGGATGATGGGTAGTGATTGGAGAAGCTCTGTTGGAAGGTGGCCCAAGTGAGAGACAAAGGGCTTGGTCATGATGCTCAACACGTGGGCGAAGACCCCCAAAAGGAGCTTGGAGAAGGATTAGCAAGAGGTTAGAGGGAGAAATAATCGGGAGAGATTCGAGGGGTTGGGAAAGGAGTTTGGCACATGGGAAATGTGGGAGATAGGAAGAAGTAGAGAAGGAATCAGCTTAGTAAGGAGAAAACTAGAGATGAGGAAGGGGATAGCATGGATCTGTGAAACGTTTGTGAGTAGTGTGGTAGGAAACCATGCAGAGCGGGGGTAGAGAAGGGCTCAAAAGAGAGGATGATGTGGCTCGCGGGGTTTGAACTCACTAAAATGACTCACATTAGAACTCGAAGAGGATTGCTTAGATGATTTTGAAAGGAGCTCACAGAGGTGAGTTAAGGAGCTTGGTTATAGCTCGGTTTAGTGGAGAGAGCTCAGGAGAGAGCACAAAAACCAAAACTTTGAACTGAATTTTTTTACTTGAATCTCTGCAAAAAACACCATGCAAACACAGAAAAGACCAAAAAAATAGAAATCTAAAAAAAAATCAGTTTAATAAAAAACCAAAAAAAATGACCTCTTATTTTAACTGATCTACTATATTTAGTTGCAGTTAGCTAAATGTAGCTATAAAACCCCTGAAATCTTCAGTAATACCTACACATGCACGAAGAACATAGTAAAACCAAAACAACTTTCCAAGAATAACTTGTTAAAAACATTAGCAAGATTCCAAAATCTAATGATAAAAAAAAACTTACGAGAAGTAAAAAATAACGAAACCAAGAGTAATCGCAACTCAGATGACGAATGCATGTTTACTAGATCTCATCTCTGATACTATACAAGATTTTGTGAGAATTGTATCAAAAAGTGTGCACCACGATGAAGTTACACTATGAAGGAAACATAATAGCTCCAGCATAATCACAAGGAGGAATCGATCAATCAATGAAAGAACTTGCATAACAAAACAAAGCTTGCACATATAGAGAAAGACAATGGAGTGTCTTGGCATACTCATAAATGTCAAATGAAGGGATACATATAGGGTGTTGAGTAACCCTAGTGCATGACACACAAGCAAACCCTAAACCTAACCCATGTGAGATGACCCTCCATATGTGAGTGGAGGACACATAGGATCCCACACACCAACAACCATTAATCTTAAGTCTTTATTATGTTACACCAATGCTATGGAATAATCTACGACCTTATTTACCACTAGGCTTTGAATATCATGTGATAGACTTTGAACAACATATTGAACTCAACGGCCGTAATGTAATTTTTTTGGAATATGTGTATTTTGGAAAATCATTTAAATTAATCTTATCTTGGAATATTTGTTGTCTTGGAACATCAAACAAAGAAATTAAAAATCCACCCTAGCGGTCACTAGTCTTAGAAGGTAGTATTGTAACATCCAAATATAATAAAGGATCTTAGTTATTTTTTTAGTCGGGTCGTTACTAATTGTCCTATATGCAAGGAAACAAATATCCTAGTGGTCGTTAATCTCAAGTCTTTGTTATAATAATATTTGACATTAGTGGCCACTAGGCTTTAAATATCATGGTAGGATTCTGATAAATTAATATGGAAATCTAAATATAATAATGGTGCTTAGCTCAGTTTTTAGGTGAGCCGTCCTAGTTGTATCATATGTGAGTTAACTAGAATCTTAGCGATCGCTAGTCTTTGTTCTTGTTTGAAAAATGTATTCAGGAAATTCTTTAATATTTTTCTTTTCTTGGAATATTTGTTTCCTTATGTTGTCTTGTAATAGCTAGGCAATGTCATAAACATCTATCTTAGTAGCCTCTAGTCTTAGAATATGTTATTTTAGAATTTAAAAATTGTTACTTTATATTGGCTCATTTATCAAGTAAGTCATTACTAATTGTAAATGAAATATATGTTTGTAAATAGAATGATTAACATTTATATTTAATAATATTTACGAGTACATATAATGTGCTTACCTTTTACTAAACATAAAAAAATTATAAAGACATTACATTTAATTATTTCTACGTGGGAAAACAAATATAAAAAACTATATATATCAATGCGGAAATCAAGTGAGAATAGAATATTGAATAATTAGTCATGACTATTTCTTTCATATTAAAAAAATCATTAAAAGAAGTAAAAATGATTACCTAAACTATACATGAGAAAACTATTAGAATATACGACTCATGTTTTTCGCTAGAGATAGATGTCGATTGCTTACAGGAAAAATAAACAAAGGAAGAAGAATGAAAAATCAACAAAAAATTAACCAGAGATATAGAAAGAAGAAAAAAGGGAACCCTTTTAACATACATGAATACTTGAGCTACCGTTGAACATAAAACATGCATTTTTGATATGAATAAATATTTTTAAAGGGATTAAAAAATCTTCGGTCATGGACGGAAAAAATTGTGGTTTTAGAAAAAAAACGCATTTTGACAAGAAAATGAAATGGAACTGCAAAGGCTCCAAAGGGAAAGGTAGGGATGGATTATGGTACAAAACACAAAAACTAGGTGAATACAGAGTGGCTGCAAGTGCTTGCCATCAACTACAACACACATACAATAACATAGATGCTTTGGATAAATATTTGTTTTATTTGTATATGATATTTTGACGTGCTTGATAATGTCTATTAAAGCTCTGTATTCTCTAGAACACAATATCGAAGGATTCTATCTCGTAACTTATTTTGCTTATCTCTTTTGATTATGTCATTTGTGGGCCTCTTGATCTGCACTTACACCCATTATGTATCCATAATCACTATTTTTGTCTTGTTTGTGCACCCCCAAACACGATTATGATCATTGCCTCACTTACCGTTCAAAAAAATTATAGGAATCAAGCACTCAGACTAATAAATTAGTGCATGTGTGTGTTGTATTATGATTTCAAGAGCTTCTTTTATGCGATTACAAAATAAAAAAGAAACCCTAATATATATTTCTTTGGTTTATTTAGTTTTTTCCAAATGCATTCAATGAAAGAAATTACAGAAAACTGAAAAAAGTGGGAATATGAAATTTCTAAATTTGAATTTCCACTTCTTAAAGTGAAAGTGTGGGATTTTGATATTTCAAATATTGGCATTTATTGCGGGGGATTTCACATATCGTACTTTGAATTCACCCATCATTAATATTTGCATTTAATTTGGGGCATATTGTGGGATACGGGAAATCAAATTGATTAATTTTACCTACTTTAGAAATAAGTGGGACATCGACACAAGTTTCTTGGTGAACTCTCGGGAAAATGAAAAATATTAATTTAAGCATAATAAAAAAACCATTTAGAAAATAGAAATGAACATTAGAAAACAAAAAAATCAATTTTTAATAGAGTGATATACGCCTCGTTAATTATTAATTTTTATCGAGTGCGACTTCGATATTTTAAAATATAATGCACGTTAATTCGAGGGATAGCATGGGATACAAGGAAATGAAATTTATTAATTTTACCTACTTTATAAACAAGTGGGACAATGACAAAATTTTCTTTGTGGACTCACAGAAAATGACAATTATTAATTTCAGCATAATAAAAAACCATTTAGAAAACAGAAGTGAACATTAGGAAACAAAAAAATTAAATTTTAAGAGAGCGATATACGCCTCGTTAATTATTAATTTTTATCTACTGTAAATTTGATATTTTATAAATATAATTCGTGTTAATTTGGGGAATAGTGTGGGATATAGGAAATAAATTTATTAATACTACCTACTTTAGAAACTGGTGGGACAACGTCAAAAGTTTCTTTGTGAACTTGCGGGAAAATGAAAAATATTAATTTAAGCATAATAAAAAACCATTTAGAAAATAGAAGTGAACATTAGGAAACAAAAATTTAAATTTTAAGAGAGTGATATACACCTCGTTTATTATTAATTTTTATCGAGTGCGAATTTGATATTTTTTAGCTATCGTCCACGTTAATTAAAAAAAAATCCAATAAAATGTGGCATCTTGCAAGTTTGAACTAGTTAATTACACAATTATATAATTGACACATTTATTAAGAAATTTTTAATTAGTGATAGAATTAAAAATACTTTTCACCTATAAATACGCACTATCAAGTTGAACGGTAATCCATTACATGTTGACATGTGGCATGAAATTTCTAATATATCTCGTGATCGTCTATATTTTGAAGTTATTTATGCTTTAATCTAGAAAAACTAAAAAAATATGCTTCACCATATTTTGAGAGTACCTTATAGATAGGAAAGAAAATAGCGACCGCTAAGCTCCATTAGAATGATATTTTTGCAACACCAAATTCAAAATAATAAATACTTAGATTTTATAAGGGATCAGGGTATTCTATTCAGCACATGTTAATGAACAACTTAGCATGTCATATATTGTCTGTCTATTTGTTGAGAAGAAGCCTAGTATTCACTAGCCTCTACAAGTCCTAGGTTTCATTTCCAGCAATGCAAATAAATATCTCTATAGTTTTCGATCACTAGTATTTTCATTAACTATAATATTATCGTGTTGACTATAAATTCATTCCACAACCAAGTGTGGCACTACATACCATTGAAAGATATCTTAACTTCTATATTACTCATAATTTTTTATGTCTAATACATATTTTATATCAGTTCATATCAAGTAAAATACTTAGCGACCACTAAGCTCCATTACTTGAACAAGATCAATCAAACAGTACATGTGAAAGAAAATTCTTAGTGACCACTAAACGTAAATAATTACCGAAATGAATGATTATGCGGAAAATGGGCTAAACAATTTCTTGATAACATAGATGTTTTATGAACAAATTATAGTAATAAATATTAGTGCTCGCTAGACATTTTCTATAATATATTTTAATGACATATATGTGAGTTATGGACATTTTTTTACTATTGAAAGCAATGGAGGTCTTTGTATAGTCGAGGAAGAAAGATGATTACTAAAAATGTTATCAAGGTTCTCATATAACATCATAGGGCTGCTAGGCACTCACGTTTTCATCTTTTTTTTTTACACATCGGTGTACATCAATGAAAATGATTATCAACCACTAAGTTTCGCTACTTGTTAGGAGGAGTAGATTACCAGCCACTAGGCTCAAATGTTTATTTATTTTGAATATAGAGATCAGAAAACATTTTGTATTAAACAAAATGCTTAGAGACCACTAAGCTTGAATAATTATAGGAAGGAATGATTTGGTGGCAACTACGCTAAACAATATCTTATTTCAAACATAGCGGTATAATAATCGATCATAGTAATTGTCAAGCATGGTTTTAGCTTGGGTTTACTTGATTTCTCAAGGGGTATCAACCTAACTCAACCTCGGTATGTCGAGGTTTCTAAGATACCACGATGTGGATGGACGATGTTCAATATGGCTCTCCATGAAGAAAGTGAATAAGGCTTATATCTTGCAAGCAAGCCTACAAATCAAATAACTTAAACAAGATGGTATTAGTAAGATATATGGAAGATTTACTAGAAAAGACCAATCCCCGAAAGTCAATGGACTTCCTCAAAAGGATGTCAATCTGCGTTCAATAAATTAATATGTCAATGATAAAACATATAAAAAGAAATGATTTAAGCTATTAAATGATGAATGATTAAGACAATGATGTGAATGAAAAGAACTTACCTGATTCCAACTGGCTAATGGGACTGAAAATATGATATTACCAATTTTGAGAAGGCTATGGATGACGGTTTTGGTGATTGTGAAGCTTTAGATCTGACAAAAAAAACCACCCACTGATGTTTTGATGATAACTTGAGAACCATAGCTTTGTTTTGAAAACCAAAAGATGCTTAGGAAAGATGAAATCAAGACCTTTTATGTGATGTAGAAAACTAGGTGATTCATTGTGAATCATTAGCAGTTGAGCTAATATTTGGTAATTTTTGCAATCGCCAAAGCAATTGTTGTAAAATCATATATGCTGAAAATGGATGAGTATGGGACTTGAAAGAAATGTTAGAAAGATTGATTTAAGTTTATAAATGATGAATAATGATGTAATAAAGAAAGGAAACCACTTACCTTGCATAATTTGAGAAAAGAGGAGCAAAAGGTGATGCTACTCGAGAGAGAAAGATTGTTGATGCAAGAAGACTATTGACGTGATACTAAACATGTGAATGATATTTGAAGATGCTTCGATTTGTTGTTGGACAATCTCTAGCTTTGTGAGAGGTATATGATGCAAGAAAAATGAAATTTGAATTCATAGAGTCATGTCCACATGTCATTCAATTCCAAATGGAATCTTGGAGCTCATATTTATAGAGTTAATTAGAGAGAATCACCTATGATTGGGTGAATCTCTGGTGATTGCTAGAAGTTCAAGTTTGGAGATCAAATGAAGTGATTTTCCTACTATTTTGGTCTTGATTTTGGAGGATTTCAAAAGAGGTTAGGATGAGAAGTGGGAGAGACTCGAAATAAACTAAATTAGTTAGGATGAGGATGGGGATTTTTTGGAAAGTTATTTTAGTTATAACTAGTTAAGTGTGGGGAGGTGGTAAAGGATAAGTTTGGGGTAGTTGAGTGTTATTTTTAGAAGGTTACTAAAATAGTTAGTTGCAACTATTGAGTTACGATGAGTCATCATGGGGATAATTTAGAAGTGGTTAGGATTTAATATTTGTGGAAGGTTAGTAAACTAGTTAGTTATAACTAGTGAGTGTAGGTGAGTTTAGATGGTGAGGTGTGAAGGTTTAATTAATTTATTTTAGGGATAGGGATGTGGTGACATAATTATTAAATTAATTAATTAAGGGGTAGAAGTGGGTGACCTAGGTCATGGAGTGTTTTTAATAAATGGAGGGTTCGGTTTAATTAATGATGGATGTGGACTTATGCAAGTATGACGATGATGTTAATGTTAATATTTAATAAATATGAGGGGTGTAATGTGATAATGAGGGGTCCTGGTAGACACTGACACTAGAATTAGTGGTGCTAATTTTAGGTGTCTACATTTGCCCCTTTTTGTTGAGTGGTTTTGAGACAAGCCACAAGACAAAAATGAGATGTGATAGATAAATGTTGAAGAATTACATGATGAGGTGTTCCCCCTCAAACTGGGGATTGATGGAAAAGGGAATCGATCATGAGCTTGAAAGAGATAGATGGAAAGATGCAAGGATAAGAAGATGATAAAGTGATGCCCCAAGACGAGGTAAAAAAAGATGGGTGTTGTCACAAAATCAAGTGATAGGGAAACAAAGGGTTCGTGTCCTATAGAAATATGAATTTTAATGACAAACAAGATGTTGCACGAGGTCAAAGCACCAATAATTGATGTTGCTAAAAATGAAGGATTACAAGGCCAAGAATTTAAGTGACAGGGGAACCAAAGGGTTTGTGTCCTATAAACATATGAATTAACAGAGAAAAATATGATATGGTGATTTGATGAGGTCAAAGGATAAGAAATTGATGTTTTCACAAAGGTGGGATTACAAAACTTGGAATTAAAGTGATAGGGGAACCAAAGGGTCAGTGTCTTATAAACATATGACTTAACGACAAAAAATATGATATGACTATTTGATGAGGTCAAAGGACCAGAAATTGATGTTTCCATAAAGGTGGGCTTATGAGAATGGGATGTAAAATCTTATGGGTAACCAAAGGGTCCATGTCTTATAGACATATGACTTAACGGTGATAAGATATGATAACATAATGATTTGATGGGGTCAAGGGAACAAATTTGATGATGCTACAAGAGTAGGATTTCAAGGATAGATGGGGGTCCTAATAGTAATTAGGGTATAATGGTTGAGGAGAATTCTAATTGACAAGCGTAGACTTTAATGAGTAAATGTGAAGTTTTAGCAATAATAGTATAATGTTGAGATATACAAGATTGTGTTGATGTAGAGAGATGATATATTTGAGTAGATGTGTTGATAAATGTTGATGTGAAAGGGTTTACAACTAATAAAGTTATGTTTTAGGTATGATGTGTATTTTATATTGATGTTAAATTGATTTTACATTTTGTTAAAACCATGGTCGAGAATGAAACAGAATTGATTTCTTTGTATTGTATTTGATACATATATGATGGGAAACAACAAAGTGAAGGCTCTTGAACTTTTAGCCTTTACAATGAATGTTAACAGATGAATAATAATGGTTATTCACACTTAGGCTATTTGATATAAATTGAAGTGACAAAGTGTACCTTCTTAGGACATGAGAAGGATTGACATATGTAGGTTGTGTGGGAAAAGAGTGTTCTCCTTTCAATGGTTTCATAAGAAAATGCCCCAACTTTACATTTTTATTTTGATGCAAATTGATTGATGTGGGAAGTTTTCTATAATGAGAAAGTTGATCGATGTGGGAATATTTCCTAGGATGCTTTGAATTTTTGTTTTTTTAAAGGATGATCGATGTGGGAAGCCTTTTACATGGGTAGCCATCCTTCAAGGGTATCGTGTGTGTGTGTATATATATATATATATATATATTACAAATATTCATCCTTCGAGGAATCAATATATGATTTTGAGTATTATGTTTCCTTTGAGGGATTAGTATTCTTTTATTTTTGATAGTATGAATTTTTAATATATGTCCTTCGAGGGATCATTCTATTGATTTTTACTTTGATAGGAAGCATCCATAAATATTTTTGATTTTATTTTGAGATGAGGGAAAGACCCTAATAAGCCATTTCAAGGAGGGAAAATATGTGTACACAAACTACACATGTGTGCCCCAAGACATGTATTTAGTTAGTAGATAAGGTGGATGGATTGTAATGATTTCAAGGTTCTTGCTAAGGAGGAACTTGTCTAGGTGAAATATGTAATAAACAAAGCCTTGGTGCTCATATTTAAGGTGTACTTAGGATGCTGATGGAAAACCACATGCTCTCAAATCATTACAATGATAAAATGGCTAGCTAATGATGGAATAAGACCTTTGATGTGACTACTATCATGATGGTCAATGTGTTAACAATATAAAGGCTGCAAGTGCAAGACATTCAAAGGTTGCCCCATGTTATATGGACCTATTTAGGTAAGGGAGAGCTTCCCATGTTTACTCTTTTCTAGAGTAGTGACATTTTGATTGGATTGATAGGATAGGTTTGGTGATGACGTGTAAAAGGGAAGGTATGTAAAGTAATACTTTCAAAGTCTCAGTAGATAGGAGCCTTCCCAACATAATACTATGGATAGAAATGACATGTGTTAAAAGGAATGATGTCCTAAGGATGATAGAAGTTTTGGTCTTAATTAATCGAGTGTATGGTAAATAAAGGAGCCCTTAACAAAGGAGCTATGGGAAATTTGGATGGGGTATGAGAGGACAATTGATAAAGAGGGGCATATGATGAAGCTTTGGTTTTTCATTTTCTTTTTGTATGTTGATTTGTTCTTTGTATAGGTGGGTGAATTATACTAGTTTGAGATAAGGGACCTTCACTAGAAGGTGATGGGAAAATGCATGAGGAAGGTTTGTTGAGATTTGGTTGAGGATGACCCCTTGGTTCTATAAATTTTGGTGAAGACATTGTTAGTGGCTTGGGCATAGATGTTGATGAGGTTGACAGACCTTCAAGGGAAGGTGTGGACATTGATGAGGTTGAGAGACCTTCAATAGAAGGTGTTGATGAGATTGAGGGACCTTCATTGGAAGGTGTTAATGATATTGAGGGACCTTCAATGGAAGATGGTAATGGGATTAAGGTACTTTCAAAAGAAAGTGTCGAAGAGATAGAGGGAACATCGAGGAGGAAGGTGTTGTTGAGATTTTGGGAACTTTAATGGAAGATTTTAAAGAGATGTCAAGCGCAAAGGCTTTCTAATGATAGAAGGATAATGTCCCTCTTGACTTACAAATGTCCTTGAGGGAACTGAAGAGGGTGATGATACCAATGATGGCTTAGGATGGTCCTCTCTTAGAGGAATATCATTGATAAGGAAGATTCATTGGATTATGGCTTTAATTATTTTACAACTCTCTGTGTTATGTCCTAAACATCTATGGTAGTACTGATTTTTCTTGATCATACCAAGAAGGTTTTTGAGTATGTGGATGAGGTGTTTTGATTGGTGGTAATGTGATAAGAGAGGCCTACATGATTCTATCAAGGATATCAACGTAAGTCCCTTTTAGGGGATTTGGATTAAACAAATTTGACCTTAACTTACAAGAATGCTTAGGAGGACACATCTTATTTTTGGATAGGGGTGGATCCATAGATTTTGTACAGTGTTGGAACATCATAGGGATGTTGTGGGGTTGATAAGAGGGATAATATGACCCAATAAAGGGATATTATGTGTGATTAATAAGATTGTATGATGGATGAGGTCCTAACATAGAGGAGTAGGGATGGCTGATGGATGAGATAGTGTTTGATTGTGTGTCATGATATTACGCTAAGAGATGAGTTCCCAAAATATATGGGGAGGGAAGGTTTATGTATGATACATGATTTTATTGTGTTCCATGATATTGAGCTAAGGAATGGGCTCTTGAAATTGATGGTAAGTGTGGAAGCATAGATTTGATATAATTAGATCATGATAAAGGATGAGGTTCCAAAATGGATGGTAAAGTTGAGGCCTTAGATGACGTGTGCTTAGATTTTGTAGTATTGATTTTAGGTAGAGGGTGTTTTCTGATGGATGATGAGGATGAGGTGGTGAATGTGATAGGTTTTAAGTTTGTAACATTTTTGTTAAATAGATATGAGGGAATCATGTCAAATGACAATGGTGTGAGTGTGATGGTATTTGATTGTGTAGTGTTTGATTCAGGGAAATGTTCCAGGATGGAAGGTAAGTGAGTATCTGGGGATATGATTGGGTCGACTCGGATGAGGGAGGTGTTATTTCTAGACATGATTAAGGTAAATTACGTGAGTTTTGTAGTTCATTGGTTAATTTAGTAAGTGATTGGATATCAAGATCTTCAATTACAAAGGATTATTTAGTAATGAATTCCAAAGTGGAATCTAATGGTTGTGCAGAGGTAATGGATGACTGTATAATGGAGATGGGTGATATTGATGTGTGATAATCATCGAAAAGAGGATCCATTGATTCTAATTTTTCAATAGAAAACATCGGTGATGAACGAGTCTCCTTACAGGGAAGATAACATGTAATATTGTTGATGACATAGCTCGAGGGGTATGCACCATTTATAGGTACTTGAATCTATTCAGGGGTGTTGGAGTCAGAAGATAACTAATTTCATCATGTGTGGTACTTTTTTCTGAATCATAGAAAGATCTAGGGAATAGGAAGATCTAGGGGAATCAGATGGATCATGTGTAGTCTTATTTGAATTGTAGGAAGATCTAGGGGAATCGGATGGGTCATGTCTAGTCTAAGGATTGAGATGGCCTTCTTCGAGGGCTTGGATTTCTAATTTCCTAGCCATGGTGAAGGCTTCATCGAAGGTGAAGAATGTAAGGGTTTGAAGGGTGGATGATATGTGATGGGAACATGATTAGGTAAACAACTCAATTAATTCTGATTGTAGGAGTGGAAAAGACAATTGATTGATAGTGCTCTACCATCTAGTGACAAAGTATCCAAGGGATTCATTTTTGGATTGTTTGATGGTGGAAAGGATAGAAATGGTTATTTTTCAAATTACATTTATAGCGAAGTGATTGAGAAAAAACATAGATAACTATGTGAAATATAAAAAAGAGTGCGAGGAGGAGGCTGTCAGTCAAGGAAAATCATGTCGGTGACATAGGGAAGGTTCTAAGAAGGATATTTTGATCGTGGATGATGAGATAACATGAATGTCTAAAAGATAATAAGTGCTACTGAGGATCCTCCTAGCCATGGAATAAGGTGAACTTAGGCAATTAATATTGTGGAGGATAGGGATTATATGGTACTTGACGAATGGATGGGTTCATTACAAACCGATCATAAGTGAGGACTTGTTAGGATCGTTTGGTATCAGTTTCAAAACTATCTAATTTATTTGATAGGTCTTTTATGGAATCATTTGTAAGATTAAATGTGAAGGAATTGATGAGAGGACATGATTGATTTGTGATGAAAATATGAAGTATAATAGTTTTGTCATAGATGGGCTTGATGTGGAGATTGATAAGGGGTAGCTTGAGAGGATATTTTTGTGAAGTGGGTTTTGATAAAGGGATGTGTGGAGATGTGGAAAAATGTTGAGTGTGTTGTTGTTGGATGAGAGGAGTTGATCAGGCCCGAGTAGGGATATGTGTATGGATTTGGGATGTCTAAGGTACTACAAACAGGATTGAAGTAGATATGGGTTGATTAGATGGAGGATGGGGGATATTGAGATTTTTATGATATTTTGATGAAGAAGAGGGGTTTGGTTGTGAATAATATTCATAGGTTTGTTCGATGGGATTATTGTAGGATTGTTGAATTGGATAAGAGGTAGAAGTTCCATAGGGAACATAAGATGGCTTAGATGATTCTGGAAACATGTCAGAGCTAAATAAAGTTGACTAAGATGTGATAGGTTGATAAAATGGGTTATAAGGTTGTACTGGTGTAGATAACTATGCATACATATTTCCAAAAAAAAACTAAATGGATGGATTTACAAACACCAGATAAGGAAGAAAAATAAATTTTAAATTTTCTTGATTTTATTAAGAAAGGTGAAATGTGAAAAATGGATGATGGGTCCTAGGAAATGGCAAGCTATGGCTGGTTTCAGGTATGTTTATGGGCAACATCCTCAATATACCTGAAGTCACGTGAGGCACAACTCTATACTACTGTCGGGATGGGCATGTATATTGGAGCATACCCCCTCACTTCACATTCCCACAACACTAAGGGAGTCGGGTGTTGAGCTAAATATAATGACAAACATGATATTATACTCGGATAGAACACCGAGTCAATTTCCCTATTGGGTGATGAAATCCCAATCAGTTTCACCTAGGTGGGAGTTGTTTGAATGTGTTTTTTATTTATAAGTGGTTTGGTTGTGTGTGAGGGAGGATAAGTGAATGCAATAAATTTACCCTCCTATTTAAAGCTAGATGATCAAGAAGTATGAAATGATTTGTTTTAAGACCCAAAATGAAATGTTTGATTTCGATGAGGAAGAAAAACAAGAATGCGAGAATGGAAGGAAAAGAAGATGGTTTTCAATATTTATCATGAGGACACTTCTATTTTATTTTTTAATTTAAATTTCAGTGATTTTCCAAAGCGTGTGTTTAGTAAATCATAAAAAATAAACTCCCACTAAAAATACCCTATAATCATATTAGCCACAACAAAAATAGAGAACAAGGAACAACAAATAGATTAGGAGATTATAAGAAAACTACACAGGGGAATTACAGGTGATTGGGCTAATTGTTGGCAATCAACTCAATCATGGATGATTGGTAGAAAGTGAAAGAAGTGAACATTTTAAAGGTAAAATGAAGAAAAAAGAAAAAGGGACAAGTGTCCCACCAAGAGTGCCGAATGTTGAGCACACTTTTACCATAGGTTTATTTGATTTCTCAAGGGGGTATCAACCTAACTCAACCTCAATATGGTGGGGTTTCTGAGATACCCATGATATGGATGGATGATATTCAATATGGTGCTCCGTGAAGAAAGTGAACAAGGCTTATTTCCTTGCAAGCAATCCTACAAATCAAAACACTTAAACAAGATAGTGTTAGTAAAATATATGGCAGATTTCTTGGCAAAGGCCAGTCCCCGAAATTCAATGGACTTCCTTAAATGGATGTCAATCCGTGTTCAAGAAATTAATCTATCAATGATAAACAAGATAAAAAGAAATGATTTAAGCTACTAAATGATGAATGCTTAAGACAATGATGTGAATAAAAGGCACTTACCTAATTCCAAATAACTAATGGTACTAAAAATATGATATGACCAATTTTGAGAAGGCTATGGATGATGGTTTTGGTGATGGTGAAGCTCTAGATCTTATAAGAAAACCACCCTTTTATGTTTTGATGATAACTTGAGAACCATAGCTCCATTTTGAAAATCAAAATATGCTTCAGAAATACGACATCAAGACCTTTTAAGTGATGTAGAGAACCCCAGGTGATTCATTGTGAATCATTAGTGATTGAGATAATATTTGGTGATTATTATGATCGCCAACAATTGTTGTAAAGTCATACGGGCCAAAAATGGATGAGTATGGGATTTTAAATAAATGTTAGAAACATTGATTTAAGTTTATAAATGATGAATAATAATGTAATAAAGAAATGGAAATCACTTACCTTACATAATCTGAGAAAAGAGGAGCAAAAGGTGATGTTACACGAGAGAGAAATATTGTTGATGCAAGAAGGTTATTGACATGATTGTAGACATATGAATGGCGTTAGAATATGCTTTGACCATTTTTGGATGATATCTTGCTCTTTAAGAGGTCTATGATGTAAGAAGAATGGAATTTGAAGTCCTAGAGTCACGTCCACCTGTCATTCAATTCCAAATGGAATCTTGGAGCTTGTATTTATAGAGTTAATTAGATAGAATCATCAGTGATTAGGTGAATCACCGGTGACTATAGGAAGTTTGAGTTTGGAGATCAAATTAAGTGATTTTCCTACTATTTTGTTCTTTATTTTTAGTATTCCAAGATATGTTAGGATGATAAGTGGGATGGACTCAAACTGAACTAAATTAGTTAGTATGAGGATGGGGAGTTTTGGAATTTTTTAGTTATAACTAGTTAAGTGTGGAGAGGTGGTTAGGGATAAGTTAGGGGTAGTTGAGTGATATTTATAGAAAGTTAGTAAACTAGTTAGTTACAACTAGTGAGTTAGGATGAGTCATCATGGGGATAATTTAGAAGTGGTTAGGATTTAATATTTGTTGAAGGTTAGTAAACTAGTTAGTTACAACTAGTGAGTGTAGGTGAGTTGACATGGTGAGGTGTGAGGGTATAATTAATTTATTTTAGGGATAGGGATGTGGTGACATAATTATTAAATTAATTAATTAAGGGGTAGAAGTGGGTGACCTAGGTCATGGAGTGTTGTTTAATAAATGGATAGTTCAGTTTAATTAATGATGGATATGGACTTATGAAAGTATAGCGATGATGTTAATGTTAATATTTAATTAATATGATGGAAGTAATGTGATAGTGATGGTGCTTTGCCACACGAGACACTAGAATTAGTGGTGTTAATTTTAGGTGTCTACTAAGTAATAGATATTATTAAGCATTTAGGCATTTTTGTGGAATTTTTAGATGCAAAATATGTTAGATATAAAAAACAATTACTGTCAAAAGCTATGGAGGTATTTGAGAAAGTAATATATTAGCAGCCTCAAGCCTAAAATGTTTATTAATTTCAACAATAGAGTTCAAAAACAATTCGTATAAAAGAAATTCCTAGTGACCGTTAAGCTCGAATACTTACATAACATAACTCTTTATGTTTATTGTTTATTGTTAAATGAGAAAGGAATGGATTAGCGGCCTCTAGGCTAAATTGTTTCTTAATTCTGAAAAATAAAGATAAAAAAAGTTCCTATTACAGAAAATGCTTAGCGATCGCTAAGCTACGATACTTACAGAACATAGTGCTTGGATAACAAATCATATGAATGGATGAAATGGTGTCGCAAGACATTTTTCATTTTGGTTTGTATCAAAGAAAATGCATAACGATCACTAAGATACATTACTTACTGAAAGGAGTGGCTTGGCACTCACTAGGCTCTACTATTTTTAATTTTTAAAAATATCGACCTAATAAAAATCATTGTCTGTCTTAGTGACAAAGATAAGAGTTAGAGCATAATAATAGAAGTACATATTTTAAACTTGAAGATGTATCCTGATCATCTTGGCCCGCATATTTCCATAAATAACCCGTTAAACAAAATAGTCCTAAATGTTTTACTAAAAATGGAGGGAAATATGAACATAGGTCCCGATTAAGAATGAATGATTTGATTATGTGAAGAGAAATGCATGTTTTATGTTTACCAATTATTCGTTGATGAGAAGGTTATCGGCCGCTATCCTCTATATTGTCGATGAATCTATTTTAACAATGCAAAAAAACAATCTCAATAGGTTTTAAGTCATTATTTGTAATTATATTTTATTCGATGGACTCTCCTTGACAGAGCCAAGTCCTTGAATACAAACCTTCAAGAATGATAAAAACAACTAGAATTTTTACAACCGTTAAATGCCTATTGTTAGTGAAAGGGAAGGCTTTGATATTGCTACGATCAAAACTTTCTTGTATTTAACATAGCCGGAGTAGTGTGGCAATGCTAGATCATCATAATATATATACATAATTTAAAACCGAAGACATGTTATCCCCATCTTGGCCTTGCATATTTTCTTAAAATCATCCTTCAAAGAAAATAGACCTAAAGGATCAACCGCATATGCAGGGTGAAGATGAAAAAGATTCTTGCGAAGTATTAAATGAAAGACTTCTATTGCATTGATCAAATATTTATGATATAGTATCCCCATTTGCGTTTTTGATAAAATAAACAAATTTTTGTTGTCCTAGGAAAAAAATGGGTCTAAGTGTTATATGTGTGTGTCATCCTCTCTCCAATCCTTGAAGCTAGTTTGGCAAGATAGCTATGAAAAAAGGGTGACCTTCTTCTAGATGCTAATCACATAATTAATAACATGACTAACAACTATAATTTTTGTTGGAATGTGTTTATTGGATTGATAGAAATTAATAATCCTTATTGATGTAAGATAAGTGTGGTTGTGCGAGATATGTAGTAAATTTCTAGAAGTCATTTAGAAAATTCAGAAGGTGTTATTACGAGAGAATGTTAAAGAGGGTATTGAGAAAATAATGTTATTGGAAAGCATGTTGTGTTTAATTTGTGTAGAAGGAATTTTCTATAACCAACTCTATCAATACATAATTGTATCAATCATTTTTTTTCCAATATAGTGGTTTGTAATGTCCAACTATTTGATTTGTATCATGAAACAAGATGTAGTTTGGAAGTTTTAGACTATTTTAATTAAATTTTAAGTAATGAGTTTTTTTGTTCAAGACCACACTGATATTTGTCATTTCGAAGGAAAGAAACATAAGGGAATTGTTTATCCTTGAGACTTGTCGGCTCTTGATGTAGACACCAAAATCGTGTCGTAATCACCTTGGTCCCCTAGCGCAGCCCTATAATCAATTCCTCATCCTCAACAACTTATCACCTATCTCCTGCACCCACACATTTTAATTTAATTACTTGAATTAAATTAATGCCATTTACCTCCATACATATTAATTTAATTATTTTAATTAAGTTAATAATATTTTTCCCACACACATATTAATTTAATTATTTACATTAAATTAATTCACTACCCTCACACACCTATTTAATATAATTTCCTTTATTAAATACACCTCACCTAACCACCCCCATCATTTGACCCATTAACCTAAACCCTAAACCAATGTCCTAAATAAAACCTAACATTAGACCCATCCCCTCACCTCACATTTAAAAGCCTCCTAAGGCCATTTTTCACCCCGAAAAAAAGAAGAGACGCGTATCAAATGGCGGAACAACTTCCCAAGAAATTCTGGAACAACCCAAGATATCTCACCCAAACCGATTTCGGTTCACCATAAACTGATGCCGGTTATACCGGAATGGACCAAATGGCCTATTTAGACACATCTACAACTTTTTAGTATGGGTTGAAAACTTTTGATCTCAAGTTCAATCTCTTTAGACGCGACAACAAAATGAAGATTGATTTGTGATCAACAAAGGCAGCCAAATACACCGGCACAATAGGGTAAGTGCACCAAGTTGGGGGACAATTAAGTGGACATCAAATCCTGAATTTTACATTAAAAACAGCAAAACATCAAATTTAGTCTTCCGCGGACTTGAACCATGCTGAAAAGTAAAAACTATGTCATAAAAATGGTACCATTGCGTAGGGGAGACTATTAGCTTTGTAGAAATACTGATTTTAAAGTGAATAGAAGAGGATAAATATCATTTTATATTTTTTTACTAATAGTAGGTCTTTAATACACTTTTTCCTGTGAATGTTTATCTCTACGTTTAAGATGTAAAATTTGTTTCACTTATCAGAATGTGATAAAAATTATACCATCCCAACCGTGGTGAAATTATATACATGTTAAAAAATAAAATTATTTGATTTCAATATTTTTTGATGAAGTTATGGCGGGAAAATGGAAAGTGCTCTGTTTTCTTTATGTTTTCATACCACTTTCACGGAAAAAATCATAAAAAATAAAATATTACTCAAAAAAATACAAAATAAAATCCATCCCAAGATAGATAGTGGCATATAACTTCTCACCAAAGGAAAAAAATATATATCAATTTTTGGTTATCCAAATTGTGGGCAAACGGACTATAATCTTATCGGTGTTTTTTAAAAAATTACCAAGTCATTGAATTTTGAGTGTTTAATATAGCTAATCTTGTCCATTTTTTACAAAAATTAGTATTTTAGAAACTAGATTCTGGATGCTATGATTTATATTAATATAATTTTGTCTAATTTTGAGTGTATGTATTGCTAATAATCCCTACAAGTTGATATTATGTTGTTATTTGCAATATGATGTCCACGGATGACCCTATATTTGTCCATCAACTTCTTGCACTTACCCAATAGTGAAGCTTTCTTCCCAACATCCTCCAATGCAACAACTTCTTCATTATTCTTCAAACATGTAGCTCATAGATGAGTAAGTATCCTCCTTCAATCTATTTCATTTTCTTATCATCATCTCGTAGCATTTGTGGTAAAGGAACCTAGTCTTTTACCCTCTGTCCATTCCTTCTCTCTAGTTACAACCACCTTCCATACCCAATCATCTTAATACTTGGCCTAATTTCCTATTCGGACTCCTCAATAGTCTCGAGACCTTTGAAACATATCTACACCCCTTCGTGATCAATCCTTACCTTCTATCCACTCCGGTTTGCCCAAAACTCCAAAACCTAGGCTGTGTGATTACGCTAGCCCTCGACTTAACCGTTGTCGGCTCTCTCTAATTGTCACCGATTACGGTAAAAGCGTCATCGGTTTTATAAAAGCGTGGTTGGTCTCGTGTCGTATGATCTTTGCTAGATATACCCACTTGAATACCTATTTGACCTTTAAATTTGTATCTGACCTAGCCTGTTAGCTCAGATTCACCTATAACCAACCTACTTGACCTCTGGATCTCCTTCTAGCCTAGCCTATTCAATTAGATCTAGCCTATTGCATTTTGTATGAGATGCCTAAATCATATTAAACTACAATAGGACAATACTTACTTTATTTCAGCATTGAATTGTTTTGACAACGGTGGATTGACAAACTATCAGGAAGTATCCCACTTTAGGATCTAGCATACGCTAGGTAGTCCACTGCATATATTGTTTAACTCTCTTTGGTGGTCTTGTTTTGGTTCTTATATAGGTAGTTCCTCCTAGCCAAAAGGAAGGTCTCATAATCACTTCGATTCAGAATTTAGATACACGTGCATATAACCTTCAACCATCCCAAACTAGGTATTCCTCTTACCACCTTTACCTTATCTGCTTTTCGTCAAGTACTTCTCAGAAAACTAAGAAATCAGGTGAAACATTTTGCACTTTGATGGAACCCATTTGGGGTTCCTTGCATCTTTCTTCATTCCTAGGTGAAAAATTGTGTGTGTTTGTTTCCTTTCTAATAGCATTCACATTAAAACTTTCTCCTTGGGAGCATTCTCTTCTTTCTACTTGCTTCGAAAGACACATTTCTTTTTGTGTATTTAAAAAGAACCTTCTTATTCTTGTTTTCTACATTTTAGTGAAAGAGCATCCCTCTTCCTGTTCATCTATTTTTGTCATCGAATATCATACTTTCGATTTGGGTTTAAAACAAGTGCTTTGCATTCTTATTTAGCTCTGTTATTATTCGACCAAGAAATTCTATTATTCTGTTCATAACAGCTTAGTCCACACAAATAGCATAAGTGAACAAACGTAATAGAATAGGCACTCTAGGAACATTCTTTCTTAGTGTTTTGCTGATTTATGTTTTGAGGTGAGAGCTTTCGCTCATTGTTTTTCCTTTCTTGCACACTCCCAATCATAGTCGGTGTATTCTGACTTTGTCTAAGTGTGCCTGGACCACATATACATCATTCTCATACTTCTGGGTTTGATTCAACACCAGATTTTTTAAATCACAACCATTTTTCTTATTCTCTATTTCAATTTCACAAGAATCAAGCTCACGGTTATCTTTAACCGCCAAATCCTTGGTTACATTCCAATTGGCATCAGTTTAACCTAACCAGCGCCGGTTTGAAGTCTTTTAGATACCTATCCAAAAGACACCTATTTCACTTTCTGAGCTATAAAAGGATCCTATCACCTTTCATATTGTCATTACTTCAATCATAGTCACCTTACGTCTCATCTTGTGTGAAAATTGTCAGTCTGGGACCATCATTTAACATTTGTTGGTTTTTCACAGTAACCAACACCAGTTAATCCTAACCAGCATCGATTTACCCAAACCGGTGTCGGTCACCCTGTGCTATTTTACAGCTCACCAGCTGACCTAATTCACTCACTGTTGATTGTTTTTCTAGTTCTGTTGTGTTTTGTTCCATTCAGACATAACACAGTCTCACCAAATCAGTTCTTACCCATATGGTGCTAACCCATAGTCAGGTAAGCACCCTCGTATTTCACGCTAGTTAACTATCACTCCCACCTATCCCTTCATCACCTAGTCCTTCACCACCTTCCATCTCATCATCCATGGATCCCAATCAACCTATCACCATTCCTACAGGTGACACGGAGTTTACACGACTCTTGGATCATAATCCCATTGCTTTGAACCACTACCTCACCCATACCTCCACTTGAAATGCCTCGGGTCAATTGATCTATGGCATGCCCGTATCCTTATCTCCATCCCTAATGATCGCTTCCGCCTTAGCTCCACCTCCTACCATAGTGACCTCACCCATTTTATCCCCAGTTGTGTCGTAGCTAGGTCCCACGCCAGCTTTGACCGCCACATCCGCTACCTCTATAGCACCTGCAGTCTCCACCATACCTTCATCCACCACCCAAAACATAGCATCATCCACACCTGTTGTCTCATATATACCAGTCACAATGCTACCACCCTTGGTGTCGGTAACCTCTACCCCATTTCAAAACATTGTCCTTTCTATTCCCCAATCTCTACCTCCCATCTCTACCAGGGTCACTATGAGTGTCCCACCCTCACATACCTACTACCAGCTGCCTCCTGTTTCATCGGTCATTCAGTCTGGGTATATACCCTCTATGTCTGTCTCTCAATTCCCTCCCCCTTATTTGACACCACCATAATCTGGAATGTCGTATTCGTCATATGTCCAATAACCTCTTTTTGCTTTGGGGGGTATCCAATCTTCACAACCTAACAATGACTTTATCAAGTTAATGATGGACAAGATGTAGACATTAGAAGCATCTATTTCCGGCTCCCACAATTCTCTCACCTATGACAAGATTTGTAATGATCCTATTCACCCATCATTCCCATTCACCCATATCCCATATACATCGGGAGATGCCAAAGTTTAACCGCTTTAACAAGTAAGTAAGACCCGCAACAACATTTGTGATCTTTCAAACATGGGTGTTACTTAATTAGCCTTGATGATGCTTTGCTTTTGTGAACCTTTCTCATTTCCCTAATGGTCCAAAGATTGGGTGGTATAGTGGATTACCTAGACATTCCATCTTCTCATTCAACCAAATAGCCCAAGCCTTCTTGGATCATTTTTGATTAACATCATCAAGAAGGTTACCATGACCGATCTTTATTCTATGCATCAATATGATGATGAATCTATCGCAGATTTTGTCACTCGTTGGCATAGCCTAATCAACCAACTCACTTTCTAATTACTGCAAACTGAACTCATAGATCTCTTCACATGAGCATGTGCTAGACATATCTCACCTACCTTATAGGTGTAGACCTTCCATACATTCGATGAAGCTTTCACCATGGCACGTAAGCTCGAAATTTGTGCCATCGAAGAGAAGAAGATATAATTACGAAACAAGAACTCCTCGTTTAAATAACATGATACTTCTTCTTCCTCAAAACCTCAGACGAGTTATTCCAAATTCAAGGAAACTACCAATGCAGTGGTACTTAAGGCCGGTCCTACCCATCCATCCAATCATCACAGTCCAAGCCTTCTAATTCAAACGAGAACAAAACAAATACATAGCAATTGGGGAACCATATTCATCTGTTTTAGAAAATATTATTAAAGCTAATGCCATCACCCTTCCTCCTATCAAACCACATACTGGTTTTGACCCCTCTCGCCCCATACCAGGTTGGTATAAGGAAAATGATGACTGTAACTATCACTATGTAAATGGTCACAATGACAAGTAATTGTATCACCTTTAAAAACATTGTTCAGGGAATGCTCGAGAGCGGTGGGTTAGGCCTAGATAACCCTAATGCACCTACCAATCAAAACCTTCATATATTCAAGAAACCATTCCCCAATCATTCCCCATCCAATGATCAAACTAGTGATGCCTCCTACAACAAAAGTAATAAACGTGAGGTACATGTTGTCTTTACCTACTTACCACTTGTTTCCCAAATATCTCCTATCCCCTCCATCGAGGAAATCCTAGCTTTGAAATCCTCTCTACCGCACAGGAACCTACTTTATCCATTCCTCTACCCATAGAGGAAATCCCTTCACCTCCCCGTATGCATGCGAGAGGAGTCTTTCATTAGCACCGATATCATTTCCCCTTTGGCTTCCCTACCCGGTGAGCCACTACCAATTATATCTCCTTCACCCACAAAGGACTACCCATCGTCTTCTCCACCTATTTAGGATCCAATAGATTTTCTGTTACCACTTGGTGACCATTCTCCATCAGCCTACCCAAGATCCTATAGACCTACTTTTGGCTCTCTTACATACGAGGCAAAGAAAGTGAATTCCCAGTTTCTCGAAACATTTTACGGGAATCACCATTTGTTCCACATCTACCTCATCTACCATAGTGCCATTCTCACGTTTGGCTGACCGCTTGGACTATGTTGATAGGTCTTCAATTTGGGGGCGTCTCTTACTCCCGGTCTCAACCCAAATGTAATCATCTTCCACCGGCACTTCTACAATTTATCGAATATGTTTCAACAACCCAAACCGCACATGAACATAACTCTTGATACATCTTCTATTGCATCATCCTCATCTATACCTGCCCCTCTACTTGTTAGCCAACGTGTTCCAACATCATCTCTTGTATCTAAACCCACTAGCATTCTAGGGGTCACACCCACATCTAACCTTGTACATCCTCCTATTAGGATACACTTGACCGCATCTTCCCATATACCTATTGAACCAATCCCTCAACCTAAAAACCCAACCTTCTAATTTGCATACACCAACCTCACCAACTACACCTTTATCACCTTCACCCCTACCATCCATTTTGGGACCTCACCCCTCTACCTTAACAAAATATACTCTCTCTAGGGTAAACCTAAAATTCCCTTGACCCCTTTACCATAGCCTATAGCTCTACCTAGGCGAACCTTGCGTCCTTCATCACCATCTATAACTTCTTTGCCTCCTATACCACCATTACCTTCTATACCTCCTTCACTACCTATGACATTTTCTTCCACCTCACCTGTACCTCCCTCTCAACTTTGACCAACACCTACCGTTGCACCTCAGTTGTCCCCTTGGGTCACTCGTCCTCTCCCACCATCTGCCTTGCCATCTACATCACGTGCTCCCCCTACACCTCTACCTAAGAAAAAGCACCAAAAATTGAAAAAACCGTTAATTTCCAAAGAGGTGGTTAAACTTACCCCTCTTTTTGTTGCTGCACCTACACCAAAGAAAGTACAACCCAAATCCAAGACTACATCACCTCAACTACCACCACAACTACCCAATCTTCCAACCAAACCTACTTTCACTTCACATTGTGATCCACTAGTGGGATCATATGCCACCATCTTGGCTAACCTCCTAGAAAGCTTTGCTATCACCCTCCCTCCTCTTAGACCTTATGACCCTCTTAAACCTAAACCGAAGGGTTTGATGATACTAAAATTTACACTTACCATCGTGTGCCAGGACATGATGTTGAGAACTATAAGGGTCTAAAGGTTGCCCTCATTCAATTATGTCCTTCTGACCCCAATTTTGATGACGATGACCTCCTAGATGATGAACCTATTTCACCCTTGCCACCTTCTTCACATATTCCTCCTACACCTATACCACAACCTCCATCTTCACTGCCATGACCTTTCTTTCCATCTCTAAAATTTGAAATCAACATGGTCCACATCTAAGAGATTGCTCAACCTTCTCCTAAATGCCAATGTTGGACACTCATCACAGAAGGATCTTATCCACCTCTTGGTAAATGTCCCTCCTACTGGTATACCTTTCATGATAACCCCACCCCATCCACCTCTCTACCTCAAATTAATATGGTTCACGTCGTTACCCGAGGTCAGCGAGACAAAGGGAAAGACAAAATAGTCGATCCATCACCCAACCACGTACCCAACATACCAAATACACCTGCACCTAAAGTCACTATCGTGGTCCAACATATCCTATTTCTAATGGGATTATGCAAAGCATGATGCTCAAATAGTTACACCAATCTCCTCTCAAAATGTCCTTATATGATCTCATCCAAACCTCAGAGTCACATCGTCAAGCTCTCATGGAGGTCCTTCAATCTATTGAGGTTTTACCTAATGACCCCACACCTGTAGCATCTATTATCACACCTCATCATGTCGCCTCACTCACCAAATTGCCATCTACCTCATCACCTCCACCTGTTCACCAAGTTGCTATCCTTAGTTTCTCGAGATGACGAAATTTTCCCCACCAAACCGATGACCTAGATCCTGCACTTTTCACCTCCATCCATATCAATAATATATCGTCGACATTTTATGATCGATGGGGTGCTAGCATTAACATCATCTCCTCTCATGCATTCGAACAAATGCGCATACCCAACAACTGCATGCATAAACATCCAGTCATGTTGCATTCATTCAATGATGCTATCACCTCTACACTCGGCACTATCATCCTCCATATTCATGTAGGTCCCCATATTGTTCCCGAGTTCTAAATTTTGGAAGGGGAGTTTCAAAAAAAAAAATTTCTTGGCAGACCCTAGATTCATGCCATGGGTTGTGTCCCTTCTACTTTACACCGATGTGTAAAGTTTGAACATGAAGGACATTCCTATACCATTCTAATTGACCCATCACCTTTCAAAACTTGCAACATGCTTTACCAACCCAATGATGTCCTTATACCTGTTAAGGCGTCAATGTCCCTACCTACATCTTCTTCACACATGACCCCATCCACCAGTCTTTGTTGCAACCTCACCTTCACCCAAATCTTCTATTCCCACTGCTGTTGTTGCTTCTACCAGTCACACATCAGCTTCCCAACTAACTGACACCTCCACCGATCTAACTTTTAATGCTTCCTCCATTCCGGATACCAATATATCAACCAATGATCCCTTGGAAGGTGTTTTTCAATGCCTCACTATGGGGAGTATCGCTTGTACAATGTCAATACATTCCTTACTCCAAAAGAGTATGAAAACCTCCACCAAGTATCCTCACTATGATCACCACATAGGTGAGTGTATCCTTTATGGTCCTCCCCACATCCATACCCATCTTACCTATGGGGGACTTGATATTTCAACCTACACACCCGAATCGCCATCATAAGCCCGACATTTTTCAGCCAACCTTTAGTCACTTATCAACCGTTGCTTCACTCACACTTTCCTACACCTAGTGTGCCTAGAAGGGTTTCGACTTTGGCCTCTATGAGAAAGGTTGTCACACTATTATTTCATGTACCATGTGTAAACACAATGATCGTAGTGGAATCGGTTTTACCAAACTACCTGCCAAAAAGCCCCGTATTGAACTCATTGAAGACATTGACCCCTCTCCACCTTCTTCACCTACCCCACCTTCACCACCTCAACCAACGGAGTCAATGGATCCTCAATCTATCACTCCTACCTTTACTTTTTTCATAAATACCATTTCCTTGGGGCCTCGACCTATCACCGCGATGACGAGGCTCTTTCCTCTCTTCCTTTCTTGTATCCCGACATGATAGGGGATGATAGTCCTATTAATGTCATTAAATGTCGGATGATGAGTCCATACTCACCTACCTCGGTGATAAAGAATCTTACATTCACTAGTCGTTACCTTCGAGATGTAAATTTTTTTGAATGAATTGACTATCAAAGTCAACATCCACACTCGGGACAACCCCACATTCTCAAGATTGGCCAATCTCTGGATGATGCTTGTGTTCAAAGAATTTTTTTGAAAGCCATGGATTTGGGGTAAGAATTCCTAAAGAATCCCCAAAGGCTTCAAGAAACAAATCAGTGGACCATTCAATAAGAAATGAGTAAGATTTTCTAACTAGCATACATTATGAAGTAAACACTCAAACTTAAGCTAATTAAACTACCTCTATTCTTTGAAATCTTAAAATAATGAACCTAGTAAGTCCTAAGCAATCAGTTTTAGTGATTAAGAGAAAGAGATCTCCCCATTATAGGCTTTTGAGCCAATGGTTCTTCTCTTTTACCCTCTAAATTGGATTAGCAATACAAAAATGAAGTAAATAGCTCAATATCTAAACTAGAAATGAAATCTAGAACCTAGATGCAAAATACTATAATCTATGCTTAGGAAGAAGGGAGGAATTCTTGAAAATGAGAGAGGGGGTCTAGCCCTATATATAGTTTTCCATTTGGGAAAATGGGAAACTTGAGTGCATGTGGGACAAACACTAAATTCCAAAAAGCACTTTTAGCAAGTCAAAACTTACTTTGACTAGGTTTAGGGAGTGACAAACCATGTTTAAGCTTAATTAAACATGTTTAGGAGGTGATTAGGGTTTGGAGAGAGTTTTGAAGGGTTAGATCAATCCAATGGAATGGATTGATAGGCCAAGAAGGTGGTAGAAGTGGACTGGAAGAAAGTAAGAAGCTAATGTAGTTAGAACGAAGCTATTATAGCTTGTTTAAATGGTTTACAAGAGGAAAAATGACAAAAGGGATGTTGTAGGAAGAAAGTTAGATAGGTTAAACCGGTGGTGTATCATTAGTTTGCAGGGAGAAGCGCAACTAGTGCAATATTAGTCGTAATAGTGCATTGGCCAAACTACAGGTGTCTACATTTGCCCCTCTTTGAGGTGATGTAAGTTACATCACTTCAAAGAAAGTAGAAAAATATAAAAGAGAAGAAAAAAAAGAATTTTCAAGGGATAGAAGAGAAATTAATAGGATGAAGGATGCCCCCTCGAGTGTCGATGGGGTGATGAAAGAAGTCAATCGACACTCAAAAAAGGTGAGAAGGAAGAGGAAAATGGAAGGTGAAGAGGAGAGGATAAAACAAGAAAAGAGATATTGAGCTATCCACAAATCAAATGTATTCAATTTTTAAATCATCATCTTGTTTAGAGACCTCCTCATCGGTCCTTATGAAAAATGTGAGCATACAATAGAGGTGTATAATTACATGAAAATCAAAGATACAAAGCAACTGTCTATTGCTAAAATGCCAACTCCGCACAACATACAAACATGTAACACAATACGAGAAGTAAAAACTCACGTAACAAGGAAATAAGTACAGTCACACACACTTAAACCAACAACGTTCAAGAAGGTTGCACAAATATTTTGTTATCAAGCTGAAGTCCCAAATGTTTTGATAAATGACAAGGGTAAGAATGATGCCCCAAGAAATATGCACATGCAAGGGAAATGACGGAGGATGCTTGGGTTCGACAAAAAAAGCAACATGCACGACAAAACGATCTTAGGCAACTAATAGCGCCTAGAGTACGAGGCGAAGTAAGCAACGATCTTTTGTAAATGATTATAGATCAGGATGATTCACAAGTCGTTTCAAAACATGTGAAAAACGTTAGTTGGATATGGGATGAGTGTCATGCAAAAGACACATATTTCAAATTTGAAAAATGAGCTGGTTACCGCTTTTAGGTCGTTTTCAAAGTTTTATCTTTTTTTATTTTTCTGAATCAATTTTATAATTTTTAAATTTTTTTATCGGTCAAAAGAATTCAAAAGATCAAAGATCTTCTAAAAAGTACGCGCATAGCTGAACGGGGGAAGGCGAGGCCATAAAAGAGCCAAAAGGGGTATCCCCATGGAAAGAAAGATAAGGTGATACTAATTATTTTAAATAATTATTTGTCATGATGGGAGGTAGATAGATGAAAAGAGGAATCAAAATAGAGGAAAATACCTATAAGGTTTGTAAACAATGCCAGGGTTAAGAGGAGGTGTCTGCGGGGTAGCACAAAGTGCACCCCAGTGTGTGAAAATTAATAAAAATAATTATTTTATTAATAAAAATAATTATCACGGTGGGTAGAAGAAGGTTAGAATGATCACGGTGGGAAAACATGCCCCAAGGGCATCGCGACAAGTTAATATACCCACCTAGGGGGGTAAAAAAAATCACGATCAATTCATTTGTACCAGAGCTCTTGCCAATTCTTACTATGAGGTCTCGGCGAGAGATCCTGAATTGCGATGGAGAGACTACCGACGAGGCGGAGGAGAGAAGACCAGATCCAAGAGTACTAGCAAGACCCTGTGGATGGACCCTTCGTGAGTGGTCTATCCTTTCCTTTTAATTTATGCATTTAATGCTTTTTAAGTCATTTCTAGGGTAGGTAGGCGAGTAAAAGATGCATGTGCACGCATGTGTTAAAAATGTGGGTGCGCGTCGAAAAAGTGGATACGGGTAGGTGTATGTGTTGAAAAATTGGTATGCACACGTGTGTGCTGCCGAAGGGGGAAAATGGGTACGTACGCATGTGTCGAACGCAAGCGCATAAGCGTTGGGGGAAAAAATTGAAATTTAGTGAGAACATATGCGCACACACGTGCGTGCTAGGGGGATGCGTAGGCATCTGCGGGCACATTGGCATCTGCATGGCATACATGAAAAGTTGAAAAATATAGGGGGCACGTACGCGTTGGTTAGGGCACGTAGGCATTAAGAAGGACATGCATGCGTTGAAAGGGGTGTGCATGCATCTGGAAGAAAAATAAAACACACTTATAGCAAAAAATAGCAAAGTGTAGAGGAGAATAATTAGAAGAATTTAGAAGAAAAAGGGAAATTAGTAAGTTCAAGGACTCAACGAGCCATTTTTCCTTAGAAAGATAGCTAGAAGTTAGATAAGTTCCTAACACTTGTTTTTGATCTTGTAGCGTAGATTACCCACACTTCAGACATGGGAGAGATATGGCTGCCTTGAGACGATAGAGGCACAGTTCGAGGATGGAGATAGGGGGATATTAGATATCCTCCTTTATGTCACAGGGTTAGCCTACGTGGCTGACATGCCCCAGATCACATTGGACCATGACCTTCTCATAGCCATAGCAGAGAGATGGCACGAGAGCCAGTTCTTCCAGCTACCTACAGGGGAGATTACCATTACATTGGGGGATGTATGGAGCATCATGCACATTCCTATAGTTGGCCAGCCCATTCAGTTTGTGAGTAATAAAGTAGTATTGGATGGATGCATAGCACATTTGTTCGGGGTCTCGATGCTACCTTGTCATGGGATGATGGTGCATTTATCACGGTGCATCGAGGACCTTTCTCTAGATCGGGTCGTGGTATATATGATGGCCTTTGTCAGTGGAGTTTTACTCCCTGACAAGACCGGTTCCTCATTCCCACTTGGACTACTTGGGGTCATACTTGGATTGATACAGGGAGAGACTTATTGTTGGGGCTAGTGCATTCTGGCACATCTTTACTGGGATCTTCATCTTATCACCTACTACCATCAGAAGATGGTAGGCCCAGCCAGGCTCCTTATGATATGGGCCTGGGATCACATTGCTATCGGGTGCCCCTTAGGTGCTTTGAGAGTTTGGGCTCTAGAGGAGCCATCTACCATGGGTTGGGTCCCAATCGGGGACGATGTTTGGCCTTACAGGGGTGATCCTTATCCCTATCGTCGAGAGCTTGACAACTTATAACATGTGGCCATGGTATGGAGGTTGTATTGACATTTCTAGTGGCCCAAGGATGCTGAGAGCTATCCATAGCCGGAGTAGATCATTTTATCATGGGAAGCCATAGCTATATGTGGGAGTTTTACAGGGTTGATAGATGCCAGTGATAGTTTGGCACCACACAGGATGTTCGGGGCTTGATATGTGGTATGCACGGAGGGCATGTGAGTATTTTGATATGGGGCCAGATAGCCTTTGATAGAGCTTGGCTAGCTTTACACATGTGGTACCCATTGCATGGGTACCTTTGAGGTAGGTTCAAGATCTAGGGTGCACAGCAAAGTACACACCCTAGTATCATGGCATGATTCCACACAGGCTGACCATTCTGAGGGCAACATATGAGGCAGGTGTGAGGCCTCCCCTAGTGGGCCTACCTAGTGATGATGATGGTACTGATGATGATGATTCAGATGACGAGGGTGGCCCCGATGCGTAACATTAAGTTAGAGGCAGGGCTCCACAGCCACAGGTACAGGGTCCTAGGCCTATACCTAGATAGGTACACCAGGCCCCAGCTGGTCCGTTGCCTCCAGTAGGCATTCTAGTGGGCATATATGTCCCTTTGATAGGTTCTACCATAGCAAGGTCCACCTCCTCAGGCTCCAGGAGGTGGTGATGGATAACTTGCTGCACTACAATAGTAGTTACAGGCCACGATAGTGGTACAGCTTTAGGTGGCCACAGAGAGAGATCAGGCCAGAGCACAGATTCAGGTTTTGACTACCGAGAGAGACCAGGCTAGGTCTTAGGTACAAGACGGTCGTAGGGTCATATGATAGGGTTAGATTACACAGTTAGTAGTGTAGGGCACTCAGTTAGTGGGTGCTTTAGGCCAGGCATAGAGAAAATTACATAGTGTCATGGTTCAACATGACCAAGTGTAGGTCGAGAGACATACCTATATGATGGAGAGAGACCTAGCCGTGTTGAGCTTCAGAGTGTCACACTGGAGCAGGATCAAGAGGTGGCCGCTGCTAGGAAAGCTAATGCTGATAGAGATCAATTGATAGGCAAACATGATGCCACCCTATAGGAAACCTTAGCCACAAGAGATGATGATTTGATATGTGACACTATCAGGGCCATAGGTAAGGCTCTTTATTATAGGATGCCTACTTGAAAGCAGTTTTAGTAGTAGAGTGTGTGATGCCTTATGCCTAGCTTGATGTAAGCCGCATAGGCTCTAGATCATGGAGGTCGGCCGCAGTCGTCGATGGCCGACCACCTAGCCGAGTACACAACAGAGGGGTACACAGGGTCCCTCCTCATAGTTGGTAGGTTCTTCAGGGGCAGGCCCATCACACCTCCATTATTCCGTCCTCCAGGACATGGTCCCAGCAGCCCCGGTGAGGGTGAGAGTTATGGTTGAGTCTCCTACTCATGCCATGATATAATGTATTGGATGTATATGCCTCTTATGAAGGTGATTTTTGACTATGTATAGATTCTTTAGATTCTTTGTGGATGCCTCTTGATGAAGGCCTGATTTTGATCGATGTAGGTACCTTTGTTATGTACCACCATGCCTCTATATGCAGGCTTAGTATCTGATCCCTACCCCTTTTATATGGCAGATGGACAGAGCATTTTGTATATACCAGACTTTGACACAGAGATTTTTATTATACATGTACCATATGGACACTTTCTTGTATATCTTGTCATGCAGTGATATATTGTCATGGTAATTATGTTTCATTGATGTTCATGTTGTATATTTTCCTCTTCATGTATGTGACATACTTTCAGATGTAGAGATGTACATGTTTTTCTTTCATAGCGATGATATACTCGTGTTGTTTATATCATGCTTTTTTATTTATGAGATGTTTTATTTCATATTGCTAGTATTTATTAGATGATCTTTTGATCTTAGAGGAATGTGATCATGTGACCCCTCTGGACCCTTGATTTTTTCGATTATCATGTAATTAACTTTTGATATAGAAATGAAGATAAATATGTTATCTTTTGATCTTAGTGAATGTGTTGCTGAGACGGAGACTTGTCGTATGATACTTGATGAACTCTATTGTTTGTGTGACATACCTTGAATCAATTCCATTGATCGAGGTATGTTGTAGCCTTCTTATGATCGCTTTGTCGATTTACTTTTAAACAGATGAAGGTTGATATAAATGTTGCAGCACACTTTTTGATTCAGGTATGAATATAAGTACGTAGATGCGATGAAAAGGTTTGATTCTCGAACCACACACTATTGTAATGCTAGATAGCGTAAGAAGATAAGGGCACTGGATGCAAGTGGCACGGTATGTGGAACTTAGGGACGAAATGTCTGCTTAATGTTGAATATGGTATCGGGCGGAAAAGACTTGATATGGAAACTAGTTAATTAAATATTAGGGATTAAACCCTAACCTACCCCTAAGTTTTATCTTATACCCTAACTACTATCCTATATGGATTTTAGATTTCATAAGGGAGAAAATAGATATAAATTCCATTAACCTATGAACTAGGTGAATGACCTAGATATGGACTATTAAAATCCTAAACTAATCCTAACCTAAGGAAGGGGACGCATAGACCCATGTGGATGGAAAGGATAAGGGGGAAGGTAGGAAATTTAATGGGATAGTAAATGAAGTCCTTACATGTACAGCGCCAAGTTTGGCGGGAACAAAGAAAAGTTGGAGGCGTCCAACTAGCTTAGAAACTAAATGGAATTTATATGCAAATTTGAAATTTGGAAACTCACCAACCCGAGTCGGCGGTGGCGTGAGGAATGAGGAAAGGCAGTGCATTCAATGCATTAATTATCTTGGTCTTAGCGACCAGCTCACCTTGGAAAGAGGATAGAGGAAAAAGGAAAATTGTTTGTTCTGTGTGCATTTGGATTTTAGTTGCTCTGCATTTTGTTTCTCCATGGTTTTGTCGAACCAGTTGTGTTTTGATTATTATCTCTATTCTTTGGAAAAACAAAGGCTATTCTTGAGCCTGTGGAAGTTAGTGACTGGTTGGAAAGCCTGGCCGAGGATGTCGTGGAGAGAAACAACTCCAGTGGGCGCGGTTTTCTTCGAGCCACAAGAAAAATTAACAGGCATGTTAAGCCCTTCTCCTTAAACCGCTTGCTTTTGCTTAATAGTCTCATTAAAACAACCCTGCTCTTATGATGGGGTTTTGGTTATTTGATTTGGTTGTTACGTTGAGATGATTTCGAGTTGAGTCATTTTCTTTTGTTGTACGCGGCTTGAGCATTCTTTGCATAATGATTAAGTTGAATACATTGTCCTTGCTGTGTGGTTTGTTTGGCAGTGTTGGGTATTCACTTTATTACCATTTTGGGTTGTGCTAATAAATACATTAGCTAAATGAATATCACTTCTGAGTTCTGAGCATTCTTGTGAAAATGAAAAGATGAGATGATTTGTATGTCTGGTTGAACTGTCCTTAAAAGAATGAACACGACTTGGGTATTCTCGGGTGTTTGAAGAAAATGATTGTTCTTCTTATTGAAATCATTAATGAATTATGTTTTCTCTTTGTTGCTTCGAAATCTGAAGGTAATGGGAAAGAGGATTTTATTGTGCATTTTGGATGCGGTTTGATCTTCTAGTCTGAACTGTCATCATGAAAATGAACATGGCTTAGTGTTTCTATGCAAATGAATGAAACAAATGAGATTTGGCTTGCTGTTGAGATTGTTTTGACTGTACCTTGCTTGTGCATCTATTACCCTATGCGGGTTTGCATTGATAAAGGCATTGTTATGCGAATATTGTATTTCTGAGTTCAGTGTGTGGAAACGTTTGGGAAAAACAAAGCTGTGGTGATATAATAGACTATTATGCGAGTTATAATTCCTTGATGTTTTTTTCATTGCATAAAACACGGGTTCCCTAGGACAGTAAGGTTATTGTAGCATCTTACTTTGCTGTACTAATTTGATATGGTATTCTGCCTGCTGGTTCTTGGTATTCATATAGGACTATTTGGAAGGAAGTTTTAATCTGACGAGGAACAGAAAATCAGTCTATATAATAGACTGAGTAGAGCATGCAAATTATATTGTGTCTTTGAACTGAAGGATATTATATATATATATATATATATATATATATATATATATATATTTAAGGATTGTGGACCTTTCATCATTTTCATTAAGAACAGAATATGAATGGAATTATTCTTTGTTGTTGGAAAGTGAAAACTCTCATTATTAGGATGAAAGTGTGACTGGTTGTAGTCATTGTACACTCTTGCATGTTATAAAGACGTGAATGTCTGTAGAGTGAAATGTTTAAAAGGAAATGATTGCGTTATAGGTTCTTTTGGTACTAATGTTTATAGACCAGTTGCAATGAACTCTGGTCAACTTTTTGGAAAGGTAATAGTAGTTTTCAATTACTGAATATACTACTCTGAATGAATTATACTATTGGAGTATGTCTGCTCTAAATAAGAGGTATTTGGATAGACAGTAAGAAGAGGTGATATGATCTTGCTCCCTTATATTCGATTATTGATTTTCATTTATTTCTCTTTAATCTGTTATCATTGATTGATATCACGTTTGGATTAAAAACTTCTAGTACAACTATGAGGAAAAGAAAGAGAGTGTGAATGGATAATTTGAATTAATGATCATTTTTCTCTCATACAGTTGGAAATCTATAATTGTTATGGAACAAATTTCATACTGCTTGGGTTAAGCATTTGTATTTAATTGTTGTTTGCTTGTTCTCTTCAGCGTTTGATTGCTTGAAATCAGATGAGTTGTATGAAAGAAGGGACAATAATTCGGTTTAGATTTTAGTTAAGATCTATCTTTTGAATTCACAACTATTGTAAGAGAATGGAATTGATAGCATTTATGTTAGAACAACAGTTGCATAGTTGTGTTTTTAGTTCTTACAGATGTTTGTAATCTAGGAACTATTGAAGGAAATTACTTCTTGTAATAATTATTTGGGAAAGAGGGTAGTAATCCTTTGTCTGATTAGGAGGGTTATTGGATGATTGAGTTGATATGTTGTTCATCCTTTTTGGTATTTAATTCTTGAATGATGTTCATATTAACGTTTCATAAAAGAAGGGTTCTTTTATTGAGACAGTTAATTAAAAGCACCTCATTTTAAAGACAAGTGCTTAATATGCTCGATTGATGGCCCGACCCATGCAAGTAATTTTGCAGATGAAACTTGAGTATAAATGAAGACATGGTTGTTTTCGATACTTCTTTGATTAACTGAAGATGGATTGTATTGATAGCTATTACTCCTCCACGAGGAAATGAGAAAGGAAGAAGTTACATTCTTCTATCTTTATGAGTTGTAATGTTGTTTGATATAAACAAAGTCAGTCATTTGGGTGGCAAATGTATAGATTGTAAATCGATGGATGAATACAAGTAAAAGTGTGATATTTTCAATAACTGTATCAGTTTGATATTGTTGAATAAGTTTGAGAATATAACATTATTCCTTGACTTGGAATTATTCAAATGTTAATGGATGAATTTAAAAGGAAATAACATCTATTCTTTACCTGAATGCAACTTTTACGTTGAAATGTGCAATTAGTTCATACTTGGGTTAAGATGAATTTTGAATTGACATTAAAAAGATTTAGATAAACATGAAATCCTAATTGGAAGGTATTCGGGATTAGTTTGAAAGCTAAGGGATATCAAATAACTTAGGGGCAGCCGAACCTTGTATTCGGACTCCGTTAATAGCCTCGAATGTTTAAATTAGAAAATAAAGATATGGGAAATCATATCTATTGTTAACAGACCTTAACTAAGTAAGGTTAAGGAGGATAAATGAATAAATTCATTTAGAATTAGACCTCGTTTAAATGACGTCTAATAAGATGGAATTCTGAATTTGTTTATAGTTGTGGAAAACTTGGTTAAGTTTAATAGGTTAAACTTATTAAGTTTATCGATAATGGACTGATTATTCCAAAGATTAAGAAAGGAACCAAGAAGTGAATATGCAACCCTTCGGTATGAAGGAGGAGATGCGTATTAAGCTAGAAGATGGATTAAGTCTCTCTTAGCTACATACAACTGTAACAAGAACAAGGATAAAGGATCAGCATGGTTGCTGAAAGTTGATCTTAAATACTAAGATTATAACCAAATCACAATTGAGTTGGATGTGTACCCTCGATGAGAGGATTCCGTAGGACATTGACATACGCCAGCTACAATATGGTGTCTTCGTGAAGGCGGGGCCTTCATGACGACACAATGTTATAGCTGACATATTACAATGCCCTCCCGAATTAAATCATCAAGTTTACATAAGCTGGATAATAAGTTCTTGGTTGGGGATAGGAATGTGATCACGTATACGGAGTGACTCCGGAGGACTAAAGGTAACTAGACACACGGAGTCATCTAGGAATGACACTATATGTCTGCGTATCTTTAGTTACCATGAGTAACTTCCTATACTCGTTCATATTGCTAGTTGGGGTTAGAGTTTGACCTTAAATGGAAGGACTGGTAGAGACCAGGAAAGACCATTCTAGATAACAGACGAAGTGAGGTGAAGGACGTATTCCATTGGTGTGTATCACATCTAGGAATATGATCATGCAAAGCATGTGAAAATCTTTGGCCAAAGTATCATGCAAGTCTTTGGTTGCGTTGTCCTAATCACCTAGTTTAAGATGCAGGATGTCAGATGAATATCAATATCAGATATTCAGATAGGCTTCTTAAATGGATCACTTCGATAACCGGAAATGGTAAAAGAACCCTGTATATTCATTATACTATGCATGAATTAACATGAAGGATCGGTAAGTCACCGAGTCATGAAATGAGAGATCGTTGAAACTCGAGCCATAAAGTGGGAGGTCGGTAGTTCTTCGAGTCATTTACAGACAGCATATGGTATCTATTATATGATTGAATGGCACTGAATGTGTGTTCCATATTGCAAATATGTGAATAGAGAACATTAGTTTTAAAAGGAAATTGTGTGATCCAAACTGCATTAATTGGACAGAGAACAATTATTAAAACTTGAACGTGTGTTTGAATTATATAATTCATAACAGGGAACGTTGTATATATAAAAAAATTCCCTTGTTCTAGTATCTTAAAATGGGGATGTTACATCTTGGTATCAGAGTTGAAGGTTGCAGCTCTTGGACCTAATGAGTCCACAATTTAATAAGGTTTACATTTTCTTATTGAACAGAAAATGGTCAGAACAAGAAGAAATGCTGTGAACAACCCGTTACCGGGTGGAGAAGCAGCTACTGCTCAAAAGCTGGATGAAATCCTTGCTGCCCTACTAGACATGAGAGATCGTTTGACTGTTTTGGAACAACAGTCAATGGGCAATGAAGAGGAGGAAGAAGAAGCTGATATAAATGATCAGCCACCTCCTATGGACAACACCCATGGAGGAAATCGGGTGTTGATAATAGTAATGTGAATGCTCCTAATCATCCTGAAAATAAAAGGGCAAGATTAGTAGCTGAACTTACAAATGACATAAAGAGAATAAGTCCTCCAAAGTTTGATGGAACAACCCTTGGGGATGGAGCTGAGAATTGGCTCAGTGAAATGGAGAAGTACTTTGCAATAAGAAACTTCTCGAGGAGACCAAAGCGATATGGGGAGCATATCAGCTTTCTCATGAAGCATCATCATGGTGGGACAACCGTAAGGTTGAGTTGAATATTGTCGAATCAGACATAACTTGGGATCAATTTAAGGGTTACTTTAGGCAATGGTGGCTGCCTCAACTCTATTTTGATAGGAAAATGGTGAATTTCAGAAGCTGAGTCGCAGGAGGAAGGTGACGGTGACGAGAATCTTTGGGAAGGGTTTACTAAACTCCTTAAGTATGTGCCCATGATACCAAGTGTGAGAAGTTTAGAATACGAAAGTTCATAATGGGACTAAATCCCATCATTGGTGGCGAAGTGGATGTCCACGGTCCAACCACCATGGAAGGAGTTGTCGAAAAGGCAATAAGGCGAGAGCAGAATTGAGAGCAATTTACTGCTCATAGGAAGAGATAAGGAAGAAGATTCCCAATTCTTCTTCATCTCTGCACCCAAAAGGGGGCCTTGGAAAAGGTTTGGTGTGAAAAACAAAAATTGTTGTAGATAACAACAAGAAATCTGTAATGAACAAACCTATAAATAGTGTGCGGAGCAGCTTCATGCAAAAGTTAGTGGCAATGGACAAAAGTCCTATGGGAGCAGAATGATAACTTCAAAGCTGGTAACAAATTTGAGCCTAGGAAAGGGCCAGTTGGAGGATGCTTCAACTGTGGAAAGGACCATTACGTGAGTCACTGTCCTGAAAAAGGATGATCGCGATCAGCAGCATAGGATACACTTTGCGGTGGCTATGAGACAAAGTGAAAAGCAAGTTACGCCTATAGAAGTTCGGGTAAGTTATTCGGTACACCTGTAGTCATACTTTTTGATACTGGAGCCACTGAATGCTTTATTTCTACTAAACTTGCAATGAAATTAAAAAGAAAGGCTGAACGAATGGATAAGACATGGACAGTGCATTATGGGAATAATGTTGTCCATACAGTCGAAATGTGCCTTTTTGGGGCAATTCTTGACTTGCCCGAGTTTCCTTTGAAGTTGACTGTATGTCACTCCTTTAGGATCATATGATATCATTATTGGAGTTAACTGGTTGGCAGAACATAAGGAAAAGGTCGACTGTTATGAAAAACAAATTTGTTGTTTTGACGACCTGCAGAAAGCAGCAGTCATTCAAGGTGTAAAGCGTGAAGTTGCAGTTAGGAAACTAACAACTATGCAACTAAAAAGGGCTAAAAATAGAGGTTGCACCTTGTATGCAGTAAAAATGATAGAAAATGTTGAGGAGGATAATGATTTCATGGAAAGATATCCATTATTAAGGGATTTCAGTGATGTATTTCGGAGGAATTACCAGGTCTTCCACCCAAACGAGAGTTTGACTTTGCAATAGAAATCAAGCCAGGAACTGAACCCATATCTAAGGCACCTTATAGAATGACCACCCTCGAGTTGGTAGAGCTAAAGGCTCAATTACAGGAACTTTTGACTAAGGGGCTGATAAGACCAAGCGTCTCACCATGGGGAGCGCCGGTAATTTTTGTAAAGAAAAAGGATGGCACATTGAGGTGTGCATTGATTATAGAATGTTGAACAAGGCAACTATTAAGAATCGATACCCACTTCCTAGGATTGATGATCATTCGACCAGATGCGTGGAGCATCGAGTCTATTCAAAAATAGATCTTGATCAGGTATCATCGGTGAGAATAAAGGAAGAAGATATTCATAAAACAACTTTTAGAACAAGGTACGGGCATTATGAATTCACGGTGTTACCTTTTGGGTTGACAAATGCACCTACCACCTTCATGAATCTGATGAACAATATTTTTCAAGAATACCTAGACAAGTTTGTGCTTGTATTCTTAGACGACATTCTTATATACTCTAAAAATGTCGAAGAGCACCAAGAACATTTAAGGGTAGTGCTGGAAGTTTTAAGAAAGAGGAAGTTGTATGGTAAACTATCTAAATGTTCCTTTTATGATGCAGAGGTGCATTATTTGGGACACGTTATAAGCAAGAACGGAATAGCTGTAGACCCTTCAAAGATCGCAGCTATAACCGAGTGGCCTGCGCCTAAGAACGTGCATGAAGTAAGAAGCTTCATGGGCTTGGCAGGATATTATAGAAAGTTCGTTAAGGATTTTTCAAAAATTGCTGCCCCAATCACTTCACTGCAAAAGAAGGATAAGAAATTTATGCGGGTGACAAATGTGAATCTGCCTTTAAAAATTTAAAAGAGCAGTTAACTACGACACCTATTTTAAGCTGTGCCGAGATCAAATGGAAATTTTATGGTTGTAACGGATGCATCGGGAGAAGGCCTTGGAGGTATTCTATTACAGAATGACCATGTTATAGCTTATGAAAGTAGAAAGCTTAAGTTACATGAACAAAATTATGCTCCACACGACCTAGAGCTCGCTGCCATTGTACATGCACTTCAAATGTGGAGGCATTACCTTTTAGGCAAACCTTTTGAGTTAAAAACTGACCATCTGGGGTTGAAGTATATTTTTACTCAGCCAAATTTGAATGCAAGACAACGAAGATGGTTAGAATTTTTGTCTCAGTATGATTTTGATATAAGCTACATCAAAGGCAAGGAAAATAGAGTGGCAGATGCTCTGAGTCGAAGGAAGCACATCTCTGCTCTTATAACGTTAAGAACTCAGTTTAAGGATGAGGTGAAAGATGCCTTGGAATCAGATCCTTATTTCAGCAAGTTAAAACAAGCACTTGCTGCAGATCCAAAGGATGTGAGGTATAAAGGATTTCACTTTGATAGCGAAGGAATTCTGAGGTTTGAAAACAGGGTCTATATACCCTTGGCAAATGATTTAAGAAGGAAATTGTTAACTGAATTTCATAATTCACCTTTTTCTGGACACCCTGGCATTACGAAAATGCTTGTTGATCTTAAGAAGCAATACTTCTGGAAGGGAATGAAAAAGGATGTGGTGGAATTTGTAACACTGCTTGCTTGGAATGTCAGCGTGTTAAGGTGGAACATATGCATCCCATTGGATTATTGTATCCCCACAGCGTTCCACAGTACAAATGGCAAGTGATAATGATGGATTTCGTTCAAGGATTGCCTATGTCAAGGAATAAGCATGATATCATCCTGGTTGTCGTCGAAAAATTAACCAAAGTGGCACACTTCATTCTTTAGTAATTTGAAAGATGATGCCGGTGTTAGCAAGAAGATTTGTACATGAAATTTTCAGATTGCATGGAATACCCGAATTGATCATATCGGACAGAGATCGAGGATGACATCAAGGTTTTGGCAAATGCTTAATGCGGCCTTGGGAACTAAATTAAACTTCAGCTCTGCATATCATCCAGGAGACGGATGGACAGACCGAGAGAGTCAATCAAGTTTTAGAGGACATGTTAAGAATGTATTGCATGGACCAGCAGTATAAATGGGAGGAATACCTTCCGCTGGTTGAATTTGCCTACAATAATACATACCATGCCTCTTTAAAAATGGCGCCCTTTGAAGCATTGTATGGAAGAAAATGCAGAACCCCTGTTAGCTGGGACAACGTAGAGAGAGGAGAGAGGTAATTGGGCGAGAAATCCTCAAGGAAATGGAACAACAAATCAAAATGATTTGGGAACATCTAAAGGAGGAGCTGCTGCGATAGGCAAAAAGAGTTATGCAGACTTAAAGCGGGTTGATAGGAATTATAAACTTGGTGAGAAGGTCTTTCTTCGGGTTAAGCCGAAAAAGAGCTCAATAACTTTTGGCAAGGCTGCCAAGTTGTCGCCACGTTACGTGGGACCTTTTGAAATTGTTGAAATAATCAACCCTGTAGCTTATCGTCTAGCATTACCTCCTGCTTTATCACAAATGCATGATGTTTTTCATATTTCTTTGCTTAAGAAATACGTAACAGATTTATCACATGTGCTGAATTGGAATTCCTTGCAGGTCCAAGACCCAGGAATAATCATGATTAAGCCCATTCGAGTGTTGGGAACTCGCCAGTTGTGCTTAAGAAATCGCGAAGTGAATCAATGTAAGGTCAGTGGGACCAGTTTAGCGAAGAAAGTGCAACTTGGGAAAATCTCGAAGAAATGAGATCTGCTTTTCCATACTTGTTTGATCGAAATTGAAATTCGAAAAACTGATAATTCTACCAAATTTAGACAATTATTGGTCTATTTTCTAGTTATCTTAAAACACTATTTTAAAGAGTGAATCTGTTTTTGGTATGAACTTATGAATGGAAGGACAATAACTGAATTTTGTCCTAGAAACTCCTTGAATTGGTTAATTTGATCATCGGGACGATGATTCTTTAAGAAGGGAGGAATGTAATGCCTTGATTTTTGTAAGTTATCATGGTAATTACCTTTCATGATGTTGTAACTGCAGAAATGAAGATAAATATGTTAAGACACATCTTTTGATCTTAGAGGAATGTGTTGCTGATCTGGACCCTTGTTTGTTGTAACTTGATACTTGGGACAGAAGTTATTATTGCTTGTGTGATTGCTAATGAGACAACAGACTTGTCGTATGCTTGATGAACTCTATTCGCTGATTGACAGCACACCTTGAATCAATTCCATTGATCCAAGGTATGTTGTGGCCTTCTTATGATCGCTTTGTCGATTTACTTTTAAACCAGACTGAAGGTTGATATAAATGTTGCAGCATTTGATTTAGGTATGAATATCTGGTACGTAGATGCCAATGAAAAAGGTTTGATTCTCGAACCACACACCGATTGTAATGCTAGACAGCGTAAGACGATAAGGGCCTGGATGCAAGTGGCACAGGTATGTGGAACTTAGGACGAAATGTCCTACTTAATGTTGAATATGACTATCAGGCGGAAAGACTTGATATGGAAACTAGTTAATTAAATATTAGGGGATTAAACCCTAACCTACCCCTAAGTTTTATCTTATACCCTAACTACTATCCTATATGGATTTTAGATTTCATAAGGGAGAAAATAGATATAAATTCCATTAACCTATGAACTAGGTGAATGACCTAGATATGGACTATTAAAATCCTAAACTAATCCTAACCTAAGGAAGGGGACGCATAGACCCATGTGGATGGAAAGGATAAGGGGGAAGGTAGGAAATTTAATGGGACAGTAAATGAAGTCCTTACATGTACGCAGCGCAAGTTTGGCGGGAACAAAAAGAAAAGTTGGAGGCGTCCAACTAGCTTAGAAACTAAATGGAATTTATATGCAAATTTGAAATTTGGAAACTCACCAACTTGAGTCGGCGGTGGCGTGAGGAATGAGGAAAGGAAGTGCATTCAATGCATTAATTATCTTGGTCTTAGCGACCAGCTCGCCTTGGAAAGAGGATAGAGGAAAAAGGAAAATTGTTTGTTGCTGTGTGCATTTGGATTTTAGTTGCTCTGCATTTTGTTTCTCCATGGTTCTGTCGAACCAGTTGTGTTTTGATTATTATCTCTGTTCTTTGGAAAAACAAAGGCTATTCTTGAGCCTGTGGAAGTTAGTGACTGGTTGGAAAGCCTGGCCGAGGACGTCGTGGAGAGAAACAACTCCAGTGGGCGCGGTTTTCTTCGAGCCACAAGAAAAATTAACAGGCATGTTAAGCCCTTCTCCTTAAACCGCTTGCTTTTGCTTAATAGTCTCATTAAAACAACCCTGCTCTTATGATGGGGGTTTTGGTTATTTGATTTGGCTATTACGTTGAGATGATTTGAGTTGAGTCGTTTTCTTTTGCTGTACATGGCTTGAGCATTCTTTGCATAATGATTAAGTTGAATACATTGTCCTTGCTGTGTGGTTCGTTTTGGCAGTGTTGGGTATTCACTTTATTACCATTTTGGGTTGTGCTAATAAATACATTAGCTAAATGAATATCACTTCTGAGTTCTGAGCATTCTTGTGAAAATGAAAAGATGAGATGATTTGTATGTCTGGTTGAACTGTCCTTAAAAGAATGAACACGACTTGGGTATTCTCGGGTGTTTGAAGAAAATGATTGTTCTTCTTATTGAAATCATTAATGAATTATGTTTTCTCTTTGCTGCTTCGAAATCTGAAGGTAATGGGAAAGAGGATTTTATTGTGCATTTTGGATGCGGTTTGATCTTCTAGTCTGAACTGTCATCATAAAAACGAACATGGCTTAGTGTTTCTGTGCAAATGAATGAAACAAATGAGATTTGGCTTGCTGTTGAGATTGTTTTGACTATACCTTGCTTGCGCATCTATTACCCTATGCGGGTTTGCATTGATAAAGGCATTGTTATGCGAATATTGTATTTCTGAGTTCAGTGTGTGGAAACGTTTGGGAAAAACAAAGTTGTGGTGATATTAATAGACTATTATGCGAGTTATAATTCCTTGATGTTTTTCATTGCATAAAACACGGGTTCCCTGGGACAGTAAGGTTATTGTAGCATCTTACTTTGTTGTACTAATTTGATATGGTATTCTACCTGCTGGTTCTTGGTATTCATATAGGACTATTTGGAAGGAAGTTTTAATCTGACGAGGAACAGAAAATCAGTCTATATAATAGACTGAGTAGAGCATGCAAATTATATTGTGTCTTGCTGAACTCAAGGATATATATATATATATATATATATATATATATATATATATATATATTTAAGGATTGTGGACCTTTCATCGTTTTCATTAAGAACAGAATATGAATGGAATTATTCTTTGTTGTTGGAAAGTGAAAACTCTCATTATTAGGATGAAAGTGTGACTGGTTGTAGTCATTGTACACTCTTGCATGTTATAAAGATGTGAATGTCTGTAGAGTGAAATGTTTAAAAGGAAATGATTGTGTTATAGGTTCTTTTGGTACTAATGTTTATAGACCAGTTGCAATGAACTCTGGTCAACTTTTTGGAAAGGTAATAGTAGTTTTCAATTACTGAATATACTACTCTGAATGAATTATACTATTGGAGTATGTCTGCTCTAAATAAGAGGTATTTGGATAGACAGTAGAAGAGGTGATATGATCTTGCTCCCTTATATTCGATTATTGATTTTCATTTATTTCTCTTTGGACTGTTATCATTGATTGATATCACGTTTGGATTAAAACTTCTAGTACAACTATGAGGAAAAGAAAGAGAGTGTGAATGGATAATTTGAATTAATGATCATTTTTCTCTCATACAGTTGGAAATCTATAATTGTTATGGAAGCAATTTAAATCTTTGCTTGGGTTAAGCATTGGTATTTAATTGTTGTTTGCTTGTTCTCTTCAGCGTTTGATTGCTTGAAATCAGATGAGTTGTATGAAGGAAGGGACAATAATTCGGTTTAGATTTTAGTTAAGATCTATCTTTTGAATTCACAACTATTGTAAGAGAATGGAATTGATAGCATTTATGTTAGAACAGCAGTTGCATAGTTGTGTTTTTAGTTCTTACAGATGTTTGTAATCTGGAACTATTGAAGGAAATTACTTCTTGTAATAATTATTTGGGGAAAGAGGCGGTAATCTTTTATCGATTAGGAGGGTTATTGGATGATTGAGTTGATATGTTGTTCATCCTTTTTGGTATTTAATTCTTGAATGATGTTCATATTAACGTTTCATAAAAGCAGGGTTCTTTTATTGAGACAGTTAATTAAAAGCACCTCATTTTAAAGACAAGTGCTTAATATGCTCGATTGATGAAGGCCGACCCGTGCAAGTAATTTTGCAGATGAAACTTGAGTATAAATGAAGACATGGTTGTTTTCGATACTTCTTTGATTAACTGAAGATGGATTGTATTGATAGCTATTACTCCTCCACGAGGAAATGAGAAAGGAAGAAGTTACATTCTTTATCTTTATGAGTTGTAATGTTGTTTGATATAAACAAAGTCAGTCGTTTGGACTGGCAAATGTATAGATTGTAAATCGATGGATGAATACAAGTAAAAGTGTGATATTTTCAATAACTGTATCAGTTTGATATTGTTGAATAAGTTTGAGAATATAACATTATTCCTTGACTTGGAATTATTCAAATGTTAATGGATGAATTTAAAAGGAAATAACATCTATTCTTTACCTGAATGCAACTTTTACGTTGAAATGTGCAATTAGTTCATACTTGGGTTAAGATGAATTTTGAATTGACATTAAAAAGATTTAGATAAACATGAAATCCTAATTGGAAGGTATTCGGGATTAGTTTGAAAGCTAAGGGATATCAAATAACTTAGGGCAGCCGAACCTTGTATTCGGACTCCGTTAATAGCCTCGAATGTTTAAATTCAGAAAATAAAGATATGGGAAATCATATCTATTGTTAACAGACCTTAACTAAGTAAGGTTAAGGAGGATAAATGAATAAATTCATTTAGAATTAGACCTCGTTTAAATGACGTCTAATAAGATGGAATTTTGAATTTGTTTACAGTTGTGGAAAACTTGGTTAAGTTTAATAGGTTAAACTTATTAAGTTTATCGATAATGGGTGATTAGTCAAAGATTAAGAAAGGAACCAAGAAGTGAATATAACCCTTCGGTATGAAGGAGGAGATGCGTATTAAGCTAGAAGATGGATTAAGTCTCTCTTAGCTACATACAACTATAACAAGAACAAGGATAAAGGATCAGCATGGCTGCTGAAAGTTGATCTTAAATACTAAGATTATAACCAAATCACAATTGAGCTGGATGTGTACCCTCGATGAGAGGATTCCGTAGGACATTGACATACGCCAGCTACAATATGGTGTCTTCGTGAAGGCGGGGCCTTCATGACGACACAATGTTATAGCTGACATATTACAATGCCCTCCCGAATTAAATCATCAAGTTTACATAAGCTGGATAATAAGTTCTTGGCTGGGGATAGGAATGTGATCACGTATACGGAGTGACTCCGGAGGACTAAAGGTAACTAGACACACGGAGTCATCTAGGAACGACACCGTATGTCTGCGTATCTTTAGTTACCATGAGTAACTTCCTATACTCGTTCATATTGCTAGTTGGGGTTAGAGTTTGACCTTAAATGGAAGGACTGGTAGAGACCAGGAAAGACCATTCTAGATAATAGATGAAGTGAGGTGAAGGACGTATTCCATTGGTGTGTATCACATCTAGGAATATGATCATGCAAAGCATGTGAAAATCTTTGGCCAAAGTATCGCAAGTGTTGGTTGCGTTGTCCTAATCACCTAGTTTAAGATGCAGGATGTCAGATGAATATCAGTAACAGATATTCAGATAGGCTTCTTAAATGGATCACTTCGATAACCGGAAATGGTAAAAGAACCCTGTATATTCATTATACTATGCATGAATTAACATGAAGGATCGGTAAGTCGCGAGTCATGAAATGAGAGATCGTTGAAACTCCGAGCCATAAAGTGGGAGGTCGGTAGTTCTTGAGTCATTTTGATGACATATGGTATACATTATATGATTGAATGGCACTTGAATGTGTGTTCCATATTGCAAATATGTGAGCGAGAGAACATTAGTTTTAAAAGGCCCCTGTGGCGATGCAGAATATACAAATAGGCCACATCCTTCACACAAATATAGCGTAAGTAAACCAGATCACAGGTCTTGCAAGGGAGCTCGAGGTCGGATTCCTAGACCTAGCTAGGGTACTGCAGAATTTAGCAAGTGGTAAGAGTTACCCATCTGTCGCAAGAGTGACTTGTGTATGAGAAACCTTCCTTGAGCACAAAAACTAGTTTTCACAAAAGGACATGCCCACTGCGCCACAATTGCGTGGTTTTCACACGAGGATGACCTATTTTTCTTTACCTTTTTCTCAATTTTTCAATTTTTTGCTTGTTTTTTTCTTTTTTCTACTTTTTAGTTTCTTATCTCAATATTCCAGCCATGCCTAAGCATATAAGTGCTTGAGGTGAATGGATTTCATGGAATTTGGAAGCTCTTCACCATCTGAATAGGCAATTCTATATGTCCCTGATCCATATTTAGCAGTCACCACATAGGGACCGAGCCAATTAGCCTCAAATTTACCTTTCTTTTCTCTATCTTTGGTGGTATTCTTCTGATTTTCTTTCAGTACGAGATCACCTACATCAAATTCCCTATGTATGATGTTTTTTTGTATCCTCTGGATACTCTATTTTGATATACTTTAAGGTGATTAAGTGCTTTGATATGTCATTCATCTAACAGTTCCAACTCTACCAGGTGAGCAACTCTATAGTCTTCATCTTTGTCGAGGTAGTCCTTGAGAGATATTCTCAGGGAGGGAATCTCCACTTCCAAAGGTATGATGGCTTCAGTGCCATAGACAAGTGAATACGGGGTCACACCAGTAGGGGTGCGAGATGGAGGTTCGATAAGCCCAGAGGGTGGGATGGATTTGCAAGTGCCAATTATGACCAGTTTTACTAACCATTTTCTCCATAATGTGCACAAGAGTTTTGTTTGTAGCCTCTACTTGCCCATTACCTTGAGGGTAATAGGGGGTGGACCATTTAAGTTGGATATGAAAGTGTTGACACAAGGCTTTTACCGTCTTGTTTTTGAAAGATTTACCATTGTCAGTGACAATGGCCGAGGGGATACCATAACGACATATAAGATGGTTCATGATAAACTTGGATATTTGCGCACTGGTGACATAGGTAAGAGGAACAACCTCCACCCATTTAGTGAAATACTCGGTGGTAGTTATGATGTGTGTATGACCATCTGATGAAGAAGGGTGGAGCTTCCCTATGAGATCTAAACCCCACTTTGAAAAAGGCCAAGGTGTTGTAATAGGCTGCAAAGCCTGTGCTGGTGCATGTATGAGATTACTGTACTTTTGAAAAAGTTCACATTTCTTCACAAAGTTGCAGCAATCGGATTCCATGGTAGGCCAATAGTAGCCTACTCTCAACAGTTTCTTAGCTAGCACCATGCCACTAGTGTGTGCCCCATAGATACCACTATGTACCTCTTTAATCACGTGAACTGAATTAGTAACATTTAGACAACGAAGCAAGTTCCCATCGTAGCCATGATGATAAAGAGTGCCTCCTAGGAGGGTATAATGGGCAATGTGGTGGATAAGGCTTTTTCCTCTGAATGGGTGATGTCAGGTGGGAAGGTTCCATCTTGTAGGTATTGGTAAATAGGGTCATACCATGGGGATAGGGAACCAACAACTTCACATGCTAAACAAGATTTAGGCATATCATATGCTGGCATCGAAAGTGTTCCACAAAGAAAGGAATCTTACTCTCCTCAGGTGGGATAAGCAAGAGAGAGCCTATGGTAGCCATGACATCTGCAGATCTATTATTAGATCTGGGTTTTTGTTCAAATATGACATGTGAAAAATATTTCTTTAGGATTTCAACCATCTTCTTATAGGGAATAAGTTTTTCATCTTTAACCTTGTATTCATCATTGACCTGCTTAATGATGAGCTGAGAATCTCCAATAACTCGCAGCTATTTGATGTTCCAAGTGATAGCTAGCTTGAGGCCAGCAATGAGTGCTTCATACTCTGTAATGTTATTGGTACAAGGAAACCCCAATCAGAATGCCCTAGGTATAATATCTCATGTGGGAGTAATAAGCACCACTCCTGCTCCTGATCCATGAAAAGTAAATGATCCATCGAAATGGACCTGCCATTCCGTGGATTCTTCGATATACATCATAGATGCATCTGGGAGATCCAGACACAAAGGCTCTATTCCTGGTAAAGGTGCTTCTGCCAACTGATCTGCCAATACCTGTCCTTTTAAGGACTTCTAATTTATAAACTCTATCTCAAATTCACTCAAAAGAATGATCCAATTAGCCATTCGGCCTGTTAAGGTGGGTTTGGATAAGAGGTACTTAAGAGGGTCAACCTTGGAAATAAGTTTAGTTTTATTGTTAAGGAGGTAATGGTGGAGTTTCTAAAATGTAAAGATGACTACCAAGCAAGCCTTTTCAATCTGTGGATAGTTCAATTCATAGGCAATCAATGTATGGCTAAGGTAATAAACAACTCTCTCCTTATGGTCAAGGTCATATTGGGCAAGCAGTGCACCAAAAGCGAAGTGGGTAGAAGAAATATATAAAAGGAGAGGCTCTCTAAGATTAGGGGGCATCAGCACAGGTGGATTTACAAGGTACTGTTTGAGCAAAGCAAATGCCTTCTAACATTCAGGCCCCCACTTGAAAGCAACATCTTTCTTCAAAAGATGTGTAAATGGATGACATTTATCTGCAAGCTGAGAAATAAAACGGTGAATAGCCTGGATCTTTCCTTGTAGACTTCTGAGTTGTTTAAGAGTGGTGGGTGGAGGCATATCCATAATAGCAGTGACCTTAGTAGGATCCACTTCTATCCCTCTCTATGATACTATAAATCCCAAGATTTTTCTTGATAATACACTAAAGACGCACTTCTTAGGATTAAGACGAACCTTGTAGTCCCTGAGGCGTTGAAAGATATGTCTAAGCACTTCTAGGTGCTCTTTTCTACTCTTTGATTTAGCTAATATGTCATCCACATAGTCCTCCATAATATCATTCATCATATCATGAAAAATGACATTCATAGCACGCTGATAAGTAGCCCCAGCATTTTTGAGTCCGAACGACATGACTTTGTAACAAAAGGTTCCCCAAGGAGTGATGAAGGTAGTTTTGTGTTGATCCTCTTTTGCTATCCTTATCTGATTATACCCCAAGAATCCATCCATTAAGGATAGCATCTCATAGCCAGCGGTAGATTCTATGATCATATCTATGTTTGGCAAAGGAAAATCATCTTTAGGACATGCTTTATTGATGTCACGGAAGTCAGTACAGATCCTAATGCCAACGGGTTTCTTTTGTACTGGAACTATATTGGAGATCCAATCTGAGTAATCAATAGGTTTGATAAAATCTGCAGCCAAGAGTTTCTCCAATTCTTCTTTGACAAGAAGTGCAACTGTAGGATGCATCTTCCTCAATTTCTGTTTAATGGGCTTGGCATCTGGGTGCACAACAAGGTTGTGCACAACTAGTGCTAGATCCAAGCCGGGCATATCTAAATATGTCCATGTAAAAATATCAACGTATTCTCTTAAGAGTTCCATAAAGGTTTTCTATTCCTGAGCTGAGAGTGAAGCCCCCAACTTGATCATCCTGGGTAAATCCTCTGAACCAATGTTAACACTGATGGTTTCCTCAATGAGCATCTTAGATGCATCCTCCATTCTGGTAGGATCAGGAGGGAGGGTGAGATCAACCTCCTGAGGTATCTCTTTATCATCTTCAAATGGATAAGTTATTTTATCCATGTGCTTTTTATTTTGTTCTTCTATAAGTGTCTCAAAGAGTTTGTCACTATGAGATTTTCGTTTATTCTTTTTACTAGCAGGAAGAAAATCCCGAGTCCCATGAATACTCCGAATGTTTCATCATTCTCAAAGATATCAAGTGGTACATAAAGTAGTTGGTCCCAATCTACAAGTTCAGGATAAACTAGGGTGACTTGATAATCTATTGAAGGGATGGATTCAGATAGGGTAAGGATGGCTGACTCGAGAATAGGTTCATGGAAGCCAAATCTTCGTAGAGGCTACATTGGGAACTTGCATCACTATCTGCATTATATGAAACGTCCTCACACTCAGAAAAGGTAGCATCAACCTCGACGGGTTGAGCATCCTGGGATTTTAACCCAAGACCATGCTTGTCAGATTTGAAATGGCGAGTAGGAATAGGTTCTAGACGGCCTTGTGTGTTGGCTCCACATCCGTATCCTTTATAACCCATGACAAACATCATGCGGTGTCCTTTAGTATATTGAGGTGCTTGATGGCATGAGGCCATGGTTCCTTCTAGCACCTTACTAATGGGATCCTCCAACATCTTTTCTTTGGATAGGAGGCCACTATGAAAAAATTTATCCAATGGTTCTGAACATGGTTCTCATGTACTTTTGAACTAAAAATAGGGTTTACCCCGTGTCCTAAGTGACACGATAAGTCTAAAATTAACAATGCTCATTCAAGAGTAAATGGCTCTCCTGGGCCATATTTTGCTGATGTAGCCTCCCAAGATGTAAAAGGATTGACCAAAGAAGGGAAGTCCTGATTATAAGGTGTGAGCGACTATGAGTCCACCCGATTCTTCATAGCTTCCATTTTAAGAGGGATGATAACATCCACAGAAGGGAACTCATAGGCTGCATGAGAGAAACTATGCAATGCCCGATAGTGAGTGAACGGCTTAGGATCACCCAAGATAGTGACTATACGCCCTTCATGGCACAACTTGATACACTGATGAAATGTCAAAGGGATAGCCTACATGGCATGAATCCATGGACGCCCCAAGAGCATGTTATATGGGAGATCTAAATCTAGGACATGGAAGGTCGTATCATGATAGGTTGGACCTACTTCCATGGGCACTATAATAGTACCTGTGGATTCTCTCTCCTCATTATCATACATTGTGATGGTGATGGTCTTAGCTCCCAGATCTATTTCTAAAAGGCCTAGCTGCCTAACTAGCTTCAATGTGCATATGTTTAGACCAGATCCCCCGTCCACAAGTACTCTTTTAATCTTACGATAGGTAACCACCACTTCTAAATAGAGAGGCAAATTATGCTCAGGGTTGTTACGTGGGATAGCATTGTAATCAAAAGTGATATGATTAGCGGGTTCAAGGTGGGTGACCATAGCTTACAAGTGCGTGGGATCTACCTCAGTAGAGACTCTAGAATTTTGTAATGTTTTGTACAATATATCCTTGTGAGTAGTAGAGATTGTAAGAAGGTCTAAAATGGATATTTTAGCTGGTGTTTTCTCTAGCTGATCTAGTAAATTATATTAGCTTTGGGTAGTTGGTATTGGATCAGGTATGATTAGGTGAGCGCATCGCGTTCCAACTACACAACTCTTTTCAAGAATTTGGATTGTGTTTATTCATTCATCAGGTGAACAGATGCAACCTATAAGGGATTCGAATGGACTGTCATCACTAGGGTAAACATACGCAATAGTGCGATAGTCATTAGAGGCCTGCTTGTGATCTAGTTTCCTTTTCTTTTTATCCGTGTGATTGGGAAAAGGTTCTTTGTATATGCCCATTTTTTCATTAGGACCCTGTCCTGAATCAGGAGGTGATTCTACAGCAATCTTGCCCTCTTCAATGAGGTCTTGTATGAAATGTTTCAGCCATAGACATCTATCTGTTTTGTGTCCTTTGACACGATGGAAGTCACAGTATTCATGGTCTTTATACCAACCAGGTTTTGGAGCATTTTCTAGGAATGGTACTGTGGTACTTGGATACTCTACCATTTTAGCATCATCTAATTGTTTTAATATAGTAGTCAGGGGTTCACTCAACATTGTGAATGTACGTTTTGTAGGTGCCTTGGGATGAGGTCCTTGTGAAAGCTTCAAAAGTGGACCTATCTGCACAACTTGGACTCTTTTGGAGTTAGTAATTCCATCACCGACGACATGCTTGTTCTTATTAAAGAACTTAGGTTTGTCTATAGATTTGGCCTCATGTTTGTTTTTGACAAAGGGTTTAAGTGTTCCTTTGGTAATAAGAGCCTTTTCAATTTGGCTACCTTTCTCTATAACTTCCTTGAAGTTAGATCCACAATGCATCTGAAGATGGAAGGCTATCTCCGAGTTTAAATTAGGAACAAAAATGCTCACTAATTGTTTTTTAGGTAAAGCACAAGGGAAGCAACTAGCCAGCGCTCTCCATCATTGTAAGAAACCTACGAAGGTCTCATTAGGTTTTTGCTTTACATTACAAAGGTCATTCATCATGACATCATTTTCAATATTGAAAGAATAGTGCTACACAAATTTTTCTACTAGTGCTGGCCACATTATTATAGATCCTTTAGGTATGCTATAGAACCATTCAATTGCCAAAGCTCCCAAACTGCGGGGAAAGAGTCGTATTAGAAAATTATCATTATAGGCAACCTCTTGACAAGCCATGTAAAAGTCTTTGATGTGATCGTAGGGATCACCTTTGCCTTTGTACTTGTCAAGCTTTGGGATAGTGAAATGTTTAGGAAAGGGCTGTAGTAGCATGTCTTTATCGAAGGGATAAGGACATAGTTCTTCGTAGAGATACTTTCTGTTTTGGCCTATATTTCCTTGTTGTAATGTTGTGATTGTATCTTTCATAGATTTCAATTCATCCTGAATGAGTTTCTCCTTAGTAGGTGATATTGATCTTTGAGCCTGAGTTGCCTTAAAGGTATAGTCTGTATGTGGATCAAATTGAAACTTGTTAAGTTTATTTTTGTCTTTTTCTTTACCTATGTTTCTTTTTGAAGCACCTAGGTTCACTAATTTTTGACTCAACTTTAAGATCTATTTTTGGAGGGTCTCCTCCTCAACCAGGGGATCCTCTTCTTCATCAAATTTCAGAGGAGGGGAGGCCTTCCACTTAGTTTTTACTTTACACAAAGCCCTAAAGTGAGGTTTATGTGATGTTTCTCCTTCAACAATAGCCTTATGTTGCCCAGAAGTGGATGCATATCCCACATCAAAAGGATTATCTATGTCTAAGACAAATCTTCGCTCTCCTAAGTTAGGGTCAATGACATTTGTTTCTTCTTCATGTTTGTGTGGAAGTTTAGCCCCTAATGCCAAGACTCTCATGAGTACTTGATCTTTGTTATAATATAAGAGCTCATCAAATCTGTTTAGGTCTAACCTTTGTTGTTCTCCCAAAGAGTCTGACTCTCCTCCACTATGATCGATTAATGTCTCTGTATCTTTGACTTGAGAGAAGAGCGGCCCTAAATTGTTCCCACTAAAGGGGAAATCATCGAAAGGATTAGCTCCTACATTAAGCTCACTGGATTTTGTTGCCATTTTGAAAAGTCTAGGCATTACTAGCCAATACTCAGATGCAACACTATGTTTACTAGTTTTCAAAGGATACGATATGGACAGATGAAAATGTATCACTTACCTAAGTCATGTTATGTCAAATCTATATTTAAAAGACCAAGATGAATGACAATGTTATACTGATATGTGGGCCGAAGTTAGAAATCTAACAAGGCTTGAATATCAGCACAATACTGACAAAGTCCTCTAACAAGGTATACCTAGAACTGACTCAAGTACCGACAACAAGCCAAGTGTATTGAAAAGTGGAAGTCACAATTAGATATAGCACAACAACACTATCAAGATATCTCAACCAAGCAAGCAAGGTGTCAATATCAAGACAACATCATGACGATATATATAATGTGTTATCAACACTCATCAAAAAACCTAGATGACGTCAAAACTAAAACCAAGTAGAAGGTATAACAAGAATTTTGTGATGATGTAAGCAGCTTAACCACACAATAGAGGGATTTATACTATGTGCCCAAAGAATGGGAGATGTAATGTAAATGCCAATACTAAATGACTAAAATGCAAGCAAAAGTTGACAAACTAGGGAGAGATAGAATGACAAACCGACCTGTAACAATGACAAAGATCCTGAAGTCAAGATTGTAGGATTGCCAAACATGTGAAAACGTACCCACTTGCTTTAGTCATTTAACACCCTAGTCACAAACATGGATGAGTGTAAACATACAAAAAGTGACTAGCACTATCTCTGACATGACATGTAAAGTATGCCTCTGTTTGAATTCCAATGTGGAAAGTACAAACGCATGGGTGTAGATCAAGAACGTGTGAAAATAGACTTAGTTTCACTTTGGGCAGAGCTTCACCTCATTTGAAAAACAAGAAGGAAGCTAAGCTAAGTAATACGTTTGTCTAAATTCGTGATGAAAAACACTTAGATCCAACTTAGAATGGGTTCGTTACCATGTTTGACAAACAAGGTGTTGAATCCAAACAAGTTATCACTTCGTGATGGAAAATGACGTGAATGGACTAGTAAAGTTGGCCTCCAAACAAAATGGTTTCCTTAATAAGTTCTCTCAACTAGGTGTTACAAAATTATCCACGAGCGAGATGATTTACCCAAACAGTCCTGACTATCTTGGGAGTATCTCGACTTTGCTTCCTTTAAGCACAGTGGGCAGTAAATGCGTCCATCATGTACTTAAAAGAATCACATAGGGACAACTTGTAATGCTATCTCACAAGGAATTACTAGTCAAGTAGGTAAGCGAGGTGCTTCCCATTTCGTCCACGAGGTTACTCAGCGGTGGACTACTTTGGGGTTCCTGGAACCACCCCCATTGTTATAGCTTAAGGCGTTATGCCAAAGGGGTTACGTTCTAGTTAAGTGGAGAGGGACTTACCCTTTTCCGAAACCTGCAATACAATGTGTTGAATATGGTGTGTTTTTTTATCTTTTTAATCTTAATGTGGTTTCAAAAGTGGCACACCATTTGGCAATCTGCAAACACATGTGTATTAGAAGTTTTTCACTTCATTTTAACACCTCTCTTTGACCAACGTTAGGTCCTATAGACAAAATGTTGGTTAGTAGTTTTCTCATTTGCTGATTGAGGTAAAAGAGAACTCACACTTGCTTTTGATTCCTAAGATCACGGGAAGCGCGAAGGAAGAGCATATGCAAAGTGGAAATCCTACTAAAAGCACATAAAAATGTTACTTTATCCTTTAAAGAGCAAGTGTTTTTAACATATAAAATAGATTTTGTGTAAGTGCTTTTGATCTCCAAGATCACTTTGGAAAGTGCGAGGAGAGAGCATATGCACGTTTCACAAATCCTAATTTAAGCTAAGGAATGAAAAACACTTAATCATGCAAACTGAAATTTTAAGGAGATAGCCTTGTTTTAAACTTGTCAATTTTTAGAAACCTGCATAAAAATGTCAGAAAAATAGCTAAAAACAGATTGTGAATTTTTTTAATTTTGACAATAACACCTACTCGCCCAAAACAACATGTACACGGCTATACCGACACCTACACAGGTCTATTAAAATAAAAAATAGTCACCAACACCTACGACCCTAATCCAAAGGGTACGCTAGGATTTCAATGTGTGCACGCTCCTACCGATGGATATGCAGCCCAAGTAAAAAGAAGTTCTGTAAAATTTCACACAGTCATATTAATTACATAGACGTGTCTAGAGAGATGGAGACGTGGATAGACCAACAAAGATGCGAGATGCGTCCTGTAGAGAAAAATTTCATAAACATAGAGGACACCTTGATGGGTACGCGGCCTTTCCGATGGAGACGTGCCTATATCAACGTGTACACGCCACCTTAAAACACCTACGCGTGCCCTGTAAAAAGCCTACAAAAAACATGGATTTTCAAAAATTCAAGAGCAAAAACAGTTATTGGTTAGTCAAAGCTTCCTATTTCTATGTTAAACCCACAACTGCATGTAAATAGAGTTCATTAGTCCAAGTTTTAAAATAGAAATGAGGAAAATAACAAGTGATTTACACTAGAAAAACTTGAAAATGACTTTGAAGAACTCAAAGGACCTCCATTAATGGAGGATGGACATAAGCATCCCATCGGGCATGCCAAATATGTTCAAAGAAAAGTTGTTGGAAGCCATGGATTTGGGGTAAGAATTCCTAAATAATCCCCAAAGGCTTCAAGCAACAAATCAAAGGTGGACCATCTAATAAGAAATGAGTAAGATTTTCTAACTAGCATACATTATGAAGTAAACACTCAAACTTAAGTTAATTACACTACCTTTATTCCTTGAAAGCTTAAAATAATGAACCTAGTAAGTCCTAAGCAATCAGTTTTAGTGATTAAGAGAAAGAGATCTCCCCATTATAGGCTTTTTGAGCCAATGGTTCTTCTCTTTTACCCTCTAAATTGGATTAGCAATACAAAAATGAAGTAAATAGCTCAATATCTAAACTAGAAATGAAATCTAGAAATGAAATCTAGAACCTAGATGCAAAATACTATAATCTATGCTTAGGAAGAAGGGAGGAATTCTTGAAAATGAGAGAGGGGGTCTAGCCCTATATATAGTTTTCCATTTGGGAAAATGGGAAACTTGAGTGCATGTGGGACAAACACTAAATTCCAAAAAGCACTTTTAGCAAGTCAAAACTTACTTTGACTAGGTTTAGGGAGTGACAAACCATGTTTAAGATTAATTAAACATGTTTAGGAGGTGATTAGGGTTTGGAGAGAGTTTTGAAGAGTTAAATTAATCCAACGGAATGGTGATAGGACAGGAAGGTGGTAGAAGTGGACTGGAATAAATTAAGAAGCTAGTGTAGTTAGAGCGAAGCTACTATAGCTTGTTTAAATGGTTTACAAGAGGAAAAATGACAAAAGGGATGTCACAGGAAGAAAGTTAGATAGGTCAAACTAGCGGTGTATCATCGATTTGCAAGGAGGAGCACAACTAGTGCAATATTAATTGTAATAGTGCATTGGCCAAACTATAGGTGTCTACACTGCCAACAGGAAGCCCTCACTTATTTCCTTAAAAATCATAGCCATGATTTTTCTTGGTCCTATGCTAACATGTCGGTAATGTCCCACTATCATGGTGCACAATATTGTAACCATTCCCGATGCCAAACTCAGAAACAAAAGTTGAGGAAAATGCACCCTCGCATTGCCCTTCTTGTGAAAGAAGAAATTCAACGCCTTCTCTCGTTTCCTTCATCTTACCCATCGAGTACCCCCAATGGATTTCTAACATCGTCCCCGTCACTAAGGCGACAAGGGGACTTCGTATTTGCACCAATTTTTGTGAACTCAACCTTGCCGCCTAAAAGATGATTTTCCTCTGCCGAGTATTGACCGGTTGGTTGACCTTACTACGGCCATGAGATGCTATCACTTATGGATAGTTTCTTGGGTTATAACCAAATCTTACTCGATCCAGAGGATAAACACAAAACCACATTCATTACCCCTTGGGGGACCTTCTACTATCGAGTCATGCCTTTTGGTCTTAAAAACACTCGGTGCCACCTATCGGTAGGATATGAATTACATCTTCCATGATATCATGCATCACATATTGGAAGATTACATGGATGATCTCTTGGCCAAATCTAAACATCGCGCTAAGCAAATTGCCGTCCTCAAAACCATCTTTGACCGCATCATTAAATATTGTGTTTTCCTTTAACCCAAGAAATGTATCTTCACGGTTCTCTTAGGAAAGGTCCTGGGATTTATTGTTTCCCTCCGTGGTATAGAAGTTGACCCTGCTAAAGTCAAGGCCATTCTTGAAATTCCTCCATTCACTAACCTCAAACAACTCTCAGTAGCCTACAAGATAAATTGCAGTCCATTCATCATTTTATTTCCCAAATCTCCGACCATTGTCAACCATTTCATCACCTTCTCTAAAACAATACCTTCTCCAACCACCCGTACTTGTTCCACCTAAAATACAACCAACCCTTCTACCTATACATCTCTGCATGATATCTTTGGTGATTCTCAACTAGTAGTAAACCAAGTAAATGGTGTTTATCGGTGTCATAATGACATACTTCAAGAGTACAAACGTTACATCGGCATCATGTTGACTACCTTTCAACGCTATAAAATTTAAACCATTCCACAATCCACCAATAAATTCACGAGATATCATGGCCTACCTCGCTTCCCAAATACCCACTTTTCCTAATGATTCGAGACATCTTTATTCTTGTAAAACACATATCGAGACCTTCTTATAAATCTTGTTGTGTTAACCTCATCCGAACTACCTCACTAAACACACAAGACCTTTGGTATGAGTAGCTTACGGACTACCTTTCCCTTTCTATATTGCCTCCTGATCTCACACGTAAAGGACAACACACCTTTCTCAAAAGGTCCTTTTGTTATGTCATCATGGGTGGCCTTCTCTATAAACGAGGCTTTGATGGTATTCTCTTACGATGCCTCACTAGCTCTAAAATACCCTATACCATTAAAGAAGTTCACGATGGCATTTGTGGAGGTCACTTCAATGGTCATGCTATTACTAAATGCTTTATTTTTCTAGGCTATTACTAGACGAACCTCAATCATGATTGTTGGAACTACGTTAGGCATTGTGTAAAATGCTAACAACATGCCAATATTCATCATACACCTAGTCACGCATTACAAGTTTCTCGTGACCTTTGGCCCTTCTCTTAGTGGGGTTTGGATCTTGTCGAGAGATCAATCCTCACTCTTCCCTATGACATCAATGGATCATCACCACTACCGAATACTATACCAAATGGGTTGAAGCCATACCCCTCATCTCCACTAAAGCTGAGAAAATATGTGAGTTCATTAATCATCACATTATTTTTCACTTTAGTGTTCCACATTGCCTTATCACTGATAATGGAAAACAATTCAAAAAATAAAACGCTACAGAAACTTTGTGATGCCTTCGGCATCCAACTAAACTTCTCCTCACCATATTATATACAAACTCATGGCCAGGCTAAATCCACCAACAAAACCCTAAACAAAATTCTCATGAAAGTGGTTAACGATACTGGGAAGGATTAGCATACGCACATTCCTTTCACTCTTTGGGCATACCGTACTAGTATTTGCACTTCCACTACTACTACCCCTTTTCTCTGGTCTACGGTACCGAGGCTATTTTTCCTCTCAAATTCCAGATCCTATCTCTCTGTATCTCCCTTCAAGATATGCTTACTGATGATGACTTTCACCAAGACAATTTAGCACAACCTGAGTTATTAGATGAACGTCGTCTTCATTCCCTCGACCATCTCCAAGTCTACCAAAATCTCATTAAGCGTGCCTATGACAAACATGTCCATAAACACACCTTCAAGGTTAGTGATCTCGTCCTCAAGGAAAATCAACATGTAACCAAAGCAAAAAAAAGAAAATGGGGCAAGTTTGCTCCTAATTGGCTTGGACCATACATCGTGACCCATGACTATGGATCAAGTGCTTATCGCTTGTCTTCACTTGATGGTAAGCCCGAACTTGAGCCCCTTAATGCCTTGCATCTTTGACCATTCTACTATTGAATTCTAGTCCTACATCACTATTTATCTAGTTCATGCTCATCCCTTGAGTGCCATTTACCTTTCTCTTTTCCACACCTCATCCCCAATGACTAAACAAGAATCATGTGATTACCCATCACCCTTTTGCCTTCTCTTAAATATGTGCACCATGGCTCTACACATGGCATGATTCTCATGGATAATTTTCATCTTCTTTTAGATGAGATCCCATGGTTGTTCACCCTTTCCTTCTCAACAAGAACCAAATGCTTCATTATAGTCTAGTCCATGACTTAAAAGCCAAAAATTTATTTCCAAAAATAAGGGATTAACTCCTTGAGTCAAACTTCCAATATAAAAGATGAATCCCTCAAAAGGACATCTTCCGCCTTCAATTTTTGTTATAAGTAGACTACTCCCTCGAAGGAAAGCTATAAAAAGCTCACAACTCTCTACATAGTCTTTCCAAAAAGAGGACTATTTTCTCAAAAATCAAAATTCAGAAGCTTCCCGCATCGATCAACTTTGCGAAGACCTCAAGGAGACATATATTCATCCCGTATAGACTTCCCGCATCGATCAGTCTATTTACAAAGTCAAAAAGAAAAAGAAAGGTAAATTTTTTCATCATGGACTTCCCTATTTCTATCTTGGCTCTATTGCCCTAGGCATTCTACTTCCCATTTTATGACCTAATTACCTTCACCTCCTTACCCATTGTCTTTTCAATTCATACCTCAAGGGACTCACTTGAACCAATGACATTTGGTGATCATGTGACTATTTGTCACTCTTAGAATTATCAATCATGCAATGTCTTTAGGGTCTTATGTTCACTAGCCTATCTGTAGATGTGTTTCATACATTTTGATCCTTTCCAATCGGGTGGCTTTCTTGCCCCCTCTTATCTTTTCTCTTCTTCATTACCTTTTGATCCTCCTATATAGGACTGGAGCCTCGACACTATCTTTTGGTATTTTATTCTCCCACCTCAATCAACCTAAAATTACCTTTACCTATCTCCCTATTCTAAACCCCAACATCAATGACATCAACCTAATTATACCTATGACCTGGAATCAACACCACCTCAATTAACCTAAAATCTCCCATACCTATCTTCCTATACTCCACCCAACCTAATTGACCTTGACCTAATCATACCTATGACCTCGAATCAAACCTAACTATCAACCTCACTACCTATTCTTCTTTCTTCTCATATTCTTCCCTAGCTTATGGGAGAACTACATCAGCCTGAGGTACCTTTTCGGTGGGACTATGTAGGTAGCACTTCCAGGGCATGGGGCCCTGGAAGGTTAGCTCGGCCACTTTTTACCCCAATCATTTCCCCCTTTTTTTCTTTTCGATTTCCCATTCATATCAAACCCTCAACATATAAACCATATACCACATAACTTTTACCACTTATATTCTTTCACATTTTCATACATAAGCAACATTTTCCACATTTTACACCATCTCATGCATTTATATTGCCATGTATTACCAAAATACCGACATACACATCCATGCCTACACCAACTCGACTCAATACATGCCTAAAGCAACCCGACTCGATCCACACCTAAACCAACTCCGACTCGATCCATGCCTATGACTGACTCCATTCCTAAACCAACCTAACTCCACCGTGCTCAAACCAACCTCGACTCAATCCATGCCTAAACCAACTCGACTCCATCATGCCTAACTCACCTACTCCATTCATATCATAAAGAAAGTAAAATAAAATACACATCACAACACATAATCAAATGAACCTCGAATATATCCTCATATACATCTCAGTGTATCAATAGTGTACACTCATCTCAAAAATACATGTGTCTCTCATACATCACTAGCTCGCAGGCCACTATCCAATACAAAGATATCTTCGGCTCACAAAGTTGGTATCATATACAAAATAATACTAATAAATATAAAATATCTTCAAAGCATGAAAGTAGGTCTCATATATAATCCATACAAAAATGACTCAAGCACCCAAGTTGGTCCATAGCACATCAATAATCTCCCCATCTCGATGTCGGGAATGTCCCTGTGTGACTGTGTCTCTCCCAACCCCTCTATCACACCTGTCTAGTGCCCGGAACCTACCTCACCTCCTGCTAATGGCCCCTCACCTAGGGCTGGCCTTTACACACTAGTGGCCTCACCACGACCCTGTCCTTGGGCTCGCCAACCCCCTGTACTCTCCACACTATGAGTGTAGGATCTAGTCCTCTCATTGGAGGCTGTTGTGCTCTATACTCGGCATAGGAGGGCACATCTAGCCCGACAACTAACAAATGATCCTGATAATATCGTGCCTCTGCTAGGGCATCCCTAAATCTGACCATGGTCACTATCTATGGGGGTGCCATGGGTCTCGCTACCTACGTAGGTACCTATACAATGGGACCTTGTCCCTGAACCTACACTGAGCCCTGTGTTGGTACTAGAGCCTGAGTCAGCCCTGGAATCTATGCCTATGCCTGTATCTGGGCCTACAAGGTAGTAATTTGTGCTGTGTGTTATTATCGGATGGCCCTGAGACTCCATAACCTTCCCCGTGTTGTGACCAACTAGCCCTCAGTAAAGCATGCACCTACACCTATAAAGAAACTATCTCCCCACCATCTCCCAATTCCTCCTCTCCATCTCCATCTCCCCTACCTCCACTTGTGTGGGTACCTGTCCCTAACTCGCCTTAGCCTGCAACATCGCTATCTGGGCCTGTAATGTGGCAACCTGTGCCTCTGTACCTATTAGCTGCCCCTGTATAATCCTAAGCTGCATCACTAAAGTAGCCACCTGCCCCTGTAGGATATCTCTCTGAATTGTGATGGTGGCTAAGTCTTGCTTCCTTGGCACGGGTGGTACTACTCGTAACTATGCCGCTCACCACTACCTATATCCATCTGCCACCCCAGATCATCAATATGTGTATCTACTGGCTTCTCCTCCTATCCAGTCGGCACTATGGGTCATGGTGGAGACATAGGTCTCTCCACATCATCTCTCATGTACTGCGGGAATGGAGGCGCTACATCCTAGACTAGCCCAAACTAGCGTCTAACCCACTCTATGGGTATCCACTCATGCTCTCCCGCTCTCCTCCCCTCTATCCACAGATACAACTATCGCCCATCTAGCTTCGTGGCCATTTGTCTGTATGCGGGGAAGCCCACATATGGCCTTCAAATGATGTCCACCCCAGACAACCCCTCCAACAACCTCTTATAATAAGCTACATCATGAGTATCTCTGGCACCTCAGGCCTCTCCCATGGCCATTACCCACCACCTGTACCTAACTCTCAACACTCTCTATGGGAATGCATATTCTTGGGGCATCCCCACTGGTCAAACATAAACAATGTGCTCGTAAGCCAAACAATGTAGTAGTACGACGTAATAGATATTGAACCTCCACTTTCACCCATAGGCCCATAGCTCTCTATATACATGTGTCAGCAATATAGGTGCCCATGCAAACTGTGTCGCTGTATCATCATGTCATGAAGGACTCCCATCAGTGACCTCAGGAATCTCCCACCCTCTCGCATCTCGAGCAGTGCGGCAGTGCATCGCTCCATCAAAAGTACCACTAACCTCATCTCCTCTGGATGAGCTCTATGCATCACTCCATAGCTCATGCTAGCACTATGAAATGTCAGGTCTGCTACACCCTCACCAAAAATGGGTGCTAGTAGCTCCTCAGATGCCCTCGAAGAGATAGAATAAACTCCGGGCCCCAATACGGGCAACCGCAGGATCCTGTAGACATCCTCCAAGGTGATCGTCATCTTACCCATTGGAATATGAAAGGTGTTGGTCATCGAGTCCCATCTATCGATGAGGAAAACCATCGACTCGCCACTGAGATGACATGTCGGTAAGCACCTCACCCCTATCTACCCCACCTCTGTAATATGCTGCCACTCCTCCTACATCGTGCTCACACGTACTGTCAATAATAAGGGCGACACCCAGGCCCTCATCCGCAGCTCGTCTTAGGCCTACATCCCACAAGAGCAATATATTAGTACACCTTCCCAAATTACCCTATTTTACCCCATAGCCCAACCTAATCTCTTTCCCCACCTCCATCATGTTGGCCTTGTCTCTAATCCAACCTACCCAAACCCATCTACGCCCTACCTATCTACCCTAAACCTCACCCAAACCTACCCAAACCCATCTACTCAAAACTATCTACCCTACCCCTCACCCATGCCATCCTAAACCCTTCCCGTCTCCCTTAACCCTTTCCCCTCTCACTTAATCCTTTCCCACCTACCCTTCTTTCCCACCCTACCCTTACTCTATTTCCCTTTTTTTATCCCAACTTAACCTTAGGTTAACCGACCCACCCTTCTCCCTTAACCGACCACAGTCTCGCCTTGACTAGCATCGGTCACTTTTCTTATGACCGATATTGGTCTCTACCCACCGACGCCGCGACAAGCTAAGCGATGTCGATCACCTGCCATACCACCGCCACGACTTCCCAACCCTCCTTTTTCCCCTCTTACTCCTTTTACCTACCAAAATCCCTCTTTTCACCTCTAATTATTCCTCTCTCTCCCTTTTAACCTACCCCCTACCCTTCACTATCCCCATTTCCCTCTCTTTTTCACTTATTTTCAAATATTTCCCCCACCCCCATTTTTAACATTTTTTATATTTTAACCAATTTTTGACCAAACAACTCAATTACAAGATTAGATCCTCTTGTATCATGTTGTCATCGACGTGGAGGTAACTCTAGGCTAGCCTCCGTGACAAGTCCACCCGATCCCTCTCCTACCTCTGCCATCACCAAATCACCTCCAACTCTCCAACCAATCAACTCAATCCACCTGATCTCATGGTCCCACCTCTCGCCCAATCAATCTCACCTATGTGGCTCACCAACCAAGCTCTCTAACGCTCTCTTTTGTCCTCTTCCTCTTTTCTCTCTTCTTTTCCTTTTCTCCTTTTCCAAATGCACAAATGAATTTTTGAAATGCGGGTTTTTCACATTTTATAACCTACCCAACTCAACCGACGCGGTTAACCATTAACCGATGTCGGTCGATGCCCTAGCCAATAGCTATCGGTTCCTCTCCACCGTCATTGGTTCATCTACAGAGACTCTCGCTTCGGTTACTACCCTACATACTCATTGCCCTCACATTTACCTAATTTTCCTTACCTCCCCTTTCTTTTGCCTCCCCTACACCTACCTGGACCACTTTACCTTCCCCTTTGGCCCTCGACCTTCTTTAACCCCACTTTGTCAGTTGTTGAAGCCTCATTATTTTACCCCTACCTCGGCCTTACCCTACCCTTGGTGTACCGGAACATACCTAAATGTTCTTGCACCTAACCTACATCATGTTTCCTGACCATATCCTATACCTTGGATATTGGATTCACTTCAACCTTGTTTGGATAAACCTATCGACCTTAGATGATGTAGCATTTGCAAGCTCTTCAACAGTACCATGTCACATTTTATACATGTGTGTGTGTTCAATGCCCTTATCTTTGACCTTTGGCCGCTTTATCCATTTACCTATATGCCCAATTTTCCCTTTACCCCATTCCTCACTTCTCATCATTCTGCTTTGCATCCACTTTTATCAAACCACTTGCTGATGTGCTCGCCACCTCATCGATTATTGGTTTGAGGGGATCACCCTCATTCCCACTTGGGGCAACCACATCTTATTTTTGTCATTTCGCTTACCAATACAAGCTACACAACAAAAGGGGCAAAATGTAGACACCGAAATTGTGTCGTAATCACCTTGGTCCCCTAGATAAGCCCTATAATCACTTCTTCATCCTCAACACCTTATCACCTACCTCCTACACCCCACACATTTTAATTTAATTAAATTAATGCCATTCACCTCCATACATATTAATTTAATTAATTTAATTAAGTTAATAACCTTTTTCCCAAACACATATTAATTTAATTATTTACATTAAATTAATTCACTACCCTCACTACGCACGCATATAACCTTCAACCATCCAAAACTAGGTATTCCTCTTACCACCTTTACCTTATCTATTTCATCAAGTACTTCTCAGAAAACTAAGAAATCAGGTGAAGGACACAAGGTTCACCTATCTACCCTAACCCTCACCCAACCCTAACCAAACCCATCCACCCGCAATTATCTATTCTACCCTCACCCAAACCACCCTCAACTCTTCCCCACCCACCCCACTTTCTCACACTAAACCCTTCCCCTCTCACCTAATCCTTCCCCACCTACCCTACTTTCTCACCCTAAACCTTCCCCTCTCACCTAACCCTTCCCCACCTAACCTACTTTCCCACCCCGTTCGTTACTCTATTCCAACTTACCCTTAGGATAACTTGCGGGAGGTCATCATTGGCCGACCGACACCGGTTATCCTTGACCGACATCGGTCACCGTTCTTGTGACCGATACCAATCTCTACCCACCGACGTCGGCCACAAGTTGACCGATGTCGATCAGCTGTTGTGCCACCCTAAGCATGACTTCCCAACCCTCCTTTTTCCCCTCCTACTCCTTTTACCCACCAAAATCCCTCTTTTCACCTCTACTTATTCCTCTCTCTCCCTTTTAACCTACACCTGCTTTAGCATGAGTATACCCTTCCCCATTCCCATTCCCCTTTTTTCCCTTATTTTCATTTCTTCCCCTCCCAACCCCCATTTTAAAACATTTTTTATATTTTAACCAAATTAACTCCAAAATCAATAACACAAGTTCAAATCCTACCGATCTCAAAAGCTTTTGCCATCGTGGTGGAACCTCCACCTCGCGCCACTCCTCCCGATCCCTCTCTAGCCTCCACCATCCTCAAATGACCTCCAACTCTCTCCACCAATCACCTCACTTGATCCGATCTCACGGCCCCACCTCTTGCCCAATCAATCTTGTATATGTGGCTTACCAACCAAGCTCTCTGATGCTCTCTCTTGTCCTCTTTCTCTTTTCTCTCTTCTTGTCCTTTTCTTCTTTTTACCAATGCACAAATGAATTTTAAAATGTGGGTTTTTACTTTTTATACCCTACCCGACTCGACCGAAAGTGGTCGTATGCCCTCATTCACCGATGTCGGTTCCCATATACCATCATCGGTTCATCCATTGCTCTTTGTGGTTACCCTGCATAGTCATTTCCCTTACATTTACCTAATTTTCCTTACCTCCCATTTTTTTCCTCCCCTACACCTACCTAGACCATTGTACCTCCTCCTCTCGGCCCTCTACCTTCTTCAACCTCACCTCGTTAGTTGAAGCCTCATTATTTTACCACTACCTCAACCTTACCCATGCTATAGCCTCGCTCTTTGGACCTAGACCATTCTACACCTTGACCTTTGACCTCATGTGTTCACTATACCTTGCGGCCATATTGCCCGTGTTGATTGACCTAATGACCTTACCTAGCCTATTGCCATGACCGTTTATCCCGACCCTTACCTTTGGTGTATTGGAACATACCTAAACATTCCTGCACCTAACCTACATCGTGTTTCCAGACCATATCCTATACCTTAGATACTAGATTCACTTCAACCTTGTTTGGATAAACCTATCAACCTTAGACGATGTAGCATTTACAAGTTGTTCAACTGGTACCGTGTAGCGGTTTATATGTGTGCGTGCATTCAACGCCCCTACCTTTGACCTTGTCCCATTTACTCATTTACCTATGTGCCTGATTTGCACTTTACCCCATTCCTCATTTCTCATCATTCTGCTTTGCATCCACTTTTATCAAACCACTCGCCGATGTGCTCTGCCACCTCATCAGTTCCTGGTTTGAGGGGGATCACCCTCATTCCCACTTGGGGCAACCACATCTTATTTTTGTCGCGTCGCTTACCAATACAAGCTACACAACAAAAAGGGCAAAATGTAGACACCGAAATCATGTCGTAATCACCTTGGTCCCCTAGCACAGCCCTATAATCACTTCCTCATCCTCAACACCTTATCACCTACCTCCTGCACCCCACACATTTTAATTTAATTACTTTAATTAAATTAATGTCATTTACCTCCATACATATTAATTTAATTAAGTTAATAACCTTTTTCCCACACACATATTAATTTAATTATTTACATTAAATTAATTCACTACCCTCACACACTTATTTAATATAATTGCCTTTATTAAATACACCTCACCTAACCACCCCCATCATTTGACCCATTAACCTAAATCCTAAACTAATGTCCTAAATAAAACCTAACATTAGACCCATTCCCTCACCTCACATTTAAAAGCCTCCTAAGGTCGGTTTTCACCCCGATAAAAAGAAGAGACCCTTATCAAATGGTGGAGCAACTTCCCAGGCAATTTTTTGAACAATCCGAGATATCTCACCTAAATCGATGTCGATTCACCCTAAACTGATGTCGGTTCACCCTAAACCGATGCCGGTTATACCGGAATGGGCCAAATGGCCTATTTAGACACATCTACATCTTTGTATTATGGGTTGTTGGTTGGAAAAATTCTAATCTCGAGTTCAATCTCTTTAGATGCGACAATAGAACGAAGAGTGATTTGTGATCAACAAAGGCAACCAAATACACTGGCACAATAGTGAAACTTTCTTCCCAAAGCATTATCCAACATAGAAACTTCTTCATTATTCTCCGGACGGTACCTCACGAATAGTAAGTATCCTCCTTTCATCTATTTCATTTTCTTATCATCATCTATAGTATTTGGGTAAAGGAACCTAGTCTTTTAACCTCTGTCCATTCCCTCTCTCCAATTGCAGCCACCTTCCATACCTAATCATCTTAATACTTGGCCCAATTTCATATTTGACCTCCTCGATGAGTCTCAAACCTTCGCAACACATCTACACCCCCTTTGTGATCAATCCCCATCTTCTATCCACTCCACTTTTACCCTAAAATTCTAAAAACTCGACCGTGTGATTCCACAAATTACGACTTAACCGTCGCCGATTCTCTCTAACCATCGCGATTCTGCATAAAAACCGCATCATCGGTTTTATAAAACCATGGTCGGTCTCTGTGTCACCTAATCTCTACCAGAATAACAACCTGTTTCTAACATATACCTACTTGAATACCTATTTGACCTTCAGATCTGTATCTAACCTAGCCTGTTAGCTCAGATTCACCTATAACCAACCTACTTGACCTCTGGATCTCCTTCTAGCCTAGCCTGTTAGATTAGATCTAGCCTATTGTGTTTTTATGAGATGCCTAAATCATATTAAACTACAGTAGGACAATATTTACTTTATCTCAAAGCATTAAATTTTTTAAAATAGTGGATTTGCATCCATCTAAAAAGTATCACACTTCCAGGATCTAGCATATGTTAGGGCGAGTACCCATCGCATATATTATTCAACTCTCTTTTGTGGTCTTGTTTTGGTTCTTATACGGTAGTTCCTCCTAGCCAAAAAGAAGGTCTCACGGTCACTTCGATTCGGAATTCAAATACGCACTCATACAACCTACAACCATCCCAAAATAGGTATTCCTCTTACCACCTTTACCTTATTTGTTTTGTCAAGTACTTCTCAAAAAACTAAGAAATCAGGTGAAACACTTGATGGCATAAACTATGAGGGTTGTCAATCCTCACCATAAATAATGTCAATCTAGGGCTAGTGTCTAATGGCTATATGCATTAAGAGAATAAAATCTTAGAAAACAACTCCCTTAAACACAATCCAAACTTGCATAAAATAAATCACACTTGCAGAAATTTAAATGCACACTTGCAGAAATGTAAACACACTTGCATAAAGGAAATCAAACTTGCAGGAATAAAAGACACTTGTATAAATTGAAATTGTTGAATTGGAAATAAACAAAATTAAATGAAACACCTGCAGGTTTACAACAGACTGAATGTTACAATACAAAGAGAAGAACAATACAACAAGAGGATAATTACGAAAAATAAATAAACACAAATTATTAAAAAATAAAAACATAAATATACATATCCATCTTCCTTAGAATGAGTGGCCAGCTCATTCCTTGGAAGAGGATTTAAACCATGCTTTGAGATCTTAACTCAGAACTACATAATATTGGAGAGAAAAGAACATATTCATTTCTTAGCGAAGAAACATTACATATATGAGTGTGGAAGGTTGCATTTATAACTTATGTGTCCAACCAACTCCTTATTTTGGGAGATACAATTTTATATTATCTTTATTCTAATCCTAACAACTAATATCTCCATCTCCACAAAATATGGAGAGAGATTATTGGAGTTAAATTCTTATCTCACGCATTTTAGGAAGATTTACTCCTAAATCTTCTCCTTGCTTTTCGGTAACAAGAAATCACAATGATTTTATTCTCCTATATTATTGGAAGGAGATTTTTCCTCAAAATATGATTTTGACCAAATACCTTTCCCGAATTTCCATTTGACTTTCCTTTTTTGATTGTGGAACTTTTGATGCTTATCGATACGCTTTTTCCTCAGATTACAGTTCACTCAAAGTTTTATATCTCTTCATTGGTAAAACCTGTAGTAAATCAGAATGAGGTTTTTGTTAAACACATTGTTACGAATAAAATCCTCTCTCATATTTTCTATTTGAATTTTCTATTTTTGTTTATGGAACTTTTAGTGCTCATCTGATACACTTTTTCCTCGGACTACAGCGCACTAAAAGTTAGATTTCTCTTTATTGGTAATACTTGTAGAAAATATGAATGAGGTTTTGTTAATCACATTTCTATGAAAAAAACCTCTCTCATATTTTTCATTGGATTCTCTGATTATTCACAGTTCCCATTTTATGCAAGTTTCAAAACTAAAATTGTCATTCCTTTGATGCAAGTTCCGAACTAAAGTTGTCATTCCTTTTATGCAAGTTCTAGAACTAAAGTTGTCATTCCTTTTATGCAAGTTCCATAACTAAATCTGAAAGTTGTTTTTATCCAAGTTCCGAACTAAATCTACTTTGTCCACAAATTGTAAGTTTTGAAACTAATTGTCATTCTATACCTTGCAGCTTTGTCCATTGTTTTAATTGCTTGAAAATATAAATATATGAATTGCAAGTTTCGGAACTAAATGTTATTCAATTGATGCAAGTTTTAGAACTAAATCTGCAAGTTTGGAACTAAATATGTGAGTTCTAGAACTAAATCTACGAGTTCTGGAACTAAATTTGTGAGTTCCAAAACTAAACCTGTGAGTTCCGGAACTAAGTCTATGAGTTCCAAAACTAAATCTATGAGTTTCGGAGCTAACTTAAAATAGCTATAAATTTTTCATGTGATCTCAAATTGAAATGATTCTTTTTTTGAACTTGAATAATGTTTTGAGAGGAATCAGTATATGAAATCATATTTGAGTTTAGATATACGCCCATGATCAGTTCCACTGTTCCCAATACTAGCATTATCTTTCCTTTATGGCATGCATACACAAGAATTTGCATCATTTCCCAAATACTCAATAAGATTATTCAAAAAAATAGATAACAAAATATTTCTAAAGAATAAACAAGATATATATCCTATATTCTATCTTAAGAAAACTATAAGTTCTTAGATTACATTTAAATCCACTTCCAAAGGTAACTTGGAAGGAAAAAAATAGTGGTAATTTATGGCCTCATCAATAATCAAGATCTACACCTTGCTGGTCGAGTAATTCATAGTGGTGGCACAATGTTTTTGATTTTCTATCTTGTGATGTTTTGTAATCGGATGTAGTACTCCTAGGCTTTTTGTGTGCCTATTTTGAACTCGTGGCTTTGGGGCATGCTTCCATACCGCCCAATGTTTTGGTTAATATTCATATATCATTTTACTTATTAATATAATATAAGATGTTATTCATAAGTAAAACATACCATCAACCCCAAATTAGTAAATTAAAAGTATATATAAAAATGATTACTATTACTCGAAGGACAAAATATAGAAGTTTTATTTTTCAATGATCATTAATAGTTTGAAGATTAAATTGTGTAGTATCATGATATTGATTATCACAAAACACTTTGAGATACCCACAATTGGAAATAAATATTTTGATCTCCTGGACTCATCACATTTTCCCATAAAGGTTGATATTAAATCCCCTAGAAAACTTGTATTAATTATAAGCATGCGATGACATAATTGATCCATATATTTACTTGATCCACTCTTCCTTATTTTCACACCTTTGAGTTTATTTCATGGCTTTCATTTTATCTATCATGGCCTTTCCAATGTTTCCTTTTATGAAATTTTCTGCATCGACACGTGCAATGTCATTTTATACTAAAATTTAACTTCGTTGTTTGAAATCCATTTTTCAAATTGGAACAAAGAAAGAGACTGGTTGCTATTGAGGGAGTTCTCGAGATGATTACCTTTCTCTAGAGGGAAGTTTGTGCATAAATGCGGAGGTGGCTTTAACATTTATTTTTCATCTTCTTATCATACACCTAGTGAAGGATTGGGCTTTGGAGATGGGTTGTCACTAGATCAAGCTAGTGTATAGGGTTGGCATGGAAGCAAAATGGCCAAAACTATTATATAAAAAAAGTAGCACCTGTAGAATTTGCACATTAAAAACCTACTCTTAACTAACATGGGATTGTCTCAAGGTGTGGGACCTCGCAAATGAGAAAAACCTCTAGAGAAGGTTGGTTCCTCTACCTATTCTAATGCTAAAACTACTCCTAGAAAGGGAAATGTAGCTATTCTAACACTAACCTAGAATTTCCAAGGGACTAGGGAAGAAAGAGATGCATAAGATAAAATTCCTAAACTAAGGGAGGAAATAACACCAAAACAAGACTAGAGAGATTCCTAGTGAGTGAAAGTGGAGAAAAATGGGGAAGAAGAGGGCAGACAAAGTGCCACAGTCCCAAAACACATTCAAACCTCCAATTTCATGGAGCACAACAAATTTAAACCCTATAAAGGAACACAATATGCACAATATACCTGTAAAATATAATAGAAGGAAAGAAATGCAATATAAATCAAGATAGGGAAAGAAAAGCCACAAAACAATAATTTTATTTCTTAAAATGATGCACAATCCATTACAATATAGGTACAAGGCAAGAATCCTTCACAAAATACATAAATTTGAGGCCTGTAACTCACAAAAGTCTTTGGATCAATTTTGACAGATTTCCTATACATTTAAGAATGTCTCTCCCTCCCAATGAAGGGTAAATTACATATATATGTAGAGAAAAGGAGCTACTAACCAACATATTTCATTAATTTCCCATATGGAGGTATGGGAAACTATACTGGTTTAGTTTCCAATGGTACTTTTCTTGCATGATGAACATGGGTGTCATACCTCATTAATCGGGTTATTGAGATACATTGTACAATGTCATTAATTTTGGTCCGTATCAGAAACTCTTTATTGATGATCGATAGTAACCACTTACTGATGCCCAATAAGAACAAGGAGTATTGCCTTTGAGGGGGAATTATTGTCACATGAGAAGAAGAATTTTTGTCATGCGCCAATGAGGGAAGGTTAATGTGTGTCAAGATGGAAAGTTATCACATGACTAGAAGAAAGTGGTAACACACATCAAGATGGAATGAGTGTCACATGTTAGGAAGAAATGGGTGGGGTGCATCAAGATGGAATGGTTGATGTGCATTAGTAAAGTGTTATTGACGCGTGATACGAAGAGGGAGTTGATGTGTGTCGATAAGAAATTATCAGAGCACATCGGAAGAAAGGTTTTCATGTGTCATCATGAATTTTTGACACGCACAGAGGTAGCGGCTAACACATGGTTAATGCATGTTAGAAAAGTATGATTGACGTGTGACATGAAGAGGGGCATTGACACACCTCAAGACGAAATGGTTGATCCATGACAAGAAGGTGAAAATCCATACATTTTTTCATCTCAATCATTAAAACAAACCCGACTAAAAACCTTGGTCGTGGCTCGCAGCTCATCGTGAGATGCCCCGTAAATTTCTCCCCATTAAATATCAATGCCCATACCTTCAGGTTAATCCATTTTGTAGGGGTGCAAATATGGATAACAATTTGGAAACTTGCATAGTGATATGCCTCCTAGATTTGAAAGACAAGTGATTTTTCATCTATTGGGCATGGAGTCATTCTGATTGTTGAAACTAGTCTGATGCCTCAAACCTCTTAAACCTCGAAATGTTGTTGGGACATTATTTTATCACAGACCTCACCAAATTGAAAAGTTCAATAACAACAAAGCACAACTATGTATAGATAACATAATCATATATATACCAAATAGAAAATGTAGAGAGTTCAAAAGCACTTATCTGAAATAAAACCTAACTACAACAGAACAATGTGCTACAAGCACTTAGAGGAGTTAAGAACCTAAACTAGTATGTACATAAATGAGATTCATCCTTAATAACAATGCTTTAAGTATATCCCATTGACTGGAATATGTAATTCTTCTTTGTCCAACTTTGACAATTGGAAAGCATTATTTTCTTTGCACCCTGAGATCAGGTAAGGGCCACTCCATATTACATCAAACTTGGAGTGCCTTCCTAGTTTGGCTCGTTTGCATCCCATTTCAAAACTAAGTCTCCTTCCTAGAAAGTTTTTTTGGATTTTTTTGTCAAATCTCATCTTGATTTGAGCTTGGTCCTTCTCCATTGTTTTCATGGTCTAGTTCCTTAGCTCTTCTAGCTCCATGAGTTCTACATACCTTACACCTTACTTCCATATTTGGAACTTTAAACAACTCTAAGCTGTTTTATAGGCTCTAAGGTGGTAACTCAAAGGATATTGGAATTCATACTTCCCTTCCATAAACCAAATTGAAAGGGGAATAACCAATTGACTTCTTGGGAGTGATTCTATCATCCCACAAGGCTTATTTCAATTTGGTATGCCAAGTCCTCTAATTTTCATCGAGGGTTCTTCTTATGATTCTCAAGCAAGTTCTTGTTCATGGACTCTTCTTTCCCGTTACCCCGGGTATTTATTAGAAGAAGTTCTCAAATAGATGCCATTTCTAATAGCCCAATTAGATATCTTTTCTCCAATGAAAGCTAAGGTATTATTTGATATTATAGTGGAAGGAACACCAAACCTTGTTGTGATACTTTCGTAGAAATCTAGAATTCTAGCTTCATTTGCTTCTTTAAGTGCAACTACTCCTATTTACTTAGTGAAGTAGTTTGCGGTTGTAAGAATTTATTTTTGGCCTAGCCTAGAACTTGGATTGATCACCCCAATAAAATCTAGCCACCATTACATGAAAGGTTTTTTAACTGAGATAGGATGGAGTAGGAGGGATATTAGCTTCTCTTTACCTGTGAAGAAGGTACACTTCTTGCATTTCTTGATCCATGAGTAGAAATCATTGAAAATATTAGTCCAGTAATAACCAACCCTCATGATTCTAATGGTTTTTACTTTTGGGGAAAAATGACCACCTACCTCTCCATCATGAAACTTGTGCAATACCCTCTCTATCTAATCTATATTGATGCACCTTAGGAGGACACCATTCACATCCATCTTAAGAAAAATATTATCTACAAGCACATATGGGATGTAATGAAGTATGAAATAAATCCTTTTGGACTTACTCAATCCTTGAAGACTTTGATCCATTTGAAGAAAATATACAATATCCTAAGTCCAACAAAGAATGGGTATGCCATCTGCATCCTATTCTTGATTATCTTGTAACACCATAACACATTTTTCCTCCTCTCTTGATTCAACATGTGGGTTGGAAGCTAGTTGATCACTCAACCCTTTCCCCCTATCTAATTTTGTCACATTTATATCAATATCACACTCCATGACCTTGGTTTGCTGACCAATTCTCTTTTCATTAAGGTCCTTGTTCAAAATAAAATATTTTACACCAGTATGCGAAACTAATAGATGAATTATGTTGTTTGACACTAGATGCCAGAATTTCTTTGAACTTCTAATCACAGCAAGGACATGTTTTTCAATGAATGAATATATCACCTCCTAATCCTGAAGACCTTGGCTGAATAATGCAATAGTATTTCTTGATTTGGTTGTACCAGTATGGCAGATATTGCATCTGTGCCTCCAAAAGCATATAAAATGAAGTCCTTTGAGAAATATGGATTAATGAGGGTTGGAAATTGCATAATGTATTGCTTTATAGCTTCAAATATTTATTTTTATTCAAGTATTTCCTTGGAAAACCATGTTATTTTTTAGCATTAGTGTGAGTGGCTTGACAAGATGGGAAAAGTTAGGAACAAACCTCCTAACAAAATTAATTTTCCCTAAAAAAATTTGGAGAGCCTTCTTATGACTTGGCAATGGCAATGCTCGAATAGCTTCAACTCATTCTAGATCAATTTCCAACCCCTCCTTAGACACGATGTGGCCTAAGAGATTACCTTCATGAGCTAAGAATATGCACTTTTTCAGATTCAAAGACACTCGAATCTCTTACATCTTTGGAATACTTATCTGAGGTGAAAGAGGTGACTTGTTGTATTCTTGGAGAATACAGTAATGTCATATAGATACACAAGAACTATATTATTGATCAGCCCTTTGAATGCCATATCCATTTCCATTTATAAAGTGACTCTGGCATTTGACAGTCCAAATGACATCTTCCTATAAGCATATGTACCCCACTTCATAGTGAAGGTTGTCTTGAATTGGTCTTCCTCTTTCACCATGATTTTATTATAGCCTGAGTAGCCATCTAAAAGTGAAAACCTTTTTGATCCAACTACTACTTGTAATATTTTCTCCATGGAAGGAAGTGGATAGTGGTCTTTGAGAGAGGCCCTATTTAAGTCTTAAAAATCCACACATAACCTGATTTCCCCATTTTTCTTCCTAACCGGCACCAGATTCGCTACCCATGAAGAGTGTTTGATCGGGAAGATGATGCTTGCCTCTATGAGCTTGTTCAATTCCTTCTTCATGAGAGGCTCAATGTGAGGGTTTATCGGTCTTTTTTTTGTCTAATGGGCTTGGATTCTAGATCTATCTCAATGGTGTGTTGTGCCAATTTTGGATTAAAACCTCTCAGATCCTCATAGCTCTAAGCAAAGACATTTGGGAATTATTGACAAAGATATATGAATTCATATTTTTCTTGATTTGTGCTCACCTTGCCAACTTGGAGAATTTTACCCTCTTCAACTAAAATGGATTCTGAATCTTCCCTTTTTACTTGAATGTTGGTCTTCTCTCTCGAAATTGATCATTGGGATTGAATATTGACTCTAGAGTCACTAAAACCTTTGGCAATTTGTTTTTCCGTAGCTATACCACTTGATTCCCATAGTTTTTCTCCAAGTTATCCTAATTTTTAACTAAGAACTCAGCCTCCTCCTACAAGAAATTAATGATCTATTGATCATTCTCAAATACCTACCAACTCATGTTATTATTTGGTACACTGGCCTCACAATTACATGAATATGTGGTTGTGCTTTATCTCTTTTAATATTGTCCACCACATCAAATGTTGCTCCAATTTCCGCAAGCTTATCCACAGCCTCATTCTTCTTCCTCAAGTATGGCTTGAATATTGAATGCTCCAAAATCATAAATTTGATCCCATACCTAATGCTTGTAGGCTTTGAGCATATCATTCTTAATAGCATGTTTTCCCTAACCTGGTTGATAATTAACTCACTATCCCCAAACACTTGCAAGTTTTGTATACCCCTCTTTCTTTCCCAATTCAATCCATGTATCAAAGCTTCATACTTAGTTGTATTATTTGAACAAGTAAACTGAAAATGGAAAGCTGAGTAGTAATTCATACCTTATGGTGACAAAAGCATTGTTCCTCCTCTAAGCAACTTTCCTACTCCTTGATCCATCAAATAATATTTGGCATACTTCATTATCGCCCTTATCATCTGGTTTGGTACAGATAAGAAGAGGCGTGTTTTCCTCATGCAAACAATAAACTCCCAATTCATCCTCCGTTATTTCCTTATATGGATCATATCCATGTATTTTGTTTTCCCATTCATGAAGAGTCAATTGGAGGATGCTCCCAACTTTGGTATCTTCTTCCTGATTGTTTGGAAAATCCTCTTAATTAACGGCTAAGAAAGTTACATTGATTGGGCTTGGTACATGAGGCTCAATATGGAAATTTGCAATAGGTTCAGACCAAATTGTAGCCTTATCTCCATACCTTGTTCTGAAGAGTATATGCAACCAATCAGTTGATAAGTAGCCTCCAATTTTGGTGGTGAAGTATCTTGACAAGCATAATGCAAATAGTGGTGGCAAGTCAATCATTGATATATCTTGTTGAACTGTGACATTAGGACATGCATGTAATGTGAGGTTTAAACATTTTATGATCCCAACAGCCCCTATTGTCCCATCTAACTATACCACTCCTTTGGAAACTAGGTCATATTTTAGGCCCAACTGATCTGCAATCTGTTTTGGCATTACCGAACTGCTAGCCCCTAAGTCAATCATGCAATTATGTACAAGGTTGTTCCCAATAATCAAAGATATATAGAATGGAGGAGGCTTCATGTTTTTACCTTGCTGACCTCCATGAACTCCTTCTTTTGGAGCTGCATTAGTGAGCACCTTCTCTTGATTCTTGGATAACTCATTTGATGTTGACCAATTTTCCATGGCTACTTGTAACAAATCCTATTGGCCCAAAATTTTCAATGATTCCCACATAGAAATGCTTACATTGGTCTTCTTAATTTTCTCAATAATGTTAAAAGGAGATGGATTCTCCTTTTGCTGCCCCTTACCTAGCATGAATTTATCCTGCACATGGGCTACTATAACCGGTACCTGAGTTGGCTTAGAAGGTAGTTTGGGCTGATTTTGAATGTTTGGGGCTGTACTTGGATTGCTAATACCCTGAAGTGTGATAGAAGGTTGAGAAGTACTTGGATTAGATGAATTCCCTTCCTCTCGTATTCCTCTTCTTAGAAATTGTTTTTTCGCCACACTTTGAGAAGGGGATTGATTTAGTCCACAGAAATCCTCAGCTTGCCAATTGACAAGTGTTGTCTCGTTTGGAGGTGTTTCTGATTAGTTACCTACTGCTGACTTTCTTCTTGGTTTGGTTCTTGAGGAACACCCATGTAGTCACCATTAATGCTTGATTTAAAGCACCATTGAAGCATGTTTCTTGATTGTGTGGTTAGTTGCATGGGAAACACCATTCATATTTTTGTGCTATGTTGTTTTGAGTTGGAACCAAGGCCCTAGATGTTGAAACGCATTAGGGTTATATGCTTGGAATGGATTAGAAGCTTGGGGCTTTCCTTGGTTCTATTTAGAAAATTGAATAGGTGGATTTTTTCCTCTTAAGAGTTACCAACTCATTTCTGAAGTTTTTCAATTGTTTCATAACCTTTTGGAGTTCATTTTAAGGGATAGAAGAAGAAGTGGAAGATTCATTTGAATTTTTATTTCTTGGAGCAGGCATGGGGTCTATTGTAGGTGTTTGATTAGGATTAAGAATCCCCATATCTAGATAGAGAGGCATAGGTGGTCGGGTGTAATTTTACCGGCTTGAATTAGGCAATTCTCAACTCTAATGGCTATGACATAGGCGTCTAGTAGGGTTATTCCTCCCATAGATTGTATCATAATAGATATATCAAAATTTAGAGCTTTAAGAAAATAGAGAAATGTACCTTCATATATTTGTCTAACCACAATTGGGATCCTCTCCCATGTTCTTTGGAATTTGGAATTAAAGTATTTCATTTTCTCATCTAGTGCCCTTTTGATTGTATTCATCTGCTCCAAAAGGGATAAGTTGTCAGTCTCTCCCCAAATTGGCCATAGAGAGCTATGTATAATTGATCCCAATTCTAAATTGATCCTACTCTCAAGCCTTTGAGCCACCTTTGTAAAGGATTTCCTTTGAAAGAAGAATCCAATAACTTGACCGTAACATCCATCTCGACAATATCATGTATGGCACAAACATTTGCAATGTATTGAATGTGGTCAATGGGAGTTGTGTGATTTTCTCTAGTGAATTATGGGTTATTCTTTAATGCTTTTATCAAGACCATATTTTATACATTAAGGGCAAGTGAACTATTTCCGTAAAATTTGCATAGGGGTTTGGAGGTGGCTGATTTTGTTATTATTGATGAGCCATCCTAAGTGGCATGAGAACTTTATTCGATTGAATAAAGGGTATAAAAAGTGGAGGTGTGGATAATTTTCTGATTGGTCGAGATGAATACCTTTGTACTCCTCTTCCTCTCCTTCCTCTACTTAGATATAACTACAAGTATTCAAAAATACCTTCTTCTCTTGCTCTAGACCGGGTTTGCACTCTTCTCATAAACTTGATAAAATTGGGCTACTAAAACCACTAGATTTGAATGATGGATTCTCCAGATGTGTTGCTGAAAAGCCTATAAATGATGGAAATGAACCAAGACACATACCCAATCTTGATTAAAAAAATGAAAATATTGACTTTTGACTCACCGGGTGGTGTTCCAAAATTGTTATGTCAGAAAAGTAGCACCCTAGGATTTGCACATTACAAAACCCTACTCCTAACTAACATGGGATTGTCTCACAGTGGGACCCTCACAAATTAGACAAACCTCTAGATAAGGCTAGTTCCTCTACCTATTCTAATGCTAAAACTACTCCTAGAAAGGTAAATACAACTATTCTAACACAAACCTAGAAGTTCCAAGGTACCAAGGAAGGAAGAGATGCATACGAAAAAAGTCCTAAAATAAGGGAGGTGATAACACCAAAACAAGACTAGAAAGGTTCCTAGTGAGTGAAAGTGGAGGAAAATGGGGAAGAAGAGGGCAGACAAAGTGCCATAGTCCCAAAACACATTAAAACCTCCAATTTCGCAGAGCACAAAAAATTTAAACCCTATAAAGGAACACAATATGCACACTATACTTGCGAAATAAAATAAAAGGAAAAAAATGAAATATAAATCAAGCTAGGGTAAGAAAATATGAAAAACACTAATTTTATTGCTTAAAATGATGCACAATCCATTATAATAAGGCAAGAATCCTTCACAAAATGCATAAATTCAAGGCTTATAGCTCACAAAAGTGCTAGAACAATTTTGGCAGAGTTCCTTTACATTCCAAAATGTCTCTCCCTCCAAATGAAGGGAAAATTACATATATATAGAGAAAAGGAGCTACCAACTGACATATTTCATTAATTTCCCATACAAAGGTATGGGAAACCATACCGATTCACTTTCTAATGGTACTTTTCTTACACGGTGAACATGGGTGTCATACCTCATTAATCTAGTTGTTGAGCTACCTTGTATGATGTCATTAATGTCAAGACACATCAGAAAATCCTTGTTTATAATTGACAGTAACCACCGGCTAGCACTTAACAAGAACGTGAAGTGTCGTCTACGAGGGGGAATGATTTTTCACATGATGAAAATAATTTTTGTCGTGTGATAATGAGGTAAGGTTGACGTGTGTCAAGATGGAAAGTTATCACGCGACAGGAAGAAAGTGGTGACACATGTCAAGATGGAATGGTTGTCGCGTGCCAAAAAAAGGGGTGACGCATTCAATACAAAATGGTTGATGCATGTCAACAAAGTGTGATTGATAAACGACAAGAATTGGGGCGTTGATGTGCATCAAGAAGAAATGGTTGTCATGTTTTTAGGAATAAAGGTTTTTATGCATCGGCATGAAGTTGTTGGCATTTACTGACGGGGAGGTGGTAGTTGATGCATGGTTAACATGTGTCGAGAAAAGTATGATTGATGTGTGATAGGAAGATGGGAATTGACACGCATCAAGAAGAAATGGTTGACACATAACAAGGTGAAAATCCATACATTTTTCTATCTCAACCATTAAAACAAACCCGGCTCCAAACCTTCATCACAGTTCACAAGCTCACCGCGAGATACCTTGTAAACTTCTCCTCATTATCTATCAATGCCTAGACCTTTAGGTTAAGCCATTTTACACAAGGTGCAAATATGGATAGCAAAAACCATGAGTCCATCATGGCCCTTGATATCCGAGGCTTGTTAGAAAGCAGTAAAGGTTTGGTGGATGTGGTCATTTTTTCAAAGTTGTAAAAATGGTTTGATGTCCTAATGCAATTCATCTTTGGTGTGTTCAACTGGGGTGAGACACTAAGGGCGGGACATAGTTAAATCCCATTTCATGACCTATATTATATGTTCACTCCACTATAACATGAACCGACACATTGGGATCTTCTTCTCTAACAAGGTTGTGAGGCATACAATTGGTTAAATAGTCGATGGCACTTTTGCTGGAAAAGATTTTCATTTTTGGAACCACCGCAAAAATAGTTTTCATCCCCATTAAAGTGGAGGTTATTGAGGGGTCATCTGATTCAAATAAATAAGTTCTTCTAATATCATCAGGGATGTAACTTAGTGTTGGTTGTTATATAGCCTTATCAATTCCATTGTTACCAAATCATCCTATTTGTCTTACTGGTATGGGTTTTGTTGTATTCCCAATCACTTGTGTTTTTGGCATAGGCCCTTAAGATTTTTTTCACCAAATCATTATTGGATTTTTCATGTTTTTAGTTTGATCCTCTCATTGTATACGTAATGTAAAGGGAAAGTGACCCTTGACCCTCCTTTAGTTATAAAAATCAAGAAATCGTTAATATTTTTTTTTTGTGGGTTTACTAAGCAATTTCAACAATTAATTGCTATTAAATTTGGTTTATTTGAAGATGTCAATTTTTTTCTAGAAGTGAAGACTAGTGGCCACTAGCATCAATATATTATAGAATATCTTTCCGTCAATGTAAAAAACAATTTGTATAACTTTAGGATAGAGGAGCTAATAGTGGATTGATGGCTATCTTCCCATCACTTTAAAAAAATTGAGTTACACTACATAATTGTGGAAACCTAGAGGTATTCACTTTTAAAAGCTATGGATGTCTTTGAGAAAGAAATAAATTTAATTCTCTTTCCCTAATAATAAAATATACTGTAAATGGATCTATTTCTTTTATAGAAACCTCTCCTACAACAATTTTTCTAGGGAAATTCCTATCAATAAAAACTTTTCATGTTTTCCTCCATACAATTATAGATATAAACAAAAAAATTCTCTACGTATCAATTCAGTTTTGTTTCTTATGGTTTTTTGATATCACCAATTAACTTATGCAAGAAATAGTAGTTGTATTTTACATAACTTAGGTTCTAGAGACATTCTTCTATTGTTATCTTAAATTTGGAAAACTTGGATATGTATGATGTTGTCTAACAAATTTGTGGCCCAATGAAATGAATAATATCCATCTCAAAAATGGAAATTATTTTCATACGTTAGGGTTCGGTGCTACTTATTGTGCATAATTATAGCTTTGTACCATTCAAAGGTATTTACAAAAGGCTCTGCAAACAACATGGATCAAGGTGTTCAAACTAACATGGCAAGACATGATTTCATATTGTATAGATTATCATATGACAAATCGAGAAAGCAATATCTTATTACAATTTCTTTAATGACATATCTATTTTTTACATTTAGGTTCTCCGAGGTTGGTCATACCGCACATGAACTCGGCTCTTTACATGTGCAATGATATAATGAAAATAAAAAAAATTTAAAGAGAAATATGTAATTGGCTATGGTGCTACAAACAATCTTTATAAATGAGATCTAAAAATTATAAGCCGTTTTTATAAAGAGAATGTACATTTGCTACCCACTAAAATTTATTACATTTGAAATTGATGTGGAAACAGATGGAAGCATCGAGCATCAAAATCTTGAGATTCTACATGGATGTTAATTTTCTCCACTTGGAAAATTGATGTTTTATGATTACATGGTAAATGGAAGTCTCTGGGACATCCTACATGGTGAGTAAAATGATTATGTTATGAAGAAAAATGGAACTATACATTGTAGATTCATTTTTTAAAATAGAAGTGTCCAATCAACCTCTAACCTTCATATTAAAATTGATTGTTGGAAAATCTAAAAAAGTATTTTATTATTTTATTATTATTTTTTAGGATCACCAAAGAAGATTAAGCTAGACTAGAACAATCGGCTAAAGATTTCTCATGGTGATGAAGAAGGATAGCCATATCTTCATTATGACTGTAACCCACACATTGTTTATAGGGATGTGATGATGAAATAAAATTAGGACAGGATGCAAGGAAGTGGTAATCCTATTTAATCTAGTTAGGAGGAATATAATGTTGTAATAAAAGACTGAAACAATATGAAATAAAATCCTAAATGTGCAAGATAAGTGAGATAAATAGCTTAGCTGATTGGAAATGATTGTCATAGGTTTGAGAATAAAATCGGAAATGCGGACGAGTGATCAGGGACATTGTGAAGAACAAATATGAAGGACTTTTCTATAATCTGGGCACTTTGAACACTGTAAATGCTTAAAACCTACAACTGGTATGGTCATAAGTTGGTTCCAAACTTTTCCTATTTGTCACACTAGATCTGTCAGATGAGATGGAAAATTAGTTACAATGCAAAGAGAAGTATCAAATGCTAGAAAAATAAAAGATGTAAATTAATGGGTCGATCGACCTCATCCGCCAAGCTAGTGGAGTTAGCATTAAGCGTTGCACTACATTTAAGACCCAAATGTAGTTATGGTGAGTGTGTACATGTCATGTCTTAGGTGCTCTCATGCCGGTCACACTTTGTGAAGTAGTGAGAAATGATAGTTCTGAGAAAATGTAAATAACATGTGTGCATGAAATAGAATAGAATCCCTCCCCCTATGAAGTTTGTGTGATGCAGATTTCCTATCCTAGATGCATGACATTATGTGGATGCAAGTGATCCAATATATGTAACCCTAGATGGAGTGATAGTAGTGTGTAATGTTATGACCTAGGACCCTCATTATTGTCTTATAACTTTATATTTAGAGGGCTCTCAATATTAATTTCATAATTAATCTTGACAAGGATGAATGAGAAAAAGATAAAGATAACCAACAACTATAAATTACCCAAAAATGTGTGAAAGGCATAGATCAAGGCACCTAGGGTGGGATCAAGGCACCCCAAGGTGCCCCAATATAGGCCCAGACACCTCGATTTAGGGATAGAATGTCAGCGAGTTGTGAAATGGGTGGATACATGATGGAAAATACATGGGAACTATGAAATAAAATATAAAATAAATATGGCCAAAAGGTGGGATTAATTAATACTTTGTACACTTGAGAACCTTCTAAATAACAAGTATAAGACCGGGAAAAATTATGTGTAAAGTGTATAATTTTGTGTCTCACAGATTTTCCCCACTTTATGTTGGTGAGTGGAAAGCTCGGTAACATAAAGTAGATAGAGATGCATACCTTATATCCATGTAGAGTGTATAAGAAGACATCTCGATGGACTAGACTCAAGCATCGAATGACAAAAATAAAAATGTGGAGGAGCGTGGATTATAAAGATGAAAAATGTTCATAAAAAGTGATGAGAGTGAACCTAGGGTAGAACACATGTGTAGTTGTTGTGGAGTGTAATGTACCTACTTGGTTAGTATGGAAAGTACTATCACGGTGTGTTGTTTTTATTATTATTACCCCCAATTTTCTGTTTGTTTCTCATACACTGGACTTACAAGAAGAAAATTATCAAGTACTCAAATATCTATCTATGTAAAAACACCTATGTAAAATACACATGTGTAAATTATGCAAATGTAAAATATGCTAGAAAAAATGTAAATGGAACATGTACACCCAATCCATGTGGAGAAAAATTGTGTAGAAGCATATCCTATCTTGTCGCATGAGTTTTTTGAGTGATCTCACACCACCCTAGCTAAAGAAGTGTAGGGAGGAAATGCCTGTTTCCTCTAAATCTAATCGCTTTCGCTGAAATATTTTGAAGATATCTTTATATCATCTTTTTTTTTTTTTGGACGATATGATACCACTCAATAGATAAGTGTAGAGAGGCACACCCACTTTGTAACCCCTTAGCCTGTAATCACTCCATAACATTGTTGAAGGAAACCATGTCCTATCAAAGCCACTTTGTGTATGGAGTTCATAGATTGGTCTAAAATCACTCGTTGTGTCGAATCAATGTAAATACGTTGTCTTAGTAGAAAACCCTTAATGACTCCCCCATCTTTGGGGGCGTATGCAATGACCCTAGAAGGAGAATGTGGCCCCAAAAGACAACCAACCACACTTTGACTGAATAAATTTTCCTAAAGGGGAAAAGGGAAAATGATTGATAGATAGCAAGGTGGGCATAAAATGGGATGTATATCTAATACAAGTGTTATTCCGAAAACACATGCATACAATAAAATAAGTGTAAAATAAATAGACACCATAGAAAAACTACCAAGCATAGTAGTGTAATCACGTAAGAAAACAAGAAGACCGCAAAAAGTGTGTTTCAAACATGGGACCTCACTCACAATTTTGTAAGACACGTAAGGACATCAAGGCGGAAAATAGCAAAAATGTGTGCACACAAGCAAAGAGAAAAACCTGCATACAAAGACAAACAAATCTAACAAGTAGAAACAAAGAGGTAGTCACAAAAACATGTAATCCTACAAAAATGTGTTGCAAATATAACACCCATTAACATATTAGAGTGATAACCTATATGTCAAAGTGTGTATGAATAAGTAACATAAAATGCTAAGTACAAAATGAAACAATAGTACTTGTATGAGATGAATATGGATGCCCATAGTGACCAATATGGTAAGGGTAGAAGGTGAGTATCCATGTCACATGTAAATGTCATGTATTTACAATCACACTAAATGAGAACGTGAATGCACATGTGTGTATGATAATGACATATAAGAAAACAAGATAACATGTGTAATAAAGTGAGAATGCAAAACACAAGTAAGAAAGAATAAACGATACCAAGACAATGTAGTATGATGTGGATGGATGGAATGGAATGATAGGAGCAACGTAACCCCTAGTGTATGGAATTGTATGCGGTGAGGTTCATTTTGTTTTCCCCCTCGGTAGCCAAGAATGGTGTAAACGAGTACGTCATCGGAAATTGTCAAGTAGTATTGGTTGTGTCTAGTGCGTTGTGATGAGTGTGTATATGTAGTGGTGATGAAATGTGATATGGGGAGAGATGTGTGTGAACCCTATTGATGAAGCATATATCAATACTTTGTTGAATAGAGTAGTGATTATTTAGCCCTAAGTGTATATCACTACGGGAGAAGTGGTAATAAGTGGTGATGAAGTATGTGATTTTATAGCAGATGTGCATGAACCACAGAGATGAAGCATATATCACGACTCGGTTAAATAGGTGTGTGATGATTTATCCCTAAACATATATCACTATGTTGACACCCTCAAAACCCCCTCATTTTCTAAGTCAAACTTGAATATTTTGAGCTCACACTCTCTAGAAGTGTTCAAGTAAAGTTGGAAGTCTGAAAAGATAGATAAATTCATGCTTTGAAGTTGTTTAAACTCTCCAGTCTGTGTGGTTTGATAAATTTTCCATTTCCCCATCTAGATGCATGAAAATTCTATTGTATCCTCCATTTGAATGAAATTTCCCATCTTTTCTATGGTCATGGATCGTTGAATCTTGTATTGTTCTCAATTCCTTGGTTCACGAAAGTATTTTGAAATTCAAAGTGGATATTTATTCTTCTCTACATTTTTTCCATTGTGGTGAATGATGGGCGTTTCCTTCCCCATCAAATTTTTTCTCCATTATCCATGGGTACTTGGATATATCTAATTGGAAGTGGGTCGACAGAGAATTTTGAGGTTTTGTGTCTTTTTGTAAAAAGGGCTAAAAGTCGTAAAGTGACCCACACCCCAATCAAGCTTAACGAGAAAAATTCAAATCTTGAGCCCGCATCAAAAGAGTCAAAGCAGGAGGTGGATTATTGGGGATATTTTAGAATTTGAACCTTATTTCCAAGAGGGAAAAATTCAAATTTTGAGCCCGCATCAAAAGAGTCAAAGCGGGGAAGCGGGCCATTGGGGAGATTTGAGAATTTGAGCCTTGTTTTCATTAAAGGGGCTTAAAGTTAAAAAGTGACCCTTAGCCCCACCCACGCTAAGGAAAAAGTTAAATATTAAGCCCGCATCAAAGGTCAAAGCGGGAGGCGGGCCTATGGAGCAATTTGTGTTTTTGAGCCCATGTTGAAAAAGGTAAAATTATAAAAGTGACCTGCGACTCTATCTCTACTCAAGTGAAGCCACGTGTCAGGCTTATATCAAAAGCGAGAATAGTGGACCAAAAATGTAAAAAATGCCAAATCTCTATAAAGTCACAAAATGCAAAAGGCATCCTCCATGCCTACTCCGGTAAATTTCTCCCACGCAGATGGCTATGGTTTAAAGTTTTAAAGGTAAGATGAATAGTTCAAATTCAAAGTTACAAAACGAGTGTAACGACTATATTATGACAAGTCTGGTTTTTTCCACCATAGGCGTTTCTTCACGAATCAAGAATCTGAATGGACACAAATGATTGAAAAGATTGTAAACTATTTCTTGCTAACAAAGAAGAATTTGTAACCATTTCTTGTAAGATATTTAATGTCTTTTTCATGCCATTTTAGAGGGTTGGCAATTGATCTTGTAAACTCAAGGGTATATTGTACTTTGAGAGAACAAAGGAGATGGCCATTTTTCTTCTATTTCCTCCCCTCTTCTAAAATTCCTTCATTTCTCCACTATGTACAACTTCTATTTAAGCAACAATACAAGAAGAAGGATTTTGTATCCTCTTTGATGAGGAGATTTCAAAAACTTTGAGTTTGCAATCTTATCTCATCTTGTTGCCATTTCAGGGTTGTTTCTTCTCATGAATGCATGTGATGAATTTTCTAACTAGTGTGTACAACAATTTGATTTCCTACCTATAACATTAGTTCTCATACCTCTTTTCTCACTCCCTTTCCCACTTTCAGACAAAGTATTCCCTAGCAAGAGATTGCGAGCTTTTCCCTAGGGTCAGTGGAGTGCCCTTATTGGATCCCCGGTTGAAAGGCCACAACAAAAATCCACCTTTTCACATGCATGTATATACGGTAGCTACACCGGTTAAGTAGAGGGACTTAGATTCCGAGCATTGGCAAGGATCCACAAGTTTGTCCACGACAAATTTGTTTGCCAATAGTTTTGGCACCCACCGTGGAGTAGATTTAGGAGCATCTGCACTGAATGCGACCACAAGGTCTGAAAATTAAAAAAAAATCAATTATACAAAAAAGAAAATAAAGAGTTCATGAAAGTCTATTTCTAAAAGACACACTACTGATTTTTGCACGTGTCTTTTTATATTCCCACTTAAAGAATTTAAAAATATGGCTGAAGGAAGACACACTAGGTTGAGCAGGTTGAGAGGTGTTGATGATTTCAATTTCAAGGCTTCACAAAATCAAAAAGAACAAATTAGAGATAATCCATAATTCTTCTCTCAAGCCTCCTCTCCATTTGGCTCTTCACAAAGTTCACTGGGAAATCCTATCAAAACTCCTGTGGATACTCCCCTTCAAATTCTCCCATTTTTCAACCACCATTGAGCATTGAGCTCCCAGAAGAAGAAGAATTTGAAGAATAATTTGTAGAAGCAAGAGCAGAAGTAGAAACGAAAATGGAAGACAAAGAAGAAATACCTCAACCCATTGTTCCATGGGGAAGGAATATGGGCCCGATTTCTCTTGAGCCACCTCTCCATGATCTACCAACAAGTTCCCATAAGAACTTTCAAAAGTTCAAAGGTGATAACACATGACATCCTAAATAACACATTGTTGCTTTCATGACATCATGTGGAATTCTTGGTGTCCAACATGAAGATGTTTCTATGAGAATGTTCATGGATTCCATCCAAGAAAAAGCAATAGAATGGTTCTACCTCCTTCCTACCTGATCCATCACTAGTTGGGATGACATCAAGACTACCTTCGAGGAAAGATTTAAATCAACTAAAGACTATCAAGACCTCTTAGTGCAGTTGGCTCAAATGAGAAAAGGAAACCATGAGAGACTTTGGGGATCATTTTGAATGGTTTCTTCACACGATACCTAAAGAGGATTTTCCATCTCAAAACAATGTCAAGAGATTCTTCATCAATGCTCAATCATTAGAAGTAGGGTTTTTCTATGAAGATCCCAACCAAGGAATGTTGCAGAAGCACAAAGGATTTCCATTAAACTTGATAACGATCTCATCCTCTCTGGAAAGATCAAAAATCCATCAAAGGGAAAAACCCAACATCCTGGAGACGAGAGAACCAATCCATCAATTTAAAAGTTTGTGAATGAGATGGCATATTTGAAGAGGGAATTATTTGAATGAGTATCTTCTCAAAGAAGTAAATGAAATCAGATTGCGGGAGTACCCCAAAGGCTCACCTTAGAGGCCTCACCCGTGAACATAAATTACAAATTTCAAGAAGATGAAGAAGAGCTTAAACAAGAAAGTGAAGGTGGTGATTTCCTAGAAAATGATGAGTTTGAGAACAATCCACAAATAAGATCTCATTAGTATTCTATATGTGATGAAGAAGATGAAGAGGATGCACCTAGTTTCTCATGTGCAAGTATTCACTTGTTCTCGAGTCCTAGAAAATAGCATCTCCCTCCTGTTATAAAATAAAACAAGTTTGATGGTCTTCCCGTGGCAACTCTGCAAAATAAAATAATCATTTGAGGATCCCCACTTCTATCTTCCATGAAGTCGCATTGTTGGAGCCTAACCCTGTAGCAAGTAAGAAGATGCCTGCAATCCTAAGTAAGTCTTCGATGTCTCTTCCAAGTCTAAATCTAAATATTCTCTTGTAAAATCTAATACCTTGAAAGCTCCTAGTGTACCATTCAAAATATCATCCATTCCTCAAAAATAAAATCTTGCTCCCAAGCCTATCTAGACTCAAAAATCAATCCCTTCACCCCCCTTGTCTATATCTTCTCCCTTTGACTTCATAGAATATGCAAACAAATCCAAAGTGCAGATTACCAAAACCGAATATTTGCGGACTCATCCTAAACAATTTGAGAGGTTCATCTGATATATCAGGAGTGGTAGTCTAACACCTAATGTTGTAACATCTAGTTCTAAAGGTATGCTACCAAACTCACCTACACCTCCCTCACAGAACATGCTTTCTCTGAGTGCATCAAAGACTGATAAATTTGAACCTTCTACATCTCCTTCTTATTGGAGAATATTTACTGAACAATTACATAATAAATTCTGGTGCCTCACACAATGTGATGCCTTTGAAGGTTGCCAAGGCTCTCAAACTTTCCATTAATCCACCCAATGGCTCTTATTACTCTTTGGAGTCAAAAGAGATCCCAATTGTAGGGAAGGTCAAAGATGCACAGGTGGCTCTCACTAGATTTCCAGATAAGAAATTTTCAGCGATGATTTTGGTAGTAGACGTCCCAACCACATTCAAAATGTTGTTGAGTAGAAACTTCTGTCAAGAGTTGGGAGGGAAAATTCAGATGAATTAGTCTTCTACAACCATACCAATGAAGGGAGACATGGAGAAATTCTTCCCGAGAAGAAGATGAGGTACATGGTATGAAATTTTGGAAGCCCGAAAGCTAACATCTTGTATCAAGATAGCAGGAAGATGAATCACTTGGTGACAACCGAGGAGGAAGAAGATATTCCCATCTTGATAGGGCCAGATATGCCTTCTCGGAGAGATTTGGATTTTGAAGAAGCATTGAGGAGATTCAAGTTACAAGAGGGCATCCCGAAATCACTAGATGATGCAAACCATGAGGAAGAGGAGATGGTTATCGATGATTTTCAAGAAGAAAAATCAGCCTATATGCTTTTCCAAGATGAGGAGTTATTCTCATTCCCATTTGGGGATGAAGATGATCTCAGTCAGGCCATCTATGGAGAGACAAAATCAGCTTGTGATGATCCTTTGAAAGGCTTGAAAGAATCTCCATACAAGGACTGCTAAGAGCCGTAGAAGAAATAGAAGACCCTGAGATCAGTCTTGATCTCCTAATGCAAGCCACAAATCTACAAGACAAGTGTGAAGCTGATTTGGAAGCCTTAACCAATGTGAAGGTTGGCCATATTGAAAATTATGATGTCACTTTTGAGCTAATGATTGATGGATGTAATAACAAAATGGAGGTATTTTCTTTCCCATTTGAAGAGGAAGAATTTTTCCATGATGAACAAACTAAAGCAAGAAGTTTTGAGGCCTTTGAATTTGAAGCTCCTCTAGACAAAGGAGTGATAAAATGTAGTGGTTCCCAAGATGATGAGGTAATCCCTCCAGATAGTTTCCTTGAGCTGAAAAATAAAGATCCTTCAAAGGTGTACAAAGAGGAGCTACAGGAAACAATGAAGCATAAATCTGTGAAAAAAATATTGGATGCAGAAGAAATTGTGAAATATCCTGAGTTGATTCTTGATCTCTTCACTAGTGCCATGGACATACAAGACAAATATTATTTTCCCTCCGATCCTCCCATCAGTACTCAAATGCCTCATAATGAAGTAGAGATAAAGGATGAATCAAATGTTTCTCATGGAGAAGATGTCAATGAGCATAGACCTGGAAAGAAAAGTAACTTAGAATATACAAGGAATTTGAATGAAAAGAAGCCCTGGGGCAGCAATGAGATGTTTGATGGAGAATCAGCTATATGGATGAACATGGAAGGAAATTAGCATGATGAAACTGATTTTAAAGGGCATGAAGGTAGTGGAATTTCCAAGCAAGGACCTGAGCATCAAGAAACTCACATGGACTCACTCCTATAAAGTAAAAGTGAAATCATGAAATCACTTAGCTTTCATAAGCAACCGAGGAAAGGAGGTTACTTTACTGAACTCCGTCAATGGCTTCGTAGAAAAATATCACTCGGGGTTGCCTACTCGGGGTTAAATTTTGAGAAATAGTAAGTTGTTTACTTGAAAGTGGGTTTCCCCCTCCCTATACCATAGGTGATTGTTAGGTGTGTTTCCCTTTCTATTGTGTGTGTTTCCCTTCCTATTGTGTGTTGTGTGTTTCCTTTCCATCCTTTTCATGTGCATGTGTGTTTCCTTATTTTCTCTCTCTTATTGTAGGTTATACATGACTTCGTAAGGCCCAATGGATAAGACACTAGTCAACAAATTATATGGTTTAAGATTGAGATTTTGGATTCCTATGCCATGTCTTCTCTGCTCTCAGTCCATGTTATGTCCCCAAGATAGAGCCATTTGTTGTCACCCTTAAAATCCCCCCATCATTTTCTAAGTCAAATTCGAATATTTTGAGCTCACGCCCTCCAGAAGTGTTCAAGTAAATTTGGAAGTCTGAAAATATAGAGAAATTCATGCTTTGAGGTTGTTTAAAATCTCCAGTCTGTGTGGTTTGATAAATTTTCCATTTCCCGTCTCGACGCGTGAAAATTCTATTGCAGCCTCCAGTTGAATGAAATGGCCCATCTTTTTTATGGTCATGGATCATTGAATCTTGTATTATTCTCAATTCCTTGGTTTGTGAAAAAATTTTGAAAATTGGGTTTGAAATGGTGGAGTTTTCTTATTCTCTGCATTTTTTCCACAATCGTTAATGACGTGTGTTTTCTTCCTCATAAAATTTTGGCTCCATTATCCATGGGTACGTGGAAATATCTAATTGGAAGTGAGTCAGAAAATAACTTTGAGGTTTTGAGCCTTTTTGTAAAATTGGATAAAAGTCATAGAGTGACCCGCAACCATGATCAAGCTTAAAGGAAAAACTCAAATCTTGAGCCCACATCAAAAGAGTCAAAGCAGTGGGGAGATTTGAGAATTTGAGCCTTGTTTCCAAGAGGAAAAAGTAAAATGTTAAGCCCACATCAAAATATTCAAAGCAGGGAAGCGGGCCATCGGGGAGATTTGAGCATTTGAGCCTTATTTTCATTAAAGGGGCTTTAAACTTAAAAATTGACCCTTGATCATGCCCACACCAAGGAAAAGTCAAATATTAAGCCCGCATCGAAGGTCAAAGTGGGGAGGCGGGCTGCATGGAGCAATTTTTTTTTTTGAGCCCACATTGAAAAAAGGTAAAATTATAAAAGTGACCCGCGACTCTATATCCACTCAACTGAATCAACGTGTCAGGATTATATCAAAAGCGAAAGACTAGACCAAAAATGTAAAAAAGGCCAAATCTCTATAAAGTCATAAAATGCAAAAGGCATCCTCCATGTCCACTCTAGTAAATTTCTCCCATGTGGATGGCTCTAGTTTAAAGTTTCAAAGGCAAGATGAATGGTTCAAATTCAAAGTTACAAAACAAGTGTAACAATTGCATTATGAAAAGTCTGGTTTTTTCCACCATTGGCGTTTCTTCACGAATCAAGAATCTAAATGGACGTGAATGACTGAAAAGATTGTAAACCATTTCTTGCTAACAAAGAAGAAGTTGTAACCATTTCTTGCAAGATATTTAATGGCTTCTTCATGCCATTGTAGAGGGTTGGCAATTGATCTTGTAAACTCATGGGTATATTGTACTTTGAGAGAACAAAGGAGATGGCCATTTTTCTTCCGTTTCCCCCTCTTCTAAAATTCCTCCATTTCTCCACTTTGTACAACTTCTTTTTAAGCAAAGAATACAAGAAGAAAGATTTTGTAGCCTCTTTGATGAGGAGATTTTAGAAACTTTGAGTTTGCAATCTTATCTTGTCTTGTTGCCATTTGCAGGGTTATTTCTTCTCATGAATACATGTGATGAATTTTCTAACTAGTGTGTGCAGGAATCTGATTTCCTACCTATAAAATTAGTTCTCCTACCTCTTTTCTCACTCCCTTTCCCACTTTCAGATAAAGTATTTCTTAACAAGAGATTGCTAGCTTTTCCCAGGTCAATGGAGTGCCCCTATTGGATCCCCAGTCAAAAATCCACCCACAAATCCACCTTTTCATGTGCATGCATATACAATAAGCCTGCACTAGTTAAGTAGAGGGACTTAGATACCCAAAGCATTGGCAAGGGATCCACAAGTTTCTCCACCTAATAAATTTCCTCGCTAATACACTATATGATGGAATAAGAAGGTAATGATTTATCCTATAGAGTATGTCACTACGATATGAGTGATGAAGTCGATGGAGCATATATGAGTATATGGTGGATAAATGAAGGTGGTGGTTTAGCACTAAGCATGGAACATGATGTGATGAATAACAATGATCTGGTGAATGATGATGTAATAGAACTAAGTAGAATGGGATAATAGAATATGTGATGATAGGATGTAAGAGGATAACAAGAAATTGATGAAGAGATTGGTGTTTTAACCTAGGGTGTATACCAATACATGATGAGCGAAGGCATGATAATATAAGGGAATCTTTTGGAATTGAGAAAAGAGAAATGAAGTATGATGATATAATAGGAGATGATAGAATGTAATGGGATGATGTCAAATTGATGAAAAAGCATGGTGATTTAACCTAAGGTATATACCATTATGGTATTGTATTGGTGATGATATAGCCTAGATAATTGGTCACTTGTCTAATGAATGTGATCCGATGATATGTCACATGTAGGTAAGGTCCATTTGATTAGTAAACCCTCGGCAGTTGAGTATGGACCGAGGAACTACAATGCATCATAGGGTGATGAGTGCAGCACATATAAGACATCTAGTATTAATGACCATGTAAAGGGGTGTGGTATGTAAATGTGTGTTGTGGGGAATGCAATGTAGAATGTGTAATGGTTATGGAATGTGTAATGTGTGAAATGTAATAAGTGTGTAGATAGAAATATAATTTGTAAGGATGACAGGTAAAAATAGACTTGTGTATAATGAAATCTAGTGTAGCATGTAGAATATATAGGATGCATGGATGCAATGTGGGTATGTAAGATGTAGTAGTAGGCATAACTATAAAATGGAATGGGTAGTGGTTATATAGAAATATAGACTCATAGATAATGTACTCTAGCGTAAATGTAGAATGTAAAGTTGGGATGTTAAACTAGGATCATATGTAATGACGACTAGTGTAGTATATGGATGATGAACACTATGAAGATATGTGATGTATAGGTGTAGGATGGTAGAATGTAAATGTGTAGGACCTATATTACAGTGTGTGGGGTTTAGTGTAATGGTAATCCCTCAATAGTCGAGTGTGAACCGAAGCACAAGAGTTCATCATCGGGTAACGAGGGTGCTACAATGTGTGAGATAAAAATGATGATGAATGTATAATGATATAAGTATGCTATAATAGAGAAGGGTAGGGGTTGGATATAATTTTCTATGCTCCTCAATTTTTTTCATAAAGGAGGGGTGAACCAATAAGGTTTAGGGAGGGAGGTCTAACAATTGGTTGCAAATATGATGACACCTTAGGATGACGGTTGAGTAACGGTGGTATGTGAGATAAGCGCTCTGTAGGGGAATGAATTCGATATGCATGTCATGGGTGTACGTAAGACCATTATCAAGGTGTATTAAATTTTTGGGTGATGGAAAGTGAGGTGGGATCATAATTTGGGAACTAAATAATCCATGTGGAATAAAGTGAGGCGACCACCGTTGGCGGGAGGCAGCAGTAGTCCTAGAAATAGGCCTATGGTGGTGTGTAGGACTAATATAATGGAGTGGGCACACAGGGGATGGTTGAGATGGTGGGATAGGAAGAGGATGCAATGTAGGTGATGTTAGAGGAAATGTGTGAGGAAGAGGAAGAGGCACGGGAGAATCGAAACTAGAATGCGAGGATGTTAGAGGTGAATGAGGAATTCCATCAATGGTGATGACTCGGTTGTCGTAGATGAACTTATGGTGTAAGTGGTTGATGAAGACAACATCTTGGGATTTACGAATCCAATTTAAGTCGAGAAGTAGGTCACACTGGTTGAATGCTTGATTAATGAAGCAAGGGATGAGAAGAGTGAGAGGACCAATTATGATAGGTAAATTAACGACACTATAAGGCATCTTGAATGGAAAGTCAATTTGTGATGGAGGATAGACAATAGATCATAAAAGGGACAAGGAACATGTACTAATAGGAGAAGATGGATCAACCTTAATGTTTTTGATAGGGGTTGAGGTAATAAGTTCTTGTATCTATAAATGGCCGAGATGTGAATGTAGCGTGGGATTAAGCATGAGAGAAAGAGATAATAGGTGGGGTCATAACATCGTTGATGACTAAGAATTTGAGTGCTCCCACATTTGGAGGTGGTTTGGCATGGTATGTATGATTAGCTAAAGAGTCCATGGCATTTTTTCATGTTTGTTGGATTCTCTCGTTAAAGAGTTTGAATTTACCCTTGTCCTTAGTGGGAGGAGGGCTAGTAGGTTCGGGAATTCTAGTTGGTCATTATCAATGAGATCTTGGATAATTACATGAAGTTTCATACAAAGTGGTTAGTATGGTGTCCTACATAGTGATGGTAATCACAATGGAAGTTTTCATTGTAATTGCATCTTTTGGGTCGTGATGGGTCTAACTCAAGTGGTGGCGGAAGGGTGATGAGGTTATTATCGAGGAGTTGTTGTAATATAATATGTGGTGCCATAGGGAGGTTGATGAATGTATGCTTAGGTGGTTGGGAGGAAACTTCCTTAGAAGGGGTAATGACGTTAATAATTAATTTAGTGTCGATGGGTTTAGATGTAGAAGGTTTAAATGTGGTCTTAGTTTGGAAATGAGTAGAGGAAGAGGGTTGGTCTTGATATTTGAGTTTTCCAATGGATAGAATCTTGGATTCACGAAGTTTAAGGGTATGAAAAATTTGATCAAAGGAAGAAAATGTCTCAAAAAGAACACTTTCAGAGAGAGGCGGTAGAAGAATTTGTATGAATAGGTCCTGTAGTTCAGCATCAGCAAGGACATTAGTCATCTTGGCCAAATTGTTCTTATATCTTAAGACAATTGGAAAATTTTTCATTAGATCCTTTCTTAAGTTGTGCTAGCTAGGCGTAGGATATCTTAGAGCCGATGTTGATGGAAAAGTGCGTGAGGAAAGCATCAATTAAATGAGTGAAAGAATCAATTTAATTATTAGGTAAATCATAAAACTAGTGCATGGTGTATTCATGGAGGCTACGAGGAAAGAGCTTAGCTAGGAGGAAATGATCATCAACAAAATTAAGACAAACAACATGAAAGGCGCGAAGATGCTCCTAGGGTCACCATGTCCATTAAAAATGGGAAATTTAGGAGTGACAAAATTAGGTGGTAGAGGATATGTGGAGAGGATAGGAGCAAAGGGAGTGTGTAACAACAAGGTAGAATCTAAAGATGGAGATGTAGTGGCTTGTTGCAATTTACATATTTGGGCCTAGAGATCGTGATATAAAGAGGTTAAATATTGATTGGAAACTGAGGAGGATTGTCATTGATGTGAAACCAAAGGAGGAGTGAAGTGATTCATAGGAGTGGGGATGGAAACTAGAATAGTAGAGATAGGTGGAAGTGTAGAAGTAGGGGGTTGAGTGGCTATAGAAGTGGGTGGAGCAACAAAAGTATTGAGTTTAGACAAGTTGGTAGCTTCTTTGTGAGCCACATGCAAAAGTAAATCTAAATCCTGTGGGTGTTCGGAAAGATGATCATTGATAGCCTTAAGGTGGGCTTCAGTAAATTCCTCAAGAGAAGGGGTCACGGGGAAGGGAGGAAAGAAACCATATAAGGTGCTATAAAGACACATCGGGTTCACCAAAATGATTAACTAAAATTGGGACAGAATGCAAGGAAGTGGTAATCCTAGTTAATCTAATTAGGAGCACTAAAACATTGTAATAAAAGACTGAAAAAATATGAAATAAATGCAAGTAAACTATTCTAAGTGAAATAAAACCCTAAATGTGTAAGAGAAGGGAGAGAAATATCTTAGTTAATTGGCAAGAGATTGTTGCGAGGTTGTCGCAGTCGAGAGAATAAAATCTAGAAATGCGGATTTAATGCTTAGGGACCTTGTGAAGGATAGATCTGAAGTGAATAGGGCTCATGGGAGTGTATTGGGGCACCTCGAGGTGCCCCGGTTTCTGCAATCTGGGCACTCTAAACATCGTAAATGTTCAAAACCCGTAACTCATATGGTTGTAAGTTGGTTCCGAACCTTCCCTATTTCTCACGATAGATCTCTTGGATGAGCTTTAAAATGACCTGCAATGCAAAGAGAAGTATCAAACCCTATAAAAATAAAATATGCAAATGAATGGGTTGGACTAACCTCAGCCACCAAGCTAGTGGACTTATCACTAAGCATTGTACTACATTTCAGACCTGGATGTAGTTCTGGTGAGTGTGTGCACGTTGTGCCCTAGGTGTTCTCGTTCCAATCACACTTTGTGAAGTAGTGATAAATAGTAACTATAGAATATGTAAATAGCATGTGTGTATGGAATAGAATAGAATCCCTCACCATATGAAGTAGTGATAAATCAAGCTTAATTTTGTAATTAATCTCAACAAGGCTAGCCGAGAAAAGGATAAAGATGACCAGCAACTTGAAATGACCCAAAAAGGAGTGAAAGGGGGTTTTCATAGATCGGGTGCCTGTGGTGGGATAGAGGCATCCCTGGGATGTCCCTATATAGACCTGGGCACCTTGATTTAGGGCTAGAATGTCCGGGACAGTTGTGAAATGGGAAGATAAGTGTTGGAAAATACATAGGAACTATGAAATAAAATATAAAATAAATATGGCCAAAAGGTGGGATTAATTATTACTTTGTAAACTTGAGAAACTTCTAAATATTAGTATAAAACTAAGCCAAATTAAGTGTAAAGTCCATAATTTTGTGTCTACATGTGAAGAATTCTAACATTCTTTTGGATTATGGTTTTGAAAAAAATTATAACTTTTGCATTGCCAAGTGCATTTCCTTGGCCAAACAACACACCTCTACTTATGTTATGAGTACCATTTGTTACATTAACCCAGAATATGTGAGAACATCAAGGCTCAATAAGATATCTTATGTATTCAGATCACGGGATTACTCTTCCGGAGTTTTGAAAGGAAGGAAGTTTTGGCCAATAACTCAAATCTTCCAAACCAATCCACTTTCGATACTAGTATTAATATACTCTTGTATCTTTTCTGCTCATAAATCTTAGCCTCTACTTTGGTAGCACCTCCATTACTACTTTACTCAACACTACTTGTATCCAAACCAATAGTCCCATTCTAGAGGCAGAAAATGTATTCATGTTTTGTGTAAATAAAATTGTCCACAAAAGGTGATGACTCCTTGTATAATATTTACAATTGTATATGTATGAATTTGTAACAAATATGAAATATAAAAATACAACCTTTCAATGTAAATATGATGGCATATCCATTTTGTTATTTCTTGACTCATAAAGAATACAATTATGGCACAATGAGTGTTTTGATTGATGTAAACTATAAAATAATGGTTCAATGTATCTCCGAGGGCATAAGACAATGTTTCTCACAAACATTTTTCTTGCATTGTGTCAAGGATTATTTCATTTTATTTCTCACGGAAGTGACTCATTTTTTATATGGAGAATAGAACAATTTACAAGCATAAATTTTACTAGTTTTCATAGTAATAAAATTTGTGATATACATAAACTCCCAACTATGTTTTTGTTTTTAATTATTACTCAAAGATATATTTTATAATAATAAATGCTAGTGAACTTTTCCAATCTAAAACAACATTACTTGAGTTTGTTACAAGGTATATTTCGGGGTGAGAACGTAATTTTATTGTGAGTTCCACTAGAAGTCAAAAAAACACCACTAACATTTAAGGCCAATGTCAAATTTAAGGATATGTGCTGAAAGTGCATGCCTCGCACTTTCAAAGTTTGATATTCACACTTTGAAAAGTGTGAGTGTGATACTTCACACTTTTAAAGTGTGAATCTAAAGATTTGAAAGTGAGAGGCTCACACTTTTAGAGTGTGAGGCTTGGATTATTCAGAGTGTTTGGATATCACTTCAAAAGTGTGAGGCTCGGACTTTTTAGAGTGTGGGGATCACACTTAGAAATTGCGAGGCTCTTGGAATTTAAAAGTGTGAGCCCTGCACTTTTAGAGTGTGGGGCTCATAAATAAAATTTAAGTGTGAGGCTCACAACTTCGAAAATGTGTGCCTTGCACTTTCTAAGTGCGAGTCTTGTATTTTTTTCCATTTGAAATTTCACAGTTCACACTTCGAACTTGCTATTACATGGATTTATTGTTAGTTTTTATTTTTAATTTAATACAATGGGATCATGAATTATAATAGTTATGACTACTAACCTCACATCGAGGCTTTTGCACTTTCATTTAATACAAAATGATCATGACTTATAATAGTTAGCAGCAACCAACCTTACCTTGACGCTCTTTCACTTTCATTTAATACAACAGGCTCATGACTTACAATAGTTAGCGATCACTCACCTTATATGGAGGCTCATGACTTATAATAGTTAGCATCCGATAACCTTACATTGAGGCTTATGAATTATAAATAGTTAGCCACCACTCACTTTGATACAATGGGCTCACCAAATAATAGTTAGCGACTAATCATGACTTTGAACTTGCTTTTGTAGGAAGTTATTGTTAATTTTTATTTTTATTAATCCAAAGGGATCATTCCTTATAATAGTTAGTGATTTCTAGCCTTACATACTCTCAACATTGAAAATATTAAAAATGGTTAAATTGGAATCCAATAATAGCCAAATTAGAATCCAATTATAGAGAAATTTGAACTAGAACATCCAATAATGACAATATTGGAATCCAATATTATTACTAATGGATTCCAATAAATTAGTAATAATGGAATCCAATATACACAAAAATGGAGATGAATTTTTTCCAATACTTGAAATACTGGAGTCTAGATTTACTGGAATATGTCTAGATTTAGTGAAATAATTGTTATTAGCTTTAAGATTCATATAAGTTTTTCTTCTACCATTGATCAATATTGATGTCCTCATTCACCCAAAATTATCACTCATTCACCACACTCAACCTTTTTATTTTTTCTTTATCCCCACATTCACGTCCTCCACCCATGACCATCATATGGCATCTGTTTTCCATCATTTCTTCAATTTTCATCTACATCATCCAATCCAATCCCATTATCTACCTCATTTATTGCTTACTCCTATACATCATATATCTTATTCATGTAGTCCCTACATGGATAGGAGGCTCTCATTTGTCTTTACTATCACATTATGTGTGTTTCATTCATTCACTTTTCTTCAATTGGCATGGATTGAAACATTTCCTTATCCATTCATTCATATGTCATTTTAGTTCTAAGTTCACTAATACATACTTCAATTACGGTTTGTTCACATTCCATGTCAAGGTTTTTTTCACAACTTTTTGGTGAACTCTTAACTATATTTTTATCACATTTTGTGAGCCAATAGTCTCTACTATAGTTTCTTGAACTTGGTCTCTCCTTACTTGGTGAATTAAGAATGATTGTCCTCTTAAATATCCATACACTCTTATACACTTAACAACTTTGTTTGAAGGCCTTTGTCATTATATATTGAAACTTTCCTATGTCATCTTCATAATCACTTCCACTCCCTCCATCAAGACACTTATGGTTCTAAACCCCTTGGAAAAATAAGAGAGTTGAATATCATGTCAAAAAAATTAAAAAAGAATACAAGATAATGTCCACATTCAAAATAAAAATAAAAAAGAGAAATATCAAACACTCTCTCTCAGGGGTCTTTCTAGTATCTCTCTCGGGGCTATGGAAAATTGATAAGAAATATATAAATCCTCCATCTCGAATCAAATGTATATCCTTGGGCTATAGAAACCTAGCTAGCAATGAAGTAATTCACAACTTAAAATTTTCCTCCATCCCATCTATCACCAATCACGTAATTCACTTGCACCTATACATTGGCTTTTGTTTTCATTATTATCTACAGGGTCTTCACTTCAAGAATTAATTTAATTTCACTGAACATATATGATCTCAACGAGTCACATGGCTATTAGTCACCTTGTGATGTTTAGACCTTGTTCAAGCTCTCGTTTTAGATCACTTTTTATCTCATGACTCATGTCTTCTCTCTCATCATGTGTTCACCAACACTCTTGTTACAAACCATGTTCATACACATACACACCTCTTGTACTCCATTATTGCAACCATGTCACTTTTATACTTATACTACACCTCATTTAGAATGAACATCCATGGGCATCCACTACCTTCTACACACTTTTTCATAATCACCAATTTTCATGTCATTTACCTTGCAATCATTTCTCATCACTTTAGGTTGGGGTAACACTTATCTCACATTCTCCAACTTACATCCATTTTTATAAATATCTATCATCAAATTTTTACCTACAAATTGCTAGGGAAATGTTATCCTTACTTTCACTCCTCATTTCCTTACCAAGGCTCACTATCTATCATTTATCAACAACAACTTTTCATCTCGCATTATGCTAGGGTAACCTGCGGCTCCAAAAATTGTCACTTGAGGGGGTATATCATATAATTCCCTTCTCATAAATATTATGACATCCAATAAAAAAATCTTATTCAATTGTATCAATAGTTTCTACCTTTTGAAATTAACCTTTCAATCCTTTTATAGACTCAAGTCAAGTGGCCCATCAATCACATTTTGAGGTTTCTTTATATCCAGTCAACTATCTAAGCTCACAATTGTAGAAAAACATTGTGTAGGGTTAGGAAACCAAGACAATATAAAATGATAGAAAAGGAACCATGGTGAATAAATGATGAGTGAAAGAAAGAAAAATTAGCTCAAAGAATGAGTAGGTGTAGGGGTGAATGCAAGTTATGGTGTGAATGGAGAAGAGAACATGTGAGGGAAATCCAAAGAGTATGTAGGGTAGGGTGGAGAGGACGTGGGGAAAGGGTAAATGTGAGGAAGAGCTGGTAATGAGAATGTGTTAGGTGAAAAGGTAGGCCCTCACGATTGGAAATTTTTTGGGGGTATTTTTGTTTTTGTAGTTTTGTGTTTGTTTAATTATTATTATTTATTTGTTTTTAAAAAAGAAATAAGGGCCCAATCATGGGTGTGAATGGGACAAGGTGGGACCCATTCACGGTTGTGACCATCCTTATGAATTTAGAATGTATTTTGATATGATTTTTACACCAATAATGGGTGTGACCAGTCGAGAGCATGATTGGTCACATCCATGACTAGTAGGTCTAGGTTATTTTATTTTTATTTTTTTAATGTATTATTATTAACAATTTTTTGTTAAGGGCTATGAGTGAGTGTGACTAGCCCCATTATCATTTTAGAGTAACATCGGAGGGAGGTAGAAGAGAAACAATGGGGAGATGGTAACGGTGTGTGGTGTTTATGGGGTATGGCGAGACATGGGAAGGCTACTCATGAAATGTTCCCAAAGTGGGTTTTGGGAGGAGGAGTAGAGGATTAGGGAAAGAGGTCAGTCCTAGTAGTGGGGTTGGGAAGTGAGGAGGGGGATCGGTATCATGGAGGACATGGGGATGGTTGTCGCGGTGTGGATCGGAAGTGACTTCAATAGTGTTGGGTAGATATGATGAGGAGGGTTAGAGTCCAAGGGGAATTATGGCATGGAATACATGGGGACAATCACAATAGTGACCAAAAGCAGTGGTGAAAAGGTTGGAAAGTGAGGAGAAGGGGAGGTTTGGGTGTGGGGAAGCGGTAGCATAGGGGATGTAAGGCCGGTTAAAATAGCAACTAGAGATGGGAGCGATGGTGTGGGGTTTGGAATTTAGGGAGGTTGTCGGTGTTGGCTTGGTTACGAGTGTAACCAAGAAGGGGTTAGGTATAACAAGTATGGGTAGGTGTTGGTGAGAAGGGAAAAAGGAGTTAGTGAAAAAGGGAATGGTGGTGGTGGGAGTGGTGAGTAGTGGGTGCAAAACAAGAAGGGTTAGGTGGTGGAGGGAGGCGTAGTCATGTGGGAAGAGGGAGGAAATGACATAGGGTTAGGTGGTGGTGGGGAGAGTGTGGGAAGTGTAATAGTTGAGACCCAATAATTCCCTGTGACCATGTGAGTTGTGATGTTTTGTCGAGAGGGTGTGAGGGGATGTCGAGGTGGAGTAGATAGGACCGATCACACATGCAACCAACAAGTGAGGTGATTTTGGGTACAACTAGGTGGTGGGTATTAGAGGGAAATGAGATGGGAAGGGTGATCTAACATATGGTATGTGGTAAATGTGCCTGGCCATAGGTGTAATTGGGTGGTACAACATCGGTTGCAAGCATGACCATCCCGAGACTAGGTAGTAGTCGATTGTGGGAGTGGAGTATATATAAGGGTGAGATGGAGAAGAGAAACCATTTGGGGAGCACATCATAGAGAGGGAGGTGGAAGATATGACACATATAGAGGGAGTCGACACCGAGACATAGGGCTTTCAGTCAAAGTTAGGCATGTTTTTGGGTATTCTTTTAAGTTTTTGTAATTTTTTATGTTTTTGAGGCTGTTGCGACTAACCCACAAATGTAATCCACCCACACCACAACCTTTTTGTGACCGGATTACAATAGTCCTATATTTGGAAAGGGTGAAATTTTTATGGTGATCTCGATGAAGTATGGGATGATGAGGATGTTGTTTGGTGGATGAATGGCCTTCCATGGGTGACATTATAACACCAATTTTGGGGTTTATGTATAGATTGTAGTATGAGATGTGGGCCTATTTTACATTACATGGATTGAGTAGGTGAGGTTTGATAGGTTCCTATTGATAGTGTTGTTAGAGAGATGAGATAATGATATGAACACATTTCATCTTGTGATAGGGGAGATGAAAATCAATTTTAGGGACATATGGAGGATATTTTTTATTTCCATAGAGGGTGACTAGGTGGTATTTGTACTATATATGATAATGCATGATGGGATATTGTGGAGACTATATGGGCTAGCGATAGATGAGATTAAGATTGATAGTTATGTGTTCAAGTATCGTGAGTTGTAAGAGTAGGGAGGAGGCACTCGAGTAATGGCCTTTAAATGTAGTGTGATTTACGAGTATCATTTTTCCATATTCATCAAGTTATACATTCATGTGGGGGTTGAGTGAGGTTTTATCAGATTTCATAGAGTGGGGCATAATGTGCATAGGATAGTCCTTGCTTGCAGAGATATGTATTCAAAGTTAAAGCAATACACTAGTCAATTATGTTGGAAGGAAAGTGGAATGAGAGGGGAAGAAATCAGTCCTAAATATATTAATTCCATTTACCATTCATCATTAATTATCATTTATATAACCATTTAATCAACCATGAACCATATGTGTGTTTACTTAAGCATATAAAAAACCATACACAATAGAAAGAGAAAGAGAACGAGAGTACACAAGAACACTAAATATAAGTGGGAAACCCTAAAGGAGAAGATAACACACTATAACAATAAACATTATATTTCCATGTATCAAATTTAGTGGGGCACCAACCCCACAAGGATCACTAAGCTCTATTTTATTAGAGCACTAACACTACATGAAGCATAAACCCCTAATTTATTTAAGTACCCACTTAAAAAGGAGGCTAAAACACCCTAATATTACTAAGAACTAACTCACCCACATGAAGATGATGATCTCTAAATTTTTTTCTTCCACAATTGATGGATATCTCTAATTCAGCTTCTACACACGCCTTCAAACCCTCTTTCCTTCAACCCACTCTATCTTATTCCTTTGAAACTTTTATTTCATTAAAACCCTTTCTAACATTCTCTCTATTACTACTCAACTTGTAACACACTTCATTATCCTTTAAATCATGCATTCATACCTGTTACACTCTCACACTTTTCCCTCCAATAGCACTAGTTCAAAAATGAACTCATAAGATTAATTTTATACCATTTTATTTTCACAAAAATAAGGGAGGTCAATCCTTCATGACTAATTTAACCAAAAAAACTTAATAACACCCTGAAAAATTCATCAAAACGTTCACATATGATCCATATAGGTTTTCATGCCCAAAACCATCAAACATGCTCAAAACAAGCTCAATTTCCCATCACATCGATGAGCTAAAACCACAAACCTCATAATAATTTCTTTTCCAGCTTCCAAAATCCTTATACATGTGTAATATAACATAAAAACATCATCCATGGTCATTAATTATCTTTCACCAATAAAAAAATTCATAACACAACTCAAAAGGCTCATATCCTTCTCAAAACAGTTGTTTTCAGTACCCTGTCTTCACCTTTGGGCATCAAGACCACTCAATAAAAATAAAATATGGCATGTAACCACTCTATGAAATTCATAGGACCTTTACACCATAGCCATGTATGTTATATCTCATGAAACATCCATATGTGCAAACCACAACAACTTTCCTCTTCACCAAATCAAGCTACCCAGAAAGCATTTTTACAAACTCAACTAGTTTTCACCCATTATGCCATGTACAATATCTTTAATATACTTTAATAGGAACAAAATTCATCCCTATTCACTCTTAAATGGATATCGAGATTCATCTAATCCATATCATGACTCAATTACCTCATTTTTTCATTACGAGCGGTCCTATCCACGAAAACCAAGAAACTTTCTCCACAATCTGACTTGAAAGATCCATCAAATAAACTCACCAAGAGAAAAAAATACATCACTATAAATACTTATAAATCCTATTTTTATAACATATTATAAATCCTTCAAAATCCAAGTGCAATGTCTTTAAGCAAGACAATCTCTGCAAATTACTTCTTAAGCCTTCTAGGACTCAAGGCGGCCTTAAGCCCAACATGATTGATTACCTCAAAAGACACTTAAAAACTTGACAAAAGAATGTAAAACCATTATACATGATTTCTAAGAACTCTTAAACCTTCACCAAGCATCAAGAAATTAGAACAATCACTTTAACTCTTGAAACCACTTAGCACCCTACTAGATCAAGCATCCTCCAGATTTGACCTTCAAAGATTAGGTCATAAATTATTCATACCATATCAAAAAAATAAGTTTGATATACCATTGGAAATATCTTTGAACCAGGATCACAACAAAACTTGAATAGATTCCTAACTCCTCATGTAGCTCTTGCAATGTCAATTTTATCACAAAGCTGCTCCAAATTGCCCCAAAAACCAGTCTTCATAAATAGGGCACACTTTTCCATTTTCACTTCAACCATGACCTAAAAATATCATGGAAATATATAAAAACTTAGGGTCTAAAACAAATGTTAATTTATTATTTACCTTCTTTGTATAATCTTTCCTTAAACTGAAATTCTTTAGTAACAAGAAATTTCAGAATGTGGGGCCCTATATTGTTACCTTTATCGAAAGATGTAAGAGTCCTATATAACATAAAATCATAAATTTTTCATAACCAATCAAAAATGGCCTGGTACAATTAATCTTCTCCAAGTCACATTGAGCTAGGTTTTAGCTAGGGTTTCAAAGAAACTTACTTTATTAATGATCGTTCATAAAAATGTAAAAAAATAAAACCACATTATTTTATTTTTTTAAATATTCATAAATTACCTAAGAAGTTATGCCAAATATCCCGGGATCCCATTAAAATTACACATATCATAATGAGCATCATAATGTCTACTTTTTCCTGAAATCTTCATTCTAGAATACCCAATTTTATGAAAAATGATGTATCTTCTAAATTTCTTCTTCAAAATGACTGAAACTTGTCATGAACCATCACAAAAACATCCTATACTTTTCCATACTCATCATATAGCCCAGATATCTCTAAAAATCTCCACCCCATTAATACTTTCATGTGTTTACTTGCATGTTTCCACCTTCTTTCTTCCCAAGGACCTCATAAATGCACTATATCACTGAATACTAACCTAAAACTCACCATACACTTGTTATACAATACAACCATGCTTATAAAATTATCCACTTTGTGATTTATTATCTCCAAAATACATACCTCCATCTCATTATTCATGCTCTAGAACTAGTAATAGACTTGGAATGAACAAACTCAACCATGAACTAACCTTTCGACCTCTTACATACTCATTAACACCTAAAAACACATCTAGGACCATGAATTACATCATGAAAACACATAATCTACTCAAGAGGACTCATAATATGATTATACAATCTTAACCATGCAACGGGACCTCATAGAACACCACCAAACATGGTCACTACTAATCAAACTTCATACTTCACATTAGACAAACACCTCATGAAGACTCTCACGACCTCATGACACCTTTTTGATCAATGGAATCCACATCAATAACAACACAAACACACAATGGCCCGTAAGTTGAGGTTTGGTTTGAGCATGGGATTACTATTGCGGGGTGTGTATATGGGAGCATATAGAAGTAGACACAATGTGTGGGTTTCCATACCATATCCATGAGCACTTCTAACCAAGTCACGATTATATATATGGTGGAGACTAGATCGATAGATGATCGGGAATAGGTCATGCGCAAGGGCATGATGGATCACTAGCATCATATTATGATGAGTTTGGAGCCGAGTAATATTATATGGAAGTGGTATGATTTATCGGGATGGTGATATGATGTATTACAACTACAACGGGTATGGAGAACTATGGGGGTGATTGGGAGGCATGAACGAGAGATAAAGTTATTCTTGTATGTTTGTGTGAAGAGATAGTTTGGGTTACGACAAGGGGTACCACCAGATCAAGTGACATACTCGTGATTAAGTTGGGATAGGAAACCACTTAAATCATATGACGTAAAAGATGATGAGGATGATCCACCAAGTATAGATTTCCATAAGGGATGATGCAAGTACCACATGATATTTTGATATGTGGTGGACATTGTACATGATGATAAGGAATATAGTAGCGGTGACTCTATAGATGATAGATCCATGATATAGTAGTGATATGGAGGAGGATGAAGAGGAGATAAACAATAGGGAAAGAGGTAGATGACACCCTAGTTAGCGATGCATAGTAGAGCTATCACCTAAGGATAATGGGAAAATAAGTGGTGGTATAGGGGATGAGATAGAGATATAAAATATTCCCTTAGAGAGGGGTGGGGATGGAGAGAGGAAATATTATCCAAGAGTATGGAAAGATGGAGTAATAGGCGCACAAGTGGGTGGAGGTGGGGTAGGATCCGAGTATCATATGTGGAGATGGGAGAGAGTAGTGGGCAGCAAGCACCATCAAGGTGACCATGTCAAGATAAATGTTGAGATGTGGAAAGTGTGTTGGATTCGATACTCCAATTCTGTGGATGAGGTGACATTAGAGTGTGATAAGATATAGAGGGAGGTGACAGATCTACGAGAGATGTTGAGAGGTGGATTGAGCACGCAGATTAGGGAGTTGGAGGCTCGGATGGTGGGATATTCAGATGTTGTGAGACATATTCATGATCAAGAGGTCATAGTGGCTAAGAGAAAGCGTGATTGAGAGAAAGTTTATAAACTAGAGGAAGTCATGACAGCGCACCAAAGGTGTGATTGAGGTCATTAAGATCTTATAGAGGATATATTGGCTCATGTTATTTAAGATATTTCCATAGAAGGTCTATTTTCCAAGTACAATGAGGTGTTATTTGAGTTCATGCCCCACATGTTACAGTACATCCATTTTCGATATCATCTAGCTCTATTTATAGGATGATAGGACCAACATGGGTCTTCTTAGGAGTGGGTCAGTGCATCCAACAATATTACATATAGGTGATAGTAGGCTTGGGCCTGATGTAAGCCTAACCCCTAATAGTAGTGACATGTGATTATGATTTATTGTGTGTAAAATGATGGCTATATATATGAGACATAGATCTCACCCTTTTGATGTGGTGCAATATTAGTCATCTCATTCTCGGTTAATTTGTTTGTGCATGATTTTGTTTTTATTGTGAAATGCATATGTACAATGGTTAACCAATGTTATTTTTTTCACAGAATCATGTGACTATAGATGTCTAAGACTATGGGATATACAATAGGAAAGTGGTAAAAATGAATATGTTTATTAATGTGGTGTGAGTGTAATGCAATGTTTTAGGTGTAATATGACGCATAGAGGGAAAAAGATGCGTGCAATACGAATATGGAAAAAATCAATTATTTAAACAAATTCTAGAAAATGAAAGATGACATACTATCCCTTCATTTCATCGAGATCTGCCATGTGCATATGTGAATAAATTTCCTCTTGACGAAAAACCATCAAGAAACAATAAATGAATACGCACGAGCTAATGTGTGGATATGTAGGGAACATATAGTATGTATTAAATAAAGAAAGATATGTTTTGAGTTTTACATTTATCTGCTACTAGCTAGGCGTCCATATCCCTGATGAAGATACATTTGGTTATAGTCGCAACATTTCTCTACTACCATCTAGGCATCCATAGCCCTAATAGAGATACTGGAAAGACCCCTTTGAGATAGTTTTGGACATTTCCTTGAGTTTACCGATTTGTATTATTTTCTTTTCTTTTCTCTTTTGTGTCATTTGGTGGATTTATTTTTATTTTTTATTTTCTTTTGACATGATATTCAATTTTCTCTCTTGATTGTTTAGAATCACTATGACTCGATGGAGAAGATGAGAGTAAAAATGGAGACGCGTCATTGGCGCTTGTGAAACAAATAAGGTCCTTTACTATTTGTAATAAGGTTTTAAATGTGTGTAGAGTGTGTGTATCTCTCAAAATATTAATTCATTCTTAAATCCGCCATGCATTGAATATTAGTCTCAAAAGGCTAGAGTTAACCATGTGGAGAGAAACAAAAATGTGTCCAAACCGAGTGTAGCACACCAAAAAGAATTGAGACACCTATATACAATGTGGAATTTGGAGATATTTTATTATGAATGGATGAATATGTAAACCAGAAAGTGAATGAAATCAGTAATGCACATAGATAATCACACAACTCTTTTTTTATATTTTTGATAATTTTGTATTTTTTTTCACAATATTACATTGTTTTTGTGATTTTGAATGTTTTATAATTTTTGTATTTTTAGAAATTTTATATTATTATTAGGATTTTCAGGCATAAAACACTGCAAATGCATGGAATTTAATAGCTCAAGTTCTTCATTTCCATCCATGTCAGCCAACTTGTAAGTGCTAAACCCATAGTTTTGAATGATTGCATAGGGTCCAAACCAGTTAGAGGTAAAATTTTCTCATTGGTCAGGTGCTTGGGATTAATTTTTTTATTTTCTATACATAGAATTTCACATAGCTCAAACTCATGAATTTGGACCTTTTGTTGTAAGATCCTGTTATACGATCATGGTTTGCTTGGAGATGATCAAGCGCATTGACATGCCTTTTGGCAAGTAGATCAGGTTGTGTAATTTTCTCACAAAGGTAATCATCATCAATGATAAACTCTTGGAGAGTGAATTACAATGAGAGGATCTCAATCTCAAGGGTCTTAACAACATCATCCCCATATACGATTAAAAAGGTTTGACCCATGAAGGCATGTGAATACTAGTGCAATATTCCTAAAGAGCATAGGGAAAATGTATTTTCCAATCTTTATGGGAAGCGTTGACATCATTTTGGATATTTTTCTTAGGTTTTTGTTAGAATCGTCAAATTTCCCATTAACTTATGGATATTAGGGTGTGGAGAAATGATGTTGCATTTTGTACTTATCACTTAATGATTTGACTTGAGTGTTCTTAAATGAGATTTTATTTTCCAAAATGATCTTGGTGGGAATGATAAAGAGACCAATGATGTGTTGTACAATGTATTTGACAATTTGTTGACCCGTGGTATGTGCAAGTGGCATAGCCTAAACCCACTTTGTAAATTACTCGGTGGTAGTAATGATAAACAAGTGGCTATCGAGAAGACAATAGGGTAAATTTTCTAATAATATCAAGTCCCCACTAAGAGAAATGACAAATGGATTGGACAAAGTTGTAACTATTTTATGGTAAGATGAGAGACATTTGAAAATTTTTGGCACTTCTCACAACATCTAATGTATGTACAAGATTCTTTTTCTAATGAATGCCAAAAATAACACATACGAATAATATGTTGTGCAATATCCATAACACTAAAATGATCCCCACATGTACCATCATGCATTTATACAAGCGAAATGATAGTCTCCTAGGGTAGTAAGCACGTTAATAGATATACTGTCATATGTAGGCTTATAGAGTAGATCACCAATGAGAAACAAATGAGTGGCTCATTGATGAAAGGTACAATGTTCAGTTTTGGTAAGTTTAGGTGGAAAGGTATTAAATTTCAATTACTTAACAAGATCCTCATATAAAATAGGAGGTGATGTGGTCTCAAATTGAAAAATATCAAGTGCATGGGTATGATCAAAGGATGGCTGCGATAGTACAAAAATGGAAACATGAAGAATTTTAGTTTCCTTTTCTGAAGGTATATAAGATCCTAAAAAATCCATGGTGTCTACTAATCGATTGGAAGATTATGGAGCGGTATCGATTTCAAAATGTATCATTATGGCATAAGTAAGACCCTTGGATTTGGTTGATGAGAGGATACAAGTAATCAATGATTTTAAGTGTTTAATATTGAGAGTGATTTCTAGTTGGAGACCAATGAAAAGTGCCTCAAACTATTCCATGTTATTTGTGCCTAAGAAATCATGTTTCAATTATAGAAAAATGGAGTCACCTTTGGGTGTGACAAAGACAATCCGTTTGCCACCTCCTTTGTCAATTTTTGTCCCATAAAAAAATAATATTATATCAAAAATCCTTGTTTGTGTCAATATAATATTTGGTTATAGATATGGTTAAGATCGAATCATCTTGAAGATCAAGATTTAGTTGTCATGAATCATTAAGTGGTGCTTCGGCTAATTGATCGACAATCACTTGTCCCTTAATATCCTCTAGCCATTTTTCATATACCCTTACTACAACTTTTTAATCCCGTATACACTAGCCTATCACCTAGCCGGTGTTGGGTGCTCACCTAAGGCATAGGTGGGAACTGAGCCCCTCCTTTATATGAGCATTACAAGAAGGTATTTCCATTAGTGGAGAATGGTTTTTGAAATGATAGTGCATCAACTTAGAAATAAGATGGAAGAGACATCTAACAGATTCATATATTAATGCATTACAAAAACAAAGTAATAAGCATGTTAAAATAGATTTTAACTATGATAGTCATTTAAAAAGAGGGTTTACACCCTTAATCATGATATACATAATAAACCATTATATACATATTCAGTTTGGGTGATCCTGTTAGCCATATTACAATTAGAAGATGTCAACACAAACCATACATAACAAAATACTAGGACTCATCCCTTACAAATATTCTCTAGAATGGTATTCTAGCTATGCCCTCCCAGTTCATCCCTTATTGTAGACCCTAATGTTATGAAAATTCTTGTTACACCCTTTAAAACCCTGAGCACTAAGTTCTCTAAACCCTAGCATGACTGCAATATCGTGCTCTTGATGCATTCCCTCCTAATCCCACACCTTCTCGTCTTCATGGGTTCTCTCTATATTTCTCCGAGCATCTCTATATATAGGTTCAACATCCACTACCATGCCTTATCTCTTGAATAGATCATATGCCAAGTGTCAATCTAGTCCTCCAATGTTAAACGTTTATCCTATTCTAAGATCTTCACTTTCTATAATGATGTCTCCCTAGGAATATTCACTACGTGGAATATCCTTTTCTTGACCATAAAGTCTACGAGGATGGCACCTTATCCACTCGGTATGCCTAGTTAGGTCATGTTTTTTCTGAAGTGCCTCCAAAATTCTGAATATGAATAATTCCTTAGATCTTGTGAACTATCTCCCTTCTTGCGCCCTGGTCTCTCCTAAACCCTTCTTAAACCTATTTGTCTCGTGTCCTTCTCTCCTGTGTGCCCTCCTCTTTATTTCTCTTGTGTGTGTGTGATTTTTGGTAATCAACCAATAATTTAGGGCCCAACATCACCCCACACTAAGCTTGTTCTCCATCCTTAGAAACATCCTACTTATTCAAAGAATAAATAATGGTGGGATCCGAACAAATTGTATGGAGGATGAAAGAATGGAAGAAATGAAAGAATTAATAATGGAGAAAAATCTATTATTGCTGCAAGAGGAGTGGGAACTCCTTCCTCATTGTTTCCTCAATATTCTCCTAGGAATCCACTTCACCCTATGCCTACTAGAGCAAGTCACCCACTAGAGCACTCACTTTATAAAATATCAATTCATCACCCTTAGAGTTCGGTGTATCTACAATCCCTTTGACTTCTTCTTGCTAAGGTCGTCCAGCGCATCCATTCTACAAGTGACTGGGGTAAATCTCCTTATGATGATTTTTAATTGAACCTAACAAGGTTTTGATAGCTTCCATTTTATTCTCAATGTTAGCTAGGATTTTATCCTGCTCTTCCATGTTTCCTTTATTCTTCTTCTAGAATTATTTCAGATCCGCCTCATGTGTAGCAACTAGTATACTTTTACCCTATCTCTATCAGTGCAGCTATCATATATGGCCTTAGCCATACACATGGTTGTCTATACATTGGTAAGGAGTTTGGAGTATCAGGTGACTATCTCCTCGATCTTTTATTTCTCTTCATCCTTCTAGCGTGTGAATTCTTCTTCTAGCAATTCTAGTGTGAGCGTTCAACTTTCCATTGTAAGGATATGGGTTAAGTATTCCAAACATTACAAGGTTGACTCGTATTTCTATTTAGGTGGGTCTAGGTCTTGATCCTTTAAGATAATGGCATTTGTAATCATATCTATCTTTTTGTAGACCTTGTACACCTTCCCTTTTCCTCCCTTAGTTCGCGCCTTAACTATGTGTTGATCAACTCCTCCTTGTTTAGATCTTTGCTCTTCTTAATGATCTCTTCATTCTTCTTCTCCAACTCCTCAAATACCCTAACTCTGTCATTCATTGTAAAAATTATTGCCTCAACCTCAACCAATACCTTGTTGAGTGAGTTGCATACTTTCTCATCGAATATGTTAAGTGTTTATCAGAGGGTTCAATCCTTGGTCTCTAGTACCTTCATCGGTGCTCCTTTGGTAACCTCAACCTCGGGTTCATCAACATGGGACTCATAAGTCCAAGATAGCATCTTCCTTATTCATGGGTATGCACCTTCTTCTTCAAAAGAAGACCATGCAAGGAGTTGGTCTGTAGGCACGGTACTTTGGAAGCACATGAGCAATACCTTATTTATATTATTGATATAACTTAGTCCTTGCTCTTGCGCCACTACCACATATTTTCCCCATGTGCACACTACCTTAAAAATCTTATTGATAGGTTGTGATCTCTACCCATGCTTCCATATTCTTTTCCCATGCTTTCCTCCTCTATCTCCTTAAGCACTTCATCAACATTACACTCTACCTCATGTTCCACCAAATCCTTTATTATGCCCGCTACTTCCCTTTTCATGACATCTTCTATCTTCTCCTTGGTGAGGCTTGGGGTCCTCTGATCTTTGGTGTTCACCTCCTCACTCTCCCCTTTTCCTTGAGTGCCTTCTTCTTCCCCATCCTTTTCTTCACTTCCTTCATCTGAGTCATGTACATCATACACGGGATGGTCCTAAGCCTCTTCATGCTCGTCATCATACACTTTCTCCCCTATAAGCTTCCGGGCTCTGTTTCTTCTTCATCCGCTTTCTTTGCCACCTTTTTCTTTTTCCTAACTAGAAACTCCAATATAGGGGATTCTTCCTTCTCATCTTCTTCACGGTGAATCCTCCTTGGCGAATCTTCATCCACAATGGCCTCTTCCTTAGTTGTCTTTTATTTTTCCCTAACGGGGACTTTTTCCTTAAAGCATATGTGCTTGGCTTCACTCGACTCTTTTGCACCAATAGATTACATTGTTTGTACACTCAATTCCTTATTCTCTGGTGCCTCCTCTCTCTCCCTCTTCCTCGGTGTAGTCTTATTCCTTACATGTGGGGTCTTCTAGGATGGAGACATCATTCTCCATGTAGGTTCCTTTCTCATACTTGGGCCTAATGCATAGGTATACCCTCGTTGTGGTCCTTCCAGAAATTGGTAGTGTCATAGGTTTTATCATATGCACCTCATGGGAGACATACTTCTACGAGATAAGTACAATTCTTGGCATATACTATCTTTACGTGTAGCTCGCAGTGGTCTTGGTCCACCTCACTAAGGTTGAACCTTAGTATTTTGGCCTCCTTGAAGTGATTGACCCCTTCTTGGAAATATTGAGTAGTGAAAGAGAAGGGTAATTTACACCATGGGCTCTTGGTCCCATCTATCAAGGAGAACCTACTAATGTAGAAATGTTGGTATACAACAAAATCATCTTCTCCTTGCACTAGCACTGATAATTATTTGGGTATTCTCCACTCAGCCCCTAATGTGTCATGCATTCACTTATACCATTTCTCTAGGTGCACCTTGTGGGCGGTCATCATGGTGTCACAATTATATTTATCAAATATCTTGGTCGTGGAGGGTTCTCGTCTAGGTACTCCCATACAAGTTTTTCTGGCCCATCGGACACTCCAATTTCTGAAACACGATGTTAAAGAGGAAATCACCAAACATGATCTTTTCCCTATCATGCATGACATTGATGATCTTCTCTTCTATGAATGCTAAGAGGTTGTAGATGGTTCCTTCTAGGATTTTTTGGAAAACATTTAACCGGGACTTGGTGATCTGTATCCAACTCTCTTGTCCATTCAGCTTGGTCACTAACCATGCAACCATCCTCATCACGAGGTCAAACAAATTTGATATGTCAAAGTATTGGGACCCCTTATTATAGTCATAGGCCTCAACAGTGTTCTTTATGGCCTCCTTATACTCCAAGTCATCATCAAAGGAATCTTTTTCATAGGTAAGACCCATGAATTTGGATATCATTTGGGGAGTTATCCTCATTCTTCACCCCATGAAGTAGAATTGGTCTTCATGTATGTGTGACATCAGCCATTGGTATAACCACTCGGATTTACCAAAATAGGGAAACTCGTATAGTTGCAATTATTCGGCCTTCTCCATTTTCACCTTGAATTCATCGTCGTAGATGGGCATTTCATTTGGTGTCCATTTATCCATACGTATCACCATTTACAACACCATTTCTTTCTTTGTGGTGCTCGTTCAATAGTTGTAGTCACTTACACCCATTTTCCTCCGTGAGACACCCACTCTTTTTTGAGCAACATGCCATCTGGGTATTGCATCTCCTCAAACCACTCCTCATTGAAACTAGTGGAAATAGCATGTTTCCCTTTGTGCTTGCCCTTATTTAGTGAAACAATTGTCTTCTTTGGTGCCATATTCTTGTCGAGGTTAGTAAAAATAAACTCTTCCTTGCTCCTCTTCCTTTCTCTACTTAAATCTATGGCTCACTATCACAAAAATTCCCTTTACTCTCATGCCCTAGCTACAAAAACCTAACCTAGATAATCCTTCCACAAGATGACATAATCTCCTGAAACTGTCCTTCCTATGCCAATGAACTTCTTCCACTCTGGTTCATAACTCCTAATAGTCACACAGTTAGATTTTCACAAATTTTCCTTTGCACAAATATTTTTCGTGGATTCCCTAGTTTGCAAGATCTCTTCAATATTGTAATAGCAAAGTAAACAATAATGTTCCGACCTTTCGCTTATAGCATTTATTTCATCTCCGAGATAAATTTTATACCACCTACTAATGTACTTTTACAATAAAGGTAGATTTTTCCACTAAATCCAACCTTAAGTGCTCTTACCCTTGCACCCTATCCTACGTGAAAAATATCTACAACCTTCTTGTGTGGAAAATTCTTACCGATCGAAGATCCTCGGGCACTGCTTACAGTGCCAAAGGCACTTCTTTTGTCCTTAACCTGATTTTTCCCTTTCCCTCCTCATGTTGTTCCTATGCTTCTCATCCTTTGTATGTGGTCTTTGTAAAGTTATCTTGACACCAAACTCCTTATGTCCACCTTTTCTATGTGCAATCTTCCATACTACGCACTTTTTTATCCTTCAATTTGGGCCATCGAAACATAACTTCCACTACCAACTTCCATTTTAATTCACATTACTCCACCCCACACAAAAAAATGTGTGGTCCTATGCACATACACAATCTTTTGAAAATAATAAGAGGCTACCGAAACACAAGGCACATAAAACAACAACAAAAAAATAAAATAACAAGCAACAAGAAAGGGAAACACAAGGAAAAAAATGCATTAAGGGGAATCCTAAGCTAAATGGTAATATCGTGTTATTTATGAACACAAGGAAGACTTATTTATAGTAGGGGTTCACCCTACTCCCATTGAAACGGTTTGGTAACTTTGTTCCATCCGAGTGCTTTTAACTATGAGGTTCTTAAATCAAGGATGTATGAGATGATATATGGCCCTAACCAATGGACTTTTAGTTTCCCAGGATGATGCGGAAATTTGGATTCATAAAGCAAGACCATCTACCCAATCTCAAATTGTATTTTTAGTATGGTGATCATGTCATGATTTTATCGTACCTTTCAGGATTTTGACTCCATCTAGCAAGTGATCACCTTTCATCTAGCTACATTAAATTTTACATGTGCACTTGAATTGCTTGTTCATCAGCTAACCCTCATGTGCATGCAATACATAATGATGGTAGAATAAATTCAAGCTGGTAAAATAGCCTCCGCACCAAACACTAATTGAAATGGTGAGGCCTTGTTTAATCTCTTTTAGGTTTTCACGTATACCCATAGATCTTTTCATCCCAATCATGTCTTCCCACATCACAAATTTGGTTAATTGCCTCAGCAAAGAGTTCCATTAGCTCATGGGTGATAATGGGTTGTCTTATGGTGGGCTATCATGAATTCTGCCAACAAGATCCTAGCGGTTCATTACAAAAATGTGTTCCCCTATCACTAGACAAGTTTAAAGGACATCTTTAACTATTGATTATGTTCTCCCATAAGAATCTAGAAGTTGTCTCTGCTATACAATCCATTGTAGGTGTTTCCTCCTCCCACCTTGTTAAGTAATCAGTGCAAGTAATGATATAACATGAACCGGTCCTTCGCGCGGCAGGTGAAATTGGTCCTACAAAATCAATGGCCCACATTTCAAATGGTTCTATTCTGGTTATAGGTCTGAAGAGCATCTCATTTATTTTTCTGGCTTGCCAAGTGCTTTGGCAATGGTTACGAGACCTTGCAAAACTCAACACAATCCTGGTAGATGCTTTGCCACGAAATCCTTACGAATAGAATCTTATGAGTTGTGAAATTACCTGCATATTGCCTTCCTATAATCCCACCATGTGCTTCCTCCATGATTGCAATGCGCCCATGTTCTAACACGCATCGACGCAAAACCTCATCATGGCCTAACTTGTATAAGTCTCCACCAATTAACATGTAGGGTGTGACACGTATGGCTAACTGTTTTCTTTCCAAATCCTTCATTCCTTCTGGCACCATACCCATTTTGAGAAACATGGTAATATCTTCTAAGTCAAAGTGTGTGTACCATAACCTAAATAGTTACACGTTTGGCATAAAATCATCGAGTTCTTTGCACGTCCTCCCTAAGTCAATCCTTCACAAATGGTCGCACCGAGTTACTCTTTCTTGGTTTCACAACAACTGTAAACTCAAATTATTGAAACAATAAGACCCACTCGACATATGTGCCCTTGTAAAATGGGATTGTTAACCAAGTAATTCAATGCCATGTGATCCATGTAAAATATGAAGGGTGTTTCCAAGATACCGCTAAACCTATGCAACATGTAGATCATTGGTAGTGCTTCCCACTTTGTAGTAGTATATTTTTTTCTCTGCTAGTGTCAAATTCCTACTTGTAAAGAAAAGGGGGTGATCAACAATCCCCTCACCATGTTATGCTAGCACTTCTCCAATGGTTGTCCCTGAGGCATCAACATGCATGTGGAAAGGTTTATCCCAAGAAGGAAAGCATAATATGGGTGTAGTGACAAGTCTATCCTTCAAAGTGTCAAATGTTGTCTGTTGCACCTCTCCCCAATGAAAGGCACTCTTGTGTTTTAGTAACTTATCCAATGGCACGGTAATTTTTACATACCCCTTGATAAACTTCTAGTAGTACCCTGTATTCCCAAGGAATCCACACACTTGTGCTCTTCTGGTAGGATCCCTCAATCCCATAATAATGAAAAAAATTTGAGATCCACCAACAAACCTTCTTACGTATAATATGCCCCAATAGGGTCCCAAATAGAGTAGAAAAAACACATTTCTTAATGTTGATGGATATCCTCAACTCCTGACATCTCTCAAAAATTAGTCTCAAATTTTCACAATAGTCTTGCACTAGTCCATACGTCATCCAATTATTAAGGTAGACTTGCAGAAACTTATGGATAAAATCATGAAATGCCTAGACCACTATGCATGAAAACATAGACAACACATTTTTCATTCCAAAATGCATGACCGTATATGAAAACATTCCCATTCAAAGTGGCAAAAGTTGTCTTTTCTTGGTCTTCTTTATCAATTCTAACTTGATGGTATCCTAAGAATTCATCCCTGAAGGAATAAATTTCATGCCCAGCTACTTCTTCCATAATCTCTTCGGTGAAGGGTGTTGGGAAAGGGTCATTGACCCATCTTTGCATTAAGGTCCTTCTAGTCAACATAGATCTTCATCCTACCATCCTTTTAATACTGAATACCATGGGGCTTACCCATTCTAATTCCTCCACGATTTCAATGATGCTTGAAGTGATAATTTTATCTATCTACTTCTTGACCTTGACGCAAATATTCGGATCCATTTGATAAGGCATCTTTGAATCGGTGCACACCCTCCTTTAACTTGATTTTCATTTCTCCCAAGGAGTGGTGAACACCTTTAAGCTCATGGTATCCATACAAAAATAAGTCTTGAAACTTACATAGTAGATCAATGACCTTGAAACCTCCTTCTCTGACCAATAATCTCCAATAGTGGCCTCTTTAGGTTCCATTTCTGAACCGATGTTAACCTTATTTGTTTTAGGGGCTCATGGTAGGTGCTTTCTTACTCATCAGAACTATCAATAACTTCACACGTACCTTTAGTATGGTTAACATCCAAATTCTCCATCTCTTCACCATCTATCACATAGACCATCTTTCCTTTCTCTTTCTCCATGTATACGTGCTCAAGATGGATCTCTTCTGAATCTTCCTCATCAAAGAGTAGTTCCCAGCGAGTTCACCCAATAAATCCAATATTCTATCTTTGGCTATGACACTATCTCCCATCGTTAGGCTCGAAAAACCTATAATGCCTTATCCACTTTGATGGTTTAGTACTCTGATATTTGAAATCTTGAAGGAGGTCAGCCATCAAATCCTACCAATTTCTGTCCGAGGGTGCATCTTTTCCTAAATGTACCATGCACACTTACAACCTTGTAAGGTGGAATATAACTTATGTACCCATAAATAAGGTGAAAGGCCTCCGTTCCTTCCATCCATGATTTCTCACATGCTTGAACATGAAATGAGGCGGGTTCCTTCCCATGGTAGTCTCGAATTTCATTCGGTGCATTGCTTCAGGAAAACCTAACAAAGAATGTGATTCTCACTTCGCAATACTCGATAAGGCTATCATGATGTGTTTCCCACAAATGCACCATGGTTCCAAGAAAGTTATAGTTGAGTATCCCTCTTATTTCGATCTCATTTTTTCACTAAGCCTCCATTTCTTGTAAGAAATCATCGAGGTTAGCTCCTCAAAAATAACTTGGTAACTTCTTTCCTCTCAAGTGCTTAACTAAGCACACCTTTATCACCCCTTAATGAGCCTCTTAAGCTGTCTTCCAATTAACTCATAAGTCCCATGCACCCAATTGTCACATGCCACACTATTTGTATCACTCATGGACTGAGCATCTTCAAACTGAATAACTCCCTTTGTAGGATGAATCACCTCAAGGTCCCTGATAGAGCACACATAGATCCTATCAAGAACTTATTCTCCTAATGGCTTAGTATAGGGTGTTGATTTCCCATCATCAAGGGAATGATAACCCATTCTTCCTTGTTCTCAAAGCTTATGTATCCCTTATTGAACTATAGGTTAGCATTGTTTTTATAACACCAGGGGCACCCAAGTAATGTTGGAAAGTTGTCCTCCTTGACTAGTGCCTAGACCGCAAAATCCCTAGTGAACTTTTCCCCTTAGATAGTGATAACAACGTCCTTTAAGACAACAATGGGCATTGCCTTTATCCTATTAGTGATACACAACACATTTGAAGATGGCTATAATGGGGACCTTCCCATTTGATGTCATGCATCTAGAGTGAGAACATTGACTTCCATGCCCATGTCAATCAAAATATTTCTTAGAAGCCATCCATCCACAACCGCATTTAAGGTAATCTCCTTATCATAGTCAAGGCTATGGGGAGGAAGGTTAGCATGTAGAACCTACCTTTCGTGCTCTGCCCTGGCACATGGTACCTTTTCCCGTAACCATTCTCCTAAAAAAGGAATGATATTCTCTTGCTTTAACATTTTGCATACTTCCCTTACCTCATCCATATCCTTCTATGGAGACTCCACATTCTTCCTTTTCTCTAACTACCTTGACTTTTCCTTTAGGAATTGGATGTCTCCTTGTAGGCTTTGAATTACATCCATGATATTTTGATATCTTGTAACCAGCAGTTTTTGCCTTGGTATATCACTTACTTGTGTAGCCTCATCTCACGTCGTAACTAGTATAGGCTTTTAGTTCCAACTCACGTGCCACTCATGGCATTCATTATGAATCAACCTTCCTCACACTTACCATTATGGTACCTTTGACTTTCAAAGGTGTTGTTGGCTCATATGTTCAAATATCTCTGTACACTCCTCATAGTTATGGTTTTTTCCACACCAAGAGCATTGTATGTGATTAGATCATTCACACTTATATTGCTCAGTAGACCCACAATTGTAATAGGTTGGATACGAGAACTCACTTCTTCCTCTACGGTTACCATGACCATGAAATCCTTCTTAAAAACTCTTCCACGAGCCCCTCCATCTGCTCACCCTTTTTAGTGATGACCATCATCCTTGGAATTATTTTCGGGGTGGTTTACCATACACCAATATCAATGACATCGTGTATCCGGTCAATTAATCTACAATAGTTCGTGTCATGAGTAGTATAGGTGTAGATCTTGCAATAACAAGACACATTTTTATGGATCACTCAGCTGGAGTAGTGGGCACCTACTTGCATCATAATCTCTATGGAAAATTTCACATTCCATTGTCATGGCACATACTAATCTTCTAGGGAAACTATCCTTTGTATGCCCTTCTACCTCACAATCCATGCACCATAGACCACTAAGAGTCACATGCACCAAGTTCATAGATAGCTTTTCCGGTTGCTTGGCCATTGCATCAATCTGAGTCTCAAGAAAAGGGTTGATAATGATGTCCATGAGTCAAAAAATTCAACGTACGGGGCATCCTCTAAGGCCTCGCATAGGTCTTTTAATGTCTTATGCAAAAGTTCTCTCCTAAAAGGTGGTATCAACCTTCAAAAAAACTATTGAGCATCTGGGAAGGATGAATATCATAAGAAAAATTTCCTTCAACCATACCTGTTGAATTTCCTTTGACATCTTGATGGTCTTGTTAAGACTCAAGGATATGAAATTCAGCCAAGAAGGCATTCCATAGTGTGATATAATCCACCACTGTTTGATGGGGTTCATACTTTTGGTACCAACTATGTGCATTTCCTTGCAACATCATTGCAAACTGACTTTCCTTCTATTCTCGAGGTAGTGATGCCCTTTACATGCCATAGTAGTTTACACTTGTCTACATGATCTATAGCATCCTCAACACATTTGTAGTACGATAGATGAAAAGACATTTCAAAAAAACCTCGAGGTAGGTGAGGTCCTTGTCCACCTAATCCAGAACCTTGATTCCCTCTAGTATTTCCTCCACCACATCCACTAGACCCACTGAGGTCCTATCTCTCTTGATCCACTAGATCCTCTAGATCCACCAATTCCACCAGGTCCTCCAACTCGTATACCACCAAATCCACCTCCGTAGCCGGTAATGGGCACTGAAGTGGTCGTGCCTAGTGCCCCACTAAACTATGTGCCAACAATTTGTGATATTGCACCACTATAAGATGTGTGTCATGCATCACTTCAGGACATGATACCCAAAATTTACGTACCCATAATTTTTCCAAATGTCATTTGAGATAATATTCCTCTAAACATAGGGAATGATTGTGTAGCCAAAGATGTACCAAATGAGAAACTATATCTCATAGGTGTAGATCGGTGACACCTACAAATACCAACTAGGTTGGTAATAATTATCTATGAATTTGGAAAACTAAGTGCTAGGGGTTGGTCACCGAGGTGGATTCGGATACATGTGACAAATATCCTTTCTCCAAGTGACAAAATCTCATCAAAAGATGAAGGGGTATCTCTCCAACATTTTCCAAGGTATGGTAGTAAAGACTACTCGGGCTCCACATCCTCTCGTGTGAACCTTAATTCCTTCGCTCAACTTATACCTCCATAAATCCATCAATCTTGTAACCTCACATTGTCTATCCAACTCCCTTTAATGAGCTTTACTATACTTGAGTCGTCTCTCCTGTCTCTCCTTTTCAGCCACAAGATCCACCATCTTCCTCCACCCAATCTTCCTCACCCGATTGCTCAGAGAAGCTTAGCTGGCCATAGGATATGCTTCTAAACTTAGTGTAATGATCAAGATATTTATAGCTAAATGTATAACATGCAAAAATTATCCTCTAGGCTTCCTTAAGAACTTAAACTCAACAACCTCGGCACGGGAATACGTGGAAATAGCATATTCCGGGGTGTAAATGGTTAACACTCTTCTCCACTAATGATCAACAACACATTTCTAAGTTAGATCAGCATTTTGCAGCCTCGATATTATTCTTGGCTCCATACGTGAGATATATAGTACAAGCTTGATCTAGATGCATACATTGAGAACCATTCATACAACTCTATTAGAAAGTAGCAAAAGAAGGTCTCATACAACTTATGATATAAGTGTTCTTCTACCTAGTTACGTGCATCAAACTCGGGTCCAAGTACTAAATCTATAAGAAAACTCATCCTCTATGTTCTTAAACCATGCTTTGATATTGTCCAAGGTCAAGTTCTCTGTCATCACATATCATTCTTACAATAACTCTGAAAAGAGGTCTTGTGCAATGGAACCAAGATATAACCATTTTTCATATACTCTTAGTAGAACTTTCGATCCCATGTGCACCGACGTATCACCTAGCAGATGTTGGGAAATCACCCAAGGCACACGCGAGAGCTGAGCCCCTCCTTTATGTGAGAATTGTAAGAAGGTATTTTTATTAGTGGATAATGGTTTGCGGAATAATATTGTATAAACTTAGAAATAATATTCAAGAGACATCTAAATGAGACTCATATCTTAATGCATTACATAAATAGAGTACTAAGCATGCTAAAACAGATCCGAACTATGATAGCCATTTAACAAGAGGGTTTACACCCTTAAGCATGATATACAAAAAAACCCATTATATACATATTCATTTAGAGTGATCTTGGTAGCCACATTACAATCAAAATAGGTCATCACAGACCATACATAACAAAATACTAGGACTCATCCCTTACAGATATTCTTTGGAATGGTATTCTAGTTATGCCCTCCTAGTTCATCCCTTATTATAGACCCTAATGCTATGCAAATGCTTGTTACATCCTTTAAAACCCTAAGCACTAAGTGCTCTAAACCCTAGCATGATTGCAGTATCATGCTCTTGATGCATTCCCTCCTGATCCCACACCTTTTGTCTTCATTAGGTTCTATCTTTCTTTCTCCATATCATCTCTATATATAGGTTAAGTATCCACTACCATGCCTTCTCTCTTGAATAGATTACATTCCAAGTGTCAATGTGGTCCTCCAATGGTGAATGCTTATCCTGTTATGAGCTCTCCATTGTTTGTAATGATGTCTCCTAGGAATATTCCCTGCATGGAATATCCTTTTCTTGACCATCAAGTCTCTAGGCTGGCACCTTATCCACTCAACATGCCTAGTTAGGTCACATTTTTCCTCAAGTTCCTCCAGAATTCTAAATATGGCTAATTCCTTATATCCTATGTGATGTCTCCCCACGCGCACCCTATTCTATCCTAAACCCTTCTTAAACCTCTTTTTCCTGTGTGATTCTCCCCGCATACCCTCCTCTTTATTTCTCCTACTTACACACACCTTTTGGTACTCATCCAATAATTTAGAGCCCAACATAGCCTTTTCATAAATGAATTGTAGGTTAAACTCGGTGAGAAACATTATCCATTGAAATGTATGAATATTATGGTACGTATTTCTCATCATATAATGTAAGGGATATTATTTGGAAACAACATAAGTCAAATGATTGAGCATATAATTTCAAAGTTTCTATATAAAAATAATATAGCAAATAAAAGTTTCTTAATGTGTCTAAAATTGAGATCGTAGGTGACAATTGTGCACTTAATTTAATAAATGGTTGATTCACTATTTTTTGTATTTTGTTGAGATAACATACTTCCCATAGTGAAATCAGTAGTAACAATGTACAAAAATAATGGTAAATATAGTTTTAGAGGTGAAATAACCGAGGATGTAAGGAGGTATTATATAATTTTTTTTTGAATGTGATATGACACTCCTCCCCTGGTAAAAAATGACACCTTTCCTAAAGAGGTGATTGAATAGTCGAAAGTGATTAGAAAATTGTATGATGATGTGTCCACTAGATTGAATCTTACCTTGAAGGATACATATTTGTTTAATGTTCTTAGGGGAGGCATTTCCATGATGTCCTTAACTTTAGCTAGATCTACCTCAATACCACGGAATGAGATGATGAAGCCAAGAAAGTTTCCTAATGTGACTCCAAAGACATGTTTCTTAAGATTTAGTTGAATTTTGTATTCCAAGAGGTGCACAAAGATTTTACATAGGACACCTATGTGATCTAAGTGCAACTTTGATTTTCAAATAAGGTCATTGACATAATTCTCTACAATATCATGGATGTAACCATGGAATATGTAGGTCATAGTGCGGTGATACGTAGCTGGAATTTGTGAGTTCAAAGGGCATAACCTTATAGAAAAATTTCCCCAATGTGTGGTGAAAAATTCTTACATTGGTTGTATGGTGTGATTTTTATTTGAATTTATCCATAGAAACCATCCTCAAAAGAGAACATCTCATGACGAATGGTATTTTCAATGATGGTATCGATATTAGGTAAAGGAAAATCATCTTTAGGATAAGCCTTGTTGACATACCTAAAATTAGTATAGACACGAGATACCTCCATTGTTTTACCTATGGGGACTATGTTAAAGACCCACTATGGATAATCAATTGGTTGTATACAACTAACATCAAGGATATTTTGTAGCTCACTTTTGACTAGTAGTGTGAAACATGGTTGTATTTTTTTTTGCTCTTACTTGACATGTTTTGCATTGGTTTTTAACACAATATTGTGGAAAATTATACCAGGATCCATTCATGGAATATAAGGGTATGCCCAAGTAAAGACTAAAAATTCACTTAAGATTGATGTATACTCAAAAGGTTTCTCATCAAATAATAGTTTTCGAGTACAATGTTAGGTTCCTCATGTGTACCAAAGTAAAATTTTATAGTTTCCTTAATGAGCATGTGGGATGCTTCATCAAGGTGATCAAATGTGGGGAGCTTGTTAGTAGTATCTATGGATACATCTTCGGTGTCCCCAAAGTATGCCTCACTATGGAGTTGACTATATTTTGTGATGGATTTGTAGGGATCCTTATACATAGTGCTGAAGTGGTATAAGACAACCTCTTCTAAAGGGAATAAATTAAGAGGTAAAATATTTTACGCATGATGAAAATAGATGGGGAAATTCTCAACTCGATTGATGCTAGAATTATTTTATAGGAAAATACAATCCACATGTGAGGAGCTAGTAGATCTTACAAGTTCAACATGAGGAGTAGGTAGCATGTTTTCGAACATGGTTCCAAACTCATGGAATAAATCAGAAAAATGGATTCGTGTAGCCTCATTAAGGAATATGTGTGAGTGATCTAGTATGATGAATGACTAAGTACCACATCAATGTGGATAACTAACTCATGCCATCTGGATTGGAAACTCATATCAATAAAGGATTCTATCATATTTTTATGTCATCTTCATGTTTGGTATATCCCAGTCTAGATTTGTAGAATCTACTTTATAACATGGATGAATCAACATATAAATTCCTTGTTTAAAGTTTCCTAAACTGTAACCTTTCCATCCTTGATCGAGTAAGCAATACATAACGAAATTCAGCTTTTCAATGTATTAAATGTTAGAGTTAAACCAAAATTTTGAGATGTATACCTTTTTGATTAGTGGAGAAGCTACTGATAGCATATCCCTTATACACAAAAAAGGTGTTTTTGGTTGGAATACCATATGAAACTAGAGATACTTTGACACATTATGTGAGAGATGGTCTACTCATTTCTCTGACGAGTTAGTATATTAGGTAAATAAAAAGTGGCATAAGGGATTTTTATATTCCTCAACACCAATAGATTATGCATTATTGGTCATAGGAGCCTTACCACAATCTATAGGTGTTTTGGTAGTCATGGGTTTCATACTAGAAGGAATAGAAATTGAATATAATGTTGGTGAAGATGACTAAGATGGTAAAGGAAGTATGATTACTTTCGGGAGTGATTTTGATGGTTAGTCATGAGATGATGATGATGAAGGGGATGGATCTTGTGACTATGATAATTTGGAATGTTACATTGAGGATGATGGGCCAATCATAGTATGCATATGACTGGATATTTTGATACATCCCCGGGGTTGAAGTAAGCTGGTGTGACTGTTGGTGAAATAATTTTTCGTGTTACAAATTATGGGTTTCCACCAATACTCACGGGTTATGCCCTCATTATTTTGTATGGGGAGGATCCCATTATTGAATGTACAAATATTCTAATTATGTGGGGTGGCCAAATAGGTCAGGGATCACAGAGGAACACTTCATTAAACATATGTAAAATTTCTTGTATGGAGTCCAGGAAGGAATTCGCAGCAATGAGGGGTAAAGGAGAGATATTAGGAAAGATAAGGTTATTGTGGTGATTAGACAAGTAGCAGAGTTCACACATAATAACCAGATTAGGTACACATTCAATTAGAAGAAACCAATGATGTAGGTAATTAGAAATACTAACAAACTAGATACATAATTTTTTTTAGATTCATCAATCAAGGACACTAAGTTCCTTCTTGGTTATTCAAGATCAATCCAAATAACTTACCTAGTATTTGGACAACGTGTATTCACATTCTAGCTATATGGTTCTACATTATATATTACGTGCATTTAAGTTATCTCTTTAGCACATTCACTTTATTTTGGTTTCCTTGTGTGCCCTTGTGCACTTCCCATTTTTCTCCATCCTTTAATTTTCCTTTTCCTTTTTGTTTGATTTTCTCCTTGTGCTCACCTTCTCGCACATCTGCCTTCTTTCAAGAATTTTATGCATCGTACGCAAGTTCCTTTCACTTGCTTCAAAATTAGCTAAGTCCATGGCCCTCTCGCATGCCCCACACATTACTTTGTAATAGTTGTGCCTTGACCATACGTTTCTTCCTTGGGAATTTATTCCATTTCTCCCAAGTGCATGTCATTTGTGCACACCCTTCCTCTATTTTCCTCCCATGATTCATTCTTATGCACACATAACTTCATTCCTTCTTCTCCACCATTTCATGTCATGTCATACTATGAGAAGATTGAGTGTGCTACACACAATCAACCAAAGCATGCCAACTAGGTGTTAAATCCTTACAACCCACCAATGTATGACATATGACAAAAATGATAAAATAGTTGTCTCGACCTTTCAATTAATCCATGTGCGCCACATGTCTTACGTGCAAAGATGGATCTAAAAATATTTTGATAGCCATATATTTTTCTACAGATCTCTGATGGTTGTGCACCTAGTCTCAATCGATAGCTATTGACATAGGCTATAGTGTTTGATATTCAAATTCAAAATTTTGGTGGATCTGGTAGGTGAGAAATGGGAAAACATCTTTTTGGGCATTGATGAGAAGATCTGATTGCTCCAACCACTCGATTTGACATGGATTTCGCCTCCTTCCTTCTCCTACATGCCAAATAGACTTAGGGAGGCACATTTGATAGATTTATAGGTGGATTTATAGACATTGAATTCTTTTTTGGTGGTTGTATTTCAAATTCGGGTTTTCCTCCTTCTCCTCTTCTTCTTCCATTAATTCATCTATAAATGTAAGAGTTTGGCTCATTGTTAATGTTGGACATTTTGGATCCTTAAGCTCTCTACTAAGGAATTCCTATCTTTATATTTTGAGTTGGAGACCTCTAGATCTAGCCCTTTCTGTGGATGTCAACATCTCTCGCCATTGAATAGCTTTTTCCTTTTATGGAAGTAATAGAAGCATTTTTGTGGTAATTCTCTATCCTAACATGTTTGTATTCCTTCTTCTTGCCTTCCTTTTGCATTGTGTGATTATTGTGTCATCTTACATCCCTTACAGCTCCATTTTGGTTGTGTTTCATGAAATCAATGGTGCAAATGCTTGTTGATTTGTTCTACGTGTGCTTAGCCTTCCCTCATACTTTCTCTTTTGCTTTTCACTCATAATAGATAGTGTGCATCCCTCTTTTCTGGTGCTATCACCTCCCTTATTTTATTTTTTCATTATGTTATCCTTCTATCCCTAGTCCCTTGGCATTTTAGCTTAGTTTTCCTTTCTAGCATTAGGAGTAGCAAGTAGGAATAAGTGGAGGAATCATCCTTCTTTATAGATCTTTCTCAAGAGTGTAAGGTCCCACAACTTGGAGATGGTTCCATTTTTCTCACAAAAACTCAACTCTCCCAGATCTAAGACACGAATGCATGTTTGAATGACCAATAATCACCATGCTTTCAAAGTTGAAGAAAAAAGAGATAATAGAGGAAAACATGAGGAAAGGAAATGGAATAAATGTATCTATTATTTCTTTTATAGTGATGATACAAAGCTTCAAAACCTACAACAATATACAATTTCTATGGAAACTAAGATTTTAAGATCTATAAGAATGGAGTAACCATTCCAATTTATAGCATTGAAAATTACCTCTCTTATAATTTTGAGAGATTACTTTTATAATTTAAAAATATTTTGTTTTCACTTAAGTGAATAGGAAAAAATAGCAAAAATTACATTCTCAATTGAAAATTAGAATATATATATATATATATATAGAGAGAGAGAGAGAGAGAGAGAGAGAGAATGGAGAAAGGAAGTGAATTGATTGGTCTTTTGTTGATGAAGAAATTACTAATCTGAGGCATGGTGATCACAATCTCCTCCTTATGGAAGATGCATAGACACCTTGGACTGTTGAATGAGTGTTTAGAAACAATGAAATGATACTTTTTGAGGTGAGCTTGGGACAAACATGACATCACTTATGATGGTTCCTTCTTGATCTCATAGTGAGAGTGAGGGTAACTTTATTTTTCCTTAGGATTTCACAATTATCCCCTGATCAGGATAGTAAAATCATGATTATCAAGTTTCTTGATGCTTCTCCTTCACTTACTAAAATAGGCCTTCACATTATGGATGAAAGGGATGACCCCTAAATGGATTGCTTGAGAAGTGGTCACCAGTTGGAATGATCTCAATTTTCATGTGTCTCCTCATGGAAAAATGATGAGCTCTTGACTAGCTCACTTGACTTGGCTAGCTCAATCAACTAATCCAGCTCAATTAACTCACCCAACTCAATCAACTCACCCAACTCAAGCAGCTCACCTTGCTCAACTCAACTCACAACGCTCAATCATCTCACCAAACTCACCAAAGAGATGATGGTGGATAAAGACTTGATGATTCTTTAGCTTTTGTTATAATGGAGTCCTTGGATATTTTTGAAATCTTTGTCAACTTTGCAATGCCTTTTACTTTCACTTGTTGTGCCTTAAAATGCTCTTCCTTTTTCCTTAACATGATTGTGCTCAAGATGGTACTTAAAAATCCTTATAGAGAGATTATTTACTTTTTTGAGCTATGAAACCACCTTACAACCCTATGAATATGGAAAAAATTTGTGAGATGAGTGAAAACAAAGCCAAAAATAACTTTTTACACTATTAGTTGAGACTTTCTATTTTTGGCAGGTGGGCCTAGGAGTTGCATTTTTGGGAAATTTCTCCCTTTTTCTCAAATTTGATCTTCTGACTCTCCTAAAACACTCAAATCACCTCTATTGATGATGATTTACAATTTTTAAAAAGTTTCTATTTTTAGTGGTTTTTTTTTCTAGACTTGTTAATTTCAACAAATTGTCAATTTTTCCCTGCTTGTCATTTTGCACTATTTCTGGATGCTCTAAGTGATCAGAGATTGCAATTTTGAGAGTTTTTATATTTTTCATAATCCACTATTTATAACACTTTCTATTTTCTTAATGTGTATGTTACAGTTTACGCTTGCAACGAAAAATATCATCATTGGATTTGGCTCAACTTTGTCGTCCCATGCTCCACTTTTCGTTGTGATCCTTCTGTTGGAACTCTTGAAAATCAAAAAAGAAACTTCTAGGGCATAAGTTTCAAGTTTTCTATTGTTTCATGGCATAAATTAATGGATTCGAAGTGACAATGATCACATGGATGTGTGTAAGAAGAAGAAAAAAGTTCAAACATTGGTGGAATCAGGTTTTCGAATGAAGAACTATGAGAAAAATTTTTTTTTGCAATCATGGATGGCTCTAGAAAGTGATGGGAAGCATATCAGGTGTTTTATCACGAATTTTCATGTTCCAAAACTTAAAAAATGGCAGATGGGTCGAACCAAGTGAGGAAAAAATCTTGGCGATTAGTTATTTTGTGTTTTGTGGCTTTCTGTGAGTTAGTTTTTACAGATGAGGAAGCAACTTCACAACATGAAATTAGGGTTTTAGTGGCTATCATGGGGGCACATTGTTTTGTCCCCTCTATCCCCTTAGTAATGGGGACAAGGGAGATATAAATATGCACCCTCACCAAATGAGGACAAATGGAACCTTTAGATGTAAGGATGGAGAGATAGAGGAAAGCATTCCCTAGCTCTTTGGGGTTGTCTACCGATCACGTGAAGAACGAGAAGAGTGGATGATGTAGGAGCATCATGTATATATCATAATTTTGGATTTATTAGTCTTTTTAGAGTGTCTTAGGAGGTTTTTAATGGTTTTGGTCTATGTGAACCCTTCATGTTGTAATAATTTTAATTTTGGAGGTTTCCCTCAAAAATCCACATTTGAATATTCAAATTAGCCTAGTTGAGTAATCTAGTCTAGGTGTTAGTCTGTTATACTTCTAAGTGCTAGTGTAGGCCAAAAACAATGTACTAAGGTGTTCGTATTGAAACTCACTTACCTCACCTTACCATGTGTAAGCTCACTAAGGTTTGTTTATCATGTATGGATAAGGAAAAACCTAACTACTTCTAAAAACCATGAAAAATATTTTTCATTAAATAGAGATAGGATTAAATAGGTTGATAAGGGTTTTGAAGAGGAATGACATGCCTATGATAGAGCCTAAGAGGCTTAAGAAGAAATGTATAACAAGAATCATCATTAATGAAGCTTCTTCCATATAAAATTGGTGTTTCTTTGTTCTTGAAATGTGTATTTAAATATTAAAAGTGCGATGTATGATCTATTGAATGAATGGATTATAGACGATTCTACTGAGATGTATAATCATGTGCAGGTTGAGAGAGGATAATTTGAAGTTATTGAGGTGTGAGGTTAATAAATAATATTGAATAGTGAAAAGATTGTGATGAGGTATGTCCATGTAATTAATCTTCATGAGTGGAAGGAATTTTGTGTAAGTATAGGACCAACATTTAATGAAGAGTCAGTATGGGTAACTACTAGGGTTATTGATTTGTTGAAAAATCGTGTGAGAGGTGGAAAGGACATATAAACTGAGATGTTTGTGCATGATTTCCTAAAAATCATAAAATGTGAATGATTGAATGAGTATTCACTTTGATATGAATGATAGTTTTGTAAGAAGTGTTAACATATTATATGGAAGTGTGGATAAATGAATTTAATCTTTGGAAACCTTATAAATCTTAGTTGGGAGGAAATAGTTAACGAACTCTATTGTACATATTGTAACTTTACCTTGGTGACAATATTGAAGGTAAATATGATATGATGGGTTAAGAAGTGGTTGAAAATATTTGAGGAATGATCTTGTGCATATAAATAAGGTTCTTCATCTAGGATCATGAAGTTAGGTGGAAATTAACAAGCAAAACTCAGGGATAAAGTTTTAAGAACTCGGTCTTGACTATGTGAACAAAGTTTGTGAATCTAAACAAGTGAAAATGATTATAATTTTGGTCAAAAGGATTTATAGATGGAAACATGAGAGTGATGTTAGGATGGAAATGTAATTAATGAAGAAAGGAGCCCTTGGAATCAGTTGAACAAGAATAATTATATGACCTTGTGAAAATGTGTAGGTATAGTACTAATCAAGAAGTTGTGATAGTCTACATTATTAGTGTGGAAAAGAGTTTTTGAGAGGAATACTATTTGGGGATTGGTGATAAGTTTTATGGGAAGATGTGATAATGTGTTATAAATTTGAGGAATGTGAAAATAAATTTGAAGAGTCATAATGAATAATCTGAGTTTAAATGTCTTGTGATAGTCCTTAGGAAAACATTAAAAAGAGCAAGTGAATGAATGATAAAGAAATATTAAACAAGGGTGATGATTGTCTTGAGGTGAGTTTATTATAGAATGAATGAAAGAAAAAAATATTTCAAATAATTCCTTGCATGTTAACCACTTTGAAAGAATAACTTATAATGTATATGATTGTGTAGTTTTATGAGGTGTGCTAAATCTTATGTGTGCCTAGTTTTAGGACAGTCAAAATAAAGTTTTACTACTACATCAAAATGGTCTGAAATTTGAACTGTAGAAGTAACATAACAATTTTCAAATGGGTTTTTAACCATTTGTCTCTATTGTATGTTTATTCGGAGTTATGATCAAATCATAGTCTCATACTATCAAAAGCCTAGTGAAGACCAAAGTTAGAAAGTTATCAAGATTGATGTTTAAGAGAAAATAATCCTTAAAAATGGTATAAACATGATGGTATGAAGTGGTGGATATTTTTAATGAGGTTGAATAATTTTAAAAAGATCAAAAACATTAAATTTTGACTACAACCCCTAGCTAAGCCTACTTAAATAAGCAAAAAATAGGGTTTTAGTGTTGGGAATGCTAGAAAAGGAATTGAGAAAAATCAAATTGTGAAAAGAAAGAACAAGAAAAATGGTATCCAAAAATATAATCCTTTTTAATTTTTATTTGCAGATCGTTCCTAGTTTGGAGATTTGTGTCGAGCAAGGCTAATTGTCAAAAAGTGCTAGAAAAGCTAAAAAGAACATAAAATAAGATAATTGTGGAATTTTGATCTGAAAAATTTTAGGAATGATAATGGGCCAAATGCGTAGCTAAAATATTACCATTTAGGATTTAAGGGTTTGATTTGTGAAATTTATCATATTTTTTCAATTTGTAGGGCTATAAGGGCTTCAAGGTCAAAAGGAAAATTATGAAGGAAGATATTGTGAAATTAATCTGATAGTTGGAATAAGTTTGTTTGATGTTGTTAAACATGTTTGAAGTTTTTTAACCTTTGTTACAATGTTTTATGCATTTTAGAGGTTTTAAGCAAGAATGGGCTTGTGAAACAAGGTCATGAAATGTTGATTGAAATTGAATGATAATGTTGTTTGTGTGACTACTAAGAATTTATTTTGGTGATATAAGAATTTATGCAGGGATTTTCATCATTTATTATCAGAGAATGGATAATTAAGGTATTGATTTTGTTTTTTATATTGAAATAAGTCATTTTTTAATAAAAATTTTGTATATATGTGAGTTTTGCGTTGTTTGATGACTTGAAGTGATTGAGATTGACTAATTCTCTTCTTGTGAGAGTGTGTATTTGAAGTAAAGTAACATGTTTCTCCTTTAAAAGTTAAAGAAAGAGAAGAGATAATTAAGAAAGGAAGAGAAGTCAAAAGACTAGGTAAGAAAACAAACCTAGGTGAGACTTGGCAAGGTGAAAAAGACTTACTAAAGAGAAAATGGACGCTGAGATAACAAGAGAGTTTTGTAAGTGTATGAAGAGTAGTAATAAAGATAAAGAAATTAGAGAGAAGAAAATTAAAGAAGAGAGAATGAGAGAAGAAGAGAGAAAAATAAAGTTGTGGGAAGAGCAAGAGATAAGAGAGATAAGAAAAGGCATACAACGGCTAGAAAAATTAGAGGAAAAAGTTAGAGAAATGCAAAGAAAATCCATGAATACAGAGATTAAAATGGTGTTGAGGAAAGTGGTAAAGTTGATTTCAAGCTCACTAATGAAGAGAGAAAATAAATTACAGCTGAGAAATATGATTAGAGAAGAATAAAACAAGTTGAAAATGAAGAAAAAGAAGGAAAACAAGCAAAAGAAAGAAGAATTCATTAAAGAAGAGGAATTCAAAGGAGAGCAAGTAAAAACTGATTTTCAGTTTGTCCATATCATTCAAAATATGTAAGAGGATGATTTATGGGCACTTTAATGTTCCTATAATAGTGAATAAATGAAGTGTGGTGAATAAAAAGTTGAAAAGACGGAAGAGGCAAGCTGAAAAGAGGAAGAAAATGAAGAGAAAGTAGGTGAAGAGACTCAAAAGTCTCTTGTTTTTTAATCTAATTTGTTTTGTATTTTTGTCTGAGTGGGTATGATTGAATAAGAGATCAAAATCACTGAAAAGGAAGATCATTTGAGATCTCAAATGAAGAAAAGAAGACATGAAGACTTCATTCTAGAGGGTAAAGACAAAAAGAAGAATATGACAATAAAGAATGAAGATTCAAGGAAGCATGAAGCTAAAAAGAATGTAGAGATTGCAGAAGCGAAGAGAAGAATGCTACAAGTGTAGCATAACTGGAAAATAAGAAAGACAAAAAGACCCTTTTGTACATAATCTTTTCTCTCACACGGGAGTATGATGTAGGAGCATCATGTATATATCTCAATTTGGCTTGATTAGTCTTTCTAGAGTTTCTTAGGAGATTTTGTAATGGTTTTGGTCCATGTGGACCCTTTATGTTGTAATAAGTGAAATTTTTGATTTTTCCCTCCAAAATCCACATTTGAATATTGAAATTATCCTAGTTGAGTAATCGAGCCTATGTGTTAGTATGTTAGACTTCTAAGTGCTAGCATAGGCCAAAAATAGATGCACTAAGGTGTTCATATTGGAAACTCACTTACCTCACCTTACCATGTGTAAACTCACTAGGGTTGGTTCATCATGTATAGTTAGGGGAAAAACTAAGTACTTCTAAAAACCATGAAAAATATTGTTCATTCAAATAAAGGGAGGATTGACAGGTTTGTAAGGGTTTTGAAGAGGAAGGACACTCTCTATGTGAGCCTAAGAGGTTTAAGAAGCAATGTATAACAAGAATCATCATAAATGAATCTTTTTCCATATAAAATTGATGTTTCTATTTTATTTAAATGTGTATTTGAATATTTAAAGTGTGATTCATGATCATTTATTGAATAAATGGATTATATATGATTCTACTGAGATGTATAAGCATCTACGGAGTTCGAGAGAGGATAAGTTGAAATTCTTGTGGTGTGAGGTCAATAAAGAAGATTAAATAGTGAAAAGAATATGATGAGGTATGTCCATGTAATTAATCTTCATGAATGGAAGGAATTTTATTTAAGTATATGACCAAAATTTAATGAATATTCAATATGATTAATTAATAAGGTTGTTGATTTATTGAAAGATCTTGTGAGAGGTGGAAAAGACATAAAACCTAAGATTTATGTGCATGACTTCCCTGAGTATGATAATGTGTGAATGATTGAATGAGTATTGGCTTTGATATGAATGATATTCTTGAAATAATTGTTGACATATTATATGGAAGTGTGGATGAATGCATTTAAGACTTAGAAACCTTATAAAGATTAGTTGAGAGAAAATAGTTAAAGAATTATCTTTTGTAGAGATCAGTAACTTTACCTTGATGACAATAATTGAATGAAATATATGATATGAAGGGTTAATAAGTGGTTTAAAATCTTTCAAGAAGTATATTGTCCATATAAATAGGGTTCATAGTATAGAATAATGAAGCTAGTTGGCAATTAATAAGAAAAATCAAGGATAAAGTTTGAGGACTCGGTCTTGACAATGTGAACAAAGTTTGTGAATCTAAACAAGTGAAAATACTTATAATGTTGGTCAAAAGGATTTATAGATGGAATTGTGAGAGTGATGTTAGGTTGGAAATTTAATTAATGAAGCAAGGATCCCTTGGAATCAGTTGAAAAAGAATACTTAGATGACCTTGTGAAAAATGTGTAGAGTATGAGTCCTAATCAAGAAGTTGTGACGATCTAGATCATTAGTGTGGAATAGAGATTTTTTAGATGAATAACATTTTAGGATTGGTGAAAAGATTTATGGAAAGATGTGAGAATTTGTTATGAATTTGAGGAAAGTGAAAATAACTTTGAAGAGTCATAATCAAGCATATGAGCTTAAATGTCATGGACAGTCCTTAGGAAAACATTAAAAAGAGCAAGTGAATGAATGATAAAGAAATCTTAAACAAGGGTAATGAGTGTCTTGAGGTGATTTGATTATAGAAAGCATGAAAGACAGAAATATTAAAAAAATTCCTTGCATGTTAACCACTTTGTGAAAGAATAACTAATAATGTGTATGATTTGTGAAATTTTATGAGGTGTGCTAAATATTGTGTGTGCCTAGTTTTAGGATAGTCAAGATAACATTTTACTACTACATCTAAATGGTCTGAAATTTGGACTGTAGAAGTAAGATAATAATATTCAAAAAAATTTAACCATTTGTCTCTATTGTATGTTTTTCTGGAGTTATGATCAAATCAAAGTCTCCTACTATGAGAAAGCCTAGTGAAGACCAAAGTTAGAAAGTTGTCAAGAATGATGTGTAAGAACAAATAAGCCCTAAAAATGGTGTAAACATGATGGTTTGAAGTGGTGGAGAGTGTTCATGAGGTTGAATAATTTTAAAAAGATCAAAACCTTAAATTTTGACTAAAAACCCTAGCTAAGCCTACTTAAACAAGAAAAAGTAGGGTTTTAGTGTTTGGAATGCTAGAAAAGGACTTGCGAAAATTCAAATTGTGAAAAGAAAGAACAAGAAAAAGTGTAACCAAAAATATAATCCTTTTTATTGGTTATTTTCAAATTGTTCCTAGTTTGGAGATTTGTGTCAAAATAGGGCTAATTGCCAAAAGTGCTAGAAAAAAGTTAAAATTGAATTTTGATCGAAACATTTAAAGCATGATAATGGGCCAAATGGGTAGCTAAAAAGCTTACCATTCAGAATTGAAAGGGTTTGATTTTTGAAATTTTTTAGATTTTGTCAATTTGTAGGGCTACAAGGACTTGTGAAGGTCAAAAAGGAAAATTGTGAAAGATGATATTGTGAAATTGATTAGATCGTTGGAACAAGTTTGTTTGATGTTGTTAAACATGTTTGAAGTTGTTTTATATTTGTTATAATTTTTAATGCATTTTAGAGGTTGATCAAGAATGTCCTTGTGAAGCAAGGTGATGAAATCTTAATTGAAAGTGAATGATAAAGTTGTTTTTGTGACCACTAACCAAAAAATTTGGGTGATCCAAGAATGTATGCGGCGATCGCATCGGGAGATAGAGAGGGGTGCATTTTATGTCCCCTATATCACCTTTGGAATGGAGATAAGAGGGGAATAAAAATGTTCCCTCACTAGATTTTGCCATGTGTCATTCGTAGGTTGTAAGATGGGGGAGGTGAGATAAGTGAGATAAGCCCTTCGGGGGAGCTGAACTTCATCATATGAAGAACCAGATGGAAGCGATAAGGAGGGGGACATTTTTGAGTTCCCTTTGGAATGGGGAAAAGAGAGACATAAAATGATGTAGAGCAATAAGCTATTTCATTCATTTAATATACTCTTATCTATAAACAAACTCAAATATTCCTCTAAAACACCCAAGTAAACTCATTTCTCAAACTTAACACTCATTAGCTAGGTCTTTCATCTTGCAATCCTTCTTATAGACAAAATATCCTAGTTTAGCTATCTCAAAGTCATGTTATGTCATCAAAGTAAAGTGATTATCAACCATAGTAAATATAAGTGTTTTTACCTTACTTGAAAACTGCCATGATTTGTCCTAGTGTAGCTAGGCACTAGTATACATCACTTAGTCCATTCAAGTATGATTTTTCACAAATGTCCTCTTGTTTTGCAATGTACACTTGCTCGGGGTTATTTCCACAATGTCTATAGTTCTTTTAGTCATGTTAAGTACCTCATTACTTTGTTTTCCTCTAACTATTCTAAATGGTTTCATTGTCTTCTTATAGTCGGGATATGAGTCTTGAACCCAATTCTATCCTAAACCCTTGACCTCATTTTTGTTTGCCAAATCTTTCCTCATCTTGCAAGATCTCTAACCATATGATTCCTTCTTTCAAATTGATTAAAATAACTCAAGTTTCCAACTCCTAACTTTCTCCAATTTGTCCTCTTAGTGCACACATCCGATGTACTTTATTCCATGTATAGTTGGGACATTCTCTCGAATCTTCCAAGAAATTTTTGGCTACCTCTAATTACCTTTTTCTCAATTGATGAAGCATGAAAATTTTGATTTTCTTACCCTTTAACTAGATGCCTTTCATTATGGTCTTTTTATTATAACTAGCTTCTTACTAGCCCTATCTGGGTTGTCGTTTTGAGGTATCTTTGTTCATATTCACTTACTCCAAAAGGTGAAGACCTTTTACAACATTCATTATTCTCCATGAACTATGTTTAAAGGTGTAAATCCTTCACAATTGATAGAACAATATATCTCCTTTGAAATAGCTCTAGTTTTCCTACGTCCTCCACGAATGACATGAGAAAATAGTAGGAATTTATCACTTAATTTGAAAGGAATTAATCCAATTATTTTAAAATAATCTTAACGAATCCAAGAAAGAGGAATCTTCCAATTTCTAGAAGTTTTGATTGGTTCATTTTTAATATTTTCACATTTTATTTCTCAAAACCCTAGCTGCTGGGTTACTCCTCATTGGAAGCCTTAGAGGGTTTAATTATTTTTTTCTTAGATGTAACTCAATCTCTATCGATTCTTAAGGATTCTATAGGTTTTTACTAGTCTGTAGGATCTTCCCAAATTGTTAATTCTGCATGAACAATTACACAATCCCTTTTTGCAATCACAATGTTCAGTTCATTATCATAATAAGAATGCACGAGATCGGGGTAACATGCTCTTCAAGGTTCCAAATAGAATATCTAACCCCCTCTCTCCGATAAAGGCTCCAAAAAGGCTAAAATATGTCCTCAAACTCTCCTTACTCTCCAAATCTCACATATTTTCCTAATGATCACTCAAACCTCTTGACATGATCAATTATTACTCAAGAAAACACTCGAGAATTCAATAAACAAGGGTCAAATTCATCCTACCATAAATTCTGAAGGCATTTGATACCAATGCAAATAATAAAAACTCTCCTCACCTTCATGCACCACCCTTTCCAAATAATTTGTCATCAAATGAATCACACTCGAGAAGGTTAAAACTTCAAACTCCTGCTAGAGGACTAAAACGGTCTTATCCAAGAACAAAAATCTCACTCAACAAGTAATCATTCCAAATTCATGGAAATGCATAGAACTAATTCTCTATGTTCTCATTATTTTTCCGACTAATGCATTCATAGAGTTACATAGCCATCAACAAGTATAAAATTGTTTGAAACTATAACCAAGAATACATTCACACAAGGATCCTTTCAACTCTCTTGAAAATTTCAATGATTCACAATGGAATGTAATAGGTAGTTCAATTACATTTTTATAGTTTACACTCATTCTATAAATTTCTAACTGAATTCTAGTCTTTAGACCCATTGGTCATGTGAATAACCTTAGGCTTAACACCAAGTTATTATGCTAAAACGTAAAATAATTATAGCCTAATATAAATGCACATTTGTAGTAAATAAATAAATAATAAAATACAAAAAATAGTACCTAAGCAACTAAGAAATGGAACCCTAATTGTAAATAGGGTTATAAGATCCTCAACTGATTTGAAGAGGTTGTTGGATCGTGTCGCATGGGCATGGGCACCAGTGAACAGGGATGGAAGCTCATCACATAAGAGCATGGAAAAGTGCAAATCCAACACATTTGGCTAGATTGTTGAGCACGGAGAAGAATATGGGTGCATGGGGTACTCTGATATGGTTTCTAGGCACCCTAGTCTGTGCAGGAGGTTTGCGAGGCCAATTTTATAGGGTCATCATATGGTGCAAAACCCTCGTTGTTTTTCACTATTGTGTCAATGAATTCCACCGAATGGTGTTGTGGAACAAGAATGAATGAATCACCTGCAAAACCCCAAACAAATCATCAGGCCATAAAAAAGAAATATGAAAATGAAGGGTTTAGACTATCCTCCACTTCCAAAATGATGGACTTATAACCGAATGTACCGCACTACATCTCTAAACCAATATAGTTTTGTATTTGTGTGTGGAATTGTGCCCTAGGTTACTCTTGTGTGTGTCACACTTGAAGTAGTGAGAACATAGTTAGATGTAGAAGGTGAATAATATGTGTAGTTAATAGAATAAAATCCCCTCCTATAAAGTGTGATGCAGATTAACCAACCTTTATCCCTTGTGATGGAGCTATAGATGCTGATAACTAGTGCTTAGTGCTTTGGTCCCTTATCATGATTACATAACTTTATATTTATATGATTCCTTCTCTTGAATTTTTTAATTAACCCTGAAAAGGCCAATTACCAAAAATATAAGATGCTTAAAGGGTTATAGAGGACCCAAAAAGTGTGAGTAAGGTACATAAAGGACACTGGGGCACAGTGCCGGTGTCTTTATTGGGCGCCTAAGTCTAGAAAGAGTAAAACTATAGTGTGAAAAGAAATATTATGTCAATAAACATGTAAGACCAAAAGTAACAACACAAAAGCAACGAAAGATGGCCAAAGACATGGGTTAATCACTACTCTTCATACTTAGGAATCATATGAATAGTAGTATGTAATTAAGACTAGATAATTTCCCAAAGTGCTTGATTTTGTGTCTACATTTCCCCCCACTTTATGTTGGTGAGCAGAATTGTCGATAACATAATGTAGATAGAAATGCGTACCTGATATTCATGTAGATTGATGTAGAAAGCGTCTTTGAAGGACTCAATAAAGCATGGAGTGAAAAAAATATGGAGTGTGGATACTAAAGATTCCAAAAGTGTAAAAAGGTGATGAAAGTGAACCTAGGGTGAAAACACATGTGTTGATGTTTATGTGTGTGATGTACATGTCGTTAGTATCAGTTTTGCGATGTTGAGTGGTTTTGACTTGTTGCTTCTCATACGAGATAGACTTGTAAAAGAGAAGATGATCAACTAGTAAAATATGCATGTAGGGTAAGTGCAGCAAGTTGGGGGACAAAAAAGGGGTCATAAGTGGACATCATATTGCAAATAACAACATAATATCAACTTGTAGGGATTATTAGCAATGCATACACTCAAAATTAGAAAAACTTATATTAATATGAATCGTAGCATCCGGAATCTAGTTTCTAAACTACTAATTTTTTTAAAAATGGACAAGTTTAGCTATATTAAACACTCAAAATTCAATGACTTGGTTTTTTTTTAAAAACACCTATAAGATTGTAGTCCGTTTGCCCGTGATTTGGATGACCAAAAATTTATATATATATATATATATATATATATATATATATATATATATATATATATATATATATTTTCCTTTGGTGAGAAGTTAGATCCTGCTATCTATCTTGGGATAGATTTTATTTTGTATTTTTTTAGCAATATTTTATTTTTTATGATTTTTTCCATGAAAGTGATCTGAAAACATAAAGAAAACATAGCACTTTCCATTTGCCTGCCATAACTTCATCAAAAAATATTGAAATCAAATATTCTTTTTTAAACATGTATATAATTTCACCATGGTTGGGATGGTATAAGTTTTATCACATTCTGACAAGTGAAACAAAATTTGCATTCTTAAACGTAGACATAACAATTCACTTTGGAAAAAGTGTCTTAAAGACCTACTATTAGTAAAAAATTCTAAAATGATGTTTATCCTATTCTATTCACTTTAAAATCAATATTTCTACAAAGCTAATAGTCTCCCCTATGTGATGGTACCATTTTTATGACATATTTTTTAATTTCGGCATGGTTCAAGTTTCGGAAGACTTAATTTGATGTTTTGTTGTTTTTGATGTAAAATTTAGGAATTAATGTCCACTTAATTGTCCCCTAACTTTATGCACTTACCTGTATTTGTATAAAAGCATGTAAGGAATTATGTAAAATAAAATGTTGAAAATGTGAAATAAGAACGTGTGCACCTAATTCGTTATGAGGAAAGAGTGTAGAAAGGATTTTGTAGATGATGTTGATGTGCTCAATCTTTTCAGCTGATCTCTCACCAATTTAATGGAAGAAGTATACTGAGATAAACCTGCGGTGTCATCCTACAACCTTTAAGCACTTCCTATTATATAAAACACTACTACATATAGTGTGCATGTGCTAAGGACTCTCTACCCTATAGAATCCATTGTGAAAATTCCCAATGCTAAAGGACTCTCTGCCCTATAAAAATCCTCTTTGACATGTTGAATTTTTGTAATTGTCCCCTAGTTACCAGCACTTTAGGAAAGACCATTGTATGATATTCCCCCTAGCCTTGCGAAACCTAGGGAAGGTCATTGTGTGATGGACCCAAATCTGATTCGAACCTTGAAATCTATAAATTGTACTATCTTGATCGGGTACTTGTTTTTGTTGTGCATACATTATATGGGGTGACTAATCGACCCAAATGATGCCCCCCCCTTTGGGGGTGCATGCAATGTCATTGTAGGAGGATGTGGCCCAAAAGAGGACTGACTGTTGTGTAGAAACTTTTTCTGTAGGGGGATGTGCTTGGTAGAAACCAAGGTACATGCAAACAAGTGGTTGGGGGACAAGTGTTAGTGTAAACATAGACAAGCATGCATGTATTAGAAAAAGTGGAAGCTAAAGAAACAATGTGTAAGATAGAGCACATAAGAAGACAATGGATACCATGAATAGCAGGTTGTAAACATGGGACACCACTCATAGTGTTACCAGATAATAAAGGATGAAGAAGCCAAAATCATACAAGTATGCACACAAGAAAAAGGAAAAACCCACAAATAATGTAAAACAATGACAAGCAATGGAAAATAATGCATCGAGACAACCATGAGAGTGAATATTCCCATGAAACAAATGTTGCACATGAAGCACCCATTAGCACGTTAGAAAGATAAAAAAGTATGTCAAAGTGTGTATAATTGATGAAGTAGTGTGCTATGAAAAAAATGAAACAATATCACATGTAGTATATGAAAGTGGATTCCCCCAGGAGCCGCTATGGGAATGGTACTAGATAATGTGGAAAACATCCATGCTACATGTAATGGATTTGTAAAATCTGCGATGACATCTAGAAAGAAAATGAATGTGCATGTGTGTATGGAAAGATAATGAAATACAATACATCTATCTACCATGTCTAATAAGATGAACATGTAAAAGCATAATTAAATAAGATTAATTGTAACCAAGATATGCAATAGGATGTGAATGAGGCGAATGGAATACGAGTGAATGATAGGATCCGCCCCAAGAATGGAATTGTATGTAGTGAGGTTCATTTTTTTATGTGACTCAATAGTAAAAATGAATCGTAAATGAGAGTGCATCAAAGATAAATGTTTTGAGAGATGTGTTGTATGTAGAAGTGATAATGTAAGCATAGAGTGTTGATTTGGGAATGGTTCAAACAATGTGTTGTGTGTATAGTAGTGTGGTGAATTTGTAGTGATCATATGCGACATAGAGATGAGATGTGAAAATGTGTGATGATGTATCCTAGGCATATATCACAACAATATGAGTAGGATATGTGATGATTTATCCTAAAGTGTATATCACTAAAGGACGCGCTAGAAGAACTGATAATGTAGCATATGGCATATATCACTAAATGATGTAAGCAGAAGTGATGATGTAGCCTATAGCATATATCACTAATCTAGGAATGTCACATGAGAACAAGATTAAATGGTTGATTGTATGAGTGTAATGAGGTCCATTTTCAATGTACACCCTCAACAATCTAGTATGGATCGTGAGACTAAAGTGCATCATCGGGTTGTGAATGTAATTCCCAAAAGTAGGTGTGTAAAATGCGTAATATGTGTAAGGGATGCGGTGATGAGAAAATTTCATGTGGTGTGTGATGTTTAGTGTAAAATGTAAGATGATGAGTATGTATAAAAGTGTAAGATGTATGAAGATGTTTGATGTGTGGTGTATACATTGTGTCTGTGTGAGGTTCATGTGTATAGGGTTCCCTCAGCGGTCAAATGTGAACCAAAGCACAAGAGTGCATCATTGGGTAATGAAGATGTTAAAGGGTAGATGAAGATGCATATGCTAGAAGTTTTGTGTATGATGATGTGAATATGAGACATGTGTCGATGTGTGGGGGTGTGAATGAAATGTTCACCAAGTGTGTGTAGGATGAAGAGAAAAATCATGTAATGTCATCTAAGATGTCATCAATATCATGGTCAAATCCAAATGGGGTAGCATCAAATACCTAGTAAGAAATAGTGTTAGGTTGATCGTGTAAAGAGCCATTGAGGCATAGGTTGTACATGTCCATAACATATTCCTCGTTAGTGAAAGGAGGTAATGGGAATCTGTGTGCATACCAATGAGTGAGATTTTGTGTATAGCCAAGAAAGCAGATGTTACAGATGAACACACGACCAAAAATCATAGGAAATGAGATATCAGTATGTTTAGGGTCCAATGTGTCTCATATATAAGTAAGCCAAGACTACCCTAATGTGAGTGGAGAAGAGAGCGGAGTTCTGCAAGGTAGATGGTGAGGTGGAATACACATAGACCATAAGGAACTTTGATAGTGATGAATCCATAATATAGATGAGGATGATGAGTTGGAGGATAAAATTCCTCAAAATATAAACCAATCCGAGTAAAACCATCATGTGAACATATAGTGACATCTCAAGCATGATAAATTGAGTATGCTCCCAATATTAATCACTCATGAAAACCATACCTGTAAATGGTGGGTGTGCTAATAGAGGTGGCATATGTGAAGGTGAAGGGGATATAACAACGTTCATGGACTAAACAAGCTCTTGACAAAGGATCATTACATTAGTAGTAGTGGGTGGATGTGGTGATGTGGCGAAACAATATCTATCATGCAAATAACACCTTCAAGTGGTGGAAAATGAGGTGGTTTATCCATAGGTTGAGGGTCATTAGTAGTATCAGTTTGTGGAGTAGGAAGTGTGGTATGAGGATCATGGTCACAATATTTGTATGGATGATGATCACAAAAAATAGTATATTTGATGCCTTCATGTATGAATTTGACACAATGATGTACTGTAGAGGAAATGACATGCATGGATAGGTAGAGTAAACAATTGTATGAGATTTTGAAATCAATGACAAATAATATGGTGTTAAGGGTTTTTAGACCTACAGTGATAGGTAGAGTAATGTGACCTACGCATGGATGAACAACACGAAGGGAAAGACATGATGGACTAACGTTAGTAGCGGAAAGACCTATCTTATGAAGGAATGACATAGGACATAGGTTGAGCTCAAATCCATTGTAAATTAAATTACGTTTGATACCGTATTGAAAATTTGAATCATGATAGATAAGGATGGATCATTGTCAAAAATTACAATATCATCTTAAGGATTAGTTGGGAGTGCAATATGTTGAGAAAATGCATCAAAAACTGATTGATAGATTGATTATAAATGCATGTTAGCAAGAATGTGAGTAGTGAGGAGATGTTGGACTCTATGTCTTAAATCAGGATTGGAAAATAAGAAGTCATTAATTGAGATACTCATGATGACAAGATTGTAGAATGAGAAAGAAAAGCAAATAAAAGAATGGAGATATTGATTAAACTAAAATGTGATTTTCTTAGCTAAATTTGATGCTATAGAAGAAGTAAATAAATAAATTGATGCAATCTTGAAAAATACCCAAACAACTAAGCAATGAAAATGTAAAAATCTAATGTGCAAAGATGGTTAGGAAAATCCTTAGCTGATTTGAAGATGTCGTAAAGCGTGTCACAATGGAGACCAATTGAGCAGGAGGAGGAAACTTGATTGCACAAGAGCATGAGAAAATATAGATCTATATTTTTGGCTAGAATGGGGTGCCTAAAAAGGGATAGGAGCACTTAGGGTGTCCGGTTTGAGATTTGGATGCCCCTGGTCTATGGAAATGATTGTTATCCAAAATGAGCCCCCTGCTTATTTTGGCTAACTTGTCTTCATTCTTTCCTTCCTTATTCTTCAACTTCAATTTTTACACATTTTAAGCACTCAAAGGATTCTAAAAATGGCTTCATCAGATAGGATTTTTCTTCCTATTTCCGAGAAAAGTAAAATTTTCCTCCTAACTCTAAATATTTCAAAAGTTATGACTCGGTGGAGTTGTTTGGGGAAAGTTTCCTTGACAGCTGCGGCCAATGAGAAGGTGCGACGTGGCGGGGGCAAAGCGGTGGACGTGGGGAAAATTTTAAGTTTTTGGCACTTTGGTCAAAGGGCACAAAGGAAAATTTTGGCCCGCAGGCCCAATGAAGGAAAGAAATGGGTTTGCACGGGCCCGCGGAGGAAAACTTGGCATTTAGCCCTTTGGGGATTAAAATGCCCAAGTCAAATTTTGGTCCGAAGGCCCGCCGAGCATCCGGGGGCCACCATGTGTCCAAAGTGGCGGAGGGTCGAGAGGCATGGGGTGATTTTGGAAATATTTCCAAAGTGGTCAAAAAGCACCCGGGTGAAAATTCAAAGTGCATGCCCGTGGCCAATGAGGGGCCAACACGGGTCCCGTGGACAACAAAGCACAAGGAAAAGTTGGGAAATTTTTCCAAATGAAAAATCAAAGGATACAAGCAAAGTTTGAGCCCATGTTTCCATTAGAAAATGAGAAAGTGCCACATGGTATAGGAGTAGCGGGGTGTAGGGAATTCTTGGGACATTTTCCCAAATTCAAAAAATGGAAAATTTTCAAGTTTCAGCCCGCCAACCTAATTTTTGCCCTAAAATTGCTATTTTTGCCCTAAATCTTCAGAGGGGCATAACTTTCGATCCCGAGCTCAGATTTTCATGTTCTTTATATCATTGGAAATATGTTGAAATCCTCTACATGATGGAGGGTTCAATTTTTATTTTTGATGGAGATTTATGGGAGAAAAATAGGAAAACGTCTCTAGCATGCAAAAAATGTAGAAAACGCCCCCAACCACCAAAATTAATGAAGTATGGGCCTCTTTCTTGCTCTGCAGAGCAATGTACTTTGGCATATGGGTTTGTCCATGAAGCCCATCACTTTTTAGGTGAGATTGGAGGGATTTTTGGTGGTTGGAGTTTCAATTTGATTTTCCGCATTTTCCACATTTCTTTCATTCGATGGTTAAAAGCCAGATTTGGTTCATTTGTAAAGGTTGTTCATTATTTCTATTCTTCCCTCCCTTATTTTCTTCCCTAGGGTTGAAAATGGAGTTAGAACCTCCTCCCATGCTCTGTAATGGAATTTTTTTCCTTTTACCATTAAAATGATGTTCTATGCAAACTTTAGAGCAATAAAAAACATGTTTTGTGATGCATCTGTCCATCCTTGCTTGTTTTTGCTTGTTTTCTTCTTACCTCTCTTCATTGTAGGTATTTGTGCATGTTTAGATGTTCATTGCAGGTTTGGAGCTGTGTTCATGGAGTTTTGGAACATTTTCTGTGTGAAATCTATCGTTGGGCCTGTGATGCACTTGTCCATCCTTCCCATTGATCACCACTTCTTGTTCCATGGCAGTTGTGATAGATGTTCGAATTTTCCTTCTACGGCATATCACTATTTTAGTGTAGGCTCTATTTTTCCCTCTTTTCTTTCTCTCTATCTCCTTAGCATAGTTAGATTAGGATTAGATCAGCTTGTTTGCAGGGAATAGCTTGTGGCGAGGTAGTTTAGGAATAGGAACCAGCCTTCTTTGGGGATCTTTCCCCATTTCGCAAAGGTCAACACTTTGGGAAAGCTCAATGTTGTGCATTCACACCAAATGACATTGCCTTAGAAAAGTAGATCCATAGGTCATTTTTGGGGTCTTGTGAATTTGCACGCAACAACAAACAGAGAACCTCCTTTGAGGTGTCACTCAATGTTCTCCTATGTTCACTTCCTATCACGTGAATGGTGATGTATGATCACCAATGTCATCATAGACCCTACAATAAAGAAATCACCTTCAAAACCCCAAACAGAGCATCGAAACCCTAAAAACAAAATATTCATATGAAGGGGTTAGACTGTCCTCAAACACCATAATGGTGGAATTATCATTGAGCATTGCACTACATCTCAAACCCAATGTAGTTCTTTGTGTGTGTATGGAATTGTGCCCTAGGTGCTATTGTGCATGTTGCAGTTTATGAGTTGCAAGCAATAACTAGATGTAGAATGTAAATAATGTGTGCATGGAATAGAATAAACTCCCCTCCTATGAAGTGTGATGTAGAAAACCAGCCTTTTTCCCTTGTGATGGAGCTAGATGGATGTAAATGGAGCAATAAAAGCCTTGATGGATGCAACCTTAGGTGGTGATAGCTAGTGCTTAGTGCTTGGTCCCTCATTATGGTCTCATAAATTTATATTTATATGGTTCTCTTGCTTGAATTTTGTAATTAAACTTGAAAAGTCTAACCATTAAAAATATAAGACTTTGAAATGGTTAGAAAGTACCCAAAAATTGAGAGGAAAATACAAAGAGGATTAGGGTGCCTAGTCTGGTGGGCGCCCTAGTCCAAAAATAGGGAAAATGTTGTATAAAAGTATAGACTATGAAATTATGAGTGCAAGATCAAAACTAGCAACAAAAAACAATGCAAGATGACCAAAGACATATGTTAATTAGTACTCTTTTTCACCTAAGAACCATATGAATAGTAGTATGAGACCGATACTAAATAATTATCCAAAGTGCATGATGAGCGAAACACTCGGTAATATAAAGTAGATAGAGATGCGTACTTGATATCCATGTAGGTTAGTGTAGAACATGTGTCGAGGGACTAGACAAAGCGTGGATTAATAAAAAGATGAAGCATGGAAACTAAATATACTAATGTGTAAAAATTGATGAAAGTGAATATAGGGCGGAAGCGCATGTATAGATGTCGATGTATGATGTACTTGCATGTTAGTGTCAATGTGTATGATGTCGAGTGATTATTTTGTTGATGTTGACTGATTTCTTCCCATATGGAAAAACCTACAAAAGAGAAGATGATCAAGTAGTCAAATACGCATGTATAAATGTAAAAAGTGTGTAAAAATGCATGTATATATGTAAAAATAAAGTAATGAAAGTATGAAAATGAAAAAGGAACATGTGCACCTGATCCGTGATGAGAAAAAGAGTGTAGAAAGGATCATGTCGATGTCATGTGAGTTTTTGGGCGATCTCACGCCACTAGCCAAAGAAGTATAGGGAGGAAAGTTTGATTTATCCTTTAACCTATAATTGCTTCCCAAAACTAAAGAGATATTTATCTTATCTGGTTTTTGGCGATATGACACAACTTGAAAAAGTAGTGTAGAGAGGAAGGTCTGGTTTATCCTCTAACCTATAACTGCTCCCCAAAATGCTAAGGACAATGCCCTATAAAATCCACTATGTATGGAGTTCTGTAGATTGTGTTGAACCCACTCGATGTATAACCTTTGTGTCATGGAGAAAAACTAAATACTATACGGTATCGGTATTGCACTATGTATACCCTATATGGGGTGACTGATTCACCCAAATGATGCCCCCCTCTTTGGGGTACATGCGACATTGTTGTAGGAGAATGTGGCCCCAAAGAGAGGACCAACCACGATCTTGAAACTCTTCCTGTAGGGGGAATGTGCTTGGTAGAAACCAAGGCACATGTAAACAAGTGGTGGGAGACAAGTGTTACTATGAATAAGCATGCATGTAGAAGATAAGTATAAGCTACAAAGACAATGTGTAAGTTAGGATGAAAGTAAACACATAAGAAGCCAACATATACTACAAAAATTGGGTTGTAAAACAAGGGAAATCACTCATGATGTCGCAAGACACTCAAGATCATAGTGGGTGTAACAAAACAAGCAAGTGTGCACGTAAAACAAATGGCAAGCCCCGAATACAATGAAAAATAGAGACAAGCAATTATAAACAATGTGTGAGATATCCATGGTAGCAAGTAATTTTGCAAAACAAATGTTGCACATGAAGCACCCGTTAGCATGTTAGAAATATAAATTATATGTCAAAACCATGTATAACTGATAAAGTAGTGTGTTATGTAACAAAATGAAACAATAACACCTATAATGTATGAAATTGAATGTCCCCAGGAGCGATTTGTGGGATTGGTAGTGTGCAAAACATCTATGTTACGTGTACAAACTTTGTATTTGTGATACAATTAGAAAATCAAGTGAATGCGCTTGTGTGTATGGTAAAGATAATGACATATAAGAAATCTATCTATCATGTGTAATAAGATAAACATGTACAAGAAAATGTAAGAAAAAGTAAATGCGACCAAGATATGAATCATGCGGTGGATGGATGTAATGGAATATAGAGTGGATGATAGGATCCCCTTGCCCCTAAGTGAATGGAAGTGTATGCGGTGAGGCTCTTTTTTATGCCCCCTTAGCGATCAATAATGAACCATAATGAAAGTGTGTCGTCAGGAAATGGTTGAACTATGTGTTGTGTGTAGCACGTTGTGGTGGATGTGTATGTGTGGTGATGATATGCAACTTAGTTGATGTATGAAGATGCATGATGATTTAATCTAAACTTTATATCTTGATGACATGATCGAAAGGGTGGTGGTATATCATATAGTTTATACCTTTACAAGATGATGGAATAGATGAGAATGAAATAATGCTAGATGAAGTGATGATGTATCCTATGGTCTATATTACTACAAGATGACTAGAAGGAGTGGTGATTTGACCTAAAGTGTTTACCATTAAATGATGAAAATAGGAGTGACAATGTAGCCTATGGCGTATATCACTAAACTAGGAATGTTGCATGATGGAAAGGATTGAATGATGAATGTGTGAGTGTGAAAAAGGTCCATTTTTTATGTATTCCCTCAACAATCCAATATGGACCATGGAAATAGAGTGTATCATAGGGTAATGAGTTCAACATGTAAAAGTAGGTGTGTAAACTATGTAAGATGTGTAGTAGATGTAGTGATGAGACAATGTCATGTGGTGTGTAGAACGCATAATGTGTAATGTAGAATGTGTAGCATCTATTGTACAAAGTGTGTGAGGTTCAAGTGTATAAGATGTCATGTTGGGCCTCAAAATATTAGCTAAGTGCAAAAGGGAAAGTGCGTGTGTGTGAAAAGGAAGAAGAAGGGAATGTAAGGTAAAATCATGCAAGAAAAGGGTTTAAGAAGGGTTTAGGAGAATCCGGTGCACGCATGAGCAGAATAGTAGGGTCTAAGTACTTATCCAAATTTGGCATCTTACATGCACGAGACGAAAAACATGACCCGACTAGGTGTGCAGAGTGGATAAGGTACCATCCTGGAGACTTGGTGGGCAAGGAAAGAATACTCCACATATGGAATATTCTGAAATACATCATGGTAAAGAGTAGAGAGCTTAGATCAGAATAAACATACTCCATTGGAGGACCACATAGACACTTGGCAAGTGATCTACTCCTAAAGGAAGGCATGGCGGTGGGTGCTAAACCTATATATGAAGATGCTCGGGTAGAAGAAGGGAGAGAGAGAAGAGAGAAGCATTAGGATCATCATAGAGAGGATGGAAAGTGAAGCTCTGCAAAATATTAGGAGGTTCTAGGAATTGGGGTTCTCATTGGAGAATTTTAGGAATGTTATCATATCTAAGGGGATGGGTCTACAATATTGTTGTAATAGGAGAAGCATAGCTAGGACTTCGATACATGATTTGGATCCCTATTTTATAGATTTTGGTCTTCTATGACCCTTTTGAATGTAATGTGGTTACTAAAATAATGATCAATATGAATATATGACTTTTTCGAATATCTAACTCATGGGTGCAAGCCCCAATGAATTTTATTTATGTTAAGAATCAGATATGTTCTTTGTATGATGTTTCTCTTGCTATCTGAATGGGTATATTGCTGTAATAACTCATCCTATGCTTTTAGAATGAATGCATGAACATTTACTTTTTTGCATCTAGTCTTTTATCAATGGCATCATCTTCTCACAAATCTCACATAAAGGAGGGGCTTGGCGCTGCGCGTGTCTCGAGTGAGCGCCTAGTGCCCACTCGGTGGTAGGGACGGTGCGCAAGGGATTATAATATTGTTTTAATGACATAAAAATGACTACATCTTTCTTTCGTTGATGGGACCTCTTTTGAAGTTGTGAGAATGTTGCGTGATGACAAAGTGTTTGACATTGGACAATTTTGAAGCATGGTTTAAGAGCATGGAGGATGATTTTGCTCAAATATTTAGTCTTGGACTTGAGTTTGATGAACGTAAATTGGTATAAGAACACCTATATCATGAGCTATATGGGACCTTCTTTTGTTGTTTTCGAATAGAATTTGTATGAATGGATTTTCGCGTATGCATTGAGATCAAGTTGGTACTATAGATCTCACATTTGGACCCAAGATGAATATCAAAGGTTATAGGATGCTAATCTGACTTGGATGCATGTTGTTGATCATTGGTGGAAGAGAGTACTACCCGGTTATACCTGGAATACACTATTTTTACGTATTCTTATCCCGAGGTTGATGAGTTTGAGTTCTTAAAGGAACCTAGAGGATCATTTTTTCATGTTATCCCTTTAGCCATAAAGATCCTATTCATTACACTCGAGTTTAGAAGCATTCCCAATGGTGGGCTAAGCTTCATGAGTAGTCTTTGGAAGGGGAAGCTAGGGTGGAGGAAGATGGCATACATTGTAGCTGAAAAAGAAATAGAGGAGAGACAACTCAAATATAACGAAGCTGCATGAAAGGGATTTTACTAGACAACGTGAGGTTGTAGGCGTGATGGATTTATGGAGGAAAACATTGTCGAAGGAATTGAGGTTTGTGTAGAGGATGTGGATCTTGAGCAATCTGTGTTACCCCATCTTGGAAAGTGCGGAAGAAACATCCCTTCGGATTCTAATGAGAGTTTGTCTCTTAGAGAAAGGAGATCCCTCGGCGTGCATCCGAATCCACCCGATGAGAAACCTATAGAACTTAGTCTTCATAATCAAGAGATGAGTATTACTAACACAGTTGGTATCGGTGGGAGTGACTGATATGTGCCTAGGAGATATAATTTTTCATTTGGTACATTTATGGCTGCACAATCCTTTCCTATATTTGGAGGAATATTGTCTTAAACGATGTTTTGTGTAACACCCTTAACTATTGTTATTTCCTCCTTCGTATTCAAGTATTTTATGTGAATTTCCTTATGAGGATATGTCCTTTTGATTTTGGGAAATCCTACTTGATATGGATATGTCTTTTCTACTCTTGAGATCTTTGATTGAACTAGAATATGCCTGGATTCATTTTCTTTCATTTCTCGTGGATGAGTGCAATCTGATTTCAGGAGGATTGTAAGCTTATCTATCTCTATGACTCATCCTTGGATCAATTACAGTGATCCAAGGAATGTTTTAAATATATTCAGGATGAAAAACCATGAATTGGCATTCTATGAATTATTAGTTCTGGGCTGAACTTAGAATATATATGTTCTTTAATTCTCCTTCATATGAGAATATTTCCGTGTTGTGGAAAGTTTCATTGGATTCTGGAATTGACCCCGGTAGGTCATTACAGTCGCAATTTGGTTTTCAGCCATTTATGGCATTGGAGAGAACCTAGACCTTAAGCTCGAGTAAGATATGTGAGTTTTCCTATCTAAGCTTTTATACTTAAACGCGAATTTAGAATCCATCCTGAAACGTCTTAGTATCACTGATTTGTCGAAATGTGATTTCAATCTAACCTAGTTCCTAAACTATGTATTTTTGGATATTACCTAAGGGTTTGTCTAGCCTATTGCTAAGGTAAGTGACTAGGGTTATATCCTAAGGTGTTAGATTTAAATTACCTAAGATCTAACCTAAGTCATTAACCTATCCTAAACCAATTGCTATGAAAGGGAACCTAAGGGTCGCAAGTGTTGGGCAAGTGGTTTCTATGGAATTTAAGATGGTGATAAGGTTGTAAGGGCATTGGGAACAACCAACTTTAGCGAAGTTTAATTGGCTAAACCTCTAGAAATGGAAACACCTCTAGAAATGGAAACACTCGTTTATTTTGATTTAGGACTTGCCAAATTTGGCGAGTGGTGGCAAGGAAGATTTGGTGGGAGATATGCTATTAATGCAATTAATGTGCATGGGTTTGTGGGCTTGGATCACTTAAGGAGGCATGCAAATGGATTTTTTGTGGTTGTTTCATTTTTCATGCACTCCACTTTTCTCTCTCTGCATGCACACTAGTCTTTCGAACTAGCAGTTTATAATTCATTGCATTGCTATTTTGAGAGTTTCAAATCTATTTCTATTTCGAGGAGAATATATGAGGCATGGTGGAAGTACTATTGTGTTTTTGACACTATCAGGAATGATAGGCCCTAACTATTAAAATATTTTCTTTTCACTAAGTGTTTCATTAAAAAAACTCTGTTCTGATGAGCTCTGTGTATTTATGCTTGTCTGGTAAAAAAAAAAAGATTTCATGGGTTGTGTGTAAACTTAAGTTTTGGGTTGAATCGGGAGTTTGCTTGATTCTTTTGGAATTTGTTTGCATTACTTTTCTTTCGTAGTGGTTTTGTGAATATTTAAGTACTACTGGTAATTGTAAAGGGCTCTCAGTGGATGAAATTGTTTATTGATTTTAACTTCTTTAGAAGTCTTTATTGTTGCAATAGACCCACTTGTGTTCGTTATGTTTGGAAGTTAAAAACTTGTTTCGGTGGACGGAACAGTGTTGTTTTTATGTTTACCAGCCTATGATATTCACATTTTATCTCGTGGTTGTTTGGTATGTGAATAAATCCTGGAAGGTTTGTTTGGTATCATCCTGTGAAGCTTTGACTGTTATAAAGATTTCGTATTCTGGAAACATTATATATAATCCAATCTGCACTTCTCTTGTGAAAGGGGATTGACTTTTTTAAGTTCACGGGCATTGTGGATAAGTCAATATACAGTTAGTTGCTTTATTCTTATGTGAAACCTTGAATGATAATAACACTGGCATGCACAGGAGGAATAGTATAAGGATGAGTTTGTGTTCTACCTGTGAAATCTTGGTTGTTTTGGAATAAGTATTGAAAGGAATTTGTGTTTATTATTTTGAGCAAACAAGTTTGTAACTTGTAGTCTTTTCTACATGGTTTGTGAAATCTTGTTCTTATGACCATGTTAATGGTGGTGGAAACTCTTTCGAACCTGAAATTTAAAGTCAAAAGGTTTTAACGATTTCGATTCAATACATTTTGTTTGAAGTTGGAAATATGGTTGAATTGTTTTGGATACAAATGGAAAACCTATTTTTATTTTGAACTATTAATGTGAAATTCATTACTATGGTTTGAATATTATGGCTTTTGGGTATTTTTGAAATTATGATTTGAATTCGGTAGATGTTTTGTACATTCAATTGTGCTTTAGGGTTTTGTATTATAATAGAAACTAAACGATGTATCGGTTCAACTTATTCAGTCTCTGAATACTTTCTCATTAAGGGAAATGTGAAGTTACCATAACTTGATTTTAAACTTGAATGGTTTGAGTATTTGAGGAATGTAGTCTATTTCATTTTGATCGGAATTATATTTTGAGTCTTGATCGGTTCGTAATGATTATGTTAAATATTGATCTTGACTTTTATTGGATGTACAGTTTGTAGATCCTGTAGGGATGTAATGGTAAACCAATGAGATGGCTCTACCTTGCTAAACTATTGGGTGAAATTAAGTGCTAGAACTACTCGACTTCTCATTCTTGGTTTGTCTAATAAATGTTTATTATGTCTTAAGAACTTGATTTTGTTCTAAACTTGATCGCAATAGTGTTTAGATCGTCATAGTTCTCTTAGAAATAAAAGGTGAAGAAGAAAAAGGGTTTAAAAAGAGAAGCATGTTATTTTAATACTCTTTTCCTTGATGGGTTATTGTGCTCCTTCCTTAGAACTTGTAATGAACTCAAACTGAATGGTTATGAGAAGGCAAAAAAAATTTAGTAGTTGAAAGAAATAAATGGGATGGGGGATCCTAAATCTAATAAGACTCCTTCATCGTTTAGCTAGGATAAGATCTTTGTTTTTAAACCTCTGTTTGTATGGTATTCTTATATTAAAAAAGGAAATTAGTGTTTATTGTCTTGTATACTTTTCATTGATTGAAAATTAAGAAGACTAAGGTAGAAGATAGGTTGGCAAAAGAAATTGAAGGTGGCGTTAATCCTTTATACATTTGAAATTATTTTTCTGATCTTGTTTTGGATGAATACCTTAAATGGTTTAATTTTTAAATAGAAGATACTTTAAGAATCTGTTTAAATCATGATATAAATTGTTTAAATTTTTCGGATGGATATTTACTTGGTAAAAGGAATGGTTCTTCCTTCCTTGCATAAAAGTGAGATGAATCATCCGAAAAATATTATGTTGAAATTACTCCTGTAAAATTAGGTTATGATGTGAGTTATGTTATAATTGTTAGGAAGAAAAATCAGTGTTATAGTATTTGATTGATCGTGAATGCAATTGCTAGAATCAAATTGTACTTTAACATTTTAGGGCAAGTAATATAGAATATATCATGTCCACTTTGTTTAAACAGTGTGCTATGACTCTTCTTATGTTGATATTGCTTAAATTTTAGAGAGTATGATGTAATTGTTGTCATTAAAACAGGGATGTTTTATTGAAACAATTATTGGAATGCACTTGTTTTAAGGATTAGTTCTTATCATGCTCGAGTTCATTCAACTGACCCGTGCTAGCAATTTTGCGAGATGGACTTCGTAAGTGGTAAAAGAGGGTAAAAACTAAAATGTTTTATTAACTACTCTAAGTTGATTTTAGTGAAGAATTCTGAGTTGATTTCTGAATTGTATTGTAAAAAAAGAAAAAAAAATTTGTCTTTTTTTATTTGAAGGAAGGCTGATGTCTTAAAGCATGTCCAAAAAGCATAAGTTGTAATTGTATAAGTTTGGAAATGAATTGAAGAGTGAGAAATTACTTATATGGATTGTGTAAAATTATCTTATTGAGTATATTCTTCTTGTTATCTATACGATTGGATGTGTATTTTAAAGAGTGGGTTTTCACCAAAAGCGAGGGGGGACTTAGATAAATTCCCTAAGAAAAATTGAAATTAAATAGGTGATTGAATACAACATTCTTATCTAAGTTTTTCTTTATACCTTATGAGGTGAAATAAAACTCTAATAAAGGTTATTATAACTTAAAATGACATGGTAGGGGGTGGGAAGCCCTAAAAATGCAACTATGAAGAGGAAAACCCTTCCTCTCTAGTAAGACACTAAATAAAAAAAAAAAAAGATGTGGTTAGGTTTTGTTAAGACTTAATTACAATTAGTCGATGTGTTTCAGCCTAATGGGCTATTACACTTCCTTAAATGGTTGAGTTATTTAATTAAAGGGAATATAAGTTGTTGTTGTCCTGCTCTTGGGTAACAAGATGATAGGTCATAACTATCAATTCAGGAAGCAATCCTAAAGTAAATTAAGCTCTTGAATTAAATGAATCTCAACTTTAAAAAGGGAACTTAAAGGAATGTTGGACTCGGGGTTTGGTGGGCTACCGAATTAAGTAGTCTTTTAAACCAAATTTAACTTAACGTAAGTAAACTCTAGGAGGTATGTACATCTCTATGAGGTTGTGCCATAGGATGTTGACACACGTCAACTACAAGGTTGTACCTTCGAGAAGATTAGGATCTTCTCGAGGATACATCAGTGCAGATGACATGTGGCAACACCCTTCCACCTTGATCATTGAGATCTACACACTTTTGAACTTGTTCAAGATTCCTCTCCAGGACTGGTTAGTGCCATAATCAGGATATGAAGTAGCCCTTTAGGACTCAGGGTACCTTGGCACATAGGGTTAACCTAGGTTGACCCAATATGCCAATTTACCCTAAGTTTTCAAGAGCCTCGTCATATCATGACCTATGATGTTAACCTGAGCTTGAGTTAAACCTTGGGAAGGGGACTGATAGAAGTCGAGTGTAAGACATTCGAGATAACAATGAGTGGGGTGAAGGACATATTTTGGAATTGACGAGTATGTCGTCTAAGAATAAATATCTGACAGTATGTTATAAATCTTTGGCCAAAGTATCACAAGCTACTGATTATATTTTCCTATGTCACCAGTCTAAGGTTCATGATGCCGATGAATATTGGTAACAATTATTCATTAGGTTCCTTGGACAGATCACTCAAAACCCAATATAGGGTGAGAGAACCAAGAATATGAAGTATTCAGTAGAATACTCCAAACTCAATGTTACACATGAATGGATCGGTAGTTAACCGAGTCATGGAATGAATAGATCGGTTGTACACCGAGTCATTACAACTACATATGGTTATCTGTTATAAGAATGATTGTTATGAAATGTGTGTTTTGAATTAAGTATTTAGAACAGAGAACATTACTCATGCAAAAAAAAAAATCCTTGTTTCTAAAGTCTTAATTTGGGAATGTTACATCTTGGTATCAGAGCTGAAGGTTATAGCTCTTGGACCTATTGTGTCCATAATCTAATAAAAACTTAGATTTTCTTGTAATAGAAAATGATTAGAACAAGGGGAATGTTGCGAATAATGCTCCACCTGAGGAAGGAGCAGCAACAGCCCAAAAACTTGATGAGATCCTTACTGCCCTTTTGGACACAAGAGATCATTTGGCTGTACTTGAACAACAAGTGATGGGAAATGAGGAGGAAGAAGAATCTAGTAATAATAATCAACCACCTCCTAAGGACAACCCGATTTGGGTGTTGATAATAACAATGGTAATGTACCTATCCAACCAGAAAATAAAAGCCAAGGTTGACAACGGAACTCACTAATGATATAAAAAGGATAAGTCCACCCAAATTTGATGGCACCACATTAGGAGATGGAGCTGAGAATTGGCTCAGTGAAATGGAGAAGTACTTTGCAATAAGAAACTTCTTAGAGGAAACCAAAGCTATTTGGGGAGCATATCAGCTTTCCCATGAGGCATCTTCATGGTGGGATAGCCGTAAGGATGAGTTAAATATTGATGAAACTAACATCACTTGGGATCAATTTAAAGGTTACTTTAGGCAATGTTGGCTGCCACAACTTTATTAGATCAGAAAATGATGGAATTTTATAACTTAGCACAAGGAAAGCTAATCAGAATGGCGAGTATTGGAAGTCATTTACGAAACTCCTCAAATATGTACCTCAGTATCAAACTGATGAGAATTTTAGGATACAAAAATTCATCATGGGATTGAATCCTGTTATTGGGGGAGAGGTTGATGTTCACAGCCCAACCATTATGGAAGGGGTTATTGAGAAATCCATAAGGCAGAACATAAATTAAAAGTTATTTCGCTCATAAAGAGGAAGTGCGGAAGAAGACTCCAAACCCTTCTTCAGCTTCTCTTGCACTTAAGAAGGGACCATGGAAAAAGTTTGGTAACAAAAATAAGTTTTCAGCTAATAATAATAAGAAAACATCAATGAGCAAGCCTGCTGGAAATGTAAGGAATAATTTTGCCAAGAATAATAATAATGGGCAGAAGTCCTATGGAGGCCAACATGACAATTTTAAGGCTGGAAATAATTCTGAGCTTAAAAAGGGACCTATAGGAGGCTGCTATAATTGTGGCAAAGACCATTACGCAAATCAATGTCCTTTGAAGAAGGATGATCATAATCAGCAACACAAGATACACGTTGCGGTAGCTGACAAGCAAGCTACACCCATTGAAGTTCCTGGTAAGTTATTTGGCATACCTGTAACTGTTCTTTTTGATACAGGAGCTACTAAATGTTTCATTTCTAGTAAACTTGCTTCAAAACTTAAAAGAAAGGCTAGAAAAATGGATAAATCATGGACTGTACATTATGGTAATAATTCTATCCATACAATTAGTATGTGTCTTTTTGGGGCAATCCTTGACTTACCTAGCTTTTCCACTGAAGTTGATCTCTATGTTGCACCTTTGGGATCCTATGATATAGTCATAGGTGTTAATTGGTTAGTTTTGCATAAAGCAAAAGTGGACTATTTTGAAAAACATATTAGTTGTTTGGATGATCTGTAGAAAATAGCAGAGATTTAAGGTGTAAAATGAGAAATTTTAGTTAGGAAATTGTCAGCTATGCAACTTAAAAAGGCCAAAAATAAAGGTTGTACCTTGTATGTGGTAAAGATTTAAGAGTTTGCAAAAGAAAACAGTGATTTCATGGAACGTTACCCGTTGTTGCATAATTTGTTGACATATTTCGGAGCGATTCTCGGGTTTGCCACCCAAAAGGGAGTTTGACTTCACCATTGAAATCAAACCGGTACGAAACCTATTTCTAAAGCACCTTATCGAATGACTACCATAGAGTTAGTTGAGCTTAAGGCTCAGTTGCAAGAACTTTTGTCTAAAGGTTTGATTAGACCAAGTGTTTCACCTTGGGGAGCACCAGTGATATTTGTGAAAAAGAAAGATGGAACACTTAGATTGTGTATTGATTATAGGATGTTAAACAAAGCAACCGTCAAAAATAGATACCCACTTCCTAGGATTGATGATCTATTTGATCAGATGCAAGGAGAAACAATATATTCCAAGATAGATCTTCAATCTGGATATCATCAATTAAGAATTAAGGATGAAGATATTCATAAAACAGCTTTCAGGACAAGGTATGGACATTATGAATTCATGGTTTTACCCTTTGGATTAACTAATGCACCCGCAACTTTTATGAATTTAATGAACAATATCTTTCAAGAATACCTAGACAATTTTGTGCTTGTATTCTTGGACGACATTCTCATATATTCTAAAAGTGTTGAGGAGCATAAAGAGCACTTGAAAATAGTTTTGGGAATTCTGAGAAAGAGACGGTTATATGGTAAGTTATCCAAATGTTCTTTCTTTGATACCAAAGTTCATTATTTGGGGCATGTTATAAGTAAGAATGGGATTGTTGTTGATCCTTCTAAAATAGTAGCTATAATCGAATGGCCTGCACCAAAGAATGTACATGAAGTAAGAAGCTTCATGGGCCTTACTGGTTATTATAGAAAATTTGTTAAGGATTTTTCTAAGGTGGTTGCACCAATAACTTCATTGCAGAAAAAGGATAAGAAATTTGTTTGGAATGATAAATGTGAATCTTCTTTTAAAAATTTGAAAAGTCAGTTGACTTCAACACCTATTTTAGTTGTACCTGATCCTAATGGAGACTTTACTGTTGTAACGGATGCATCCGGGAAGGCCTTGGAGGTATTTTGTTACAAAATGATCATGTCATAGCGTATGAAAGTAGAAAACTTAAGTTACATGAGTTGAATTATGATCCACATGATTTAGAGCTTACTACCATAGTTCATGCACTTCAAGTTTGGAGGCATTATTTACTTGGTAAACCTTTTGAGTTGAAAATTGATCATCTTGGGCTGAAGTACATTTTCACTCAGCCAAATCTAAATGCAAGACAATGAAGGTGGTTAGATTTTTTGTCTCAATATGATTTTGATATAAGTTACATCAAAGGAAAAGAGAATAGAGTAGCTGATGCTCTAAATCGTAGGAAGCACATTTATGCTCTTATAACATTAAGAACTCAGTTTAAAGATGAAGTAAAAAGTGCAATGGAATCTGATTCATACTTTTAGCAAGTAAAAACAATGCTTGCTTCAGATCCAAAAGATGAAAGGTATAATGGTATTCATTTCGATAATGAAGGAATCTTACGTTATGAAAACAGAGTATACATACCTTTGCTTAATGATTTGAGAAAGAAATTGTTAGTTGAATTTCATAACTCACCCTTTTATGGACACCCAGGTATCACTAAAATGCTTGCTGATATAAAACAACAATATTTCTTGAAGGGAGTGAAAAAAGATGTTAATTTTGTGACTCATTGTCTTGAATGTCAGCATGTGAAAGTGGAGCATATGCACCCGACTGGTTTATTATATCCCCATACCATACCACAGTACAAATGGAAAGTAATAAGCATGGATTTCGTGCAAGGGCTGCCTATGTCAAGAAATAAGCATGATGTTATTTTAGTACTTATTGATAAACTAACGAAAGTAGCTCATTTTATTGCTCGAAATTTAAAGGATGATTCTCCTGTTTTAGCTAAAAGATTTGTACATGAAATTTTTAGATTACATGGAGTACCTGAATTAATTATATCTGATAGAGACCCTAGAATGACATCGAGATTTTGGCAAACACTTAATGCAGCTCTTAGAACTAAACTGAAATTTAGTTCTGCGTATCATCCGGAAATGGATGGACATACTGAAAGAGTAAATCAAGTTTTGGAAGATATGTTACAGATGTATTATACAGATCAGTAGTATAAGTGGGAGGATTATCTACCATTAGTTGAATTTGCATACAACAATACATACCATGCGTCTCTTAAGATGGCACCATTTGAGGCACTTTATGGAAGAAAATGTAGAACCCCCTGTTAGTTGGGACAGCATTGAGGACAGAGAAGTAATTGGATCCGAAATCCTTACGGAAATGGAACAACAAGTTAAAATGATTCGTGAATGCTTAAAAGAAGAAGAAGATAGGCAAAAGAGTTATGCTTGATTTAAAGTGGGTTGACCAGAAATTTGAACTTGTTGAGAAGGTTTTCTTCGTGTTAAGCAAAGAAAGAGTTCCATAACTTTTGGCAAGGCTGCCAAGTTATCACCTCGTTTTATTGGGCCTTTTGAAATTGTTGAAGTAATCAACCCCATAGCTTATCGATTAGCATTACCACCTACTTTGTCACGAATGCATGATGTTTTCCATATTTCTTTTCTTAAGAAATACGTTTCAGATTTTTCACGTGTTAAATTGGAATTTCTTGCGATTCTAAGACCCGGGAATAATCGTGGTTAAACCCACTTGAGTGCTGGAAACTACTTGATTGTATTTGAGAAATTGTGAAATAAAACAATGTAAGGTCCAATGGGACCAATTTAAAGAAAGTGCAACTTGGGAAAATTTGGAAGATATGAAAACTACTTTTCCTTTTCTTTTTAAACAAAACTAAATCATTGGTGATAAAAAAACTATGATTTTATCTTTGCACGACATTAAGAAAGCCAGTTTTGGGCAAAAATTTATTAAATTTGAGCAGACAGTTATATAATACTTGATTTTGGGAACTATAAAATTTGAGATATATGGTTTTGAATAAGTAAGTGAATGAATTGACAATCCTTAATATAAAAAAAAAAGGATGTAATCATCGGGATGATGATTCTTTTAGGAGGGAAGCATGTAACACCCTTAACTGTTGTTATTTTCCTCCTTTGTATTCAAGTATTGTTATGTGAATTTCCTTATGAGGATATGTCCTTTTGATTTCGGGAAATCCTGCTTGATATGGATATGTCTTTTCTACTCTTTAGATCTTTTATTGAATTAGAATATGCTTGGATTCATTTTCTTTCATTTCTTGTGGATGAGTGCAATCTGATTTCAGGAGGATTGTAAGCTTATCTATCTCTATGAATCATCCTTAGATCAATTAGTGATCCAAGGAATGTTTTAAATATATTCAGGATGAAAAATAAAACCATGAATTGGCATTCTATGAATTATTAGTTATGGGCTAAACTTAGAATATATATGTTTTTTAATTCTCCTTCATATGAGAATATTTCAAAGTATTGTGGAAAGTTTCATTGGATTCGGAATTGATCCCGTGAGGTCATTACGATTGCAATTTGGTTTTCAGCCATTTATGGCATTGGAGAGAACCTAGACCTTAAGCTAGGTAAGATATGTGAGTTTTCCTATCTAAGCTTTTATACTTAAGCGCGAATTTAGAATCCATCTGAAATGTCTTAGTATCATTTTGATTTGTCGAAATGTGATTTCAATCTAACCAAGTTCCTAAACTATGTATTTTTGGATATTACCTAAGGGTTTGTCTAGCTCTCTGCTAAGGTAAGTGACTAGGGTTATATCCTAAGGTGTTATATTTAAATTACCTAAGATATAACCTAAGTCATTAACCTATCCTAAACAAATTGCTATGAAAGGGAACCTAAGGGTTACAAGTGTTGGGTGGCAGTTTCTATGGCATTTAAGATGGTGATAAGGTTGTAAGGGCATTGGGAACTGCCAACTTTGGCAGAGGTTAATTTGGCTAGCAGAGGCCTAGGTGGCAGTACCTCTAGAAATGGAAACACTTATTTATTTTGATTTAGAACTTGCCAACTTTGGTGGGCGGTGGCAAGGAAGATTGGGCGGGAGATATGGTATTAATGCAATTAATGTGCATGGGTTCGTGAGCCCGGATCACTTAGGGAGGCATGAAAATAGATTTTTGTGTGGTTGTTTCATTTTTCATGCACTCTATTTTTCGCTCTACATGCACACTAGTCTTTCGAACCAGCAGTTTATACTTCATTGCATGGCAATTTTGAAAGTTTCAAATCTATTTCTATTTCGAGGAGAATATATGAGGCATAGTGGAAGCACTATTGTGTTTTTGATATTTTGTGAGAAGAAGAAGAGAAAGAACGGGCTCAGCCAGAGGTCTTCTTTAATTTTACAGTGACACTATCAGGCATGATAGGCCCTAACTGTTAAAATATTTGCTTTTCTCTAAGTGTTTCATTAAAACAACTCTGTTCTGATGAGCTCTATGTATTTATGCTTGTCTAGTAAAATAAAAAGATTTCATGGGTTGTGTGTAAACTTAAATTTCTGGGTTGAATCGGGAGTTTTCTTGATTCTTTCGAATTTGTTTGCATTACTTTTCTTTTGCAGTGGTTTTGTGAATATTTGAGTACTTCTAGTAATTGTAAAAGGCTCACAGTGGATGAAATTTTTAGTGATTTCAACTTCTTTAGAAGTCTTTATTGTTGCAATAGACCCACTTGTGTTCGTTATGTTTGGAAGTTAAAAACTTGTTTCGGTGGACATAATAAAGTGTTATTTTTATGTTTACCACCTATGATATTCACATTTTATCTCGTGGTTGTTGGGTATGGGAATAAATCACGGAAGGTTTGTTTGGTATCATCTGTGAAGCTTTGACTGTTATAAAGATTTTGTATTACGGAAACATGATATATGATCCAATCTGCACTTCTCTTGTGAAAGGGATTGACTTTTTTAAGTTCACGAGCTGTGGATAAGTCAATATATAGTAGTTGCTTTATTCTTGTGTGAAACCTTGAAAGATAATAACACTGGCATGCACAGGAGGAATAGAATAAGGATGAGTTTTTGTTCTATCTGTGAAATCTTGGTTGTTTTGAAATAAGTATTGAAAGGAATTTGTGTTTATTATTTTGAACAAACAAGTTTGTAACTTGAGTCTTTTCTACATGGTTTATGAAATCGTGTTCTCATAGCCATGTTAATGGTGGTGTAAACTCTTTCAAACCTGAAATTTAAAGTCAAAAAGGTTTTAACGATTTCGATTCAATACATTTTGTTTGAAGTTGGAAATATGGTTGAATTGTTTTGGATATGAATGTAAAACCTATTTTTATTTTGAACTGTTAATGTGAAATTCATTACTCTAGTTTGAATAATACGACTTTTGACTATTTTTGAAATTATGATTCGAATTGGGTAGATGTTTTCTGTACATTCAATTGTGCTTTAGGTTTTGTATTATAATAGAAACCGAACGATGTATCGGTTCAACTAATTCAGTCTCTGAATACTTTGTCATTAAGGGAAACGTGAAGTTACCCTAACTTGATTTTAAACTTGAATGGTTTGAGTATTTGAGGAATGTAGTCTATTTCATTTGGATCGGAATTATATTCTGAGTCTTGATCGGTTCGTAATGATTATGTTAAATATTGATCTTGACTTTTATTGGATGTACAGTTTGTAGATCCTGTAGGGATGTTATGGTAAACCAATGAGATGGCTCTACCTTGCCAAAATATTGAGTGAAATTAAGTGCTAGAACTACTCAGCTTCTCATTCCTGGTTGGTCTAATAAATGTTTATTATGTCTTAGGAACTTGATTTTTTCTAAACTTGATTGCAATAGTGTTTAGATCATCACAGTTCTCTTAGAAATAAAAGGTGAAGAAGCAAAAGGGTTTAAAAAGGGAAGTCGGTTATTTTAATACTCTTTTCCTTGATGGGTTATTGTGCTCCTTCCTTAGAACTTGTAATAAACTCAAACTGAGTGGTTATGAGAAGGCAAAATTTTTTAGTAGTTGAAAGAAATAAATGGGATGGGGGATCCTAAATCTTATAAGACTCCTTCGTCGTTTAGTTGGGATAAGATCTTTGTTTTTAAACCTCTTGTTTGTTATTCTTATTGTAAAAAGGAAATTAGTGTTTATTGTCTTGTATACTTTTCATTGATTGAAAATTAAGAAGACTAAGGTAGAAGATAGGTTGGCAAAAGAAATTGAAGGTCCTGTTTGAAATTCTTTTATCGATCCTTTTTGGATGAATACCTTAAATGGTTTAATTTTTAAATAGAAGATACTTTAAGAATATGTTTAAATCATGATATAAATTGTTTCAACTTTTTGGATGGATATGTACTGGTAAAAGGAATGGTTCTTCCTTCCTTGCACAAAAGTGAGATGAATCATCTGAAAAATATTGTGTTGAAATTACTCCTATAAAATTTAGGTTATGATGTGAGTGAAGTTATAATTGATAGGAAGAAAAATTAGTGTTATATTATTTGATTGATCGTGAATGTAATTGCTGGAATCAATTATACTTTAAAATTTTAGGGCAAGTAATATAGAATATATCATGTCCACTTTGTTTAACAAAGTGTGCTATGAATCTTCTTATGTTGATATGTCTTAAAGTTTAGAGAGTATGATGTAATTGTTGTCATTATAACAAGAATGTTTTATTGAAACAATTATTGGAATACACTTGTTTTAAGGATTATTTCTTATTATGATCAGTTCATTAAACTGACCCAGTGCTAGCAATTTTTGCGAGATGGACTTCGTAAGTGGTAAAAGAGGGCAAAAATTGAAATGATGCATTGATTGCTCCAAGTTGATTTTTTTGAAGAATTTTGAGTTGTTTTCTGAATTGTATTGTAAAAATAAAAAAGAAAAATTTTGTCTTTTTTTTTTAAGGAAGGCTGATGTCTTAAGGCATGTCCAAAAAGCATAAGTTGTAATTGTATAAGTTTGGAAATTAATGGAAGAGTGAGAAATTACTTATATGGATTGTGTAAATTATCTTGTTCAGTATATTCTTCTTGTTATCTATATGATTGGATGTGTATTTTAAAGATTGGGTTTTCACCAAAATGGGGGACTTAGATAAATTCCCTAAGAAAAATTGAAATTAAATAGGTGTTTGAATACAACATTCTTATCTAGGTTTTTCTTTATACCTTGTGAGGTGAAATAAAACTCTAATAAAGGTTATCGTAACTTAAAATGCCATGGTAGGGGTGGCAAGCCCTAAAAATGCAACTATGAAGAGGAAAACCCTTCCTCTCTAGTAAGGCACTAAATAAAAAAAAAAGATGTGGTTATGTTTCGTTAAGACTTAATTACAATTAGTCCGATGTGTTTTAGCCTAATGGGTACATTACACTTCCTTAAATGGTTGAGATATTTAATTAAAGGAATATAAGTTGTTGTTGTTACTGCTCTTGGGTAACGAGATGATAGGTCATGCCTATCAATTGGGAAGCAATCCTAAAGTAAATTAAGCTCTTGAATTAAATGAATCTCAACTTTAAAATGACAACTTAAAGTAAGTTGGACTCGGTGTTTGGTGGGCTGCCGAATTAAGTAGTCTTTTAAACCAAATTTAACTTTACGTAAGTAAACTCTAGGAGTTATGTACATCTCTACGAGGTTGTGCCATAGGATGTTGACACACGTCAACTACAAGGTTGTACGTTTGAGAAGATTAAGATCTTCTTGAGGATATAATAGTGCGAGATGACATGTGGTAACACCATTCCACCTTGATCATTGGGATCTACACACTTTTGAACTTTTTCAAGATTCTTCTCTAGGATGGTTAGTGCCATAATCGGGATATGAAGTAGCCCTCTAGGACTCGGGGGGTACCTTGGCACACAGGTTAACCTAGGTTGACCCGGTATGTCAATTTACCCTAAGTTTTCAAGAGCCTTGTCATATCATGACCTATGATGTTAACCTAAACTTGATTTAAACCTTGGCAAGGGGACTAACAAAAGTTAGTGTAAGACATTTGAGATAACAATGGAGTGGGGTGAAGGACGTATTCTGGAATTGATGAGTATGCCATCAAGGAATAAGTAATACGAATAATATGTTATAAATCTTTGGCCAAAGTATAGCAAGTTCTTGATTGCATGGTCCTATGTCACAAGTGTAAGGTTTGTGATGTTGATGAATATTGGTAACATTTATTCGGTTAGGTTCCTTGGACGAGATCACTCAAAACCCAAAGTATAGGGTGAGAAACCAAGAATATGAAGTATTGAGTAGAATACTCCAAACTCGATGATACACATGAATGGATCGGTAGTTAACCGAGTCATGGAATGAATAGATTGGTTGTACACCAAGTCATTACAGCTACATATGGTTATCTATTATAACAATGATTGTTATGAAATGTGTGTTCTGAATTGAGTATTTAGAACAGAGAACATTACTCATGCAAAAAAATTCCTTATTTCTAAAGTCTTAATTTGGGAATGTTACATTTTGGAAAAGTATGAGTACACAAAGCTAAGGTGTCATGTTTGGGAGTGGCACAAGACACACATCTGGTAGTAGTGCAATATCAAAAATTGTTGGTGTGAAGTTCGGTAGGACATTGGGAGCAATAGGAACAACCACTTCAGGTCCTTTATCGGTTCTGAAGGTGGATTTGGTGGTATAGGAGTAGGACAACTGGTGCACTGGTGGATTTGGAGGATCTAGTGGATCGGGAGGATTGGGACCGAGTGGATCTAGTGGATATGGTGGTGGAGATAATCTTTGGAGGGATTCAAGGTTCTTGGTTAGGAAGACAAGGACCTCAACCACCTTAGTAAGTATTTTTCAAGATGTCTTTGCACCTACTAGACTAAAAAGGTGTTGAGGATGCTGTAAAGCATGTACACAAGTGTGAACTGCTATGGCACGCAAAGGGGATCATTACCCCAGAGTGAAAGGAAATTTAGTTTGCCAAAACGTTGCATGGACACATGCATACATGCTACCAAAAGTATGACCCCCATCAGATCTTGATGGATTACACCATGTTGTGGAATGCTTTCTTGGTTGAGTTCCATATCCCGATTTTTATAGAAGAGAATTAACATGATGAAGGAGATCTAGCAGGGAATGGAAGAGAGTGTGTGGGAGTAAGACACACCTTTGAAGACTCTCTTATAAAATCTATCCTATGATATTTACCCCTCTCAACATACTCAGTGGTTTATTCAAGGATTTATAACACCATTTAGGAGATAAATTTCACATAATACTTTCTCAAAACCGCACAAGGCCTTGGAGGATGCCTTGCAAGATGAGGCTATTGGAAGCATAGATACCGGTATTAGCCCTTTTGTAGAGGCTCATATTGCTGCAATGGTGAACCCGGTGGAGAAGATATATGTAAACTCGTCACATGAGACTTGCAGTGGTCTATGGTGCACAAATTTTGAGGTAGATGGGCATACAAAGGATTTGTTTCCTAGAATATCGATACGCGCCATTACAATGGTGTGTGAAATTTTCCACAGAGATCATGATGCAAGTAGGTGCCCCTCTTGTAGGGCACAATCTATAAAAAAATTTCTTGTTATTGCAAGATCTTCACCTCTACTACCCATGACACCAAGGATTGTAGATTGATTAACCAGATACATGATGCCATTGATATAGGTGTGCACTGGACCAGCCTTGCAAAAAATTCCAAGAATAAAGGGCATCAATATGAAGGATGGATGGATGGAGGAATGTGTGGAAGAGGTTACGAGAGGAGGATTTAGTGGTTGTGGTAACTACGGAGGAGGAAGAAGTGAGTTCCTACGTGGAACTGTTACAACTGTGGATCCACAGAGCACTACAAGCACAAGTGCCCCGATTTGCTATAATATTTGTGGTGTGGAAAGAAGCACAAGTATGAGGAGTTCCTAGAGTTATTTGAGCACATGACCCAACAAAATTGGAAATATAAATGTGTTAGGATGGTAAGCGTGAGGAAGGCCGATTCACAATGGATGCTAAGAGTGGTGCATAAATCAGAACTAGAACTGGTAATATTCACAACATGAGTTAAGGCTGCGAGTGCGAGGAAGTACCAAGTCAAAGACTATTAGTTTTTAGAGAAGAGGTGGTGCATGGAAAGTATCTAGATCCTACTCATTAGAAAGAATTGTATCAAGAAACCATGGATGTGATTCAAATCCTACAAGGAGAGATCTAGTGTCTGAAAGAGTAGTCAAGGTAGTTAGAGAAAAGGAAGAAGGTTGAGGCTTCTGAAGGATCTGGATGAGGTTAGAGAAGTATGCAAGATGTTGAGACAAGATAATATCATCCCCTTACTAGGATAATGGTTACAGGAGAAGGTATTACACGCTAGAGAAGGGTGCAAGAGGTAGGTTCTGCATGTCAATGTTCCTTCCGACAACCTTGATTATGACAAGCAGATTACCTTGAATGTTGTTTTGGATGGGTGGCTTATAAGAAATATTTTTATTAACACAGGCCTGGAGGTCAATTTTCTCACCCTGGATGCATGGAATTAGATGGGAAGTCCCCCATTACATTCATCTTCGAATGTGTTGTATATGGCTAATAAGACAAATGTAATTCCCATTGGTGTTTTGAAGGATGTTGGTATCACTATCCAAGGGGAAAAGTTTCTTGGAGATTTTGAAGTCTTAGCGCTAATTGAGGAAGACAAATTTTCAATGTTACTTGGGCACCTCTAGTGTTATAATAATTTTGTTGACCTAAGGTTCAATAAGGGATACATAAGTTTTGAAAACAAGGAAGAGAGATTCATCACCCCTTAATGAATGAAAATCAACAACATATATTGATCCCTTAGGATAAGAATCGACAATAGGATCTATGTGTGCTCTATCAAGGACCCTAAGGTGATTCACCCTAGAGAGGGAGCTATCCAGTTTGAGGATGCTCACCCATGAGTGATGTAACTAGTGTGGTGTGTGAAAATTAGGCACAGAAGAGATGATTTAATCGGGCACCATTTAAGAGGATGTGTAACAACATGTAATAAAGACATGCTCGGTCGGGAACCTAGGAGGGAAGGAGTTGACAAGTTACTCTTGAGGGGCCAACCCTAATGATTTATTGTGGGAAATGGAGGATCAATGGAGAAATGAGGTTGAAAGAAGAAGGATGCTCAACTATAACTTTCTTGGGACCACAGCGTGCTAGTGGGAGACCCATCGCGATAGCCTTCTAGAATGGCACGAGGTGAGAATTGTGTTCTCTGCAAGGTTCTACCAAAGTAATGCACCCACTACAATACAAGACTACCATGAGAAGGAACCCACCTCGTTTCATGTCCAAGCATGTGAGAAAGCATGGATGGAAGGCATGGAGGCCTTGCCACCTTCCTTATGGGTGCATAAGCTATATTACACCTTACAATCATATGCATGAACATGGTAAATTCAATCAAAAACTCACTTGTAAGAAAGGGAATTAGCGAGGACATGATAGCTGATCTCCTTCAAGCTTTCATGTACTAAAGTACTAAACCATCAGTGGATAAGGAATTGTAGGTTGTTAAGTTCCTTACGATGGGAGATAGTGCTATGGTGGAGGATAAGATACTAGAACTTTTGGGTGAACCTAGTTTGGAGATGCGCTTTGATGAAGAAGAATTAGAAGAGATGTAACTTGAGCATGCATGCATGGAGAAAGAAAAGGGAAAGATGGTCTACATGATAGATGGCAAAGATATGGAGATTTTGGATGCTAACCATACTGAAGGTACACATGAAGTTATTGATAGTGCTGATGAGCTAGTGCGTAATTACCATGAACACCTAAAAACAAATAAGGTTAACATTGGTTCAGAGGTTGAACCTAAGGAGGCCACTATTGGAGACTATTGGTCGGAGAAGGAAGTATCGAAGATCATTGATCTCTCGTGTGTGTTTAAGGATTTAATTTTGTGTGGGTACCATGATCTTAAAGATGTTCACCACTCCTTAGTGAAGATGAAGACCAAGTTGAAAGAAGGTGTGTGCCCGATCCAAAAAGGCCTTATCGAATGAATCGAATCTTCGCATCAATTTTAAGGAGGAGATAGGAAAAATGATCACTTCGGGCATCGTAAAAGCTATGGAGGAATCAGAATGGGTAAGATCCATGGTCATTAGTATTAAAAAGGATGGAAGGATAAGGATCTATGTTGACTATAGGGACTTGAATGTGGTATATGTAATTGATCCTTTTCCAACCCCTTTTACCAAGTATATTCTAGAGGGAGTGTCAGTGTGAAATATATTCCTTCATCGATGGATTCTTAGGCTACCATCAAGTTATAATTTCCAAAGAATTCCAAGAGATGAAAAATTTTACCTCGAATGGGGAAGTTTTTCCTATACAACCATGCCTTTTGGAGTCAAGAACGCGTCGGCTATGTTTTTGTGCATAGTGGTCTAGGCATTTCAGGATTTTATCCATAATTTTTGCAAGTCTACCTTAATGACTAGACGGTGTATGGACTATTGAAAGACCATTGTGATAATTTGAGGTTGATGTTTAAGAGATGTTGGAAGTTGAGGATATCCCTCAACATTAAGAAATTTGTTTTTGCTACTCAATTTTGGACCTTGTTGGGGCATATCATATATAAGGAAAGTTTGCTATTGGATACCACCAAATTTGTTGTTATTGTGGGGTTGGGGGAGCCTACCATTGAAAGCCCAGTCCATGGATTCCTTGGGCATATGGGATACTACCAAAATTTTATCAGGGGGTATGTAAAAATCACCACGTCATTGGATAAGTTACTAAAACACAAGAGTTCCTTTCACTCGGGAGAGGTGCAGCAGGTGGCATTTGAAACTTTAAAGGATAGAATTTTCACTACAACCATATAATGGTTTCCCTCTTGGGATAAACCTTTCTATGTGTATGTTTATGCCTTAGGGATGGCCATTGGAGTAGTCCTAACACAACCTAGAGAAGGGATTGTTGATCACCCCTTTTTTTTGCAAGTAGGAAGTTGACACCAATAGAACAAAACTACACCACTACTAAGCGCAAAGCACTTTTGATGATCTACGCACTACATAAGTTTAGGTAGTATCTACTGGAAACACCCTTCATATTTTACATAGATCACATGGCCTTGAATTACTTGGTGAACAATCCCGTTTTACAAGGGCACATATGTCGGTGTGTCTTGTTATTTTAATAGTTTGCGTTTACAGTTATTGTGAAATTGGGAAAGAGTAACTCAAGGCCTGACTATTTGTTAAGAATTGACTCAAGGGAGGATGCACAAAGCATTAAGGATGCTATGCTAGATGCACAACTATTTAGGTTACAACACACGCCCTATGACTTACAAGATATTGTTGTGTTTCTTAAAATGGGTTTTGTGCCAAAAGGAATGAAAGATTTGGAAAGAAGATAGTTAGCTATACACACTACACCCTACATGTTATTAGAGGAGACTTATATAATTTGGGTCATGATGATGTTCGAACCGATGCGTGTTAGAACATGAGCACATTGCATTCATGGAAAAAGCACATGGTGGGATTACAGGAAGGCACTATGTAGGGAATGCCACCATGTGGAAGATTCTACTCATAGGGATTTGGTGGGAAAGTATATACCAAGATTGCATTAAGTTTTACAAGGCCTGTGACCATTGTCAGTGCCTTGGAAAGCCAGGAAAATGGGATGAAATGCCCTTGAGGCCAATAGCCAGCACAAAACCATTTGAAAAATGGGAAATTTATTTTGTAGGACCAATTTCACCTATCGCGTGAAGGACTCGATTGCACTATATCATCACTTCTATTGATTACTTAACAAGGTGGGTAGAGGCAGTGCCTATAAGGGACTGTATAGTAGTGACGGTTGTTATATTCTTATGGGAGAACATAATCAACATATATGGATGTCCTTTAAGCTTGATTAGTGATAGGGGTAAAGAATTTTTAAATGAAACAATCAAGATTTTGTTGATAGAGTTCATGGTGGCATGACGTACCCAAAATTGTAAGGTCTTATCTGTTTTGCGGAACAATGTGACACGTGCACCAATGATGATAAAGGTCTCCTCGCAAGGTGTTTGGGATCCAAAAGCTCTCCAAGTATGCGTTAACATCCCACATGCCCCGCTTAGCCCCCGCGTGCTTTGTTTTTCTCTTTTCCTCTCTTTTCTTGGCCTTTTCTCTTGATAACAAAACCGCCACCCCGCCTGGCGGCGGTCTCATGACCGCCCGCCCGAACAAGGCGGCGGTCTGAACCAGCCACCACCTGCTCGGGCGGCGGTCCTTTACACATTTTCTAGAAAGCTCTTTTAACATGACTCACATAATTTCAACGTTTTACCAGCTTTCTTTCACTGCCATAAGCTTGCATTTATGATTCTAGTTCCCTGGAATAGTGTTTTGCCATTGTTTATAGTTTAAGAGTTCTATTTGGATTTTACCTTGGGTAAATGCAAATGCTATAAATAGATGGCTTGTGCTCAAGAAAATGGCCCCTCAAATTTGCCTCTGATTTTCTTTTGCAATAGATTTAGTTTTCATTTTGCTTAGAATGCTTAGTTTCTTTCATTGCATGCTTAGTTAGCATTGTTTTATTGTTAGTAAGCCACATATCCATCTTGTGCAAGTACTACTATTATTTTATCCAATCCATTGGAATAGGATAGTCTGTTTACCAATAGGAAGCCATTAAAGTTGCAGGTTTTGTTCTTCAAACAGGATAGTTTTAGGTTCTGGACATTTTATGTTGCATGACTCGCAATAGATCCCACTAGGAATTGCATAAGCCAAGCTCTGTACTCTTGCGCTATCCCTCTCCTACTCGCATTGTATTCAGTCTGTATTTTGAGTTGCCTTTATCCCAATATCTACTTCTGTTGATGCTAGCATTACACACTTTTCTAGATCCACGTGAACACGAAGGAATGAGGAGATCACACTGAGGGGAAAAGATCACACATACCATCGGATTCACCATTGTTTCTGCAGAATCCGTGTTACGGATTTCAAAGTTCTAGTTAGAATCATATCAAATAGAGTAGTTAATTGCTTTATTTCAGTTAATTCTACTCTCGATATTACCGGGGAAGCTATGGGGATTGATAGTTTCTGAGAAACTATGATTCACTCTTCACTTCTGAGGTAGGATTGAGAGTCTTGCAAATAGATTAGATAAGTTATTTCATTGTTTAGAATAGATCTACAAATTACATGAGACAAATAGCTATACCTCGGTTATCTTGTTTGTCTTAAAATTGTTATCTTAGTGTCAATTCTAGATATTTTAAATATTTTTTTCTTAAATTCATAAAGTTCGTCGGAAAACACAAAAAAATAGGGAAATCATATATGCTATAGAATATTTCACATAGTTGAATTTCATTTTTACTTGTCGTTCGTTTTACATTCTTGCTTTTGCATGACAATTACGGGACCTAGAGAGCCCGGGAATACGTATTCAAGCCAATCATGCCTCAACCCAATATCATCACAAGTAATAACTCGATATAGATCAAAATCTTAGGATCCAAGTCTTCCAAACAATGGTAACCTTACAACAAATCAATTCCCAGTTGAGCGGGCTAAACATAGAAGATGACCGAGTGTACACATTTTGGTCAAATCAACTGAATTACAGATTACCCTAGGCAACATTCATATGACTGTAGAAGGGCTTGAAAGAGAATAAACCTTTGGTTGTGATCCTTTGGTCCCACACCATACGCAAGAAATATTATCATAGACATAGATACGGGATAAGAATTAAGGTTGCAAGAATGCCTGTGAGGCACTCTAAGAAGATCGCGCAACTATTAGTTTTGAATATAGAGGCTGAGAAAGCATATGATTACTGGGTGTTAGGGATTAGGAACTAACTCTACGCATGACCATAGTAGGACCGCAACAACCAAGAGTCTACGGTTGTGATCCACAAATCCCGTAACCCAATGAATCCGTAAGTCAATCAGACATAGACACTGGCCTACGCACACTAGTATTCAGATCTACCCCACTTCCACCTACCATCATCGAACAATTATCCTTACTAGATATAGTAGCTAACAAAGCTAGAGAGTTCTGGACTAGGCCAGAGAATCGTCCATAGAGTCGACTATATTCACTATCCACCATATGACCTTATCTGGAGACATACATGAAACTATCCCAGGTCATTTTCCACGTATTCCACAACCCATAGATCGAATCACGCCAGAGCTCGATATTGATTGGAGCCTTCGAGCAGTCATCCTTACCGATCGATCTATCACACCAGTTTAGGTTAGAAGGGCCTTCTTTCCCTTAGATTCACAAATTCCACTAATGTGTATTAAAGACATTAGATTGCCTAACTAGTTTGTCTACATCCCATACATATTCCATACCCACCTGCTTGCTTGCACGGCCTCTGGAGGTCAAGTGCAAGGAAGAGTTACTTGTAGATTCCCACGCTCGCATGTCACTTTTCCATCATACAAAATTGGTGAACCTGACGTGAAACTTCCTACTTTCTAGTTCGAAGTCATATTATTACGTGTTCTTCCAAATTAGTATACTTTTCATCTTTTCCGCCTCATTGGCTTTCACAATCATTTTTGCTCTCTCCCATTATTCTATGGGTATTCATATACCCCCCGAATATGTCGAGATTTGATGCATATGGAAGACCCTCTTGGGTCTTGAGGCATACTACGCCCAACAAAATAGATGGTCATCACCCTCACTCTCGGTATGGGGTGACAACTACTCAACTAACCGATTTGTCAACACAAACTCGAGAATCGATATAACTCATCATTTCAAACCGAGGAGTTAGATTAGCTCGCTCAAACGCAACAAACAGAGCCTTGAGGATCGAATAACATGATGTTCACTTTGGAGAATCTGGTTCATCTCCTCGAATCTTTGCTTAGACCACAAATTAGTAGACGATGAATATTCGAGTACATTATGCCAGGAACGAACAATGTTCTTGAAGTATGTATCCACCTGTAGGAGGTTTGCAAACACAACCCGAGGTCTCTTTTCAAGAAAATACCTCTATGCCACTACATATAGGAAATACCCTCGGAGAAACTTGGCAAGATAGCGATCAGTTCATAGCAGGATATCACATGCCTATACAACACCATGATATACAACAAACGCCACTACGGAAAAACACCGTGACTTCACCAAATGAAGTCATTTCAACTCTAATAGAAAAGGTTAGAGGGTTAGAACTTGCCCAAGCAAGTCAAAATTCACAATTCATACAAGCAGGAAGTTCCAATCCTCCACACCATCCTAGCCAAGTAGATCTCCTCATAGGAGTAGGCACGTTAGGCATGACTCCTCAGTATTCACAACAAACGCCAACTAGACCCACCATCTCTAACATTGTTCCTCCCGGTCTAGTACAAAACAATCCATTCATGGACAGTACCCCGTCATACTTAAACATGTACTCCAAATCACCACAAGGGGATATGTTCTCCTCTCCGGCATGTTTGGTCAAACACAGGTTTTTCCTTATGCCCCTACCAACGTATATGCAACGCCACATCAACAACCCATTCCACCACCGCTCCCTCAATAGGCACCATCAATGGTCAAAACATATGTGATAGGGACATATTCAGAATACTTGAAAGAGCCCTTAGATTTCACCATACGAAGCGTCATGCTTCCAAGACCTCTTCCCGATTTACCCAAATACAAAGGTGAGGGAGATCCAAACGCACATATCAAATCTTACGCTACGGCCATTTGAGAACTACTCCCATGGGATGGGGTTGTTGCTAAAATATTCCCAAAAACCTTGGAAGGCATCGCTCTCGATTGGTATTATAGAATACCTGAGGCTTCCATACATTCATTCAAACAACTCGTGTCAGAGTTCATCAAGGCCTTCGACATGAACAAATTATTAAGAACAGGAATCAGAGAGTTCTTACACATCAAACAAGAACACAACGAATCTATTGCCCATTTCATCCAAAGGTGGCGTACAGTTCTTTATTCTTCGGCAAGTGCTCCAAACATGGATCAAATGGAACTATGTGATTTATTCCTTCATTCTCTTAGTAGAGAAGTGAAGGAAGAAGTCCAGAAGTTCCCATTAAGAACTTACGATGAAGTACTGGAGAGTGCTCTTCGAATAGATCAAGCAGCAATTGATAGTGGTCGCAAAACATATGGAGCAAACGGGAGGTTAATCACCCCTAACCAGAACACCACAACTTATCCTACTATCACGAACATCAATCAAGGACCTAAAATCCTTAACAAAAATTGGGGTGTAACAACGGATACGATAACCGACCAGCCTAAAAAGGTAAATGTTGTCAATACTCCATCACAAATAAACAACCAACGAAACAACAAATTTACCCCAACAATCAACACAATTGGATTTTAACCATCCACAACAATAACAACAACAACAATGACGGCAAAACCCCACACAGTGGTCCGAGCCAAAATTCAACTAGATACCAAAACCAGAATTCAAACCAAAGACAACAAACGCAAAATTTTAATCCTAGTAGACAATGGTTTGATCAAAATTTTGGGCCACAATACGCATCAAACCAACAAACTAGGAATTAAAATCCTAATTTGTATTATGGTTTCCACAAAATTTGGGGCCATGACACTAGAACATGTCGTGACTACAATAAATTCATGCAACGCTTGCGGATGAACAGAAACAACTTTTCATGGATATGTTCTTAACAGATCCTACGTCACCAACGTCAAATACCTTTTCAAGGCGTTTCCCCTCAAAACGCACCCCTGAAGATCTTTAATGATCCACTCCCAAATCATGATAACAACAAGCTAAATTTAACTGGGACAAATAAGTGTGTAATGACAGGAAACAATGATCATGAAGCCTCGACCTCGCTAAATCCATTAGTTGCGCCACAACTAGGAAGTCAGCCATGACCTAAGGTAGTCATTTTAGTGGAGTTAGACGCTAAACTACCCATCGAAGCTGTAACAAGGACATGAGAGTATTTCTCTTAGCCAAGTCCAAGCCACCTACCAGAGGCGGATAACATCCAACAAATCGTAGCAAAACCTGTGGGTGCCTATGATTTAATTAACGACCTAACAAAAACCTTCTCACACATTTCATTTTTAGACTTACTAAAGAAATCTCCTACCCACAGGGCTACTCTTTTAGAAGCATTAGGTTTAGGTCATTTAATTAACATCACTCCACCTCCTGAAACACAGGTAAATCATGTGGACTTTGATGTTCATCCCCGGGGTAGGCGGATAGGGATGTCGAATTCATATTCGAGATAAACAAAATGCCGACAGATGCTGAGATCACACGCCGAGGTGATCCAGCCTTACATTTGCAAGTATGGGTTTATAACAACTATGTAAAGCGTGCAATGGTTGATGATGGGGTGGTAGTTAACATAGTTCCTTCTAAGAGGCTATGATAGCCTTAAACCCACCTCATTTGGAACTATAATATTACCGGTCACCTTAGGACCTAAAACCATCTTGACTGAGTTTTATATTATAGATCGGGAAACTAACTATAATATGATCCTCTCTACGACCATGGATACACTGTATGAAGGCAATCCCTTCTACGCTATTTCAAGAAGTAAGGTTTTTACACTTAGGAAAGATATTTTTAGCCAAAGGTGATCCAAAACCATTCGATGTACACCTAGCTGACTTAAAGAAAAGACCAGGCATGCACTCAGAGTTTGAACTCCCAACAAACCAACTTAATAAACCTACCGACCCAAAACCAAAAGAAAAGTTGATACCTATAATAGATCTTGAAACTATGAGCCCAGCCAAGGCAATCCCAACCCCCAAAGATGAGGCTAGCACCATAGAAACAAGTATCATTAGGAACTACTGCAAAAATCATTGAATTAATAGAACAAGATCTACCAATGTTCTTACCATTTGACTCTGCGGGCATGGGATGTTCCCTAGGCATTGGCTCTCTTCCAGTAGAGGATCTATGTATGGTGGAAGTATAATATGCAAACACAATAGATATCCCAGTGTCCATATTCCCAGTCAAATATTGGACACTCCATTTTGATGGAGCTAGATGTCACATTACGGAGCGGGCAGTGTCATCTTTACTTCCCCTAAAGGAAAAGTCTTACCTTTTGCCTTTAAACTAAATTTCAAGTGCACAAAAACGGCGCTGAGTATGAATCCCTCCTCTTTGGCCTCATCTTAGCCAAGATAATTGGTGTTGATAACATCGAGTCTTAGGAGACTCACAATTGGTAGAAAACCAAGTCTCGAGGTATATGAAACCAAAGCGAGCACTTACAACTTTACAAAAAGTATTAGATTTAAGCAAGGAGTTTGACTTCATATCAATTGAAGCAATCCCACGAGAGAAAAATCTTCTCACCGATTCGATAGCAACTTCAGCATCACGCTTTACTCCAAACAGTAAGTTAGAAGATACCCGTTTCATGGTATCCCTTCGTGATGAACCATTGATAAAAACAATGACAAATTCTCTTTTAAACGGAAATGAATCTACTATCCTAGACCACATTGATAGTGATATGGCCACTCTGAATTACTTAAACGCCTATGCGGCACTACATCTCTCCTATCATATGATAGATTTGTCCTTAATCCCACATTCATCTTCCTACTTTGGAAATCCCATGATGGATCTTCCCTCGGAAATGGAACCTAGCGTATACACAGTAGAAACTAGGGGTGATTTGGATTTACCTCCAGCCCCACCTGAGTTTGAAGAAGGTAACGCCTCTTTGATCGAAGAAATGATTGACATTAACATCGAAACGGAAGATGAACCAAGGATATTGAAGTTAGGATCCTCGTTAACCTCGGAAGAAGTAGAAATACACACTCGGATCCTCAAAGAACATCAGAAGGTGTTTGCATTTAATTATAAGGAAATGATAGGGGTTGCACCCCACATTGTGGTGCACAACCTCGTCACTAAATCTGATGTAAAGCCAGTTAAACAAAAATCGAGACCCATGAAACCCAAGGTAGCTCTCATGGTAAAAGAGGAGGTAATAAAACTCCTCCAAGTAGGATTCATCAAGCCAGTTGATTACTCCTAATGGGTATCTAATATCGTTCCCGTTCTCAAGAAGAATGGGAAGATACGCATCTGCATAGATTTCGAGACATCAACAAAGCGTGTCCTAAAGATGACTTCCGTTGCCATCCATTGATGTCATTGTTGATGCAACAACTGGGTTTGAACTTTTGTCTCTCATGGATGGATTCTCGGGATACAATCAAATTAAAATATCTGAACAAGATCAAGCTAAAACCACGTTTATAACTCCTTGGGGAACCTATTGCTATGTTGTTATGCCATTTGGTCTCAAGAACGCTGGTGCTACGTACCAGCGAGCTATGACATATATATTCCATGATCTAATTCATAAAATCATGGAATCCTACGTAGATGACTTGTTGGCTAAGGCCAAGAAGCGTTGTGACCATCCGGAAGTACTCCGCGTCATTCTTTCACGTCTGATTGAGTACGGAGTCACGTTAAATCCAGAAAAATGCATCTTTGGTGTAACAGGAGGGAAGCTCCTAGGTTACATCATATCGTCACGAGGAATAGATGTTGACCCAACAAAATTGGGCTATCCTCGAAATGGTCCCACCTTCGGATGAATCTAGAATCAGGTCATTTCTTGGAAAACTTGGTGCAATCTAGAGATTCATCCCGGACTTAAGTTTCACCATTCATCCAATCAACAATTTACTCAAGAAGGATTATAGCATTGATTGGACTGAAGATTGCAATGAATCTTTCAACGCAGTTAAGCGTTTCTTGTTATCACCACCTACGCTAATGCCACCTAAGCTAGATCGCCCGTTAATTTTATACTCACGAGCTACCAATGTCTCGCTAGCCTGCATGCTGGCTCAAGAAGACGATGAAAAAAGAGAACGTGTGATTTATTTCATTAGCCGAACACTGCTCGACTATGAAATGCGTTATACATAAGAAGAACGAGAATGCCTCGCCATAGTCTTTGCAACCAAACACCTAAGACATTATATGCTAAATCAAGAAACAAGGGTCATGGTAAAAACGGACCATTTACAAAATTTTCTCACGCAAGGGTCCTTATCTAAGAAAGCTGGATGTTTTATAACCCTAATGGGAGAATTTGAATTAACATTTGTAAATCAGAAATCAGTTAAGGGACAAATCATCATAGATTGGTTAGTTGATAACCCATTAGATGGAGGCGATCTAGTAGATCTAGATTTTCCAGATGAGTGCGTATACTACATCGAAACCCGACCTTCTATCTCTGAGTGTCCCTGGTACACTGATATCATTAATTATATCATGGACCATACGTATCCAGAAGGGGCTACACCGCAACACAGAAGGCGGCTACGCATTATCGTAGCAAAATACGTCATTATAGAGCAAGTGCTCTATCGGAAAGCATTCGATGGAATGCTTCTAAGATGTGTCGACGCAGAAGAATCCAAGAAGATTCTCCACAAATCTCACAGTGGAATGTGTGGAGGCCACTTCGGTGGCCATGCCACCGCTCATAAAATACATCGAATGGGCTATTTCTGGCCCACTCTAGAACACGATGCAGTAGAGTTTGTACGTAGGTGTCATAAGTGCCAAGAGTTCTCCCATGAGATCCACATGCCAGCACAAACTCTACAACCAATTGCTACTCCATGGCCCTTTTCTACGTGGGGTCTCGACTTGATAGGGAAATTATCTCCCTCGTCTACAGATGGCCATAATTTTATAATCACGGCTACCGAATATTTCACCAAGTGGGTAGAAGCTATGCCTCTTACTACTGTACCGGGTTCTGTAATCGCCAAATTCATTTTGAACCAAATCATTTGAAGGTACGGTGTCCCGCAAGTCATTATCTTAGATAATGGGACTTCTTTTAAGAATGATGAAGTTCACGAATTGTGCAATAAATTTAAAATAAGCCATCATACGGCTTCCTTGTATTATCCACAAGCCAACGGACAGGCTGAAGCAACAAATAAAACACTAAAAGCCATTCTCCTCAAAACGGTGAAAGAAAACAAACAAGATTGGCACCTGAAGTTATATCCGGCCTTATGGGCCCACCGAACCTCAATAAGAACACCAACGGGAGCAACTCCTTTCTCGCTAGTATTCGGGCAAGCGGTTCTCCCACTTGAGGTTGAAATACCCAGTCCGCATTTCATTACAAAGGATTCGGATGAAGACGCTTACAGAGAAGCATGTCTTTCCCAACTAGAAAGCCTAGATGAAACTAGGTTAGATGCTAAACAATGGCATAGAGTCTATGCTAACCGGATGTGCCGGCAATATAACAAGAAGGTCTATGAACGCAACATATATGAAGGTGATCTAGTTCTAAGATTAGGCGCCGGATCAACAAGAAGACCGGCGAAGGAAGGAAGTTCCGACCTAAATGGTTGGGCCCATACCGAGTCATGAAGGACTATGGAAACGGTGCATACCTCTTATGTACACTAGAAGGTGAGGAATTTGGTGAAACAATCAATTCCCTGCACCTCAAGCGATTCTACGCATGCTGAAGCACTACTTATATATATTTACATTGCATGTTCATATAGATTAAGATCATTTTCTCCGCTTGTTTCGTACACAAATTGTGATTAGGGAATTTTATTCTCAAAGTAATTCATTACAAAATCATGATGTTGTTGGCATAAACTTTCTAATCATACCTCTCCATTTTCATGATATCATCAAATTATCTCGGAATCATGTCATTAAATAAAGCTAGATATGACAGTTGTCTTAAATGGTAACCATACCAAGATCTGCAGCTTGTTCTCACTTTTGGTTTCTTCTTAGGATAGGTGTCTTGCCTATGGTCTATTCTAGAAGCTTCATGGTGTCACATCTATATATATATATATATATATATATATATATATATATATATATCTCTTTGGAAATAATCACATACTGACATTTTACTCAAGAAAACGAGTCAAACATTGATCAAACAGAAAATTTTAATTTTACACATTTCCTTGCCCCACCAACCTTCGGTGATGAGCTTGCGTCTCTTACTAGTGACGTAGGGTTGGGAAAGGATGGAAATGCCCTTACTCACCTATGCTTTTCCCACGGTGATAAACCCACGCTTCTTACTAGTAGCATGGGGCAAAGTGTAGGGGGTCCTCTTGACAAACAAATGCAAAAGGTCATAAGCAAACAATTCAAATCTCGAAGTCTTTGGGTCAAGAACAAGTGAATCAGATGTCCAAAATTCCAAAGGAGCTCAAAAATCCTAAAAACCTAGATTTTGTCTACTATGTGGCCATCTAAGGATCTAAGTCTGGATAAACCGCAAAGTAAGTAGCATTCTAAACTATGAAGTCACTCGAGTGGAGTGGGCTTGTGATATCCTAATTTGGTTCCGCCAAAGCTTTGTCTTTCTTTCATCAGTATCATTTCAAACACATCTCATAACTTGTGCCCTTCCCAACTCTCGGTGATAAGCCCTCGCATCTTACTAGTTGCGTGGAGTTGGGGGTAGGGGCAGGTTTATCCGTTCATCATACCGGTTTATATGCATCACTTTGCCAAAACAAACATGAAGTATCCAAAATTGCTTACAGAAGCTAAAATTCAAAATCACATTATATCTACATCATCACATATCAGCATCATGAAATAAAAAAGAAGAAATTCAAACACTTGCATCATTTGTTTGCCATTGCATACATTCTAAAAAGCATATAAACATACATCATAGTATACATGAGGAAACTGGAAATAGAAAGCAAGCTATGAATGCCAAGGATTTGATCCAGAACAAATATACATATATATAAATGATCAACATTTATGTACAATGCCATCATGCACTAAGCATGGTCAAAACGCTCAAAGAGCCCGGGATATACAAAATAATGTATCGTACAAAAATCTACGAGAGCCAAGTGGCTTCTCAATCCCTACGAGACCCCTCTGAAGGCGCACGCCCACGCCTAGGACTCGGCTATGCCAGCACTCTGAGTGCACAGAGGGCTCAGGATCCCGAGGGGCAGCCGTGATCTCACACGAGAATGGCTCCTCATATGACGCTCCGCCATCCTGCACCCGCTAACTCGTGCGGAGAGTCAATACCATCCTGGCCACATGCCAGACTGGGGCAAAGACATCAGTATGTCTACCAGCTACTGAAGGCTCCCCAACATCCATGGACAGCTCTGCGCGGGTCCTCTCCATGGGGATCATTAGGGTATCAGTGCATACCCTGCGAATCAAATCTCGCCACTCATCGGTGGTCTCTGCAAACAAAGGAGAAAATAAATTAGAAACCAAACAAGAAATTAAAAAATACAAGGTAGCAACTAAAGAAATCCTAACAAAGAAATGAACATTAAAAGGGAGAGAGGGTAACTTACTCGGATCACCAAGCCTCCAAGATGGATTTATGGGATCAGCACCCGCCACGGATGCCGCTACAAACTGAGGGGCTGCTCCCGTGGCTGGAGCAATGTAGCGCCCGGCAATGACTCATCCTTCCCATGGCCACAGGAGAGTGGCTCCTCGAAACTAGAGTCACCCTCTCGCACTCACTCGCTCGGCCCTCTCCACCTACATGATATCCTGGGTGTCGTGCCACTCAGGATCACTTTCCTCGGTCTCCTCCTCTGTCTCTCCCCCTGTAAACTCCTCAGACTCGGAGTCTACCTCAATGAGGTCATCGCTCCTATGAGAAGGACCCGTGGCGATCGAAGCAAAGGTGCCTGAGGTGCACCGGCTCTCCCTCTGGCATGTACTATCCTCCTGGCTGCAATAGGAATGCCAGGAGTAACCACTGTCTAACCCTGGCCTCTAGGCCCCCCCTCCGGCCTCTCGACCGATCGTATACGGCACCACTGGGGGAAGCATACCCATGTATGGTAAGCCAAACTACTAAGGAACTCGGCCAAAGGGGTGCATCTCCACTTGCCCCACTCTATCAATAAGCTAGCCCTGTGGTGGAGCAGGAGATCAAGGTAAGAGCCTCCTCGCCCCATATACCTGCCATAGTCTGATATGGTGTGGCCTCCATGTCGGCAGTAGTCAGGGAGGCAACTAGCTAATGAGGTGCTCTAAGCACCGACATGTCTGTCCATCTGGCTGCCCTCACAGCTCCGGGGTCTGTCACCTCTACACCTCTGCCGTAGGGGATGAAGTGCTCATAGACCCAACTCATAACCAGGGTCGGGTGGCTCAAGGACTGCCCTATAAACGGACTACCCTGTATAAGTCATGGTAGGTGGTCCCAAGAATGTCTACTCCCCAGGCATATATCCGACCGTGTCCCTCTATCTGTGTAATAATGGGGGACCAGCAGTATAACAAAGTATCTCCTCCCTTGTCCCCGATCAGTCTCGAGGCAAGGATCCCCATGATAGCCTCTGGCGAAGTAAGGGGATGGGCAAAGTAGGAATGGATCGAACTCTAACCCCCTTCTTCGACCCCATGGAGATGACTGCATCTCCCATATATGTAGCCCACTATGCAATCTGTGCCTGTGAACCTGTTGTCTCTAAGGTGAGTCGTCTCCCAATAATCGGGACCCCCAGAATGCGATAGACATCCTCCAATGTAATAGTCCACTCACCACGGACCCCTGGCAATTGGAAGGTGTTCCGATCTACATCCCAGTATGAGAACAAGCCACAAAGGATGTGACTAGATGGTGTAACATGGGGCACGCGTGAAATGTGTAGTATCCCAGCCCGCTGAAGAGTATCCTCCTCATCCTGTGAGAGGGCATCTAGTACCCCTGGGAGCCAATCACACTCCCTCTCTCTACTCCACCGGATATACTCCTCTCTTGCCTACATACACCCAAAAACACACAAAACAGAGAAAGTTAGCATCCGAGTAACACGGAAAAAGTCACAAAAACACGTAGAAATGCTAGAAAAGTGAAAACAATTTCAAAAAGATGATCCTTTTGCATTCGTGGCAAAACCGCCGCCCGAGCAAGAGAGAGGCGGTTTGGAACCGCCGCCTTAAGGGCGGTGGTCATGTAACCACCACCTGAACGGGGTGGCGGTCATGTAACCACCTCCCTAGGCAGGGCGGCGGTCGTGGTCTGAAAACCCACGTGGGTTATTAAACTTAAAAAGCCTAAAAATGCAAAAATAACCATTTTACCTAAAAACAAAGCCTACCCAAGAGGCACCCCCTAGGTGGATCTTTTAACACTAACATTTTCAAAAATTACCCCCCTCCCATGACAAAATATTTAGCATTTCAAATTTAAGGGGTAAAAAGGATAAATCAAGAAAACTAACTTGTGATCTCACGAGTCGATGTTTCACACATGGAGGCATGATTGCTTTATCTCGTCACAGACGTTTCGACTCTACTCACACAAGAAACCGTCACCGTGGGTCCCAGAGCTCAAAATCAATCAAATCAACTTGCACAAATGAATAGGAAAATGGGCCCACTTTCATATATATAGCGCCCGATTCATTTTAAATGACTTTTTCACAGGTTTGGAGTGCCGACGGAGGTAAGTTCCTATCCCCGCACAAATGGTACATTCTCATTCCCTATTATTTTAGCATTTATTTTTCAAACTATTGTGTCTATCTGCACTTGAGTTCTCTTTTCATTTTGCAGGTATCGAAATTTTGGACGGCATCATTTCAACACACGGATGTATCAGGTATAACTTCTAACTTCCCATTTCAGACCACCATACTCGGACCCACCGTTTTACGCCTCTTCATGGCTAAAACGCTTCTCCGAGGGGGCAATATGTATGTACCCAAAATTGTAAGGTACTGTACTACCAAAACAACATGACACGTGCCCCAATGATGATACAGGTCTCCTCGCAAGGTGTTCGGGATCGAAAAAGCTCTCCAAGTATGCGTTAACATCCCACATGCCCCGCTTAGCCCCGTGTGCTTTGTTTTTCTCTTTTCCTCTCTTTTCTTGGCCCTTTTCTCTTTAGTAATGAAACCACCACCTTGCTCAAGATAGCGGTCCTTTACGCGTTTTCTAGAAAGCTCTTTTAACACGACTCACATAATTTCAACGTTTTACCAGCTTTCTTTCACTGCCATAAGCTTGCATTTATGATTCTGGTTCCCTGGAATAGTGTTTTGCCATTGTTTATAGTTTAAGAGTTCTATTTGGTTTTTACCTTGGGTAAATGCAAATGCTATAAATAGATGGCTTGTGCTCAAGCAAATGGCCCCTCAAATTTGCCTCTGATTTCTCTTTGCAATAGATTTAGTTTTCATTTTTCTTAGAATGCTTAGTTTCTTTCATTGCATGCTTAGTTAGCATTGTTTTACTGTTAGTAAGCCACATATCCATCTTGTGCAAGTACTGCTGTTATTTTATCCAATCCATTAGAATAGGATAGTCTGTTTACCAATAGGAAGCCATTAAAGTTACAGGTTTTGTTCTTCAAACAGGATAGTTTCAGGTTCTGGATGTTTTATGTTGCATGACTCGCAATAGATCCCGCTAGGAATTGCATAAGCCAAGCTCTGTACTCTTGTGCTATCCCTCTCCTACTTGCATTGTATTCAGTCTATATCTTGAGATGCCTTTATCCCAATATCTACTTCTGTTGATGCTAGCATTACACGCTTTTCTGGATCCACGTGAACACGAAGGAATAAGGAGATCACACTGAGGGGACAAGATCACACACACCATCGGATTCGCCACTGTTCTGCAGAATCCAGGTTCTAGCTTTCAAAGTTCTAGTTAGAATCATATCAAATAGAGTAGTTAATTGCTTTATTTCAGTTAATTCTACTCTCGATATTGCCGAGGAAGCTGTGGGGATTGATAGTTTCTAAGAAACTATGATTCACTCTTCACTTCTGAGGTAGGATCGAGAGTCTTGCAAATAGATTAGATAAGTTATTTCATTGTTTAGAATAGATCTACAAATTACACAGACAAATAGCTATACTCGGTTATCTTGTTTGTTTTTAAATTGTTATCTTAGCTATCAATTCTAGATATTTTAAATAGCTGCTTTCTTAAATTCATAAAGTTCGTCAGAAAACACAAAAAAATAGGGGAATCATATATGCTATAGATATATTTCACATAGTTAAATTTCATTTTACTGTAGTTTGTTTTACATTGTTGCTTTTGCATGACAATTATGGGACCTAGAGAGCCCAGGGAATACATATTCGAGCCAATCGTGCCTCAGCCCAATCTCATCACAGTAATAACTGATATAGATCAAAATCTTAGGATCCAAGTCTTCCGAACAATGGTAACCTTACAACAAATCAATTCCCGAAAGCGGGCTAAACATAGAAGACCAAGCGAGCGTACGTTTTTGGTCAAATCAACTGAATTATAGATTACCTAGGCAACATTCATATGACTGTAGAAGGGCTTGAAAGAGAACAAACCTTTGGTCCCACAACTAGATGCAGGAGATATTCTCACAGACATAGATACCAGCCTAATAATTCAGGTTGCAAGAACGCTTGTGAGGCACTCTGAGAAGATCACGCAACTAGTAGTTTTAAATATAGAGACTGAGAAAGCATACGATTCATCGGGTGTTAAGGATTAGGAACTAACTCTACGCATGACCATAGCAGGACCGCAACAACCAAGAGTCTACGGTTGTGATCCACAAATCCCGCAACCCAATGAATCCATGAGTCAATCAGACATAGACACTGGCCTACGCACACTAGTATTCAGATCTACCCCACTTCCACCTACCATCATCAAACAGTTATCCTTGCTAGATATAGCAGCTAACAAAGCTAGAGAGTTCTAGACTAGGCCAGAGAACCATCCATAGAGTCGACTATATTCACTATCCACCATATGACCTTATCTGGAGACACACGAAACTATCCCTGGTCATTTTCCACGTATTCCACAACCCATAGATCGAATCACGCCAGAGCTCGATATTGATTGGAGCCTTCAAGCAGTCATCCTTGCCGATCGATCTATCACACCAGTTCAGGTTAGAAGGGCCTTCTTTGCCTTAGATTCACAAATTCCACTAGTGCGTATTGAAGACATTAGATTGCCTAACTATTTTGTCTGCATCCCATACATATTCCATACCCACCAGGTGTCTCGGCATGACCTCGAGAGGTCGGGTGAGAGGAATAATTACTTGTAGATTCCCATGCTCGCATGTCACTTTTCCATCGTATAAAGGTGGCCGTCATAAGAATACCCATATCACTCATAAGCTATTGGAGCTATCGAGGTGTTTAACAAAATTTCGAGTCACACGCTGACAAAAAATTGTGATGTGGGAAGACAAGATTGGGATGGCAAGGTATCAACTATTCTATGGGTATACATGATAACCTACAAGAGGTTAAACAAGGCCACACTATTTGAATTGGTGTTTGGTGTACGGAGTTTTCCTTTTGGTTGAATTTATGATACCATCACTATGTATTGTGTGTGCAGGAGGGTTAGCTGATGAACAAGTAATTCAAGAGTGCATGGAGAATTTAATGCAGTTGGACGAAAGGCAATCACTTGCTAGATGGAGTTAGAAGACTGAAAAGGCATGACAGAAAGTATGACATGATCGTCATATTAAAAACAAACAATTTGAGGTTGGGTAGATGGTTTTGTTATATGATTCCATGTTTCTACACTATCCTGGGAAACTGAAATTCCATTGGTTGGGACCATACATCATCTTATACATCCTTGATTTAGGTGCTTGATAGTTACAAGTACTTGATGGGACAAAATTACGAGTGCCATTTCAATGGGACTTGGTTGAAACCCTACTATAAATAAGTCTTCTTTGTGTTTGTAAATAAGGTAGTATTTCCATTTAGTCTAGGATTTCCTTTTATGCGTTTATTTTCCTTGTGTTTCCTTTTCTCGTTGTTTGTTCCCTTTTTTTGTGTTGTTTTGTGCACCTTTTACACCGGTAACAACTTATTAATTTCAAAAGGTTGTGTATGCGCGAGAGGACCATGCATCTTTTTTGTGTGTGGTGGACCAAAGCAAAGAAAAATGGAAGTTGGTAGTAGTTGTGTTTTGATGGCCCGAATTGAAGGATAAAAAGCATGTAATGTAGGAGAGCACACGTGGAAAAGATGGACAAGGAATTTTGGTGTCAAGATAGTATTACAAAGACCACGTATAAAGAATGAAAAGTGCAAGAATAGCAAGAGGTAGGTGATGGAAAAAAATCAGGTCAAGGGAAGAAGAAGTGCCTTCGGTGCTCAAGCGCACGCATAAGAGTCTTTGGTCGAGTAAGGATTTTTTCATGCCGAAGGTTGTCTATATTTTTGTGCAAGATTGGGTGCGTGGGTAAGAGCGCTTAACATCAGATTTAGTGGAAAACTATGCATTTAATGTTAATTATGTTGGTATTTGTCATAGCATTTATCGTTGAAGAGAAGAAAAATCTATAAGTAGAAGTTCGGGCACACTATTGTTTACCTTGCTATTATGATATTAAAGAGCTCTTGTGAACTAGGGCATCCACGAAGAAAGATTTGTGTGAAGGAGGAATTACAAAAATCTAAGTGTGTGACTAGTGTGATTTGCAAACCAAAGTGGAAGGAGTACATGGGCGTAGGGAAGAAGGGTTTAGAAGGGTAAGTTGTCTTATGGAAGAATTGTCCGTGTTAGGGTTCTACAGCTAGGGCACAAGAAAAAATGGATTCTTCATGAAGGAAAGCCATGAATTTGAATAGAGAAAGGAATATGGGAAAGAAAGAGTTTGTTTTTAACCAAACAAATAAAATGGCACCAAAGAAGGGAAATGGTAAGGGGAAACTAACTTCCACCACCAGTTTAAAAGAAGAGTGGTATGCGGCGATGCAATACCAATACCCATAGAGTGTTATTTGGAAAAGAATGTGCATCTCATGTGAGGAAGATGGCCGTGAGCAACTATAACCACCGCACAAGCACCAAAGAGAAGTAAATGGTGTTAGAACTGGTTCATCCAATGGATAAGAGGACACCAAAAGGGATGCCAATCTACAATGATGAGGTGAAGGTAAAATTGGAGAAGGTGAGGTTGCTATAGCTATATGAGTTTCCCTAATTTGGTAAGCCTAAGAGTTTATAGTAATGGTTGATGCCACATGTGCACTAGGACCACTTATAATTTATAGGCCACAAAATGTGCATAACTCCCCAAATTATCCATAAGATTATTGGCCTTGTCTCGTAAAAAGAGATCTATTGGATGATGACTGGAGTATAAGGAAACCATTAAGGAGACAATCCAGGATTATGATTATAAAAAGGGCTCACACTACTTCAATATTTTAGATATCTCCAACCCAGTGATGAGGATGGCCATGCACTTGGTATCTAAGTTGAATGGGAAAGAGAGGTGGACACAGATAAACAAGGCTTGGTTGAATTTGTTCTAAAAGATTGGGAAAGGAACCTTCTATAACCTATCATCCTTCATTGCAGAAGAAATCATTAGTGTCACACATGAAGGAGAGAAGATCATGTTTGGCAATGTCCTCCTCACCATCATCTTCTCAAATATCGAGTGCCCGATGGGAAAAATAATGTTTTATGGGAGTATCTAGATAAATACCCTTCCCCCACGAAAATATTTGAAAAATACACTTGTGACACCATGACGGCTACCCACAAGGTGTGCCTAGAGAAATGGTACAAGAGGATGTGTGATGCATTTAAAGCTGAATGGAGGATACCTGAACAATTTCTAGCACTAGTACAAGGAGAAGTTGAGTTCACTATCTACCAATATTTCTGCATTGGTAGATTCACATTGACATATGGGACCAAGAGTCCATGGTGTAAACTTCCTTTCTCTTTCACTGCATGTACTTTCAAGTAGGGGTCAATCACTTTAAAGAAGCCAAAATACTAAGGTTTGACCTTAGCGAGGTGGACCAAGACAACCATGAGCTAAAAAGGAAGATAGTATACCCCAAGAAGCGTGCTTGTGTGGAGAAGTACCATGAGGTGCACATGAAAAAACTGGTGATGTTGGAAATTGTTGGAAGGACCACAATGAGGGTATACTTGTGAATCAGGCCAAAGTATGAGAAGGGAACCTACTTGGAGAGTGATGTCTCCATCCCAGAAGACCCCACCGGAAGAAAGAAGGCCATGCCAAGAAAGAGGGAGAGGGAATAAGCACTAGAGAATAAAGCACCAAGTGTGTAGACAACACAATCTATGGACGCATTGGAGTCAGGCACCAATCCAAGCACATATGCACAGAGGAAGAAGTCCCCATTAGGGAGAAAGAAAATACACACAAGAGGAGGCACTGAGAAAGAAGACCCTCCTACACAAGAAGAGTCACCAAGGAAGGAGTCACCTACAAATGAAGAAGATAGGGAGGATTTTCCTATACTAGAATCACCGATTAGGAAGAGGTGGAAGGTAGCGAGAGAAGAAAAAATCAGAAGAAAAAAGATCTTGGAGGCCTATAGAGGAAAAATGGATGATGATGAGCATGAAGAAGATAGATACCTTTTTGTGTATGATGTGCACTACTCCGAAGAAGAAGAAAATGAAGAAAAAGATGGAGAAGAGGAGGCACTCAAGGAAAAGGGGAGAGTGAAGAAGTGAATACAAAGGATCAAAGAACCCCAAGCCTCACCAAGGAGAAAATAGAAGAGGCCACGGAAAGAGAAGTAGCGGGCATAATAAAGGAGTTAGTGGATCAGGAAGTGGAGCGAAGTGCTGATGAGATACTCAAGGATATAGAGGAGGAAAGTGTAGGAATAGAGTATGGGAGTATGGTCGGAGATCCTAACTTAGCGATAAGCTTTCCAAAGGAAGAATACATAGGAAGGAAGAGCATGGTAGTATCACAAGAGCAGGGGATGACTTACATCAACAGCCCAAGTAAGGTACTATGCATGTGCTTCCAAATTATTGTGCCTGCAAACCAACTCCTTGCATGGTCTTCCTTTGAAGAAGAAGGCACGTACCTGTGAACGAGGAAGATGCAATCTTAGGATTTTGAGTCCCATGATGATGAGCCCGAGTTTGAGGTTAGTCAAGGAGCGATGATGAAGGTACTAGAGAACAAAGGAATAAACCCGCTAGTAAACACTCACCAGTTATCTGATGAGCAAGTTTGCAACACCCTTAACAAGGTATTGGTTGAGGTTGAGGTGAGGCTATTTGGAAGGAATGATAGGGTAAGGTTTGTAGAATAAAAAATGGAGAAGAAAAAGGATGAACTTGTTGATAAAAGAAAATAATTGAAGCAGGAAGAGATGATTAGCGCATAATTAAGGCGTGAACTAAAGGAGGAAAAGGCAAAGGTGTGAGAGGTGTAAAAGAAACTAGAAATGATCATGAACACCATCATATTGAAACACCTAGACCTAGCACTGCTTGAGTAGAATTATGATTCAACCTTGCAATGCTTGGAAGACTTAACATGCATCCTTACCATGGAGAGGCATCCACTCACTTTGGAATCAATAGAAGAAGTGTTGGTGTGCGAGAACGAGGAATAGAAATAGAAGATCGGGGAGAGGGTCGCTCTATATTCCCAACTCCTCACCATTATACTGATCATGTCATACATGGATGAGGCCGTATATGATAATTGCACTTGATAGGGATAGAGTAACAAGTATACTAGTTGCTACACATGAGGCAGATCTAAAGGAGTTCTAGGAGAAGAACAAAGGAAACAGGGTAGAGCGGGATAAGATCTTGGCCGAGGTTGAAAATAAAATGGAAGAAATCAAAACCTTGCAAGGTTTGGTCAAGAATCAGCTCAAGGAACTATACCCCTAGGTCATCCAAAGAATGGATGTGCTTGATGACCTTAGCAAGAAGCTAGAAGGAATTGTTGATATGTTGAATGTTAAGGGTGATGAAATGAGATTTGAAGAAGTGAGCACTCTCGTGGGTGACCTACTCCAGTAGGTGTAGGGTAAGGTTAATGCCAGGATAAGATCGAGGAAATGATGAGGAAGGAGTTCCCACTCCTTTTATAGTAGTAGAAGAATTCTTCATTCTTCCCTTCTCCATTCTTTCATTCCTCTAATTCTTCATTCCTTCATTATTTATTCAAACTATCCAAGTCCCACCATTCTTTATTTTTTAAAGAGACGATGATTCCGAGGATAGATAACAAGCTTAGTGTGGGGTGATGTTTGGCCTCAAAATATTGGCTAAGTGCCAAAGGGGGCATTCACACGTGGGACTAAGAAGAATAAGGGCGCAAGGAAAAGTGTGCAAGAAAAGGGTTTAAGAAGGTTTTAGGAGAAACCAACGTGCACACAAGGAAAAATAGTAGGGTCTAAGGACTTAGCCATATTTGGCATTCTTGATGCAGAGGATGCAAAAATTGACCCGACTAGGCATCTCGAGTGGTTAAGGTGCAATCCTAGAGACTTGGTGGGAAAGGAAAGAATATTCCATGGAAGGTTCCTGAAATACATCATTGCAAAGAGTATATATCTCGGATCAGAATAATCATGCTCCATTGGAGGACAACATAGACACTTTACAAGCGATCTACTCCTGAAGGAAGGCATGGCAGTGGGTGTTAAACTTATATATAAAAATGATTGGATAGAAGAAGGGAGAGAGAGAAGAGAGAAGCATTAGGATCATCATAGAGAGGATGGAAATTGAAGCTCTACATAAATATTATGAGGTTCTAGGAATTGGGGTTCTCATTGGAGGATTGTAGGAATGCTATAATATCTAAGGGGATGGGTTTGCAACATTGTTATAATAGGAGAAGCATAGCTAGGACTTTTGATACATGATTTAGATCCCTGTTTTGATACATTTTGGTCTGCTATGACCCTTTTGAATGTAATGTGGTTACTAAAATTATGATCAATATGAATATATGCCTATGTTCTAAATAATCGGCTCATGGGTGCAAGCCCGATGTATTTTCTTTATGTTAAGAATCAGATTTTTCTTTTTATGTTGTTTCTCTTGCTATCTAAATGGGTATATTGTTGTAATAACTCATCCTATGCTTTCAGAATGAATGCATGAACATTTAAATTTTTTCATCTAGTCTTTTATCAATGGAATTATCTTCTCACAAATCTCACATAAAGGAGGGGCTCAATGCCTGCGCATGCTTCGGGTGAGTGCCTAGTGCCCACTAGGTGGTAGACTGACACGCATGGGATTAGAGTATTGTTTTAAGGACATAAAAATGAATACATTCCCTCAACAGTTAGTGTGAACTGAAGCACAAGAGTGTTTCATCGGGTAATGATGATGCTAGTGTGTGTGAAGATGTATATGATAAGATATAGGTGTGTAATGGTACAAATATAAGATAATTTTTTATGCTAGGGGTGGGGCAAGAAGAAGGGCATGATGCCCCCAAGTGTACTATAATGATGGAGATATATGTAGTGATGTAATAGGTACCATGCCATTACAAGAGAGCGTCATTTGTATCATGATAAGAGAGAGGGCCAACACAATGGTAGGCTGAAGCAATAGTAGGACCATGCGAGGGTGGCGGAATTTGAAATGTGTCTTAAACATCAATAGAAGGAGTAGTTTATTTAATAAATGTCATTGGTTGGAGCTCGTGTGGGATTGATGACACTCTAGAAGATGTGATAGGAGAAGAAGGTGGAATGATTTTGAGAGGTGGTTGCATAGTTTGACTTGGTGATGCGGTAGAAAACTTGAGAGGAGCAGGTGTTGAATTAATTTTTAGAGGAAGTTGCTTAGGTTGACTTGATAGTTTTATAGATGCCGGAGAGGGAGGGGGAGTGAGAATAGTTTTGAGATGTGGTTTCTTTAATTGATTAGATTACATAGGTGGTGCTTGAGTGGAAAAAGAAGAAACTTTAGAAGTGATGAGTGTAGACATAAACGAATCAGATTTAGGAGGTTATTGAGATGTAACAAGTGAAGAGGACCATGTAATAGAATGTTGTGCATTGAATGAGATAAAACCTTGATGCTCAAGATGTTTGATTCTTTGTTGTAAATAATATCAATCATTGTCATTATGTCCATTTATTTGATGATAATTGCAATATGGAATAATTTGAAATTTCGCAAGCCAATAAGGAGGATAATAATGAGTAGATGGAAAGCTTATTAATTGATGAGTTATGAGTTTTAGAAGAATGTCTTGTTGCTTAACATTAATTGTAAACTTACGAGGCATGGGGATTGTCAATATTTGAGGTTAAATAATATGATCACATGTATAAGACATAGAAGGAAGACGAGATGTAGAAGGAGAAAAATCGAGTCTAAAAAGCATCCTTAAGATGTTGGATTTCATATTTTAGAGATGTAATTGTGGATTCCATAGTCTAAAATTTATCTTGAAATAAAGAATGAAGGGCTTGAATGGATTTGCAAATAGATTGATTGGATTTGGAATCAAGATATTCCTTAGAAACATGATCGAAAATATCATTGACTTGAGTAGGTAACATGTTGATAGGCATATACATAGTCTCTAGGGTTTTTTGGAGAGCGTCTTTACAAGATGGGTGCATTTGAATCAATTGAAGAAAAGATACTTGATAGACCTTAGGAGCCATGATGGAAGAAAAATAAATATCTAAGAGAATTCAAACCCGGGTTCACCAAAATGATTAAACTAAAATGTAATTTTCTTAGACTAATTTGATACTATAGAAGTAGTAAATAAATAATTAAATACAATACCTAAAATAACCAAGAAACTAAGAAATGAAATTATAAAAATCTAATGTGTAAAGAGGGTTAGGAAAACCCTTAGTTAATTTGAATATATCATAGGACTATGTTGCAGTGGAGATAAGATGAACAAGAGGAGGAAACCATTGCACATGAGCCTGAGAAAATATAGATCTAGATTGTCTTCTTTGGATCGGGGTGCTTGGAAATGGATAGGGGCGCCTAGGGTGCCCTGGTCTAAATTTGAGCACCATGGTATACGGAAATGACCAAAGAAAATCCTCTAAGGTGTCATTTGAATTTTCACATGTGTTTAGTTCTGTCACGTGAATGTCATTATATGATTGCCAATGTCACTGTAGACTAATAAAGAAAATACCTACAAAACCCAAGTAGAGCATCAAAACCCTAAAAACAAAAGATGTATATGAAGGGGTTGGACTGTCCTTAGTTACAAAAATGGTGGAATTATCACTAAATGCTACATTATATCTTAGAACCAATGTATTTTTGTGTGTGTACGAAATTGTACCCTAGGTGCTCTTGTGCATGTCGCACTTTCTTAGCAGTAAGAACTAACTAGATGTAGAATGTAAATAATGTGTGCACGGAATATAATAAAATCCCCCCTCCTCGAAGTGTGATGCAAGAAACCAACCTTTGTCCCTTCGATGGAGCTAGATGGATGCAAATGGAGTAGTAGAGGACTTAATGGATACAAGCTTAGGTGGTGATATCTAGTGCTTATTTCTTGGTCCCTCATTATGGTCTTATATATATAGTTCTCTTACTTGAATTTTGTAATTAACCAGAAATGAATGAATATCAAAAATATAAGAATCTTGAAGGGTTATAAAGTGCACAAAAATTGAGAAGAAACTACAAAGAGGATCAAGGTTAAAAGGGGACCGGGGTGCTGTGGTACCCTAGTCCAAAATAGGGAAAACATAGTATAAAAGTACGAGACTAGGCAAGTATGGGTGTAATATTGAAAGTAGAAACATAAAACAATGTAAGATGGACAAAGACATGGGTTAATTAGTACTTTTATCCATTTTTAACACCCCTATGAAATGGACAACTTAGCAGGTCAGAACATTGGTAGTTGATGGAAAAAGGGAAATGCTTTTGCGGCATGCAAGGTAGCTCTTATTTTGGTTCGAGAACGAGTTGGTCATAACTCACAATGAGTTGGCAAGCCATGGAAAATATTGGAGTTGGAAATAGAGCTTATTAGAGAATTGGTTGAATTGGTAGTTAGTCGGCATGGTTGGTCGGATGACAAGGTTGGTCAACATGGTTGGTCAGTTCGATTAGTTGGGTGACAGGTTAGTCAACATGGTTAGTCGGGTGACAAGTTGGTCGATACGATTGGTCAGGTGATAGGTTGGTCGAGAGACAAGTTGGTTGATATGGTTGGTCGGGTGACATATTGGTTGGCATAGTTGGTCGGGTGATAGGTTGGTCGGCATGGTTGGTTGGGTAACATGTTGGTCGGCACGATTGGTTGGATAACAGGTTGGTTGACTCATTTGGGGTCGAGGTGATAGGCTGGTCGGCATGATTGATTGGTTGATCGGACGGAGTTAGTCGAGTGACAGGATGATCGGCACGGTTGGTCGAGTGACAAGTTGGTCACTTGGTTAGTCAAGTGACAAGTTGGACAACACACTAGTCAGGTGATGGGTTAGTTGGATGAATGTGTCGGCTGAATTTTATGGAAGCTTAGGAAGGCAAGGTTATGATTGGTTAGATGGATGGTGTATGGAGAGGTTGGTCGACATACATAGACATCGTCCAACCCCTTGAGCTTTGATGGTCAACATGGATGGCTTACAATTTTATGACATGGTTGGTTGAGTAATCGGGTTGGTCGAATCATTGGTCCATCGGCTACCAAATGTACGAGAAGTGTGACGACAAGCAATGATAGACGATTATCAAACCTCTTATGTTGGATGGCCCATAATGTGAAGATGGAAATTCTCGGGTTATTTAGTGATAAGAAACATGTACATTCATGAATTTATCCATCCTCCAAACCTAATGAGTTGGATGAAAATTAGGTTAGTTCACAATTGTATGGATCATGGTTAAATGACCGCCTAACCAAAATATGGAAAGGAACTTGGGGGGCTAGGTAGTCTACTCAAAGAAGATATAGAACATCCAACCCAATGCAGTTGGATGATAAAGAGGATGGATGAGTTACAAGACAAATGAGGGTAGGTGAATGAATGACATCCCAACAACCAAAATTAATGAGGCATGGCACCCATGACCACCGTGTAAGAAAATTACCAAAATGAATGGTTTCCCATACCTCTTTAATGCATCCTACTGGTTGGTGACCCAAATTGCCTATATATTGTAAAATTTGCCTCATTTTGGGGATATTTTTGGGAAAATAAAAGGAACTCTGTCAAAAAAATTTCCAAATCTATTATGAGCTAAACACCTCGAATTTGGGCATATTGTAAAGGATTTTGTCTTGTACTTATGATATAATGGATTGTGTTAATTTTGGAGAAGTAAAATTCATATTTTATGGCAATTTTCTCCCTAACTTGTATCAATTGCATTTTTTCCTTCCATTATATTTATAAGTATATTATGCAGTGTGTCTATCTCTTTACGAGTTTGTAGTTTGTTGTGCTTTATGAATATAGGGAATTGAATATTGTCTTGAACTATGGAATTTATACCATCCCTCTCCTTCCTAGTTTTCTATGTATCCTTCACTCACTTAGATTGTCTAACCCTTTCTTGGTACATCACCATCACTTAGAGTAGTTTTATTTCATGCATCTTTCTATCCATGTCTCCTTGGAAAGCATTAAGATAGGATTGTTTTAGCTTGCCATTCTCTGCACTTTGGGAAGTTGGCACTAGGTTAGAGGAAGAAGTCAACTTTCTCTAGAGGATTATCCTACTTGCAAGGTCCCACACTACAGGATAATCCCATGTTATGCATGTTACATTGATTTCCTCACACACAAAATCACAAGCAATTAGGGGTGTTGTAATTTTGCACTAATAGTTTTGGCACACCCGGTGGGACCAGAAGTCAATTTTTCTATTTCATCAGGATTGGGTGTGTGTCTTGGTGAATTTATAGCCTTTGGAGGCTTTACAGCAACACATCTGGTGACTCCAAATATAAAATCAACTAGTTTCAACAGTACTTGGTGGTTTAAGCTCATGAGAAGGATTCAAACTCAGTCTAGAGAAAGAGAAGAAGGTGTCTTTGAATACTTACAGTTATCACCAGGAAGAGGAAGGAGAGGAAGAAGAGTAAAAAGGTCTCCATCTCCACTAAACAGAACCTTATCAACACCTCCACCTGGTAGACCCTTCCTTCAATCAACTAGGGTTCTCAGGCCAATCATAATGGCACATCTACAACAACCACCACCGCTGCAAACCCATTTGTCAATTTCACAAGTGGCTAGTCCACTCGCCCTCAATGCACATAATCATATTCTAGTGGTAGCATTGAAGAGCATTCCTTACTTCACTGGGGAGAATCATATGACCCCCATTGATCATATTCAAGACATTGTGAATGTCTATGCCATTCACGAGATCAACGAGATGGATGTTGTAGTTAGGCTCCTTGCTTCTTCTCTTAAAGGTAAAGCACTACAATGGTTTAGGATCCTAATAGTAGGGTCAATTACAAAATAGTATGCATTGTTTCCATCCATGTGCAACAAGTTTAGAGAGATGGCAGAAAATATGTCTTTATTGGAACAATTAAGCACAATCAAGAGGGCCCCGAATAAGCAGATGGTTGGCTTCAACTTTAGGTTCTAGTGGATGTGCAACTGGATTCTAATTACCGTCGTGAGGCCAGCAGTGAAAGGTGCATTCCTCTACTTTTTAGGGCTCTAAATTTTGACATAGCTATGATGATACAATCGATGGGGGGAACAACACTGCTAGGGGCATATGATATAGCTATCAGAGTAGAGAACTACTTAATTCATGCGGAAAGCTAGCACCTAGGCCACCTATGCCTCTATATCTAAAATTGGGGAACCCCTCTACCAGTCAAGCACCTAAAATATCCCCCATTCCAACCCCTATAAATCAGAGCAAAGTAGTGAGGCCTCCACTTCTTCTAGTACTTCCAAGGAACTCCAAGAAGTCATGAAGCAACTGTAGAATTTGGGGAATGAGTTGGTGACAATCAAAAGGAAACAAGCTCAGAGCTCTAGACCTTACCAACCTCAAGCTCAAATGAATAGGCCTCCATATCATCCTAATAAGACCTCCCACTTAGGCAACAAAGAAAATCCAAACCAAGGGCAGTCTCAAACTACCAAGCCATTTCAACCTTATAACCCAAATGCAGTTTCAACATCAATGGCTTTGGTTCCTAATTAGAACAACATTGCTCAAGAGTATGAATGGTGTTACCCCTGCAACCTACCTCATAACCAATCAACATGCTTCAATGGTGCTTTGAATCAAGCCTTGATGGTGTAGACCATTGGGGTGACCCAAGAGCCAAGTGAGGAAGAGAATCAACAAACATCTTAGCAAGAGACTCCTCCAACTAAAACCACATTGGTCAATTGGAAAATAGAGGAATTTTGTGGGGTTAATCAATCTCCTTTCAGGGTGTGGTTATCAATACGGTCAAATAAAAGGAACATAGATGGGGAAATCATCTAGTCCAGTTATTTCTCAGCCCACTCTCACTCAACAAGGAGTTGGTAGGCCAAATCTAGCTCCTAATGCACAAAGCCAGCCCAAGGTAGCTGTTGTAGCAACCCCTAATGTGTAGAATCATCCCAAGATACCAGTCGTGGTAGCTCATGGACCAACCTAGGTATCGGAAAAGGCCATGCCCATCAAGGGATAAAAAAAGAAAACCCACCCCCTTTTAATATCATTGATCAGATGAAGAAGACCAATGTCAGCATTTCCATGTGGGAATCATTGGAAATTCTAGGGCAGTGAGATTTGTTGTAAGTAGCTATGGAAAATTGGTCCCCTTCTAATGAGCCATTCAAAAAATCAAGAGAGGGTTCTTACTAACACCGCATAACAAGGAGAATGTCATTTAGGTAAGAATGTGAAGCCTCCACTGTTCTATGTCTCATTGATCATTGGGGATAAATTAGTGCACAATTGCATGATCAACTCAAGGGTGAGAAACTTAGTAATGCCAAAGAAAATTGCTGATAAATTGGGCTTAAAATATGAGCCAATATTAAAGGGAGTAGTGAAATTGAATGAGACAACAAAGTAACCACAATTAGAGTGATCAAAGAACTAAACCTTACACTCCATGCTTTCCCGAATGTCACAGTTCTACAGGATGTATTGGTTATCTATTTTCCCCGCTATTTTCCTTCTTCCTTTCGAGGGATTTCATAGCTAGGATTGCGAGGTACCTATCAGCTGATTGGTCCCACATGTTATTCAGGAAAAGGTATGGAGCTAAGGCTATGATCATGTCAGAGATAATTTCCAATTTTCACATTGAGCCTTATGTTCCTAGCCCAATGAATACAAATTGTACCATATTCGATCAAGAAGAATGCTTAGAGGGTCAATAGACAAAAAAAAGGCTAGGATCTTTCCATACTAACACTTGATGATTAGGCTCAAAGGAGACATGTTTTCAATCCATATAAAGAAATGGAAGAAGATGATATTAGAGTTTATTGTCTACATGAGGAGAACATTGCCACCCCTAGCCTCACTAAGCAACGAAAAAGGATGAGAATGAAGTGTGGAAGCTATTTTTTTATGGTTCAAGGAGTACGCAAGGTGTCAAACAAGGTGCAATGGGTTTTTCACCACAAAAATGAAGTTCTACTCATCTTTTTGTTTTTAGTTTACTTGTTCAAACAATACAACCTGAGTATGAGGCTTTAATCCATGGGTTACATTGGGTAAGAAGGAGGGGTATTAAAAACTTGCAAGTGTTTTAGGATAGTGAGTTAATTATCAAATAAGTTAGAGGACAACATGTTGCTAATAATGTTCTACTGAAAGCCTACAAACATTAGGTATGGGATCAGATTGAAGACCTTGAAGCATTCAATATTCAGGCCATACCATGGAAGAAGAATGAGGCCGCAGATAGGCTCACAACAATTGGAGAAACATTTGATGTGGTGGACAGTATCAAGAGATATAAAGAATAACCACATATTCATATCATTATAAGTCCAGTTGTACCATATAATAGCACAAGCTAACGAGGTTTTGAGAATGATCAACAGATCATTAGTTTTTATGGGAGGGGCTAAGTTCTCGGCTAAAAATTGAGAGAAAATGGAGCAACAGTATGGGGATCAAATTGGGCAGTTGCGGAAAAACAAATTGCCAAAGGGTTTAGTGACTTTAAGATCAATATTCAACCCAAATGATCAATTCTAAAAGGAGAAGGCCAACATTCAAGTCAAAAAGGAGGATTCTGAGCCCATCTAAGTTGGATAAGGTAAGATGCTCCAAATAGGAAAGATGAGCAATGAACAAGAAAAGTACAACCTTGTGTTTCTTTGCCAGAATTCCCTAAAGTTTTCACATGGAGCTATGAGGATTTGAAGGTTTTAAAACCAAAATTGGCATAACACAACATTGATTTGAATCTAGAGGCTAAGCCTGTCAGGAAAATGTAAAGGTCGGTCAAACCTCATATAGAGCCTCTCATGAAGAAGAAGTTGAATAAGCTATTTGAGGTGAGTATCATTTTCCCAATCAAGTAGTAAAGTTGGGTGGAAAATCTAGTGCCGTTAGAAAAAGGAATGAGGAAATCAAGTTGTGCATGGATTTTCAGGATTTAAACAGAGACTCTCTGAAGGATCACTATTTGATGCCCTCATGGAGAATATTTTGTAGGTAGTGGCTGGTTCAAAAAGATTCTCCCTCTTAGATGGATATTTAGGCTATTATCATATTATGGTGAAAAAGGAGGATCAGTTCAAAACAACCTTCACTACAAAATGGGGCACCTATGCATATAAGAAGATGTCGTTTAGGCTATCAAATATTGGAGCAACATTTGAATCAGAAATAGACATGGCATTTAAGGGGTTGTTAAATAAAATAGTGTTTTTATATCTTGACAAGTCTTCTAAAGGTGTAGGAGGTTTGGAGTGTCCTTGAATCCCAAAAAGTGCATATTCATGGTATGTGAGAGCAAAATAATATGCCATATTGTGTCGAAGGAAAAGAGCGACAATTGATCCGAAGAGGGAAGAAGCCATCGTGCTCTACCATTTCCTAGTCATAAGAAGGCTCTCCAAAGTTTCTTGGGAAGGATAAACTTTATTCAAAGGTTTGTACCAGATTTTTCTACTCTTGTGAAGCCATTAACGATGATGCTAAAAATAATTTGGAATTCAAATGGATAGTGGAGGGAAAAGAGAGTTTTGAAGCTATCAAGCAAGCCATATCTCAAGCTCCAAATCTCATTAACCCACACTTATCTAAATTCCTTTTTCTATATGCCTTCTCGTGGTTCAGAAACCATCTCCACAATCTTGGTGAAGCGAGTAAGGAAGGACTGGAATAGCCTATTGCATTCTTCAGCCAAGGCCTTATGGACTATGAGGTAAGATATTCATTCATTGAGAAACATGTCCTTTCTGTGATTATAGGTTTGAAGAATTTCAAACTTTTAGTGTCAAATAATAGGATTCATCTACTAGTCACACATGTTGGTATAAAATATTTTCTTTTAAACAAGGACCTCAATGAAAAAAGGGTTGGCTAGGTAACCAAGGTCATGGAATATGACATTGATATTAAGGTGACCAAGTGGTAAGGGGAAGGTATTATGTGAACAGCTAGCTTTGGGATAGTATGCCAAGTCAAGTGGTAAAGGAGAGGTTGTGTTGGTGCTACACGGAAATCAAGAGAAATTAGTTGATGCCTCACTGATCCTTGTTAGACTCAAGATATAGTCCATTTTCTTCAAACTAGGTCAAAGTCCTCAAGGGATAAACAAGGACAAAATAAGATATTTCAGTCTCCATTGTATCCCCTTTGTATTGGTTGATTGTATCTTGTTTAATAAATATGTAAATGGTGTACTCCTAAGGTGCCTCAAGCTAGATCAGATAGAGAAGTCACATTACGTGAATTTCATGATGGAGAAATAGGTGGCCATTTTGCCACAAGGGTGATAGCTCTTAGAATTATGAAGGTAGGTTATTATTGGCCTAACCTTTTTCATGATTGTTATGCATGGATTAGGAAGTGTAAAAAGTGTGCCTTCTTCATAGGAAAAGAGAGGTTAACAGCCCTTCCACTCCACCCCATTTCTATAAATGAACCATTCATGCAATGGGGGCTAGATTTCATTGGGGTGATTAATCCAAATTCTATCTTGGGCCACAAGTGGATCCTCATAGCCATAGATTATTTCACCAAGTGGATCAAGGCAGTTACACTCAAAGAATAAAATGAGGCCAGCATACTAGGTTTTTATGAAGGGATAGTGATGAGGTTCAAAGTTTTAGTCACCATTATATCAGATAATGTTGTGGTATTCCTAGGTGCCAATATCACAGAGTGGGCAGTCAAAAATGGGATATACTTAAGCACCTCATCAAATTACTACCCAAAAGGTAATGGGAACGTCGAGTCCACTAACAAAAATCTTTTGAAGATTACAAGGAGAACTCTAGCGAAAACCAGAGAACTTGGAATGCCAAGTTGACATCGGTCTTGTGGGCTAATAGGATTACTCCCAATAATTCAAAAGGAAACTATCCTTATAGGTTAGTCTATGGAAGGGAGGAAAATTTTCCTATATCCCTCAAATTTCCTACATTTAAACTCATGAAGTAGCTATAGCTCTCCAATTTTTAACTCATGGAAGCTAGATATGCAAAGCCCGTGGATTTAGAGGAGATGAGAAACCAAGCCATGCACATCATGGAGAAGGATCAAGTGTTGATAAAGAGGTTCTTTGACAAGAAGGAAAAGGCTATAAAATTCCAAGAGGGATACTTGGTCCTTAAATGGGATGTAGACAAGGAAAATATGGGAAGGCACTCTAAGTTTGATGCAATATGGAGTGGCCCTTATATGATTTCAGGCTATAAAGAAAAAAATGATTTCTAGCTATCAAGGTTGGATGGAGAAGAACTGTAGATTCCAGTTAATGGAATCTATCTCAAGCATTGTTATTGAGTGAAATATCCTTCTTATACATATTATTTTAAGAGTTGTAATTCCTCCAAGTGCTTGTAGCACATTGCATTGTTTTAGTTTAGGTTGATTTTGTAATAAGTGCTTGTGCACTCTCTACATATTCTATTTGGAATGTGTATGACCTTTTCTATTTGTATATAGTTGTGCCCTTGTTGCTCTTGCACTTTCTAGTTTCAGGAAAAGTTTGGTGAAGAAACAACTAGTCCTCAACCCAAGATTTCTTTTGAAATGAAAATCCCTAGTAGTGCTCAGGAGTTGGAAGATATATTTTCAAGTGACGGGATAGTTCCAGAAATAAATATGAATTTATGCCCAATGGATCCCCTAAGGTCACCGGTCTTCAAGATCAAGTAGGCAGATCATCCCTGACTTGATAATTGTTATCCATTTTTTGCACCCCATATGAAATGGAAAACTTAGCAGGTTAGAACATTAGTAGTTGATGGAAAAAGAAAAGTACATTTGTAGTATGTAGGGTAGCCTTTGTTTTGGCTTGGATGATTTGGTCGAGACGTGGTGAATCTTGGAGTTGGAAATCAAACTTATTGGAGAATTGGTTGAGTTTGTGGTAGGTGGGCATGGTTGGTCGGGTGATAAGTGGTCAGCATGGTTGGTTGGGTGAAAGGTTGGCCGGGTGACATGTTGGTCGGCTCGGTTGGTGAGATGGTTGGTCGGGTGATAGGTTGGTTGGCATGGTTGTTTGGGTGACAGGTTGGTTGACACAGTTGGTCGAGTGATAGGTTGGTCAGCTCGGTTGGTCAGAGTGACATGTTAGTTAGCATGGTTGGTCAAGTGAGAGGTTGGTCAGCACGGTTTATCGGTGTGAGGTTAGTCGGCTTGGTTGGTCAAGTGACAAGTTGGTCAGCTTGGTTAGTCAGGTGACAAGTTGGTGGACACGGTTGGTCGGATGATAGGTTGGTTCACATGGTTGGTCGGGTGATAGGTTAGTAGGCATAGTTGGTAGGGTGACGGGTTGGTCGGGTGATAGGTTATTCAACATGTTTGGTCGGGTGAAAATTTGGTTGGCATGGTTGGTTAGGTGAGAGGTTGGTTGGCATGGTTGGTTGGTTGGCATGGTTGGTTGGGTGACGAGGTTGTTTGACATGGTTGGTTGGGTGATAGGTTGGTCGGCTCGGTTGGTCGGGTGACGAGGTTGAGTGCGCATGGTTGGTCGGGTGATGGGTTAGCTAGACGGGTGTGTTAGCTGACTTTTGTGGTAGCTCGGGATGGTAAGGTTATGATTGGTCAGATGGATTACGTACGAGAGAGTTTGGTTGAAATACATAGACATTTTTGGACCCCTCGGGGTTTGGACGACCAATATGGATGGCTTATAGTTATGCGACATGGTTAGTCGAGTCATCAAGTTTGTCACCTCATCAGTTTGTTGACTACTAGAATGGATAAGAAGTGTGTCATATGGGCAAAGATAGAAAACTATCCAATCTCTGGTTTAGACAATGCATAATATGAAGATGCTAATTCTCGGGTTAGTCGGTGACAAGAATCATGTACGGTTATGAAGTTAGACGTCATCCAACCCTAATGAGTTAGATAAAAATTAGGTTAGATGGCCTACTCAAAATTGTATGTAACCCAAATATGGAAAGGAAATCATAGGCCAGGAAATTTTCTCAAAGAAGATGGATGATGTCCAACCCAACGTGGTTGGACGACAAAGAGGATGGATGAGTTACAAGCCAGACAAGGGTAGGTGAATGAATGACATCCCAACAACTAGAATTAATGAGGCATGGCACCCATGACTACCCGTGTAGGAAAAGTACCAAAATGAATGGTTACCCATACCTCTTTAATGCATCATGTTAGTTGGTGACCCAAATTGCCTATATATTGTAAAATTCACCTCATTTTGGGGATATTTTTTTAGAAAATCAAAGGAACTCTGTCAAAAATTTTCCAGAGCTATTGTGAGCTAAAGGCCTCGAATTTGGGCTTATTGTAAAGGATTTTGTCTTGTGCTTATGATATAATGGATTTTGCATGTTTTTGAGCAATAAAATTCATGTTTTGTGGCCATTTTCACCCTAACTTGTATGAATTGCATTTTTTTCCTTCCATTATATTTATAAGTATATTGTGCATGTATCTATCTCTTTGCAGAGTCTATAGTTTGTTGTGCTTTATGAATATAGGGAATTGAATATTGTCTTGGACTATGGCATTTCTACCAGCCCTCTCCTTCCCATTTTCCTCCCTATCCTTCACTCACTTGGATTGTCTCACCCTTTCTTAGTGCATCACCTTCACTTAGAGTAGTTTTATTTCATGCATATTTCTATCCCTATCTCCTTGGAAAACATTAAGATAGGATTTTTTAGTTTTCCATTCTCCGCACTTTGGGTAAGTTGGCACTATGTTAGAGGAAGAAACCAACTTTCTCTGGAGGATTATCCTACTTACAAGGTCCCACACTGCAGGATAATCCCATGTTATGAAGGTTGTACTAATTTCCTTGGACACAAAATCACAAGCAATCAGGGGTACTGTACTTTTTCATTAACAATAATCTATTTCACTTAAGAACCATATGAATAGTATTATGAGACAGGGACTAAATAATTACCCAAAGTGTGTGATTTCATGTATACGTATCCTAAGATTATGAAGATCAAGTTGAGGTTCACCAAAATGATTATGCTAAAATGTAAAATAATTATAGCCTAATCTAAATTCAAATTTATAGTAAATAAATAAATAATGCAATCTTGAAATAATACCCAAACAACTAAGTAATGGAATAATGAAACCCTAATTACAAAGAGGGTTAGAATATCCTTAATGATTCAAAGAGGTTGTTAGATTGTGTCGTAATGGAGAATGGTTGAACAGGATGGAATACCGTCGCACAGAGAACTGGAAAAGTGTATATCCGACTGATTTGGATGGAATAGGGCACCTGGAGAAGGATAGGGGCACCTGTGGCACTCTAGTATGGCTTATGGGTGCCCTGTTCTATGTAGGAGGTCTAGAATCCAATTTCATGGGGTCGTCGGATGGTGTGAAACCCTAGTTATTTGTCTTTACTACTGTCGTTCTAGATCTAGAATGAATGAATCACCTGTAAAACCCCAAATAAAGTATTAAACCCTAAAAAATAAAGATGAAAATAAAGGGATCAGACTATCCTCGGCTACCAAAATGATGAACTTATAATTGAGCATTGCATTACATCTCAGAGCCAATGTAGTTCTTTGTGTGTGTGTGTGCGAGAATCATACCCTAGGTTGCTCTTGTGCATGTCAAACTTTAAGTTGCGAACAAGTAGATAGATGTAGAATGTAAATAAAGTGTGCATGGAATAGAATAAACTCCCATCCTATGAAGTGTGATGTAGATGAACCAACCTTTTTCCCTTGTGATGGAGCTAGATGGATGAAAATGGAGCTATATATGCTTTGATGGATGTAACCTTAAGTGGTGATAACTAGTGCTTAGTTCTTTGGTCCCTTATTATGATCACATAACTTTATATTTATATGATTCCTTCACTTGAATTTCATAATTAACCCCGAAAAGGCTGACTACCAAAAGATAAGATGTTGAAACACCTAAAAAGGACCAAAAAGTGTGAGTAAAATACAAAGAGGATTGAAGCATGTATAAGGGACGGGGCACCCTAGCCTGAAGTCCTTGTTAGGTACCCGAGTCTAGAAAGAGTAAAATTGTAGTGTGAAAAGACATATTGGGCCAATAAAGGTGCAAGACCAAAAGTAGCAACAAAATATGGCCAAAGACATGTGTTAGTCATCACTCTTTGTACTCAGGAATCATATAAATAGTAATATGTAATCGAGACTAGATAATTACCCAAAGTGTGTGATTTTATGTCTACACCAAGTTCCTTAGCCAAAACTCAAGTCCTTGACTTCTAAACTCCTGTTATGCCTTCTAGAACCCTAGGAAATACCTACATCACTTATATCATGCCTCTCTTCCATCCTTTACATAGTTTACAAGCTCTAAGAATGCTTTGAAACATTACAAAAAGCCAAAAATGGCCTAAATATTCAAATATTGCAATTCGAGGTAAAATGCTCCATTTGAATTCTTAAATGCCTAAACCAAAACTACTAAGATTAATGGACTCTTAAGACCTATAACCACACATGCAAACAAAAATTGATGTATTCATGAATTATTCTTAAGTGTGGAGTGATGCTCCTACATCACAAAATTGTGCCCTCACCGAGAAGGTAACACGTGTCACTTGAAAATTTGACTAACTGTGAGAAGCACACCTGTAAGAGAGACAACGTGAAGTGACAATTCTCGGAGCTCTAGAAGGTATTTATCATGAATTTTCATAGTATTTTTACTCCAAAAATAATGGGATTTGTTTCAAAACCCAATTCTTCACATGTGTTCAAAAATGGGCACTCTCTTTCTGGGACAATGAGGTGTGTATGCCAAAACTAAGCTAACATGCGACACCATCAGTCTTGTGAAATATTTTATGATTACATCATGTATATAATTCTTAAATATTTTAAAGTCCTATATTTTCCTCCTCAATCCTTATGGAGCTCTCATAAGCCTCTACGAAGTTCGGTGTACTAATTTTGTTGCATACTCCTTACCCTTAAAAACCCAACTTTCACATCAAATGTTTCCAAACCTCTAAAACTTCCCTAAATCTTCCTAAATCAAATTAAAAACTTGTAGGAATCTCCAAAACCACATCCAGATGATTATCAGCTTTTAGATGCATCCGTATGATGCACACCAGTCTTGAAAAGGCCAAAATTAGCCTTTCCAAGCCTATCGGAGAACTAGCCTTTAGAAGCACTTTCTTTGTATGAGATGAATGACATTGATACCTAATTTAAAAAATTAGGACAAGGTTTTTTAACATATTAGAGAACCTACAAGGTCGGGATGACTATGGTATAGATAACAAACCGATCGGGAGAGGGGTTCGGGAAGACTCAAGAGAAAATTTTCAAATTGGGCTTAGTTGTCATGCTTGAAATTATGAATTTGTCATGATACAAATTTACATGACAACACCTGTGTAGCAAGTACCACTCTACATAATGATAACATGATATTATTGTAATATTTAAATTATTTTTCGTTAGCATTAACACAATGTGTAATTATGTCTTGCTTGTATTTGAAACATTGATGGAGGGTGGACAAAGTACATTTCATTTCTGAATCCAAGGACTTCCTAATAAGATTCCATATTGTATCTCTCAATCTATCACATATAAAATGGTTTGGAGCTTCTTGGATTGAAATTTCAATAAAAAAATCATGGTACCTAATGGACTCGCAAGGAGCATCATTGAATGTTTATAATTGTAATTCGAGGAAAATTTTTATATAGTAGTATGTTGAGGTGATGTAAGGTTGTGGATGATATAATATTATACTAGATCCATTTTCAATCAACACATATTTTAAGTTTTTGTGTTCAATTTTGGTGATGATGAATAATTGTGGATCACAAGCATGAATCCCCCTTGTGTTATGAGAGGGGATTCATACATGATATCATAGTCGTAAAACATGATCGATGATGAAATCAAAGTATGGAGGTTGCCCACAAATTGTGAAAATACATTTGAATTTTGATTGGACAACTTGATTAACTTTAAGGCCTTATTAAACACCTCACAATGATTGGAAGATTAGATGATGAGATCATATAATGAGATCTTAGTCAGAAGTACTAATTAATTCATTGATTAGATTGTTCTTGAGAGTGATGACTAGTTGTGGAGATAAGATTGTAGTTAGTGATGGTGTAGTTGTAGATGTCGATTCAGATGTGGATTTAGTGTTCATATTGAAAAATTTATTTCTTGTCACAATGTGAATCATGCCAATAAAATCTTGGTGAGACGATGATGATGTGTCATGGCTAACCTGATTGGTTGAAGTCGTGTGTGATGGGAGTGGATTTTTGAAGACATCTAGGTTTTGATTTTTTAGGACCATGGCATTATCAACTTGGATAACACCTTTTCCAATCAAGTCTTGAATAACATTATGCAATTGGTGACAATATTTAGTTGTGTGACCCAAAATTCTATGATAAACACAATTGTTAGTGGATTATTTTTGCCAAATTGGTTTTTGTGCATTAGGATCCTCTTTGTGTATGGGTGGGAGTGAGATGAGTTGAGCATCTACACATTTTTGTAAAATACTAGAAATTTATTTGGTCAATGACGTGTTCTCTGACGCATCTAAACCTGGATCTCCTAGTTTGTTTTGTGTGGCTCGTTATTATGGATTATTAGGAGCCATGGAGGAATTTTTGTGGCATTTTATGTGGAACCTTGGTATTTATAGATTTTAGAATGAATTTATTAACTTGGGGAATCATTTTAGTGAACTTGGATAAATAATTCTTCTTACAAATCTTGACCTCACTAGTACTAATGTGGACATCCTAAATTCACTTGTTTATCAAAGTATGACTTCCTTAAATGATTGAAACTATTGGATTTATAGAGTGTGAGATATTTTTTTGGGACAACTCTTGGAAAAAAATTCTAGGGTAAGTTCTTTGTAAAGAATAGGAAATTTAAGCTCATGGATAACTTCCTCCAACATGACACATAGTTAGTACAAGGCTCATTGTCAAACTATTTTAGGTTATATATAATAAAATTTAGTGCGCTTAGCAACATTGAATGAAAAGTGATCAAGGAATAAGATGGTAAGTTTCTCAAAAATATGAAACTATGTTGTGTAAGACCAATGTACCAATCTAAAGCTTTGCCACCTAGAGAAGATGGAAATGTTCACAAAATAAGCATGTCATCGTGACTATTTAGATAGTGAGCATACTTGAACATACAAAATTAATTTTTAGGATCCTCCTTTCCTTTTAATTTGTCAAATTTGGGCATATAAAAATGTGGTGGATATCTTTTCACATAACTAAATATACATGTGAGCTTAGGAAATCCCATACCTTGATTTTGAATATCAAGGTTATGACTTCTATCAATTAATTATTGATTGATGTTTGATAAATGCTAAAAAATGTGTATTTTTAGTGGTTAAGTGTATGAATGTGTATAATGATGGATGTGGTATACTGTGTAAGTATGATAGAAATGAAGAGGTTTTATAAGAGAAGGATGAAGAATTAGGTGGAGTATAGTGGGTGAAAGGAGGAATTTTCATATTGGAATGAGACTCAAGCAGTTGTGTAGTTCTTGTAGAAAAAATATAATGGGTGTGTACGATAGTAGATGGCATGGGATTATGAGACAAAATAGTGGTATGAGGTACTTATGTGGTAGATGATGAAGGGTCATGGTCTACAGAATAAATATTTAGATTGAATCATATAACTTTTAGTAGTATCGTCTAAGATATTTTGCAAGGTATTTTGAATTACGATTTATACAATATAAGGAATCCTCAAACTTAGGATCAAAAGGTGGAATCTTGTAAATTTCATAATCATCAGGAGGAGGAGCAATGGATGTAGGAACTTCTTCAATGTGGGTACCAAAGATATTCCTAAACTTGGTAGAGTCTTTGACTACTCTCTTTTGGCTAAACATATCATCATGTGATTAGGAATTATGTTATATGGTGTGAGGTGAACCATATGAACATGTATTAGTAGTAACCATGCAAAGATAAATATGATGTTATGTGAATATATTGTGAAATGATCAAGGTATTCCAAATCTATACAACTTAAGATAGAAAACTAGATTATGCCATTGAAGTACATAGCAATGGTAAATAGGACAATCTTGATTGATAGAATAGATGGATAAAAATCACGGACAATTCACAAAGTGCGATTGAGTATGGGAAAAATATGGGATAACTAACATAATATGCTAAATAGTGGAATCGGAAAGATAAAAGGATCGAGAAAATCACTTTGGTCATTTGTAGAGTAGTCGTGGATATGGTAGAGTTTGGGAAAAATTTGGGAAATGAAATAAAATGTAAAATGGATGAACTTTGAAATAGTAAATATTTCAGGCCAATCACATCTGTGCCTATCTCTAGGGAAAATGTGAGATTAAAAATTATATCATAGTTGCACACCTGTGACTAAGACTAGGAAAATATGGAATTTGAAAAGATTTTAGAAAGCGATACAAAAGTATGAAAAAATGTTGTATATGACATAGGAAATAACAAATGTGACCCATATATGATCAATATATTTGAAATGAGGTATTTTAAATAGTATGGTGTTGTTTTTGGAAAATATATGTATTTTTTTATTTTTTATTTTTTTGTTTGAGTGTAATATGTTGTGATATGGATGCAAATATGGGCCCTAGTCAATTAGGATTCCTATGGGTTTTAAGTATTCTCTTTGGCCACCAATATTTTATGAACGAGTGTCATTCACCAAAAAATGATTGGTCACAGTCTATCCCTTAATCAATCATGAAGGGGCCATTACTATAGAAAACTCTTGGTTTACTTCAAGGGTGAAAACTAGTCAAGCAAGATGGGGCATTGACATTTTCACTATAAAGTCTTCTCAATGGACCAATTACTTTGGGGTTCCTTTAGTACTCCTCATAGTGAGTTTTATGGCTTATGAGGAGTACTTCCCATATAATTATGTGGATGGTTATTTACCCTTATCCAAACCTATAATGAATATGTCATAAGATTTCTTTCCTAGTACTTTCACTTAAAAATAGATGAAATTTGTTTACTTTTATTTTTGTAGAAACAAAATTACAAAGAAGTCGCATCTCCTACTACCCTATAACAAGATTGTTAGATTTTTTGTAGAAAAATTGCAACATAGTTGTAGTTGTGACTAGCTTACGACCAGGACTTTATTTTTGGTGAGCTACAAAACCAAGTATTAGATCTCGCAACAAAAACCTTAGGTAAAAATAAAACCAAACTAAAAGGATTGTAAAATCCTAAATAAAATATGATTAGATTCAAGAAAAGAGAAATTTAACCACAACCAAAATGGTCCTACCGTGGTCACCAAAATTTACACCAAGATGTCTTAGTTGGTATGTAAATCCCTAAATTAATGCTACTAAATAAATGGGTTTACATTATCATTGAAAATATAAGGACACTCATGGGTTCTTTCAATGAATGAAGTGGGTAAACTTGTTGATTTGAATCTATAACTGTAAACAAACACACTTAGCAAAATGTTCGTTATTTTTGTTGTTAGGAGACTTTCCTCGATCAAATACCTAATCATTTAAGGAGATACAAGAAATTTTATTGAATAAAAATGAAAAAACAATGCATAAAATGGAAATAATACCTAATTAAATCATAAACCAGTCATGGGTGTTATTTTCCAAAAGCGCACATAGGTTGTAGGCGACCATGAGCACAACTAGCACCCATGTTGAAATTTTTCCAAAACAATGATCTTGTGAGTTGCACCATTCCTTTGTGATCAGCATTCACATCTCTAAAACCTAAAATTCTTATATATGTGAGAAAGGAAGTAAAATCTCAAGTATGGGCTCAAATGCAAAAAGATTCAAGGGGTTGGAATGATGGGTGTGAGTGGTTTTTACATTTTTGAGTGCCCATAACATTGTGACATGTTTGGGTGTAATGTGAATAGATTGGTGAGATGAGAAGGGTTCATAGTGCATCAGGGATGCAAATGGGTAGGTGGGATAGAAAAAAATAAATGTGAGTGGGGTGAGTGTTAGTAAATTAGTGATAAGTTGTCTTTTATCACCATTTTGTGGGGATTTATATTTTTATTTGATTTTTTAGGATTATTATGTTTTATGATGTTTTTGGTATTTTTAAATAAGAGATATTATGCACAAGGTGCATTTTATAGTGTATACACATTGAAGAAACCACATCTACTAGTGCAATCTAGTACGTTTATTCAAGTGTTAATTGACACATTATCGACGTAAAGACCGGTTCTACATAATGTGAGATACACCCTCTAAGAAACATGTTTCATTGGGTGATGTTTCATCATATAGTGTCCAAGGTATTGGAAATATATATTTACCCCTTGGTACATGTAATTGTAAAATATTAGATGTATTGTATGTCACCGGTTTGACTAAGAATTTGCTATCAATCAGTAAACTTCTAGTTCATAATCTAAAGATTGATAATGATTGTAAAGATGGTAAGAATATTTTTTTAATATGGGATGAATCCATAAGCCCTAAGATTTTTTCATGAGCTTCAAATGTTGGACTTGTGTTTCATCTTGATTTTTTCTAGAAAGACGATTAGGCCCTCATTATGAAGGACACGTCTTCATCTTAATTATGGTTGGATATCTCGACACATTTCATCTATATGACATGGTGAGGGGTTTCCACCTCTTAAGAAAGACATAAAAATGTGTCCAAATTGCCTAACAGGAAAACAACATAGATCCTCATTCCAAAAGAATATGTATCGAGATCCAAATAAACTTGATCTAGCATACACCGATTTTTGTGGACCGATGTGACCTAGTCATTCTAGTTTTTAATATTTCATGTTTTGTGTTGAAGATTATTCTAGAAAATTGTGGATTTATTGTCTTCATACTAAATATGAAGCTTTGAGAGCTTGAAAATTTCAATGATGTTGTTTAAATCAACACCGATCGTAAAATCATATCTCTCCACTCGGATCGATTGGGGAATAAACTAGCATATAGTTCAAATCCTTCTTAGAAGCTCAAAATTTCTTCAAAAATGCATACTCCTCATACACCATAGAAAAATGGTATTTTTAAGAGAAGGAATCGTAATATCATGGAGGTGGTACAATGTATGATTGATGATTCAAGACTTGCAAAGACATTCTCAGGTCAAAGAAGCTAAGACAACAATATATATATATATATATGCTAAACAGATTTCCCATGATTTCTCTTCACAAAGTAACACCACATGAAGCATGGTAGGATGAAACCCATCCATTGCAAACCTTAGAGTATTTGGGTGCAAATAAATTATGCACATTCTGAAGAAGAAGAGAAAATATATGCACATGAAAGTAGAAAAATACATCTTCATTGGATACAGTGAAGAAGCTATTGGGTATAGAATAATGGATATGAACAATAGAAAAGTATACTGAGAACAAATGATGTTGAGTTTTTGAGAATAAATAAGATGAGACTCCTCCCAAAAACTTGCCAAATGTTTAAAACAACCTTGTTGTGAAGAAAAAATATTGTGATGGTAGTGATGATGAGGATGATGGTGAATATATGTCAAGACCACAACCCATAGGAATAATTAAATGTATACCTAAATAGTACACTAAAATGATTTGAGATGCAGATTGGATGGTCCTCCTAACACATCCAATCCTATACCACGAACTCACAACAAATCTTGTGAATAGGTTAAATTTTTACGTAATGAGTAAATTTGTCGAATCTATTGATCCTCTAGAGTTCAAGAACCCCTACAATCCAAACCTAAGAAATATGCCATGGATGTTCATTATCAATTATTAATGAATAATAACACGACATCTTGTCAATCTTCCATTGGGGAAGGAACCCATTGAATCTGAGATGGATTTTCAAAATAAAGTACAAAGGATATGAGACTATTGAAAAGTACAAGGAGAGACTACTAGGAAAGGGATATGCTTAGAATGAAGGTATAAACTATTAGGAGACATTTTCTCCCATAGACAAGATCAAAATTATATGGATAATATTTTTATAGTTACATATTTTGGATGGAAATTTCACCAAATGGATGTGAAAAGTGCCTTTCTCGAAGGATAATTACATAAATACATCTACATGACTCAACCTGGAATTGTTTATTGTACACGGAAAAGAATAAAAGGTATGTAGAGTCTTAAAATCATTATATGGTCTCAAACAAGCTCCTTAAGAATGGTATATCAAGATTGATGAAAATATTGTTTAGCATGGATTCTAGAGGAATCCCTATGATCTAAATATCTACCTTAAAAATTAAGGGGATGTTGTAGTGTTTGTTGTCTATGTTAATGATATTGTCATCCTTTGGTAGAACCGTGAAAATTATCGATGCAATGAAGAAAGATCTTAATCAATCATTTGACATGATGAATCTTAGGATGATGCTCTCTCATCTTGGCTTAGAAGTATGAAAAAAAATCTTATCTTTGTTTCTCATTTGAAATATGCCAAGATCATGCTTGAGAAATTATGAATGATGGAATGTATACCCATTACTACACATATGGATATAAAAATTCAAGTGTAGACATGAAATCACACATTTACTATTACATTTATAACTCTGGGTATGTAATTTATATATGGATATTACATTTATAACTCTGGGTATGTTAATTTATATATGGATCTTATGTGATAAAAGTATTCACTAGTGACCTATTTCTAGGGATTTTGTGGTCAGTGAGTTAGTCATCTTGGTTGTTTGTCTAGTTCATTCGTCAATTGTCTCTATAGTTTTGGCCATTTCTTAGAGTGTCTCATATGTTGTAGTCATCACATTTTTCCTCTTTTAGTCTACAATGGGAGCTTAGGGTTCTACTAGGGCACCTCGAGGCAACCATGTCCATGATTTTAGGTGCCCATGTCATCGTGATTTGTAGTCTTAATTTCTTTGTTCGAGGTCGGTCCTAACGGTCACCCCAGTGTTCCCCTAGGTCATAGTCGGAAGTTTTGGGTCACTAGTGTCAAAATTTGAGCAAGAGATCCCTATATAAACAAAACATACTCACTCCATTATGGGCGGACATCACACACATCAAGGGCAGCTATCTACTAAGGCAAGGGACTGCATTTGGGATTCTTCTACATCGTATCACATCTACATCACACAAGCATAAAGGGAAAGGGTTGTATTCTTTCCATTCTATCCATTATTTTCCATTATTTTACATTTTAAGTCCATCTATTACCACGTCATTGGTGCTAGGGCACTCTAGGCAAAAATTACTCACAAACGCACTAGAACTACATCAAGTTCCGTAATGTAGTGCAGTGCTCAACAATAAGTCCACTAGTTTGGTGGTTGAGGACAATCTAACCCACTAACCTTTTGTTTTGTAGGTCACTATTTAGTTCATCTGAAAAATCCAACATGACATACAAAACGGGTTTGAGACCTCCTTTTAACACTTCCAAACACATATGGTGATTATTTTCATAGTTCTCGGTGCAAAGAATCTAGACTAGGGAGCCCTGAGGCACCCCAGTACACTCCTAGGCACCTCAGTACAGACAAACAGTCAACTCCTGCCCTTCCTGAAGTCATCTAGTCATAGCTTTCCCAGTCCGTATACCAGTCTGCCATAGTCTAGCACACAATGAGGTAAGTTATTTACAGGTTAGTAACATATCCCTTTCATTTCTATTATTTTAATTAATTCAAGTACAAAAGTAAAATATCTAGTTCTAGCACTTCGATATAGCACTTAGTTTCTATTTAGATTAGCTCATAAAAATAGTTAAAAACCCTATTTTTAGTTAATCATTTTGGTGAACCCATTATTTCAAACATTGTTACTTTTTTATTATTTGTCATTAGCATAGATATTCTTTTATTATTATCATGTCACATTTTAGTGTCAACCCCATTTACGATGAGGCTACCATCGTTGAACTTACAGCTTTATATAGTACTCCTATGACCTTACCCGATGCCACTCAACAACTCCTCCTAGAAGGTCAAAAACATGTGCCCACCAATCCTATTGACTCTCTTATCAGAATATGCCTTGTTGATGACCCTATTGATTTTACTCATTGTACACCATGTCATCCGGTGGCATGTGATCCTTCTTATTCTTCTTCTAATATGCCACTAGATGTTTTAGATCCTTCTATCATTAATTATCTGTTAGGCATTGATTCCTAACCTAATCTTCCTCCTACCTCTCCTCCGACCACTCCCATTGCTACTCCCATGTCTCCTACCGCTTCTCATTATGTTTCCCTGACATCCCATTCTATTTCATCAGCACATTCTTATTACCTTGATGATCCCATTGATAGTAGTGTTTTAGCTAGCATTAACCATACCACTCTGTCTTATTGTTCCTAAGGAGTCCCCTTCTTTCTACACTATTGAGAGTGCTTCACCTCTTCCATCTTCTTCTTCTCCTATGATTTCTTCTACCATAGTGCATGAGTCTTCACCTCTTTTGTTTCTTCTCATTCTACTCCTACCTTATCTACTTCCTTCTTCTACTTCACCCACACCACATGTTACTTCTAGTAATATTTCCCCTTCATCCTCTCATGTGGCTCCTTTGACTCACACTCCTCATGTATCTTTAGCTTTGGAGCCTACTATCTCCCCTCTTGATATACCTATGATCACACACAATGGAAAGCTCCAACCTCTTAATACCTTGTTGCCATCTTCTTCTATTCCATCATAGGACATCCTATCCCTCATGCATGTCGTAGGACAACTTCAGTCTCAGGTTCACTCTCTCACCTTAGAAAGTAGGGCTTACTACATGTCTATAGACAACAATTCCTTGCATGGTAATCTTATTCCCAAGAAAATTCATAACTCAGCCTTTCCTAAGGATTTCACCATGCCCACATTTACTTTCTTGATGGGTATCGTGACCCTCATGCTCATATTGCACATTATCACACTCTTATGGCCTCTTATTCCAATGATTGACTATTACTTAAGGCCTTTCGGTTTAGTCTAGTTGATGATGCACTTCAATGGTATACCCATCTCCCTTTTGGTTCTATTAGCACTTTCTATGACATGGAGGATGCCTTCCTTCATAGGTTTATTATCAATGTTGGTCCTAGGGTCACATATGATCACATTCCCACTCTCATCGGGCATCTTGAAACCTATTCAGGATTACATCTTACGCTTTAATGCATGCATACATCAACTTATCTTTCATCCTAGTGACTTGGAAAAGTAGTTCCTCTTCTGTCGTGGTCTTATTCCTCCTCTCAAGAAACACTTACAGTATGATACTTGTGATTCCTTTATCCTTTTGTGTTACAAGGTTATTGATCTAGAACAGACCTTCTTACTTCTTCTCTAGTAGAGCCTTCCCCATTTCTCTGATTACTAGGCCCTCTACTCTTCCACCTACACCTCCAATTCTACACCTCAATAAACCTCCACCTTTAGCTATAACTCAAACACACCATGCTACTCCTACTCCACCTCCTCATAACAATCCAAAGAAACCCTTAGCTCAACCCAAAGTACACAAGCAACAACCTCAGTCTCCTCCCCATCTCCTACACATGTCTCTCCACCTCTACGACCACTTACCACTACTACTACTTCACCTCCATACCGTGAGCCTTTGTGTTTTTCACCTAATGCTCAACCTCATGATGTTTTACGTATATTACTTACTGAGTGATTAATTTGGCTTCCTTCCAATCACCACCACCCTCCACACCATTACAACGACAACATGATCAATATTACTGTAATTACCACCGTATTAGTGGCCATCATGACAATGATTGTCTTGCTTTACGTGAGTGGTTACAACATTTAGAGGACATTGGTGTCATATATTTTTCCTCTCATGAGAAATCATTGTCTCCTTCACCATGACAATGTAGGCATACACCCCTTAGGTCTCCATGAGTGCTAGGTTTTTTCATCATCCACCATGCTCATATCCACCACCTCCTTCCTTCCTCCATATTCATTACATCTACCTCACTCACACTATCCATCACATCCATCCCATGGGTTTTCATCTGGTCTCTGCATATCCATGGTCACTCCATATGACACACACTTTGGTCCATACACTCATGCTCCATCTATTCCATATGCATCCACCTCCACCCGTCATCTAGTTGTCGTTAGGTGATCATTATCACCTTACCCCCAATGATGCACTTGTGTTCTTACAATTCTTAAAGAATTTGTTGAGGGATTAGTTTTAAGAACATTTCATCACGTACTTTGTTGTTCATCTAGCACACCTCAATCATTTCCCGATGATGCACTCTTGCTTATACGGCTCATCCTTGATTGTTGAGGGGTCTTATCACATGAGCCTATTCATCCATACATGGGGCATCGTTAATCCCCCTCCTATTTTCATCACTTTATCATATTACCATTATATTACATTTTCACATCTTCATTATGATACATTTATCTATTTTCACATTTATTCTATTATCACCATTACATTACCTACGTGCTACATACTTTATTCATCTCATCAATCACATTACATTAGTTATCTACATCATCATTTACCAATCATATTTTATCTACCATTACTAACATCATCATACAAATTTATATTCATCACATACACCACAATACACATACTAGAACAATAACCATATAACCATATGATTTCCATTACATCAAAATAATAAAACATCTCAATTATTGATCACATACATATCCAAAATAGGTGTCCATACATATAGCGTTCATACAATCATCATCACAAAAACATGTTTCATCACTGGGGGCAAGGCCCCTACATCATATCCGATCATCACTATCACAACTCATCATCACTATCACTCTCATGTATCACAAGAGCCCTAGAACTTGATGCCTCACCATCAACGCCACACGGCCCAAACTTCTCCCCAAATTCCACACAACATCTAAATCTCCATGTTCTGCTTCAAGAATCGACATTAAAATATACATATCGGGAGAACACATCCTAAGCCAAGGGACCACCACTACCACCTCTTGGGTGTGATGAGTCTCCTCCCATGCCTCGTCCTCTCTCTCTAAGGAGCACCATACATATTTCGCTCCTATGGCTACTAGCTCAAACAAATGGGCATGCTTTCCCATGATTTCATCCACGCATGCTCTATTATCCCCCGCATAGCACATCGCTAGGAACATCAAGCGTCGCGTCAATGTGTGGATTGATGTGTCTACTATCAATGACCAATAGGCATCCCTACACATACACAACATACAACCTCATGTTAGTCAACCACATACAAAACACAACATAAACAATTCATTAACCACATTAGCATACACAAATACTTATGATCTGTCATCACCGCCACTATAGGGTCAAGGATGCCTCCCTCACCCAATCCTCCTATTAGTAACTCCATAGCACCCGTAAATATTGGTATAACAACACCTATTGATGTGCTTCCCACCACACTCGATAATCCTCATACTCCCTGCATCATCCCCATCCACAGCTCCTATCATTGGGTCTACCACATCTAACCCGGTGGTACCAACTACTTCGTTGTGGGCCCTGGCCTAGCACCGGTCCTCTAAGCACTCTCATGGCCCATAGCCATATATATGATTCAGGGGCACATCTGTGCCATCTCAAACTACCACGACACTCTCTCCACTTGAAATAGATCCACTACACCTAGAAAGTGGTCCTCTAACAACATGGTTCTCCAAATACATCACATCTCTTCACATCCTCAAGTCATCACTCGTACTCACAATACGACCTCCATGTCACTGATTTGGGCCCCATCTTGTCTATCTATAAATTCTCGAAGCTATCCATGTCCATCTTCCTACCACAAATATCCACCCAATGCCACACAAATATCTTAGGCCACATCCACTCTCCTCGTGGCCCTCAACTGGCCTCACAATGGCTATGTGCTCATATGCCCATACATGTAGCAGTGTGGTGGCCCTATACCCCCACCATGCTCATCGTGTGTAAACCGATACAAGTCCCTATACATGTGGGCCAACACACACCGCACCCACACATATCTCATCCCATCCTCCTCTATCCGCTGACATATGTCATGCATCTTATATAAGATGTCGACACCCCCTCCCTCCACTACTATAAAAGACATTATCACCATTGTGATGAACTTCCACAAATGTGAAACCCTCAACTACAATATCGCATCCAGACTAATATGGGCCTCCATGGGAACCTAGGCCCTAGCAAAATATCACCTAGCCGAGCATCTACCACTCCATATCCACTACTGCCATCACTTGTACTCTCTCCCCAACCACTACTAACAACCACAGTATGCGATATACATCCTCAGTGTCACTATCATCTCTCCCATAGGAAACCAAAATGTGCATGTGTCTGCACACCATCTCTCACATAATGCAGTCAACATAGGCATATTATGGGGCACATCCCCATCCATGCTTATATGTCTGATAGGCCGGCATGGTCCAACACATCCCACTCATCATCCGACAAACCCAATCCCAGTAGTGTACTTAAATGTCGACCACCATAGAACTCCCTCGAGTGGATATCCCTCTACACAAAACAAAACAACAACAAACGCAATGATTAGAACACTTTCTATGATAAAAAATAACTACTCAACATATTAGAAACACATTCCATAGCAATACCCACAAAACCAACATTTCATGGACCGGGGTGCCCGACATCCAGGGGGCCCCAGGACCAGGACACTAGCACCCAGGATCTGGGCACTCCAATCCCAAGGGTCACTAGTGCCCTCACCACTTTTTTATGTCCAAACACCAAGAAAACTAAAAATATCAAAAATGCACAAAAAATTAACTCAATAGCCTATGCCACCCTACATTTTAGTAAAAATAATGCACTTACCAACTCTGTAGTAGTAAGCTACGCAGGTCACTACTCTCTCAAACCGGGTCAGACAAAGTGGTCTCACTTGAGGTATCCTCACTCACTTCACATACACTCTTACTCACATTGAAAAAAATGAAGTGATAAGTTACCTTTTCACTTTCCTATTTATAAGCCCATTACAAATGCCACCTTTACTATGGCCTACATTTCACACTTATCATCACCACTAATACATACAACACCGTTTTGGTCATATCTTGAGCATTTTACTCTCGATGTGTACCTTTTTATGTCATTCTTTTCAAAATTCCACCTACCACCGTACTATACACACATTTTCACATGTTATACACCATCTCGATATTTTATATTCATTACCACCATGTTTTAACCTCTTGTCATTACTTTTGCTTAGAGTCGTCCTTCACTCACCACTCCCTCTTTCACCGAAAGGGGGGCATATCATTGGGGTCCCCTATAATCCCCCTTATGTCACCGTGCATCCCAAAATCATGAATCCAACACCTCGCAACTTATACCATGACACTTCACCATCAATCTCCCCTAATGACCTAATCTAGGGGCAACAATCGTGTAACATTTTCTAAAACACCTTCGCACATCATAACTTATCAATTCCCCCTAATGACCTAACTTGGGGAAACAAGTGACTAAAAACCATCTTACGTGACATCTTATCAACTCCTAAGCAACCTTCCCTAATGACCTAACCTGGGGGAAATTAGAATAAAAACCTCGCCATGAGTAACCAACCAAAAACCAATCAAAAGCCAACACATTCAAATCATACCTTTCAAATCCATGAGAAGTCTCCCAGATGACCTAACTTGGGAGTTACATTCACCATTCCATTCCCAGATGACATAACTTGGGATTTTATTCTATACTCACATTCGTTTCCAGATGACCTAACTTGGAAGCCATCTCATTCTCTATTGTGTCTGCTTCCTCATGACCTAACTTGGAAGCCATCTCATTCTCTATCACATCCACTTCCTCATGACCTAACATGGAAGCCATCTCATTTTCTATCGTGTTTGCTTCCAGATGACCTAACTTGGAAGCCATCTCATTCTCTATCGTGGTCACTTCCTCATGACCTAACTTGGAAGCCTTTACATGTGGTACAACACCATGAAGTGGGGGAAAGAGTTCCTTTCCCCTTATCACTCCTATATGGGTCAATTGTTTAAACCAAATTCATCTGGATCCAAAATCACCACCTTTTTTATCTGAGTTTGTCATCTACAGTGGCTAGATCTTGGGGATGTAGTTAAAGCTTGGAGAATAACACACTTTTCTCCCTACACTCTTCCTCTGGCATTAGGATGCCCAAATCCTCCCATCATTCCATTTCATTTACAAGTGTTCGGGTTGGGAACTGATCACTCCCTACCCACCTATTTGATATTTAACCACATTCAAAATCATCTAATCATCATTTTCATTTTCCACACTTCATCGTGACATTTACACTTTTACGTTGCATGGATCAACTTTGATCCATGGTTGACATGCTTCTACTACACATCTACGCATTCTTCTACAACTTGGGCTTCTCTGGATTTTTTCTCAGGTACGCATCTCTAATCTACTTTATGTTACCATGATTTTCACTCACCAACATAAAGTGGGGAAAATGTAGTCACAAAATCACACATTTACTATTACATTTATATCATGGGTATGTTAATTTATATATGGATCTTGTGTGATAAAATTATTCACTAGTGACCTATTTCTAGGGTTTTTTGGTCAGTGAGTCAGTCATCCTAGTTGTTTGTCTAGTTTAGTCATCAATTGTCTCTATAGTTTTGGCCATCTCTTATAGTGTCTCAGATGTCATAGTTAGCTCAGTTGTCATCTTTTAGTCTACATCAGGGCACCTAGGGTTGCACTGGGCACCCCAGTCCATGATTTTAAGAACCTTGTGTCATCATGTGATTTGTAGTCTTAATTTCTTTATTCGAGGTTAGTCCTAATGGTCACCCCGTGTATTCCCCTAGGTCATAGTTGGCAATTTCGGGTCACTAGTGTTGAAATTTGAGCAAGAGATCCCTATATAAACAAAGCATACTCACCACATTATGGGCGGACATCACACACATCAAGGGAAACTATCTACTAAGGAAAGGGACTGCATTTGGGCTTCTTCTACATCTACATCACATCTACATCACACAAACACAAAGGGAAAGGGTTGTATTATTTCCATTCTTTCCATTCTATCCATTATTTTACATTTTACATCTAGTTATTTCCCCTTATTACCGCATCATTGGTGCTAGGGAACCCTAGGCACAAAATTACACACACACGCACCAAAACTACATCAAGGTCCATAATGTAGTGTAACGCTCAATAATAAGTCCACTAGTTTGGTGGTTGAGGATAGTCTTACCCCACTAACCTTTTTTTTTGCAGGTCACTATTTAGTTCATCCGATGAATCCAATGTGAAAGACAAGCATGGTTTCAAACCTCCTTGTGACACTGCCGAACATAGATCCTGAGTATTTTCATAGTTCCAAGACCAAAAAATAGACCAGACCCAGGCACCCCAAGTACACTCCCATGTACCTCAAGATAGACAAGCGGTCAGATCCTTCCCTTCTTTAAGTCATTGGATCCTAGCCTTACTAGTTTGCATATACCTCTGCACTGATCCAAGTGCACGGTGAGGTAAGTTATTTATAGGTTAGTAACATATCCCTTTCATTTCTATTATTTTAATTAATTCAAATACAAAATAAAAATATCTAGTTCTATAACTTTGATATAACACTAGTAAAAATCCATCTAGACAAGTAAATGTAGTTTCTATTTAGATTAGCTCATAAAAATAGTTTAAAACCCTATTTTTAGTTAATTATCTAGATTAGACAAGTAAATGTAACTCTCTATTGAAAATTGATCGAGAGTCTCATTTACCTAAGTTATACTAGACCAAATATCATCTTTAGTCATTTATCTTTCACTATTCATGCATAAACCTATAGTTTTTCACCTGGAAAACAACAAGGTAGGTCTTTAGATATATCAAGGGCACTATGGATTTTGGCCTAGAGTACAACAAGAATGATCAATTCTTCTTAACAAAATATTCAAACTTAGATGATGTAGATAACATTGATTATGGTAAATCCACTTCTAGATTTGTTTTCTTTTTGGGATATGGTCCATTATCATGGGGAAGCAAGAAAAAAATTATTTCTCGATCTTCCACGTAATTCAAATATCACGCTACATGTGGAGTTATCTATGAACCAATATGGATAAGTCACAAAGTTGAGGTACTTGGACTACCGCAGGAGAAATAAACCATCTTGTATGTTAACAAAAAGGTGTTTAAAATGTTCGCAATGTTGTGTTTCACAAAAGGACGAAGAACATCAAGGAACACATACATTTAATTTGTGAGCATGTTTTAAGACACAAAATTCAACTTCAATTTTTCCCAACATCTGAAAAACATGTAGATATATTCACTAAGTCACTTACATGTGAAAAAATTGATATATTCAAAGAGTTCCTTTCCTCTTCTCTTAAGACAATGCAAAATTAAGGGGGAAATGTTAGGTAAAACTCTTAGGATAGTGGCAATTTTACATTGTAATAAGCTATTTATATATTACTAAAGGTAATTTGTAAATTAGTTATATATATTATTATAATTGATTTATTTATATTATGGGAATAAGTATTCTCGTATGTTTTCTTGGTTACATTTTTGGCTAGGTTGTTAAACCCGTAAAACCATATGTTTTGTATGTTCATGGATGTGCAATATCTATAAATATTGTAACCTCACGAAAACCATGCAATATGAATTTTTCTATCAATACAATTCTATAGGTTGCCTCCATGTTTCCTAATCACAAATTCAAATTACTATTGAAACCGTAAGTTCCATTTTTACTTATGTTTGAGTTTGATTGATAATACATATTCCACCTTTTGTTTGTATTTTGGTCCATTAAACCTTACTTCCTTGAATTATGTTTCTTATGTATTTGTTGTGCAATAGTATTTCATATTTGTTATATTTTATGCTTGTCATTTGATTGGAAACAATCTAAGTTAATTATAGACTATAAATTCTTGCATGTCTTGTTTTTTTATCCATGGACCTCTGTTAGCATGAAGCATTAATACACAACAAAATGATGTATCCTTGTAGATAGAATTTGTGACATATCTATGGAGTGTGTTAACCATGAATATTTAGTGCTTCTAGTTGGTTTTTATCCCCTACATAATTTTTACTTGTATTCTTATCCTCATGTAAGAGATAATATTCAATATTTGTGTTTACCTCGAGTTATTTGGATAATTCTTTGTGTTTTTTCTACCTCAGTTTCTCTCTTCCTCCAGTGATGTCCCCTTTTTTCTTTCTTTTTTTTGATTTTTTTCCTTTGGCTTTCATGGTGGAAGCACCAAAATATAAAGCATCTCATCATATGAGGACATGCCCTTTTCAAATGCAAAGGAATATCACCTTGTCGATAGGTGATTTTCCCTATTGTTACATGTTTTATATTGCTTCCATTAGGAGGGTCATTCAAACAACCTAAGTAATATACAACGATATAAATTCCTACCAAGAATTTGACCTTGTCATGAGCTTCGCCTTCCTCTTTTTCTCTCTCCTCTCTAATTTTTAATCTCTTTTTTTTTCTTATTCTTATAGGACTTTTTCTAAACCACATCAAGTATGGTTTTGACATGCGAAACTTTTATTACTATAAATGGTCACCTTCAATTTAGTGGGTTTTTATTTCCTTTGTTTCAAATTCCCTAATTTTTGGTCTTCACGTTGTACTTTTTCCATCAATTACATATTTTTCATGCACACCAATAAGATTTTAATTTAATAATTCTATAAATACATAAGTGGATTGGTGCATTTAGAATAATTGATGAAATTATCAAAATTACACAAGAACCATTTACAATTTTTATAAAATAGAAGATTTTTCTCGAGATCTTCCTTGGGCCAAAACAAGAAGTCAATCATTTGGAGGAGACCATCTAACATTAACTTGTTGTGTTGATTAATAAAGTACTGAAAGGATAAGGGTTGTGACACTTACATTACATTAGTCTATTTTTTAAACTGCATTATATTTGATATGTTGATTTCTAAGATGTTTAAATCCTTGAGGGCCTAATAATAATGGGGGATAGAAACCACCATCAACTCCCTCCAGTCCATATGGTTTTGAAATTTTTGAGGGATTATTAAGTTTATCAATAGTGAATTTGAGAAATTAAACAAGGCTTTTGGAGTCGAAGAGAAAAAGATCAAGGTTGTGAACTTTATTTCACAATATTTGATAGCTACTCGAATCGATTACTATCGTTATGATTTGAAATCCCCCATATTTTATAGGTCTATTTTACCTTAATATTTAGAATTGTTTTCCACTAATGTTGGAAATATCTAATCTTGATCTAGATAAGTTCCAACTTTATTCACCTTTATGTAAAAGATATCTCCTCCAAAATATCAAAAGATATTATATAGAATATCTATAAAATATCAAGAGATATTATATAGAATATCTAAAAATATATGGAAATATCAAAAAGCTCTAGAATATCTAATATAAGATATTATGTGATATTTTCTAAGCTAGAAGGTTGGAAAAATTCTATAAATAAGAGGTTTCACTTTGTAATTCAATAAGCAAGAAAAGAAAGAGAAGGCACCGAAGTGCTCTAGAGTATTTTTAATACAAATTTTGTTTCTATATTTCTCTTGTGAGTTTGTGTGTGTTCATAATATTGTTTTTATTTTCATTATCTTAGCACACACCCTCTAGGTTAGGAGTTAGATATAATTCCTTCAAATTGGTATCAAAGCTAGGTTGAGCTTACATTATAAGTTTTTATTTCACTCTATTAGTCTAGTTCAAAATGGTGGGTATGAGTAGTAGTCTCACTCAATCCCAAATCCCCATATTCAATGGGAAGAACTATGATTATTGGAGCATAAAAATGAGGACCTTATTTTGTTCACTAGATGTGTGGGAGCTAGTTGAGAATGGGTTTCCAGAACCTGCGAATCTTCAAGCACTTCAAGCATTGGCACAAGTAGATCAGGATTTGTTGAAGGAGAACAAACAGAAGGATGCAAAATCCTTGTTTCAAATTCAACAAGAAATGGACGAGTCCATCTTTCTGCATGTTGCAACAACAACTAGATCAAAGCAAGCATGGGAAAGTCTTCAAACGACTTATCAAGGTACTAGTAAAGTAAAAATTACAAAATTACAAAATCTTAGGAGAGATTTTGAAAATATTTGTATGAAGGACTTAGATTCAGTAGATTTATTTTTACCCATGTGATGGGTGTAGTAAATCAAATTAGGTCTCATGGTGAGACTTTAGAGGATCAAAGGATTGTAGAGAAAATACTAGAAGTCTTCCTAGTAAGTTTGATGTAATTGTTGTTGCAATAGAAGAATAAAATAATTTAACCCAAATGTCTGTAGACAAATTAATGGGATATTTAATATCCCATGAGAAAATATTGAATAGATCAGGTAGCTCATCTCTTGAGCAAGCCTTCAAAATGCAAATTTCAATTGGCAGTAATAGAGCAAGAGGAAGATCAAGCTTCAACAGAGGAAGAGGAAGAGATTTCCAAAGAGGATCTAGAAGAGAAAACACATCTTATGAAGGAGGAAGAACAAATTCAAATTTCTACACTGCAAATGCTAGAGGCTAAGGAAATAACTAGAATCATACTTATGGTCAGAGGTATGACAAGTCGCATGTTCAATGCAATTATTGTAAAAGGTATGGACACTATGCTAATGAATGTAGGAAGAAACAATTTGATATGAGTAAACAAAATGCAAATTTTTCTGAAGAAAATTGGTCTGAAAGTTATAACAACGGTTCAATGTTCATTACATGCAATGTTGCTCAAGAAAGTGCAAAGGATATTTGGTTTCTAGATAGTGGATGTAGTAATCACATGACTGGATGTAAGGAAATGTTTGCAAACATAGATGAGTCAATTACATCTGAAGTTAAGTTAGGAAATGATAATAAAGTTGCAGTTATGGGAAAAGGAACAATAAATATTGAAACTAGGAAAGGTGAGAACAAACACATTCCAGATGTGTATTATGTTCCTGGTTTGAAACATAATCTAATGAGTATTGGGAAGTTAGTGCAGAAGGGATATAAAGTCTATTTTGAATATGATGCATGTGTAATATTGGATATAAATCCAAGTAACAAATTGATTGCAAAGGTTGAGATGACACAAAAAAATGTTTCCATTAAGAATCCAACATGATTTTTCATCCACAGAGACTTCTTCAATAGCATTTAATGTTTCTCTAAGAGATAAGACTTGGTTGTGGCATTTGAGATTTGGACACTTAAGTTTTAATGGTTTAGATTTACTACAAAAGAAGCATATGGTGAAGGGTTTTCCTTTGATAGAGAAACCAAACAAGCCTTGTGAAAGTTGTATTCTAGGGAAACAACACAGGAAAAATTTCTTGTTGGAAAGTCATATAGAGCTAGATCTCTTCTTGATATTGTCCATTCAGATCTATGTGGACCTATGTAAACACCATTAATTGGAGGAAGCATGTATTTTCTGACTTTTATAGATGATTTGAGTAGAAAAACTTGGGTTTATTTCTTGAAACATAAGTCAAAAGTATTTAATGTGTTCAAAGAGTTTAAGGCCATGGTTGAAAAGCAGAGTGGTTACTATATAAAGGTGTTAAGATCAGATAGAGGAGGAGAGTATGTTTCAAATGAGTTCCTAAATTTCTACAAATTTCATGGGATTAAGAAGCAATTTACGACAAGGTATACACCTCAACAGAATGGTGTGGCTAGAATGAAAGAATAGAACAATTATGGAAATGGCTAGAAGTATGTTGAAAGCCAAACATTTACCAAATGAGTATTGGGATGAAGTAGTGGCTTGTGCGGTTTACATCTTGAACCGATGTCCAACAAAAATTGTGAAGGATAAAGTTCCTCAAGAAGCATGGAGTGGAAAGAAACATAATGTCTCACATTTAAGAGTTTTTGGATGTGTAGCTTATGCTCATATTCAAAATGAGAGGAGGAAGAAATTGGATGATAAAGGAGAAAGATGTATTTTTGTAGGTTATAGTGAGTAATCAAAAGCCTATAAATTATTCAACCCCATCACAAAGAATTCTATTATTAGTAGAGATGTTGAGTTCATTTAAGAACAAACATGGGATGGAAGTATTGATAAGTTAACAACTATCACTATAATAATAACTCATCATGATAATGAGTTTGATGAAAATATCACAAAAATGTTTAGCTAGCACCTCAAGGGATCGGTGCAGTGACATCTTCTTCAAATAGCACTCTAATTTCAAAAAGCATCACAAGAGGTATCTCAAGTGGATTTTCATTCCCTCTAGAAAATTTACATCCTCATAAAGCATTAGAACATGGAGGTAATTCTTCAAATTCAAAGTCTCACGGTGTGATGATCAGATCCAACATTGGCAACACAAAGGTCTCACTAGGGACACCCTGGAGGAGGATAAAAGCTTAAGGGATATTTATGAATAAACTCAAGGTGATGATAATGTTGATTTATATTCTGATATTGCATTATTTTCTCATGATGATCCTATATATTTTGAAGATGCATTTGAAAATGAAAAATGGGTAAAAGAAATGGATGAAGAAATTTATTCTATTGAAAAGAATCATACATGGGATCTTGTGAGCCTTCCAGAAGGAAAGAGTGTAATTGGCATAAAGTGGGTCTATAAGACAAAATTCAATGCAGATAGAAATGTTGAAAAACATAAAGCTAGGTTAGTTGCAAAGGGTTTCTCATAACAATCTGGAATTGATTACAATGAGACTTTTGCTCTAGTAGCTCAACTAGATAATCGTTATAACCGATTTAGCAATAACAACTCAAAATAATTGGAAATTATATCAAATGGATGTCAGTCCACATTGTTGAATGGTATACTAGAATAACAAGTGTATGTTTTACAACTACCTAGATATGAAATATTTGGTCAAGATCAAAAGGTATATAGATTAAAGAAAGCCTTGTATGGTCTGAAACAAGCTCGAGAGCATGGTATAATACGATTGATTCATATTATTTGAAAAATGGATTTAGAAAAACTAATAGTGAACCAATACTATACATCAAGATTAATGATCAAGAAAAACTTCTAATTGTATGTCTATATATTGATGATCTAATATTCCATAGGAGATTTTCAATTAGCTTGTTTAAGAAAGCGATGAAAATAGAATTTGAAATGACAAATTTAGGTCTAATGAAGTATTTTCTTAGTATAGAAGTTATTCAATCAGAAAATGGAATTTTTATATGTCAATCAAAATATTCCAATTATATTTTGAAAAGGTTCTATATGATGAAATGCAACCCAGTATCAACACCAATTTCCACTGAATTAAAGCTAAGTAAACATGATAAAGGATGCAATATTGATCTAGCTATGTACAAAAGACTTGTTGGCAACTGATGTATTTGACAGCTACAAGGCCTGATATCATGTATGGTGTAAGTCGTATTTCTAGGTTTATGGAATCCCCAAAGGATTCTGATTGGCAAGCTAGAAAAATAATTTTAAGATATGTTAATAAAACCAAATATTTTGTCATTTTCTATACAACTTCTGATATTTTCAAGTTAGTTGGTTACACATACATTGACTTTACAGGAAGCATAGATGACAAAAAGAGCACATCTGGTTATGTTTTCCATTTTGGTTTAGGCGCAGTTTCATGGGCTTCTAAGAAGTAACCTATTGTCACTCTCTCTTCGGAAGAAGAAGAATACATGATAGCCACAACATTAGCATATCAAGCAATATGGATGAGAAGAGTATTATTAGATCTAAAGCAAGAACAAGAAGAAGTAATGAAGATATTTTCAATAACAACTCAAGTATTGCATTTTCAAAGAATCATGTTTTCCACAAAAGGAGCAAGCATATTGATACTAGGTATCATTTTATTAGAGAGCTAGTCAACAATGAATAAATATTTTTGGAGTTTTATAGGTATGAAGACCAATATGTTGATATCTTCACCAATCCATTACCAAAGGACATATTTGAGCATATAAGAGATTTCTTAGGCATCAAAGGTCCGTAATTACTCCAAAAATACATGAAGAATCAAGATTAGGAGGGAGTGTTGGAAATATCTAATCTTGATCTAGATAAGTTCCAAATTTATTCACCTTTATGTAAAATATATCTCCTCCAAAATATCAAATTATATTATATAACATATCTGTAAAATATCAAGAGATATTATATAGAATATCTAAAAATTTCTGGAAATATCAAAAAACTTTAAAATATCTAACATAAGATATTATGTGATATTTTTAAGCTAGAACGTTTAAAAATTCTATAAATAGGAGGTTTCACTTTGTAATTCAATAAGCAATAAAATCAAGAGAAGGCATCGAAGTGCTCTGGAGTATTTTTAATACAAAGTTTGTTTCTATATTTCTCTTGTGAGCTTGTGTGTGTTCGTAATATTGTTTCTATTTGCATTATCTTAGCACACACCCTCTAGGTTAGGAGTTAGATATAATTCCTTCAATGTTTGTTTGACTCTCTAATTTTTCAAATAATGCATATCATTCTAGAACCCTAATACAAGTGCTTCATATTCGGTGATGTTGTTAGTGCAATCAAAATCTAGTTTGAAAGATAAATGCATAGGTTCACCATCAAGAGGAATGAGGATAACACCTGCACTTCCTCCACGCTGAAATTTTGAACCATCGAATAATAAGGTCATCTGGTATCATCTAAAGAGAGGGTAGTAATGGATTCATCTGGGAAATCGAAGTTAGAGGTTTGACCTCGAGAAATAGGTGTGTCTTCTAGTTCGTCGGATATGGCTTGGACTTTGAAAAAAATTGATGGATGAATTTGAGGTCAAGGTCTGCAAGAAGCTTAAGCCAACATGTAGCATGTTAATGTTGGTAGGGTTTTGTGTACATGTAACGTAGGGGGTCAGTGTTAGTGACGAAAAATGTTTTGTGGTTGAGTAGGTAATTGGGAAGTTTAGTGGCAAAAAAAACTAAGGCTAAGAAAAAAATTTCAGCATGGATGTACCTAGTTTCATAGTCCAAAAGGGTATGGCTTATGTAATAAACTTCTTGCTCCCTGTGTTGCTTGTTGTGATGAGTGAGCATAACACCTAAGGAATGGTCAGTAGTAGAAATGTATAGGTAAAAGGGTTGGTCATATTTAGGGGGAATGAGCACCGATGGTTGAAGAAGGTATTGTTTTAAGGCATCAAAGGCTTTATGGCATTCATCATCCCATTTGAATGAGATGTCCTTTTTAAGGAGATGATGAAATGGTTGGTAGTGGTCAGAAAGTTGTGAAATAAACCAATGAATAGATTATAACTTACCTTACAAAATTTGAAGTTAACAGAGATTAGTAGGTAGAGGCATTTCAATAATAGCCTTTACTTTAGCAAGATCAAATTCTATACCACGCAAATAAATGATGAAACCAAGGAGTTTTCTTGAAAGTACCACGAAGACACACTTCTTAGGTTGAAGGCGAACACAATACTTGATGAGGCGATCAAAAATACCTTAAGACTCACTTTGTCGGGTGTTCGACCCGATGTTTAGATTTGGCAAGAAGGTCATCCACGTAATCTTCTAATATGCGATGCATTATTTCATGAAAGATATAAGTCATGAATTGCTGATATGTAGCACCAACGTTTTTAAGGCCAAAAGCATGCCTTGATAGCAAAAGGTCCCCAAGGAGTGATGAAAGAATCATTTTTTTGATCTTCTAGGGTTAGTAATATTTGATTATAATCGAGAAATTATCCATGAGTAACAGTAATCTCATGCGGTTGTGAGATCAACTAGTTGGTCAATGCCTCGGTAGAGGAAATTCATCTTTAGGGAAAGCTAAGTTGAGGTCGTGGAAGTCTGTGAAAATGTATAGTCCCCCTGTCACTTTTGTGAAAAGAATGATATTAGAAATCCATTGGGGATAGTCAAAGGGTAGGATGAAGGAAACTGAGAGAAGGCGTTGAAGTTCTTCTTTCACCAAAAGAGAAATGCAAGGATGTATTTTCCACAACTATTTTTTATAGGTTTGGCATCAGGAATGGATACGATATTGTGGACCACAATGTTTGGCTCAATACTGGGCATATCAGCATAGGACCAAGAAAAAGTGTTACTATGGTCCCAGAGGAAAGAAGTAAAAGCTTCATGTTCAGCAACATCGAAAGATTGGCCTATCTTTAGAATGTGCGAGTCATCCTGAGTGTTAATGTTGATTTGAAATTCGATTCATTCAACATGTTTTGCATCTTAGAAGGTAACGATAGTGAATATAAGAATCTTTCACACCAAGGTAGGTGAGTATAGACTCATCATCCTAACATTGAACGATGTTAATAGAAGGTGTATCATCATCAATCATGTTAGGATATAAGAAGGGAAGAGAAGATGGACCCTTACCATCATGGTGATAAGTCAAAGGTCCCAGGGAAATCATGTTCATCAAAAAAAAGATATGAGGAATAGATTCGGGATCTATGGACTCGTGGGTGAAGGTGGTGATGTTGGTGAATGGGATGGAGAAGTTTTTCTTCCTCAATGAGGTCAATGTGGGCCTTCTTGGAAGATGGTGTGGCAAATCCAATGCCACTACGATCGTTGTGTTTATGGGTGGTACATGAAATGACGGTATGGCAGCCTTGTTCATAAAAACTAAAACCAAAGAATTTCCATGCGTAGTAATGAAGGAAAGTATGGGTGAAGTGGTGGCAATTAGTAAGAGATTGGAGGTCAGATGAAAATGGTTTTGTTTAGGATGGAGATTCGGGTGAGTAAGTGGCAGTATCAAGTCCCCCATATGTTAGATTGGTTTGAAGGTGGGGAGGACCATAAGGAAAACCTCACCTATGCGGTAGTCATAATGAGGGTGTTGGCATAGGTTTACATACTCTTGTGGAGTGAGGAATGTGTTGATATTAGATAGGCGATACTCCCTAAGAGTAATGCATTGAAAAATGCCTTTTAAGGGATCGGTAGTTGATATGAGGGTAGCGGGAATAGACGAATCACTAGACGATTGGGCAGGAGAGGTATCGGTTGGATGGGAAGTTGATGGGTCATCTAGGAGGTTGTGGCAGCAGTAGGAATATAAGAGTTAGGTGTGGGAGAGGTGGTAGCAGCATTGGTGGATGGGGTCATGGGTGAAGGAGAAGTGGGGGTAGTGGTAGATGCCTTGACTGGTATAAGTACATTGTTAGGTCGGTACAACATGTTACAATTTTTGAATGGTGACGGGTTGATGGGGATGGTATAGTTATGCCCTTCATGTTTGAATTTTACATAGCGGTGTAAAGTTGAAGGGACACAACCCATGACATGAATCCAAGGTCTGTCGAGTAATAGGTTATACTGGAACTCTCCCTCTAAGACATAGAATAGTTCTGGACATTACGAGGGCCTACGCGAACGTGAAGGATAATGGTGCCAAGGGTGGAGGTGATGGCGTAGTTGAAGGAGTGCATCATAACTGGGTTATTATGCATATAATTGGAAGTTTTACGTATTTGATTACACGCATGAGAGGAGATAATGTTAATGATGGTTCCACCATTGATCATGACACATCATACATATATGTTATCGATATAGATGGAGATGAAAATGGGGGGTCGGGATCATCTAATTAGAGAGTTACAATCTCATCATCAAAAAGAACCGAGGGCAATGACTTGATTTGTAGGCATGGGGGTAGAAGAAGGAGATGATTTGGTAAGCGAAACCACGTGATGAGGGTTAATGGAGGCTACTAGTGTGTGGGGTCATTGGGTAAAACTTGAATGGATTACAAAACCTCCATAAGGGCTTCTCTATGAGATTAAGTTTGGACGAGATCATATAAAGACATCTTTAGAGGATATTGATGTAATTATTTTATCATTGTGTAATGGGTGACCCCGTCAGAGATAGGGTATGTGGGTCCTCAAATGGTGATTTTGGGCATGGGTGCAGATGGTATATTGGGCATGGGGTTGGTTGATGGGTTAGTTTATTTTTCTTTTCCTTTTTCCTTTTGGGCACGGGTGGCAACTTGGACCATGTTAATCTGAGGGGAGGTGGTAAATGGAGAAGGTGTAGGATGAGTAGTGTAACGGCATGATGGGAAAAAACCTAATGGGGGAGAAAATCCTTGTGAAGTGAGCTAGGCACACCAACATTTAGGTGGTGATTTGGCCAACTCTCTAATACAAACCATGTTGATCTCGAATTTTGGAGGTGGAAAAAAGGGTTTTTGAGGGTGGAGATGCAAGTTGTTGAAGAAGAAAAGGATGATGATGTGTGGTGACAGGTGAAGGTGGAACATGGTCCTCATCAAGAAGGTCATCATTGTCAAAATTTTGTTCAAGGAAAAAAATTGGAGAAGAATGGTTTTAAGAGCCTTAAAACTTTCTACATCATGTCCTAGCACACGATGATAGGCACAAATCTTAGTTTCATCAAACCCTTTTGGTTTGGGTTTGAGAGGATCGTAAGGTCGAAGTGGTGGTAATGTGATGATGGAAGTCTCTAAGAGATTGGTTAAAATGTTGGCATAGGACCTGCTAACGGATCACAATGGGAAGTGAGTGTGGGTTTGGGTAAAGGTGTGGATGATCATGAGGGAAGAGGATTTATAGGAGGGGGAATGGGTTGGCCCATTGGTTTGGTAAGTGGTATTGTCTTAGGTTTTGATGGCATCTGCTTAGGTAAAGGTGTGGTAGAAGAGCTAGCGATGGAAGGTTTTGTTGGTTTAACTACCTTATTGGAGGTAGTGGGTTCTTATCTTTGGGTTGCACCTTCTTGGGTAAAGGTGACACGAGAGTATGGGATGCAGAAGGAAAGCAAATGGTGGAAGAGGACAAGTTACCCATGGGGACAATAGTTGTGGTGGAAGTGGTTGGTAGAGGTTGGGTGGACGGTATGGGTTGAAGTCATATAGGAAAAGTTGGGGTTATAGTAATTGGTGGAGGTATAGGTGGTAAGAAGTGCATGGGTGAGGGTGAGGGTGTTTGTTGTGTGGGTAAATGAGGTGTAATGAAGGATCGTGATGAAGCAAGTAGGTTGCTTAGACTTTTGACTGGCCTTGGGTAGGAGACTGTTTGGTTAGGGTTGATGGATGGGGCCCTAAGATGGATGGAAGGGGGAAGGTGACAAAGGTGTGGTAGGTGAGACCGGTGTATGTGGCCTAGAAGGTTGGGTCTTCCTTTTAGGTGGAGGAATAATGTTGGTGTGGGTTTGGGAAGATGTGGCTAAGTCCAATTTGACAGTGGGTGAGTAAGGCTTGATGTCAACATGACACCCAAGGTAGTGATGGGCCTAGATACGGTGAAGATATAGGTGTGGGTAGGTTTTTAGGTTTTGGAATGGTTTTAGTCATGGGTAAAGGTTTGGATGTAGGTAGGGATGATGAAGAAGAATCCGTTTCAATAGGCATGGTCAATGTCGATCTAGTTCTTTGGAAATACCTTTGGGTAGATCGTGGAAGTATCCTCAGGAAACATTTGCATTTGAGTCAAAAAGGGGAGCCAAAGACGTCCCCAGAGCATGGAATTATCAACATAATCCAAGTGATCGAGCCAAGCCATGAAAATGGGATTGTTGTAGAAGAGATGGAGTTGGTTTGGTGGCAATCCCTATAAAATATGTCTGTGAGATAGGGAATTGGATAGCCTTAGACTCTATGGGTAAAAGAGTCGAGATCATATCAATGGGGTCTGGGATGCTGAGGGAGAACTTCCCTCAATAAGTAGTGGAATGTCGAAGAATCTCCCATGGGTAGGAGAGATGGTAGGTGGGGTGAGGTAGAATTCTCCCTTGGTGGAGGAGAAGGTGATGATGATTCTCTGTGGATGGGAGAATTAAAATTGTTGATGGTTGGTAGACTACGAGGTAGATGGTAAAATGGCATCAATAGAAAACATGGGTTCCTCCGTGAGAATAGGGAGGGAGATGAAGGGAATCCTCTATGGGTGAAGAAGTAGAAGAGGTATGCTCCTCTATGGGTAGAGGAGCTCGTGCCATAATTTCCTCAATAGACAAAATAGGTGGAATTTGAGGGAACGATCGATATGATATCAAAAACTACGTGGACTTCATGGGACATTGTTTTCACTGGATGAAGGTTCACTATTTTGATTAAAGAGATGGTTTATGGTTAGGGAATGAATTTTTAAAGATGTGTAAATTTTGATTTTCCGACGCATTCGGGTTGTCCATGATGAGGTCTCCATTATCTATCATCTCTTGGACAATGTTCTTAAAATTTATGTAGTTACCATCACTATGGCCTTTGACGCGATGGTAATTATAGTAGTCATGTTCTCCTTATACCATGTAGGCATAGGATGAGCGAGATGAAACTAATATGAGGTTTAATGGGAGGAAGTGTAATGGCTCTAGCTTTAAGAAGCTTTTCCAAGACTGAAGAATAGGGCTCTCAATTGAAGTGTACTTCCACTACTCCCCATAGGAACTGAAAGGCCTAGATAGGGAAAGATTGGAAGAAGGTTGGGATTGATTAGAAGGATGGGATGGACCCACTTTGAGAACTACCATGTTGGTAGATCCTTTAGTTTTTGAATAATTATTTTGGGGTTTTGAAGATGAAGAAGAATCATTTGGTTTGAATGGGGCATTCTTGTTTCGTAATTGGATTTTATTTTCTTCAATGGCACAAATTTCCATCTTTTTGTGCCATGGTGAATGCTTGTTAAAGGTTTGGAAGGTTTGTACCTACAGAGTTGGTGAGATGTGTCTAGCACAAGCTCTAGTGAACAACTCAATAAGTTCAGTTTGAGGTAACTTAGAACGTTAATTGGTTGATAAGACTCCACCAGTGGGCAACAAAATATGCGATAGATTCATCTTCATATTGTCATGTCGAATATAGGTTGGTCATGGTGACTTTTTTGACTACATTGATCGAGAAGTGGTCCAGGAATTCCTGAGCCACTTGGTTGAAGGAGTAGATGGAATGTCTAGGTAAATTGTTGTACCAATCTAAGGTGGGTCCTGTTAGGGACATGGGAAATGTTCATAAGAGAAAAGCATCATCATGGGAAATTAGGTAACACCCATGTTTGAATGACCACAAGTTTTGTTGTGGGTCCTCTTTATTATTGAAACAATTGAACTTGGGCATTTCCCAATGCACATGATATGGGTGAATAGGAATGGATGGATGAATAGGATCATTACAGATTTCATCATAGGTCAAGGAGTTATGAGAGCCAGAAAATGATGCTTCTAATGTCTGCATATTTTCCATCATCATCCTAATGAGGTCATTGGTGGGTTGTGAGGAATGGGTGCCTCTGCAAAGTAAAGGGAGGTTGATGATGGGTGTATGATGTGGATGGCATCCTAGTACATGGGGGTTCCAAATATGAAAACTATGAAGGGGGGGATAGATACAAGTGGAATGTACCCGAATAAGTGACATAGACAAGATTGGGGGTTGTTGGTGATGCATGTAAATAGGTGGGGTGGTCGCAACAAATCTCGTGGTAATGGGTGGTAGAGATTGAGGGATAGAAAGAACCAAATTTTGGAAAGGGTGTGGGTTTCCGACACTGGAGGTGGTTGTGATGCAACTGGTATATATGAGGAAAAGGGGGTAGATGGGGCTATGCTCAAGGCATTCGGTGAAGGAATGGTTGACACCACGGGTGCAATAGACGTCGTTGGGCAGCAGTGGTTATGGTAGAGGTGGAACCTAACTAAGAGACCACATGGGGTAATGTGGATGAGGGAAGCGCTGAGCTAGTGGTAATGAATGGAAGTGGGTGTGAGGGAAGGAGGGATAGATACAGGCATGTCATATATTAACTATCCGAGGAGTCCTGGGTAGATGAGTGGGTGAGATAGTATTATAGGGCATGATGGATTCTGATAAAGGAGTCTTGCAAACTCCTCGTCATCGGTAGAATGGGGATAAGCTGAGTTGGATCCATATGTGATAGGATGGATGGTGACGATGGACTAGGTGGGAGTGGTTGATGGATGGCGTGAAATATAAGGCGTTAGTTTGGTTGTGAGTAACACCATGTGAATTAGTGTTGACTTGGTAAGACTGTATTCTATAAATGACATAGAAAACAACAGAAGAATAGAGAAGGATGAAGTCTAGGGGTAAATCTGGTCATTTTTTGATTAAAAATCAAACACAGAAACCAACGATGGTTAGTATGACCAATGATGGTTATAGGGGAACCGATGATGGTTATGATAACTGATATTGGTCACTATGGAAAGTACAGTTTTCAAAAAATGAAATAGAATTGATGAATATGAACTGGGGAAACTGTATCTGAACAGAGATATCAAAATGTTGGGGATATGATGGTGTCCTGAGGACCAAAAATAGAAAAGAATAGGTGATGAAGGTTGTTTTAGGTAAAATAACCAAAATATCCTAGAAGTTGACACCGATTAGGTAAGCAATGACCGGTCGATGTAAACCGATGATGGTGCTATTGGACCGACGCCGTTATTGTGAAATTAGAAGAAATGAAGAAAAATGGATTTTGTGAATTAAACTAGATGAAGGATCAACCTAGAAATATGAGAATGATAAGATGAGGTCCTGACACACTCAGAAATAGTTAGAATACTCCAACTATGATGGGGAGTGTGAAAGGAAGAAGAAAAATGAAGAATCGTAACTCACACCTCAAAACGCAAGTCAAGAACAAAGCTAAGAAAAACATGTAATCCTAAAAGTGAATTTATGTTTGTTTTAGCTTATGCTATTAAGAATGACTTGTGAATTTAGAACAAATTTTTGGTTGGGAAGGTGTCCTACGAAGAAGGAAATCTAAAGGTGAGGTTTTAGGTTATGTTATGGTGGGGGGTGGTCCTTTCTCTGAGGTGATGACTGGACAAAGATAACCAGTTGGGTGCCCATTGTCAATCCTCTGATCATGTGATCATTGACAACTTCTTCCTAGGTGGGATGTTGTTTAAGAAGATGTGTAAATTCAAATTTGTGTAGTTTGGCAAAGAGAGAGAAGAGAGAAATGTGCTTTCTATGGTTCAATTGTGTCAACCATCAGTTGGGCATGACTTCCAACATATAGGTTGCCCTCATTTTTAAATGTGAGCTAATAATGCAACATACAAGGATGAAATGCAACAAATTTTATAACCCAAATCAACAATTATATTTGATGAAGCAAATGATGAATAGGTCAAGAACGTGCTCTTTCACTACTATGCAAATGCAAGAAGGAAGAATTGGTTCATTTTAAGCACCAAATGACAAATGTCATTTAGACAATTAGAAGAAAATAATATTACTAGGGAGAAGATTAAATGTGTATTTTTCAAAAGGAAAGAAACACACAAAAAGTTTCCTATATGAATAAAATGCAATGAACCCAAGAGAGGGTCCCACTGGGTGTGCCAAAATGTTTTGCCAAATAGTGATGCGTATGTAAGAGAAAAATAGATAAGGTAAGGGTGAGGAGGAATACTTGTGAATGAAGGTGGAAGGTAGAGTGCACACGTTCTGATTTCCCGATCTAATGTTGATTGCGAGAACTTCCTTTTTCTAGGAGGAACTACTGCAAATAAAAACAAGACCACAAGAGGAATATTAAACAATATATGTTAGTGGACTGCCTAGCGTATGCTAGATCCAGAAGTGTGATACTTCCTAGATGGTTGTCAATCCACTATTTAAAACAACTTAATGCAAGAAATGATGTAAACCAATAATGTCCTACTATAGTTGATATGATTTAGGTGTCTCATTCAAGTACAATAAACAAAATCTAATCTAACAGGCTAGGTTATGATCAGATTTGGAAGTCAAACAGGTAAATAAAGGTGGTTGGGATAGGTCAGGGTCAAGCTTTAGGTGATTTGGGTTATTTTGTGTAAAGGTATGAGGTTTTGTTATAAGAAGATTTATAGACATGAGACCGACACGTCGATGCGGTATGAATGATGTTGGTTGAGAGGAGACCGATGATGGTTTGGGTTAACCGGCGCATTGGTAGGGTTGGGCTGATAGAAACTTAGTGAAGTTGGGTTTTGATGATTCTCTAGGATTTCCTAGAGAATGGACAGATAATGGTGAGGTAGATGACAGTGCTGGGAGTAGTCAGAGATGTCTAGAGTCAGGTATGGGAGGATGGGAGGTTGTAGGTGGTTAGGTAAAGGGATTGACAGGAAGGTGAGAGGTGATGGGATGCAAAGGAGACTAGGACTCTTAAACAGAGATAAAGAAACTAATCTAACTAAGTATGGAAAGATACATATTTAAATGTACTTACTGGTGTTTGCAGACCGGTGGTTGGATGGAGGTGATGGTTGATCCATGGAACTGGTGGTCAGTGTCGTGGATGTGCTTCTTAGAATGTTACCATGAATGCTTGCCTTTCATATCAGTGCTTGGTGTTGTTTAGGATGTCTGGATGTGCAGGAGTGCTCTGGTGTGTGCTTGCATGCAGATCTCTCTTCTCCAAAACTTGAAATAATTCTTCCAACCTCTCAAACAAGGTTACCAAAGTGAATATATGGTAACCGATGATGGTTTAGGGTGACCGGCGTCGGTTTTGGGTTGACCGGCGTCGGTTAAGGAGAAATCCTAGGTTTACTAAAATGACAGATCTTGGCAATATTTTTGGCCAGCTTTGATCCATTGTCACGGATCAAAATGGAATGTTGCGCTTAGATAAAGCATGCATGGTTAGAGGAAGAATAGGCATGTGATTTTAGGGTTGAACTAAGTCTTAGTTAATTAAGGTAGGTAGGACTAAGTCTTAGTTAGCTATGGCAAGTGGATATTGAGTCCTAGTAAAAAGGAAACATGCTAAGAATAGGTTTATGATGAGGTGTCTAGGTGATGTGGGGGGAAATTGAGGTGTCTAGGTGAGGACCCAAATTTGGTGTCTACACATATCATTCTAGAACCCTAATCATCCGATATTTTTCAAGCATTTAAATTATTTATTTACAAAATGTGGAAATTAGTTTAATTAAGGAATATTGTGAGAATGGGCATTAATTTAATTGTAGGTAATTAAATTAATATACATGTGGGAAGAAGGGGGATGACCCAAAGGTAATTAAATAATGATATTTTCAAGCATTTAAATTATTATATTTAATCTTTACAAAATTTAATTTTAATAATTAAATAAAATTAATATATTTATTTGTGTCTTAAATGAAATGAATTATTAAATAAATATGATAAATTTAAGACATTGTTAATGGAAAACCACATTCAACATTTGCATGAAGGAAAAGCATCATCAAATAATAACTATTGATAACGGTCATCTTAACAACAGTTGAGCATGAAGCACTCGTACATAAACAACTAATGATGTAATTAAAATGCTTCTCGAAAGCCTCGTGAAGCTAATATAATGTTTTCCAAATAAATAACAACCAAAAACAAATATCGGTAATTTTTGTAGTGAAATATCAAGAGAATATATCCAGCAGAACGAACACAACATTTGCCATGGCCGTGGCGTCATATTTTTGCATTATGCTTGTGAATACGTGTTTTCTACTACGAAACGGTGGCAGCGTTCTGGTTTTCAAGGAGATGAGTGAACATGCATTTCTTCTACTTCTTCATTCTCGCCTGAGATCTCTTCCAGGGATCTGCCTTTCGTTTCGGGCACCAGAAACGTGAACAGAAAGCCCAGGGCATTTACTACTCCTAAAACAATAAGAGAATTCTTCACTCCAATGCCCTTGCTGTACCCGTGGTCGACCTCGCTAATATGACTGCTCTGAGCGGCATACAGAAATCCAAAGGCTCCAATTATGGCTCCTGCTTTGCCCGCCGCAGCCGATATGCCGTGACACGTCGATCGGAGCCTCGCCGGAAACACCTCCGCCGGGACAATGAAAGTGGTGCTGTTGGGACCAAAATTTGCGAAGAAGAAAGTGAACGAGTAAAGAACAACGAAGGCAATATGATTGCCATCGCAGTAAGAATCCCCGCATTTGCTCCTCGCCAGTGGTTGTACGGAATGGCCAGCGCGAACATGAAAACCGTCATGAAGAAGAATCCCATCAGCTGAATCGCGAATCTGCCCATGCGATCGATTAAAGCGACTGTGAACCAGTACCCCGGCACTGTGGAACACAGAGCAATTATCGACTGTGCTCTTGCGATGCGATAAACTTCTTCAATGGCGTTCATTTTCGCCCCCGCGGGAGCCATCCCACGGCAGTAAAGATGTCCTTTTGAAATAGGTTTTGGCTGTAAAAAGCGATGTCGAGCAGAAACCAGGTGGTGGTAGTTCCCAGCAGATGGAGACCGTGGCGCCTTCCAAATTCTGCTGAGAATAGGCCGTAGCTCTGTTCTTTGCTTTCAATTATCTCTTCCGGGTTTGATTTTTCCACACCGATTTCAACTTGCAGGACTTTCGACATGTCGGCCGCGGCTTGCTTGGCGTTTTTAGCAACGAGGGCCGTGTAGCGGGCGGTCTCGGGCATTTTGGAGCGCGAATAATATGTCATGGCTGCGGGAACGGCTCCGAACATCAAAATCAACCTCCACACGAAATCAGCCTCGCCGACAGTGGAGCCTTTGGGATTTAGTTCATACGTTGGAGCCTTAAACTGGTTCTTGAATGCCGCGGACACAATTATCGCCACGGCCCCGCCGGTAAGAATACCGAAGCCCTGCATTGCGAACACCGCTGCTATAAACGCTCCTCTGGTTTTCTTGTTGGCGTACTCGGACATGATTGTGGCCGACAGAGGATAATCTCCGCCGATGCCAAAGCCGAGTGATAATATGAAGAAACAGAGCGTCGTCATGACGGATTTAGCAGTTTTTCCGAAAGAGAGCCCCGATGCAATGGAGCAAATGACCATTATCATAAGCGTCATGCCATACACTTTCTTCCGTCCCATTTTGTCGCCGAGCCAGCCGAAGAAGAGCTGTCCGGCGAAGGTTCCGCACAAGGCCACTCCGTTCACTGCGGCCGAGACATTCGGAGGGAGGGAACCGGGCTTGGGGTTGCTTTCATCAAAGTAATAGATCCTTCCCAGGAGCTTGGTGACTGTGGAAATGCAGAAGAGGTCATAGGCGTCTGTGAAGAAGCCCATGCCCGCTATAATAATTGCCGTAAAATGGTACCATTGCGTTTTTGCAACGTCCAAGGCGTTCAGGACTTGTAGCTGGTTCCTTGCCATGACTATGACTGAAATTAATTCCTCGCTACTGCAACAGACCAACACTGAAACTATTTCCTCAGTATATCGCTACATTAACTTTTCCAAACGAATTACAGCCGGCGCTGCTGTTATAAACCGACTGAAATCATGGAAAATACACTAATTAGAAATACTGAAGACGATTTTGAACAATAAATAATAGGTGAATGCCTTGTTTTCCATCAAAATTGAATGTTCACGTACACAAAAACATTCAAAATGCAACAAATTTATCAAACCTCTCACGTTTCCGTTCAATTACACAGGAAAAAATACCACCTTTATAAATATCACCGTGGATTTTTAGGCCAAACAAAAATTTAAATATAGAACCGAAACGATAGAAAAAATAAAACAAATAGAAAATTGGAACCAACAAAAAAATAACGCAATTGTTGGGCTTACATTTTTTCAAAGGCGATCTTCTTGTGCTATTCTAAGCTCCTTGCTATACGAAATGAGACTCGCATGAACTGTATTTAATGTCCGTGAAGTTTATCACATCGACCAACCTTGGTATATTCGGCAGTATATTTCTTAGAAACACGCACAACTCGGTTTCCCGTGGCAATGTTTCGTTATCTCAAGCTTAAAAATTAATAAGTAGATACCTAATAGAAATGAACAATACTCGATTGCTGTCACCACATTTTACGTACGTAATAGGCAAAGGCATGTCTACCTATATCAAATGTAACGTCGAGATAAGTTAAAAAAGTATTTCACTTCGAAAATGACAATAATTTAATTTTTAATTGGGTATTGTTGGTTTCTTATTTGAGGAATGTCTTCAATTAAACTCCTTTACACATTTGATAAAAGTGATCTCTCTTCATTTTAAAAGCAAAAATACAACACTGGTAGACACAATTTTCAAACAAATAGTTTTAATATCGATTCATGGTCAAGGGGTCACATAAACTAAATATACAATATATATGGGGAGGCGGAATACGCATCTCTCCAATTCCTTCAAAAATTAAATAAAAGAGCAAAGAAAATACATACGAATAACACCGTTATAAAGAACAAAACGGTTGAGAATAGCTTAGTATTTTTTAACATCGCAGAGATTAAATATATAGATTAAAGATCGTAAGGGACAAGCTATCAATACTATACTCAATTTATAATAGATTCCATTTTGTGCCAAGCATATTCTTCATTCTTCTCATTTTTTTGGAAATTTGACCGTCCCATACAAATTAATTATATTTTTGTAGCGGATTGAGAAAATTATAAGAATAATGAATGTGAGATTTAGATGGGTTGACAACTATCTCTACACGACGGAGTCGCATCCCCCATTTTCCAAAAAAATAAATTTAGAGTCCCCTACTACAAATTATGTGCCAAGTATAAAGCTATATTATTGTTGGCTAGATTTTATGCACACTTGAAAACCAAGGCAAGTCATGAGATAAATTCCCCTCATTTACCGGTGAGGCTCCCGTGTAAGATTTTGTCAATTATATTTTCTAATATCTATTTGTTGGTTTTACTTTAATGCGTAGCTCACGGACCATAGCTAGGCAATTTTGCGCAAGTAAGTAAGCAAATCGTAAGAAATGTACGTGCGTAAAAGAGAAATAATTAAATACGAGAAGAAGGACGGGAGAGATGTGCAACCTAACCAATAGTTGTGAGTTGGTCATATGCACATAGGCGAAACAAATAGATTTACAAATCCAAAAATCGAAGAAAATAAAAGTTTCGAGATCCGGATCTAAGATAACACAACGTTTATGCAAAGATCTAAAAAGAAATAAGAAACAAATGCTCTATCGACACAAAGTTCTCCGAAAATTTGCCTCCTCTCTATTCCTCAACTTTCACAAAGCTATCAAGGATTTCAGCTCAAAGTATGGAACAAAATAATGTTGATTACAAATTCGATTCCTCAACCCGTAGGCTCTTCCTTTATTTATAGCATATAGAGGGAAATTACAAATAAGAAACATTTTTAATGAATTGTCACATGTTGAAGCTATGAAAAGGGAAGCGGTGGCAATCGCCTCTTAGAATTTCTCTTTGTATGACATGCATAATTTATAACTGAAAATAGAACCTTCTATTTTACATGTCTGCCACCTATTTCCAAGTAATTGACTTCTTCTAATAACTTGAAGTAATGGATTTTAAACCAATCACTTTAGTTTTACAATTTAATTGATTACTCAATTACTTTGTCAGAGAAAATAAGAGAAAGAAAAAGAAAGAGAAGAAATTAGAATAAAGCTGCTACACTCCCAATTTTGTTCTTTTTCCATATTCTGCATGTGGTTGACTCTTTTTCATTAATTCTCACCAAATCAGATTAGAAAGCGAGATGATTGTGATTTGTCATGTCTGTGGGTGTTACCTTTGACATGTCTTCCCCTTTCATCCTTGAAGATTTTGCAATTCTTCTTCAGTATATGCACCAGTGCAATGTTTGTCGTAAATAATTCAAAAAAAACTCATCATCTTTGATTTTTAATTATATATGAGCAATTTTAAATTATGGAAAGCACCGGGTGAAGGAAAATATAAGTATATTCAATGAAGGCTTCATCGGAAGATTGGGAGCACATGTACAAGCTCCACGGAAGGAATTTTCCATACAATAACTTCTACTTGGGCTGCATTAGAAACAAGAGGATGATTTTTTTGCCAGGAAGCCTTTGCTGATCATGAGATATGGGTCTATTTCTCCCTCGAAGATATATTCAATGTATCGAGATATTGACTTCGATTTCTTCACCAATATGGGCATCTTTGATGAATAAATACAATTTATTCAGACAAATATGGAGTCCATGGCATGAATACTCAATTTTCATCACCAAAATCTGCTTATAAAGCCTATTGCCCTCTATTTTTAGACTTTGTTTGCATGCCAAACAAACTAAAAATATTATTTTATTCACTTGTGTACTCACATCAACATGTAGATGCTCTGAATAATAAAAAGAAAGTTTCTCTAACCCTAGGCGCCAAAACTGGATGCTTCCTAGCAAATAATAAAAAAATTCAACTTTTAAACACTTAGCTATGCCAGAATGGGTCACACTTTTTGGCAAGGGAGGTTGTTAAAAATAAGAAGTCAAAGCAATGGGAATTTTCACCTTGCAAGGTAGAAAAGAAATTTCCTCTTTCACTTAAGCTACTTTACTTTCATAAAGAGAATTTTCAACTTGCACACATGTAAAAATTCTGCTTTCACTTAAGTGACTTTTTTTATAATGGGAATTTTCACCCTGCAAGGCAGGCAAGAAATTCTCACTTTTCACTTAAGTGACTTTACTTTCATAATGGGAATTTTCACCCTGCTAGGCAGGTAAGAAATTCCCGCTTTTCACTTAAGTGACTTTACTTTCATAATGGGAATTTTCACCCTACTAGGTAGGTAAGAAATTTCTACTTACCTGCCACCTCCAAAATTCTCATTGGCAGCTTAAGTGATTTGACTTGATGGGAAAAAGTAACCTGCTATGCAGAAAGAAATTCCTACCCGCCCGCCACGCAAAATTCCCATTAGAAGCTTAAAATTTTCCTTCCAAAAGTGTAACTTGCATGAAAGATAACTCTTTTCCAAAAGTGTGACTTGCATTGTGACTTGCGTCTTTAAAATTACGTGAAAATTCGTCACCAAGCGATATCGAAATTAGACGTGAAAGGCAACTTTGAAAATTCATGAGGCAGTATTTAAGACTCGCATTTCTTTCCTTTTTGGATTTTTGGTGAAGAAAACAAAAGAATAGAATAAAATTTTCCATTTTTGGAAAGGGTCTAAGAAGATGTAGTAGCGAAAACTTGAATGTGCAATAACTTCCATTTTGAGGCTCCATTTAGGGTATCGTTTTCTCTAAAAGTGCATATTTTCTCGAGCTCTATGCATTGATGGAAATATTTTTCTTATTTTCATAAAATCCATTTTGCACATTTTGGACCAAGCAACTTCTTACAATTCGAGCTACGATCGCCTATAGATAAATTAGTAATTAAAAATATTGGATAGCTTTTCAAATCCCTAGGCACGGGAAAGATCGGAAGGAAGAATGAATATGCTAAAGGAATCGCCGTAGAAAACAAACCAAAACATAGACAAAAACAAATAAAACAAAACGAAGGAAGCTACAGGCATTTGCTCAAAAATTTCTCCAATTAGATGATCTGTAAAAATTCTTCCCCCCGAGTGAATGTTCTATGGTAATAATGATGGGGTGAAGTTATTTATATAACCTAAATCCTCCATTTTTAGCTCAATCTATTTTTAAAAGAATTTTTTTATTTAATAAATAAATAAATAAAATTCTCTCAAACAAAACCTAGCGAAGGGATAGAGTGAGTTTTAGCATGTGGGTACTTGGGGAATTTGAATTTTATGACTCTCTGGGGTTACTTTAGAGCGATGGAAACAATCAGTATGAAAAACAAACACAAAATGCTTTGTTACGTTAAAAATAATGATTTTTAAAAAGGGGTAGTCCCAAATTTTAGGGTGAAATCTCGGGGACACCAGTCGGCTCCATCTGTGGACATCTTTACCTCTGTCAAAATGAAAGGAGTGAAGATGAGATCCCAACATCTCTAGTTTTGTGTCTTGTCCATTGGGTTTGGGGTCAGGCCACAAAAACAAAACAAAACAAAAAGAAAAGAAAAGAAAACAACAAAAGTTTTATTTATATACAAACATGTTTTACCTTGTATCTCAGTTCTTGAACAACTTTAGATGTTGCCCATTGAAAGGCAAGTGGTAACTCAATTCCATCCTGGTAGGCAAGGAAGAAAGTATCCATTCGACTGACTCTCTTGATCGTGAAGGGCCCTTTCTAGAGTGAATAAGATTTGTTGTGCATGCCCTTCGGTTCATGTCTCTTGTCCCACCAGAGTACCCAGTCTCCAATCTCAAACTTCCTTTCTTTAGCCTTCTTGTCAAATACCTTGGGCAAGTCCTTATCAACTTCATCTTGTGGTGGCTCATCCTTTCTTCTCTCTATGGTGGGTAAGTCTGCATCAACTTGCTCCATTCCCATTTATTAACTACATTTCTGAGGAAGAACTATCACCATATTCTTTGTTCTTCTTTAGGTACTGATCATGCTTGTCAAAAGTCTCCACTAAGGAAACTAAACCCTTAGGGATTTTGTTACCTTTTGGTTGGATTATTCCACTACTGTCATCATAACTTGGATTAGTTTTTTCAGTGATTGTTTGTCATGGTGGTGATTTACTCCCTTCAACATACAACTGCCAAAGTTGTCTTGTTCCAGACATACATATGTTTGTTTGTCATCATTGAAAGTTTGCCATTGTTCAACATTACCAGGGACTTTGGGGCAGTAGACCATCTCCACTGTATAGTTTCCTTGTCTGAATATGGATGGTGGTCTATTCGGATTCAATAGTGCAGCTTATTGGTGCTCAAATTAATCTCACCTGTTTGTTCAAAACGTCTCAACCCGCATGATTTGAAGTTTTCCTGTCTCCTATATTTATGCATGAAAGATTCTTCATTCATTTGGTTTCCATGATCATTCCTTTATTTTGGTCGAGGATCACTTTAAGTCCAGCTATTGTTTTCCGTTTCTCTTTCCATGACAAAGAAGTTGTAATTTGGGCGTGGATTTGGGTTTTCCCCTTCCTTCAATTTTTCCACAGTCATGTTTTCCCTATCAATTTTTGTCCCAATATTCGTGGAAACGTGGTCCTTTCTTATTGGATGCAGCTCGGTGGGTCTTTTTGGTGAAACTTGCCACTTTTGTCATATTTGTAAAAAATACCAAATTGGCCCCATGACCCACGATAACATCTAATTGGTTAATCAACAAACATGAAGTGACAGGAAAAAGTCTTACTTTGACCCCGAAGGAGGACATGTGGTAGTTTTTCAAGTTACAAGGAAGTGGGTCGGTGGAACATTTTGAAGTTTTTACCTCTTTGTACGAGGGAGCAAAGTTATGAAATAACCCGCAACTCCATTGGGGCCCACATAAAAAGTTAGAAGTAGAAAGACGGGTTGCCAAGGCCTTTTAAAACTCTAAGGCCCACTTCAACTCAAAGCTTGGACATGTGGAGGGTCGGCGCTCATTTGAGGATCCACCTCTGGGTCCTACCGTAGCTTTGACTCGAGGAGACACATGGAGGCTTCCTTGGCTCCTCTATACTTCAAATTTTCAAGAAAATTTCTAAGGCCTAGGATACGTGGAAGGCCCACACTTGTTTTGGAACTTGCCTTTGTACTTCACCTTTGTAGTTGCGCCAAGGAAACATGTGGAGGCTTCCGTTGATTCCTCTTTGCACTCGGCTAACTTGGACTTGCAGCATAGGTATGTGGAATAAACTATGCACGGATATTCATTTCTGAGAGGCACAAATGTAGGAATCCATGCGAGGGAACTCATTTCTTAAGGTGTTTCCTCGAGGGAAAAAAGGATTGCTTGTCAGATCCAGCTATACAGAGCCACCTAAAAATGATTAAAATGGGGATTTCTCGCATGAAAGAATAAAAGAATGATTAGAAGAACTGTCAAAAGTGTGGCATCCCGGTCATGGTTGAAGGTCTGAGAAACATGATTAGTTCATGATTTTCCACCTGGCAGCTTCGGGTGTAAAATTGCTAAACATCACTTTCTGAGACAAATTGGTAACAAGCAAAGGATTCCTCAAATATTCTTCTTTTGGGGGAAATTTGGGATGAGTGAGTGAGTGAATTTTATAAATGCAATGAGAATATTCTTACAAATGGTTAGGGATTTAATTCTTACGATAATTTTTTTAGAAAGACCATCTTCCTGAGAGACCATCTGAGAAACTTGTTAATCTCTTGTGTTTTAGATTTAATCGTGTCAAGATGGTTACAAGTGTACATCCATTAACAAGCTCTGAGACTAATCAAGAAACTTTCCCCTGCTGATAAATCTAATAGATCACAAATTAATCTGTGTTGATCTTGGGCAAAATTGTGTCTGCTTTTATTTTAGAATGTCTTTCAAATTGTTTTGATGTTCCTGTTGCAATCTTATGTTAAAATCCCTCCAAATCACATAGGATCTCGTCCTTGTGATAGTTTAGTGGCATTAGCAATTTCATTATGAGAAGAGCCTTCATCCTGCAATGAGTAAACAATTTAAAATCACTTTACTATCGTTTACTGATGAAGATTGTCTATAAGCCATTGAGTGTATTTTAGGCATGAGGAACCGGGGTCTTTAATGTTTAATTGAGGCTTTAGCTCAAGCCTTCATGTTGAATTCTCACAGATTGTGTGAAACCGTGTAGATCTAGGGTTCCATTGATGTATGCCTTCCGGTTGAAGGAATATTTTGGCTATTCCGAGGCATTCTATCTTCTATTCTTCCAATTGTTGTAAAGGTTCTCAAATATCTGGTGAAATCAAATTCATCTTGCTTAATCCCCACCAAAATTTTCAAATAACCATGAATCCTACCTAAAGTGCCCCTGTTTGTGCTGTGTATCCATGAATGAACAAATCCTACTGCAAAAATATATAGAAGGTTTTAAGTGTCTTTAGTAACCTGAACCGTGTTAAGAAAATATCTCCACTCTTTAGATGTGACAACTCGTGAGAGTTAAATTATGGTGCATTGATCATATTTTCTCAAGGTTCCCCTGCAAGTTGTGCAAAGAAGGATCTCTTCATGTCCTTCACCGATAGAGGTTACAAAATGGGTCCTCTCACCCTGGTCGAAAGGCATAGCCTAAAGCAGTGAGGATAAATCAAATCCTCTTACATGGTGTTATCCATTTCTCCACTGCCTGAGTGACAAAGAGCCAACTGAATCCCTTCCCTGGTTGTAAAGCGACTTATGATTCATCTGTCTCTAAGTGTCTTGTTAAATACGTGATGTTTCGCGGCTTCCAAGGGAGAATCAATTTGGATACCAACATAGTTGTGATGCCAAAGAATCTACCTTGGAGTTCTGATTGGTTGGAATGAAGTCGATAGAGAAGGCTACAAAATCTAGTGTGGTAGAAAGCACTTTATCTTTGTAATGCTTCATCTCATCTCTTTTGACTTGATTTCACCCTCGAACTTGCTTTACTATAAGTTCAACATCTCATTGGGATTTGAGGAGTTTTAATCATTTCTTTCTAGCTTGTTCCATTCCTAGTAGCAATGCTTCATACTCTACCATATTGTTGGTGTTCTTGAACATCAGCTTGTGGGAGTATGGGAATATCTCATGATATGGAGATATTAGTATAATGTCGGCTCCTGATCCAAAAGAACAACAGGTGCCTTTAAGCTCCATAGTCTAAAATTTTTCTTCTTTTTTTGCTAGCTCTATTTAAAGTTCTAGATTTGGGACGTCTTTATCCATTTCAAGAAAATAGACCCCATGGTTAGATTCCTGAAAAATAATCGAGACCTACGTCCTTGAATTTGTAACCATGTACTTGGACTTCTTTTGTGGCTCTAGCTTCTGATTTATTCGTTTGATAGGAGTATGAGCACATGGCCAATCCATCTTTACTTCTCCTCCTAGCTATTTGCAAAAGTTTTTGCTTAGTAACATCCCGTAGGAGATAGGAATATCTATAACTAAGATTGTCATCTTTAATATTTTGTCAGGAAAAGCTACATAACAACTTGTGCATCTTTGATTTGTCTGATTAAAGGGACTTGTCTCTCTATGGAGTAGCACATGTTTATGGTCTTTGTCAAGGTAATCCCAAGAGCATCTGTAACTTTAGGTGGCTTGACATTATCAGAAGCACTGAATCTAAAATGTAGTTTCTTAACTTGAAACCATTAAGCAATAAGGAAACATAGAATGGTACCACTCTTTCATAAGATGGTGAGGATTTAACAACTGCAATGTTATTTTGGGCAAGAGTATCTTTTGTCTTAGGAAAAAGGCCTTTTTATGTATCAGATTGTTCGGTGATTGTACATATTTGACTAGCCTATTTAACTACCTAGGAAAGGATCTCAAGTATTGACTTCGACATCGAACTCTATTTCTTTTGACATGATCAATATTGTCAAAGGAAGTTATATATTTAGATACCTGGAGCCACTTTCATGATTGAGATGAAGAACTCACATTCTTATCTCTAGGAGCTAAAGAAGAAGGTAAAGGGTTGCCCCTTCTTTGTTCATCAGCTAATGCCTCAGCTTGACGAGTTTTTGATCATGTAAATACTACATATGTATGACCATGATCATCTTCATGAAGCTTCTCATCATCATGTTCATATTTGTAGTTTAGGTAATTAATGTTGGAGTCACCTACAAGACCTAAAAAATCATCATTCTAGAGATTATCAGTGTCTACATCTTGGTCTTCTTCATTCATCTCCATGTTGTTTCTAGGAGCATATTCAATTGCTAATCTTTGGGAACTAGTAATGCGGTTCCAGTTGTTGTTGTTGAAATTCGAGTAGGGGCAATGTTGTTGCCTTGATCCATTTGAGCCATTTGTTTCTTCATTTGTGACATCTCATTTGGTAAATTTTGCAATAGTGAATCAGAAGTAGTAATGTCAGAGGATGAACTTTCAGCGCTATAAGAGTTTCTCTTTATCTTTCCAGACATGATGAGGTCGTCTTCAATTTCAACCACCATGTTTTGGGCTACTAACAAGTTAGTAGGATGTGCTCTTCACAGTTGATAGCTTACTTCAGGAAATAAAGCATTGATGAAGAAATTTTTTTGATTCTCATCATTTAGAGAAGTAGATGCCAGAATTTTGTAAAGTATGGGTAAGTGCACAAAGTTAGGGGGCTAAAAAGTGGACAAGAATCCAGAAAAAAGAAAAACGCATACGCATTCTATTATAACGTGATCATGTTTTCAATTTTCAGGTTTGGGATTTACTGAAACATAACGTGTACGCATTATGCCTACTATAAACAAAAAAAGAGGCGTGAGCCTCTATCATATTATCCCCCTCAAACGTGAGTTTTAGGCTTAACGTGCCCTCACATTTTTTCTTTTAGCTAGATCTCAAGCTCAAAGAATCATTTTTGGATCACTGGGAAGATCTAAATCGATGATGGTGCCACGGAGAATAGGTAAGCACAATTATTTTCCCAAAATTGCATTGAAATATGATAATTTTAGATTAAAATTTGAATTGAATACATATTTTTATTGTTACAGTTAGAGGTCGAGGGAATCAACCACAACCAAACCCTGCTATTCCTGTCATCCCTCTCGACACTCCCACAATTGCTCAACATCCCTCGGGTAGTCAAGAATATTTAGCATCCCACATAGTTGAAAACAAAATGAAATTGAGGATTTAATCAAAATAATGAGGGATTCACAATCTACAAACCCCCACCATGCCTCTCTTGCAAACACATTAGAGGCATTACTTGTTCAAATTGACGTGGAAACGGGGCAAATTGATCATTGGACAACTTACAGAGAGGGTTGTAGGGTTTATTATTCCAACAAATTGTCATATGTGGATGTAAAGAATTTTTTTTTCAAAAGACCTCATATGCACCTTATTCATGGACCCCCGCACTAATTTTTCTATTTCATTGTCACGTAAATGATTTCCCATCTATTGAGTACGATAATAATTTGATTAAAAATAATTTTTGGGACCGATGGTGAATGATGTTTGATTTTCCACCTTGTAATAACAACGAGGTGCCACTATACTTTCTCGAGGAAACTCTGTTGGGATTTTATCCTCAATGAGATCCCAAATTATTTTGATTTCGAGATTCCCAAGGCCGAGGAAAAGGATCTACATTGGATCGACCAGGTGCACAACGTGCACCTATTTAGCAGGGTAGATTCCCACATAGAATACCACTCACCTTGAGATTGTCCCTCACGCAATGAAGGATATAGTAGAGATTGATACACTCCACGTGCTTCAGGGGCTATCTGCGACCCTTATTCGACATATGAGGGATATTTCTGAGCCAGATTCTCGTAGAGGTACACAGAGTATTCCCTTAGGGAGTACTAGCATGAGGCCACATCTTTACTCGTCATGTGGTAGCATATGTTTGGGGCCCAAAGAGGATGATACTTTCATGCGTACTGATTTTGGTACACCTGGTGCTAGGGGTACACACGATAATGTCACTATGTTAGATGTCCTTTTGAGTGAGACATTTAGATTACATTCATCATCATCACCTTCACAGGTAAATTTGTTATGTGTGTTACAAAAAGTTTGGAGTACTTGATTTACTTATATATGTTAAATTTTTGAAATAATTGTATTTATACATGTATATGCATTGATATTACAGCACGCGGGAGGCACATCTTCATCTCGACCACAGGTAATGAGCACCATGCATACACATACATTCACAGAGGTAATTTAGAATGTTAATTATGTAAAATTTTCACATACATGTGTGTGTGTGTGTGTGTATTAGTTTTGAATTCAAATATATGTATGTTCTTGTATGTCCATCTAACTCACGTGATATACATGTTTGATAAAGATGTTGACTTCACTAGACACCCCACCATCTCTGTGACAAGTAGATAAAGGTGTTGCCACTACGATTTCATCTGCGTAGCAACTCACTGAGGTATTCAAACAACACATAAATTTTGTTAAATTTCTTGTGTAATTCATATTATGTTAAATTACATGTTAGTAATGTCTTTCATTATAGAATTATTAAATTATGTTAATAATGTCCTTCATTGTGTATATGTAGGAGTTACTGCGACAGGTAGCAGCCCTATTCATTTGATTCACAGGCATGGCGGGGTAAAAACAATAGTTCTATATTGATAAAATTAGTTAAAATATTGTCATTATGTACATACATGTACTTAGTTCTATTTTGCTAATTCTGATGTTAGATTTTATGATCTTATGTGTATGTAGGGAACTTCAACCCCCTCCATTTTGACTTTGAGGGCACAAAATCCTCCATCTCGTCATCTTCGTACCTGTTCATATTGTAGGAGATCCCGATGACTCATCTAAGTGTGAGATGAAAATTTGGAGTGATCAAAAATTTGTGGTAAGTTTTTGTATTTATGTAAATACTTTCATTCTAGCATGGTATTAAATACATGTTGAAAACATATATAAATTAAGTTTTGACAAAAAAAACATTGTTTGCATTTACAAGCTCATCTACATGTGAGTATTCAGCAGAAGAGGACTCAAAGCATGGGCTCGGATGATCCAAATTCATCTCATAGATATCCATCTTCGTCTAAGGGAGGGCCTTCTTCAAGCAAGGCCAAGAGAGGGATAGATTTTGATGAGTAGGAAATATATATGTCTTACATGACATTGTTTTTGTATGCCTATGTGCATGGCATTGTATGTACACCTATATGGCATTTGAACTTGATGGTATATGACCTATTTGGGCATTTTTGTATTTATTATGCACATTAAAATACTATTTGGAACTTGATAATTTTGTATGAGACCTTACATTTCCAATATTATTTTTGCATGAAACTAATATGATGTGCACTTGACAATATTTAAGACATTATGGATTATTTTTTCATTTATTGGTGAAGTACATGTACTAGCATTTTCAATGTATAATATGCATCAAACTTTGGAAATGAATATTTATATAATGTATGTATATAAAGAGTTACCTAATATGAGTAATTATTCATTCAATTTATCAATGTTTATATGTGTACTTACCTTACTTGCACTTCTTCTTGCTCATGGTCTCTTTGTATTGGTTCCTATATTATCATGCACTTACTACATTCTTCTATGATTTGTAGTCTTCTCCCTCGTTAAAACACTCGAGAGTCGTCACAATTTGATGCCCTTCATCTATTGATATTTTGATCATGTCTCTCCATATACTTTACTCTAATGCTTGAGAATGTCTCCAGATGTAATGACATTCTAATCTAGAGACTCAATGATTCTTGATTGTCTAATCTTGTCCAATTTGTGTTATATTACCTTTAAATCTATAGGCATTTCAAGTTATTTGGAAATCACGTCACACCCTTCACTAGGCTTGATGACTATTCCTATCCCTTTTAAGGTGCTTTTGAAAGCATCCATGGGTTTATCATAGCATAAATTATCAATGAATGGAAGGTCACTAAGCCATAGGCCAGCTGACTCCCATCCAGAACTAAATAAGAAAGATTTACTAGGTGATTGATAACTCCCATGTGTTCTTAGACATACCCCTATCAAATTCATTCTTAAGCCAATCTAGTCATTCAGGGCTCTTAAGTGACTACGCTTGGAAAAGGTAGCCCGAAAGCATGGGGAGCATAGGGAACAAAAAAATCCTCCACTAGTGTTCATCTGGCCACCCCGACGTGTTGGTGTAGTTGGTTCAGTCCCACGAGCTTCCGTTTGCAAACTACAACGTCTGGTAGCCCTACACTGACTCAGACTACACTATTTCACACATTTACAAACAATAGAAAAACAAGAGAACCAGATGGAGATGGAGAAAACCATGAGATTATTTTGTAGAGGGATTCAACATGGAGGTCTTGGATCTGAAGATATGTCTCTAGGTGCCATGGAGTCAGAAATCACCCGTCGTAAATATGGCGTGTTTGGGCCTCAAGGCTCTTAAACAACTACGCACAGATGAGGTAGCCCAAAAGCATGGGGAGCATAGGGAAAAAAAAAAATCCTCCACTAGCATTCACTTGGACACCCCGATGTGTTGGTGTAGTTGGTTTGGTCCCACGAGCTTCGTTTGCAAACTACAGCCTATGGTATCCCTACACAAACTCAGACTGCACTATTTCGTGCCTTTGCAAACAATAAGACAACGAGAGAACCGAATGGAGATGGAGAAATCCATGATAGGATTTCGTAGAGGGATTCAACATTGAGGTCTCGCATCTAATGAGACATCTCTAGGTGCCACAGAGTTTGAGAAATCACCCATTGAAGATATGGCATGTTTGGGCCTCAAGGCTCTTAAGAGACTATGCCCGGATGAGGTAGACTGAAAGCACGGGGAGTGTAGGGAACAAAAAAGAAGCCTCCACTAGCATTCAAATGGCCACCCCGACATGCTTACATAGTTGGTTTGGTCCCATGAGCTTGTTTGCAAACTATAGTGTCTGCAGCGACCGTACTGTCGACTCATTGCACTATTTTGTGCGTTTGGAAAAAATTAGACATCAAGAAAAATGGATGGAGATAGACACCCTGAACTATTGTTACTTCCTCCTGAGCATTCAAGTGTTGATATATGATTTCTTCTGTAAAAGGATGTGTTCCTTTGATTGTGAAGTCATGCTTGATATGGATTGTATCTTCTTTGCTCTTGAAGATCTTTGACTAAGTCAGGATATGCTTGGACTCTTTTATTTCTTTCATTTTTAGCACCTGAGTTTAATCTGATTTCGGAGTGAATTGTGGATTTACCCATCTTTATGACTCAGCCTTGGATCAGTTGCATTGATCCAAGAGATGTTTTAAGTTTATTCTGGATGAACAAAAATTATAGACCTTACGAAGGTTGCAAGGTCTGAATGTGTTGAATGAGCAATTCAGGAGTTAACTCAGGCTGATCTTGTTAAATGAATTGGTTCCCGATATCGTAATATCAGGAAGGTCTAGACCTTGAGCTAGGTAATAAATTCTGGTATATATACTGCTAGCTTATTATCAATGCTAGATTGAATCCATTTCAGGAATGTATATCTGTTGGTTCTTATACTGAATGATTCTATTTGTTAGACCTAGATTGGATTTATTAAGGTTAATAACCTAAACCTAAACTATAACCTATGGGTTGGATTAGTGCTAATCTAACCTAGCCCTAAACTATAAGCTAAATGTTTCTAAGGTTAGCGACCTAGCACTAAGGAAGTTAGACTAAGTATCACCTTAAGATCTAACCTATGTTTCTAACCTAACTAATGACCATGGATGAAGGGGGACCTATGAAGGGGTGCGAGCCATGGGTGGTAGTTTCTATGGCATTAAATGAAGGGGATAAGCATGAAGGACAAGGGATTTAGTGGAGATTTCAAACGGCCATCGAGACCGACGTGGCAGAGTCGCCAAATCTGGAAATGGTCTTTGGTTTGCTTTTGTCCATCGCCAACTATGGCGGTCGGTGGCAATGGAGGTTAGGCGGGAATTTTGGAGTTAATGTCATTGATGAACTTCGGTTCCTGAGCGCGGATTGCTTGGGAAGGCATGCAAATGGAAAATTTGTTGGTATTTTGGTTTTCCATTCGCTCCTTTTTTCTCTGTTTGATCTTGGTTCTTGAACCGGTCTACTATGTGTTGCCTAGCAACTATGAGATTATCTAGCTCTTTTCTCTGTCAGGGAAAGTTTATAAGACATGATAGTAACAAATTATTGTTGTTGAATCTATCTTGGAAGAGGGGAAGAAGGCTCGAGCACATTCAGAGGTCTTCTTCAGATTTTTAAGCAACATTACCAGGCATGTTAGGCCCTAACTTTTAAAAATCTTGCTTTCCTTCAAATGATTTCATTAGAACAACTCTGTTCAGATGATTTTTGGTTCAGTTGGTTTTAATGGTAGCAATGTATGAATTATCTTGTTGTGTTTTCATGCTGGCTCGACTATTCAGTTGATTCCTTGCTGGGTGTACATTTGGTTTCGTGTTGTTGAATTATCTTGTTGTGTTTTGCATTTTGGTAGATTCCAAAGAAATGCTTGCAAGGATAATGTATGAAACAGACTCTGTTGGAGTCCATGAAATGTTTTCTTGTTTGATATCAACTTGATGAAGCCTTCTTTGTTTACACTTGTTGAAGGCCCGATAATCTTTGTTGGAATTCTTGAAATGTATAGTATGTTTCGACTTCTGTAGAAGTTTAGTCGTGAATACTATATGTTATTGATATTGTTGGAATCCTTGAATAGATAGTAGTTTTGACTTCTGTAGAAGTTTAATTGAGAATACTATATGGGTTTGACTCCTTTTGAGTCCTTGAAACGTAATTAATGTTTCGACTTCGGTAAGAAGTTTTATTGTGAATTTTTTGGAATCCTTGTAATGTATAGTATGTTTTTGACTTCTGAAGAAGTTTTGCTGTGAATGCTTAATGGTTTTGACTCTGTGGGAGTCCTTGAATTGTTGTCGTATGAATTCGACTCCAATCGAACCCTGGTTGTGAGTACTGGTTGGATTTGACACTGTCGGAGTCCTTGCGGTATTCCCATTTAAACACGACTCCTGATAAAGTCCTTGATATGATGCGTGTTGGCTCGATTCCTGATTTAAGTCTTCACTGTGCATGCATATTGAAATTGACTCTTCTTAATATTATTGTGTTTATGTTCAGTTCATTTCTGAGGAATTAAGGGATGGGTTTTCTTTACAAACTCGACTCTGTATGAGTCCCTACTGTATTCATATTAGCTCGATTTTGGATAAAACTTTGATGAAATTAATGATACGATGACATCTTCTATGAAGTCCTTGTAGTGGTTATTCTTACTTTATTTCAGCTTCTGATTTAAGTCCTGGCTGTATTTTAGTAGGGATTAGATTGTTTGTATGTTCTTTGAGTGTTTTGACTCAGTGGGAATGTCGTTGTGTTTGTACATGGTTACCTCTTGTTATTGTGTTATCTAGTCTTGTGCTTGACTAGGGTAAAGAGTTACTATTTGTGCCATGACAAAGGCGATGGCGTTCGATATTTTCATGTTTGTTGAATACTATGGAAAGTTTTGTTGAGCCTATTGGAGTTGGATTATTCATTATTGCTTGTCGCGTGAACTCTTGTATTGCTCAATAAGCTCCAGGTGATTTTTATATTTGGAATTCATGATGATCTTTGTAGTTCTTCTTGTAATCTCATTGTTTAGTCGCATGCGTAAATGTATTAGCATTATTGAGGAGTCGGTGCAGTCCGAACATTGTTGATTCGGGAATCTAATTGACTCGATTTCTTTCTTCTTGACTGTAATTTATATGTTGATGTATAATAAGTTGAACATGAAAATTTTCTCTCTCCTAGTCAGGAAACCTTGTGTGCTTTCTTCTTGCATCCTTTTGCGATCTCTACGGTAAGGGCATAACAAGAATAAACTAAGGTATTATATGGAGAGAGGCGGTATAAAATGTGAGCTCTTTGTTTAAATAGGTATACTTGTCAATAACATTGAAAAGTGTTAGGATGATAAAAGAATTAAGACAGTGAGCTTGTTGAATGTTTTAACTACCTTGAGAAATTGATAGAAACAATTTTGTAGGAGTTTTGTTGTCTTTAGATTGGTTGTATTCATTTGTTCTTAGTCTCTAACATATAAGATGAATAACCGATTTATGTTTGGAATTTGAATAAATGATTTCATTTAAATAGGTTGTTTGATGAGAACAATTGGTGGATTGCAATTGTTTTAAGAATTAGTGCTTATCATGCTCGGTTCACCGAACTGACACTGTGTTGACAATTTTTGCGAGATGGTTGCCGTAAGTGGTAAAGACACACGAGATCGATATGATGTTCGATTGTTTAATTTGGTTTTATGATGAATTCCAATTTGATTCTCTAAATGTACTACTTGAAGAAAGATGTTCTTTTCTTTGTTGAGTATTGTATCCAATATGTTGAATGCATAAAATGTATTTGATTAGCTTAGAAATGAATGAAATGAGGTATTTGTTACTTATGTGTTTGCATTCGTATCTTGATGGATTGAACTTCTTTGGTTCGAATGATTTTAAAGAGCATTGTTATTATTGTATACCTTGGAGACATTTGGGATTCTCTAAGTAAGCTTTGAAAAGATTAAATGACTGAATACTTGTGAATGTTTAGTAGATCTGTTATGTTCTATCTAAAGCTAAATTGGAAATTAGATCACTATCTTTCGAGAAGCTAAGGTTAAAATAAACCTCAACAGGAAGCTAAGCGGGCTGAATAAATTATTACTTCCTAGTCTTGATCTAAGTCAAGACAACGTTTAATTGGATTTTTAACCACTATATCTCAATTCTAATAAGTAAGATATATTTCAGTTATGAGAACTGATATAAACCTAAAAGGGTATGGTTAGCAACCTTATGTGAAGATTTAGGGCTATTGCCCAGTTTCGTTGATTTAGATTACTATTTTTCGATGAACTCCTTGATGAGACCACGATTCTTAATAACTTCTCTTTGCGTAATGGGTTTTATTGAGAAAGGTAATTCTAAGGTGAGGAACCCAGGGGTTGGGAAAAGACTACCCTAAAAGGAGCGTCTTAAAGTATAACTTTAACTCAACGTATGTAACACTTATAAATAAGTAGATCTTTTCGAGGTGGATTTGAAGGTTGATGGCACAAGTCAACTGCAGGGTTGTACCTTCGAGAAGATTAGGATCTTCTCGAAGATACAACAATACAGGTGACTTATGGCGACACCCTTTGCATTGATCGTTAAGATTTACACCTTAAACTCGAACAAGTTTTACTCTGGGACTGATTAGGAACGTGGTCATGTTATAAGGCTGCCCCAGGAGACTCGGGGTATCTTGACACACTGGGTTAACTAGGGTTGACCCAGTATGTCAGCATATCCCTAGTCCTCGGGAGCATCCCTATAACATTTTCATATTACTAATCCGTTCCTGAGTGAATAACTTGGGGCAGGAGAGACTGACAAAAGTCAGTATAAGACATTCTACATAACATAGGAATGGGGTGAAGGACGTATTCCAGAATGACAAGTATGCCGTCAAGGAATACGAGACATAAGCAGTATGTTTCAAATATTTGGCCAAAGTATCGCAAGCTGTTGATTGCGTTGTCCTATGTCACCTAGTCTAAGGGACGAGATGCCGATGAATAATGGTAACAATTATTCAGATAGGTTCCTTGGACAGAGCATTCTGAATCCTAGATTAGGGAAGAGAACTGCAAGAGTGATGTGTTAAAATAAAAACGCCAACTCTTTGATACTCATGAATAGATCGGTAGATTACCGAGTCATGGAATGAATAGATCAGAGGTACTCTGAGTCATTACAGCTGCATATGGTTATCTGTTATAAGAATGGTTGTTTTGATTTGTGAGTTCTAAATTATGTATTTAGAACTAGAAAGCATTTATCAAAAAAAAAAATTACTTGTTCTAATGTACTAAAATGGGGACGTTACAAGCCATACACACTGACTCAGATTGCACTATTTTGTGCGTTTGGAAAAAATTAGACATCAAGAAAAATGGATGGAGATGGATAAAACCACGAGAAGATTTTGTAGAGGGATTTAATGTGGAGGTCTCAGATCGACGATATATCTCTAGGTGCCACGGAGTTTGATAAATCATCCGTCGAAGATATGGTGTGTTTCGGCCCGGGCTCTTAAACGACTACACCCGGACAAGGTATCCCGAAAGCACGAGGAGCGAAGGGAACCAAAACGAATCCTCCACTAGCATTCACCTATCCACCCAAATGTGTTGGTGTAGTTGGTTTGACCCCAAGAGCTTCCATTTGCAAACTACAACGTCTCTGCGGCCCGTACATTGACTCAGATGTACTATTTCGTGTGTTTACAAACAATAGGATGAGTGAGAGAACCGAATGGAGATGGAGAAAACTACAATAAGATTTCATATAGGGCGAAACATGGAGGTATTGAATCCCACAAGACATCTTTAGCTTCCACTTTGAGTCCGAGAAATCACTCGTCAAAGATATAGCGTGTTTTGGCATTAGTGCTCTTAAGGGACTACACCCATACGAGGTAGCCCAAAAGCATGGGGAGCGTAGGGAATAAAAACAAATACTCCAATAGCATTCACCAAACCACCTTGATGTGTTGGCATATTTGGGTTGGTCCCACAAGCTTTTTTGTAAACTACTGATGTCTTACATCCATACACTAACTCAGTTGCATTATTTCGTGTGTTTACAAACAATAGGACAACGAGAGAACCAGATGGAGATGGAGAAAACTATGAGAGGATTTCATAGAGGGCTTCAACATGGAGGTGTTAGATCTTACGAGATGTCTCTAGGTGCTACGAAGTCTGAGAAATCACCCATCGAAGATATAGCGTGTTTTGGCCTCAGGGCTCTTAAGCGACTACGCTTGGACGAGGTAGCCCGAAAGCACGGGGAGCGTAGGGAACCAAAACGAAGCCTCCACTAGTGTTCACCAGGCCACCCTGATGTGTTGACATAGTTCATTTGGTCCCACAAGATTCTGTTTGCAAACTACAATGTTTGGTAGCCGTCACATTGACTCATCCTGCACTATTTCACACGTTTGCATACAATAGCACAACGAGAGAACCAGATGGATATGGAGAAAACCCCAAGAGAATTTTGTATAGGGCTTCAACATAGAGGTATCAGATCTGACGAGATGTCTCTAGGTGCCATGGATTCTGTGAAATCACCCATCAAAGATATGGCATGTTTGGGCCTCAAGGATCTTAAACGACTACGACCAAACGAGGTAGCCCGAAAGCACGGGGATCATTGTCCTATTGTTTACGAAGGCATGAAATAGTGTAGTATGAGTCAATGTAGGGCTTCCAGAGGCTGTAGTTTGTAAACGGAAGCTCGTGGGACCAAACTAACTACGCGAACATATCGGGGTGGCCAGGTGAACACTAGTGGAGGCTTTGTTTTGGTTCACTACTTTCCATGTGCTTTCGAGCTACCTCGTCTGAGCATAGTCGCTTAAGAGCCCTGAGGCCCAAACATGCCATATCTTCAATGGGTGATTTCTTGGACTCCATGGCACCTAGAGACATCTCATCAGATCCAAGACCTCCATGTTGAATTCCTCTACAAAATCCGCTCGCGGTTTTCTCCATATCCATTCGGTTATCTTGTTGTCCTATTCTTTGCAAAGACACAAAATAGTGTAGTCTGAGTCAATGTAGGGCTATCAGAGGCTCTAGTTTACAAATGGAAGCTTGTGGGACCAAACCAACTACGCCAACATGTCGAGGTGGCTAGGTGAACGCTAGTGGAGGCTTCCTTTTGTTCCCTACACACCCTGTGCTTTTGGGCTACCTCGTCCGAGCGTAGTCTCTTAAGAGCCTTGAGGCCCAAACACGCGATATCTTTGACAAGTGATTTCTCATACTCCATGGCACCTAGAGACATCTCGTCAGATCTCGAGACCTCCATGTTGAAGCCCTCTACAAAAGCCTCTCGTGGTTTTCTCCATCTCCATTTAGACTGAGTCAGTGTAAGGTTGTCCATTGCCAATCACTTGAATAATATAGGTGGTTCATACAATATAGGTGGTGAAATGAGAATTTTAATAAGATATTTTTACAATATAGGTGGTGAAATAAGAATTTTTGTTTGTTGTTCCTTTCTAATATTTAATTTATCTTAGCTTCACTTGGCTTTGAGAATAATAAATTCTCTCTTGTGATTACTTGACCATGTGAAGGTGGAAGCTTTTTTAGCACCACTAACCTACATAAACATGTTAGTAAGCAATTAAATAGAATTTTAAATCATACAAAATTTTTAAAAAATCATGTAAGTAAATATTCAAATTAAATTCATGAAGAACACACCTTTGCAAATTCAATTCAATGAAGCTGAGGATCAACTCTATTCTTGATGCGATAGCAAGAATTGCTTCATGATCCGATTCACAAACCTTCCACAAATTCTTATTTGATGGTCGAACTCAATATTTGATCAATTTAATATTTGTTGTAAGGACCAAATGTGAATAGTGAAGTATCTTTTGATGTACTTCATAGTCTTCAAACAACTAAATGTTTTATTTTTTGATAGGATATAATCGAAGCCAAGTTCTAGTGACTACCACTAATCTAGTGGGATACTCAAGGTCTTCACCATCAATGACTGTGGAAGTCATTTTTTTCCCCTCTACACAACGAGACAGAAGTAGTCTGTTCCCTCTTCATTAAATTTCGTTGCAATAACTGCAAAAACATGCCCTATGTATCAAAAAGTAAAACTATTCAGTCAATTTAAAAATACATTAAGAGTTGACCATTTAATAATTTATAAATCTAAAACATGGCATGTACATATATGTATGTACCTTGTTGCACTAAATCAGAGACTTGGTCAAAGTCAAGTGATGTTGTCATTTGATCTGAAGACCCTGCAAGTTGTAATGCTCATGGAACTTGATGTGTGTCGAGTGGAATTAGAGGTCTACAAGTCCATTCATCCACCCATTGTTGTGACTCACATTCATTCCACACAAAATCAATGCATGATATACAAAAACATGTCATGCACCTAGTATAAATAGTCCAAGCATTTGCATCTGAACTACGGAATGAGTGCATATCACTTGATCCTACAACTATCATACAATCTTCAAAGTTTTCTAGATGTTGTTCCTCTATCAACCAAAATATCTATAAACCGTTGATCTCTCTTGAGATTCATGGCCCATATTCTTGACACACCAATCAAAAATGTTTTTGCATCTATAAATTTAGCACCATCCTTGAACTTTAACTCTTCTCTTGCAAGTGCTCTTTTCACACATGCTCCTGCACCATTATGCTCTCCTTTTCCATGCCCTGCCTCTGTAAAACTCAAGATATGTTGTACATTTGTTTCTTTGTGCATCATTCTTAGCCAATAAACCATATGTGCATTCTTGAATTGTGATGTGCAGTTGTCTGACCAAATGTAATGTTGATTGAAACTAATGTTCCTCTCATTCAAGTTCGCATAAAACACTTGGAAACACCCTTGTACATATTCTGTAGAATGTGTCTAATCATCATTGATGTAGAAATGATACTCTCTCAATATTTTTGATATTTCTTAGTGCTTTTAGGAGAGTGCATGAATGTTATATGCACAAAAATAGAAACTTGCACTGAGTTATAATATTGAGACTGGACCTCCATTTGTGGCTGCAATGTGTAATTATCTATGAATTCAACTACTGAAACAATAGTACCAAGTGGAAATGTGTCTTTTCTTTACTTGAATTGTTCATCCAACCATCGAGCTCTATGTGTGTGCCTTGCATACTCATAAAAATTTCCCTCTCGAATTTGACCATATATTACGAACAAGCTCACCCTTCTTAAATTATTTTCCATCTTTTAATTGATATGCCACCGAATTATATTTGATGAAATCAACCAATTCTTTTCCTATTGAAGGTGTACTCTCCTCGTGGATACAACTTTTTAGATTTGGCAAGCCACCGCATACATTGCACGTTCCATCCAAACATGCTTTGTTATAAAAAAATTGTCTTGTTGATTTTTCAAAAAATATTATCAGAATAAATTCCCTTGAAGATATTTGTGGGACATTTATTCCACTCCTTTAAAACACGACATATTTGACAAAAAACATCATAATATATTAAAAATTCAACATGATGCCTGCAACAAGTGGTATGTGAGTGATTGATTTTCACATAAAAGGGTTTGCTCATTTCAAATAATCTTTGGCTAATGTTAATTTGTGGTTTTTCATTCTTAAACTTAGAGAACAATTCTGTTTGAGTCATATGTAAACAATGTTTTACACACGATTCATGATTACGAGAACCTATTCTTCTTTTTATTATATATCTTCTATTCGGTGACACCCTTGTGTTCTCATTCCAAAATTTTACAATTAATTCTTTTAGAATATCATATGTATTCTTGTCTTTTCATGGAAGTCTACTAGAGAAAGCCCAATAGTCAGTGTTATTGACTAACTCAAGACATTTACATCTCTCTATTGCTTTCATTAGTGTTTTTTGTTTATCTTCAAAGCACTACTTGTTTTTCTAATCAAGCGTTTATTAACTATTTTATCACTTACTATACAATTAGTAAGTGCACGCCATGTAGCATTACTATCTTTGGTGTGTCTTTTTCCACCTATAGTTTGGTATGCTTTATGTATGTTTTCAACAATTGACACATTTTGATCAACAAAATTATATGTTCTTAACCCTGGGTCTTCATTATAGGTCTCATCTTAATTAATTTCATCAATGAAACAAATAATTGACATCTTTGTGTGTCATTTAAATTCTCAAAGTAATTATCCCAAATTCCACTAGATTTTCTTTTCACATTTCTTTCAGACATTTTGTTAGGCATTGGTTTTATAATGTTTTCATCAATTTCAATTAAGTTAATTGGTTTTCTTTGCGAAATGGAAGGAGGTGTTCTTAGAGGTGAAGATTTGTTTACAAGGTTACTTTCTTCATTCAGTGTTTTCGTACAAATTTCGGGGTTAACATTTGAATTCTCGGTAAGGGTTCAACAATTGGATTCATATCAATTTCTTCATCCATACCAACATTATCATTCATTTCAATATCATTATTCTCTACATTTTCATTATGTATTTCATCCCAATTTTCTAATACATTAGCTACATTTGATATAGTGATGTACCTTTCCCTGCTCATAGTTTTTGCATTCTCTTCAATTTCTTTATTCTTTTCTCTTTCAATTGCTTGATTTGTCTTGTTCTTGACTTTCCTCTTATCCTTAGCTAGGACGTTTATCGCCCATGATTAAAAAAATCAACTAGTGGGGTAGGGGACAAAATGAACTACTAAAACATCATGCAAGAATGTAGAGAAAATTGCAGAAAAAACAGAATGTTTGTAGAATTCCGTGAAAGAGATGAAAGGGACATTGGAGGGCCACAATATATATACAAAAATAAAAATGTGTATGGTACGCATTTTACATTTTCTCTTGTCCCAAGCCATGCCTCAAGGATTGGAATCCGGTTTGGATCCCCGAGCACGAGGCATGGACTTGTACAAACACAAAAAACAACGTGTTTTTGTAACAAAATGTAAAAATGCCACTTCCTTTATGATAAATCAAAATAAAACAATCGATCCATTTTCAAAAACTATACCACGATGTAGAGCAGAGTTTCTTCTTTCTAAAAATATAATTTTTCAAATTTTTGACTAATATAAGGTTTCCATATTATCTATTTTCTATCTTTTTTAGCTATTTTTGAAGTGTAAATATGTCTATCTTTCATGGTGTATCTTTTTTTTTGGGTGATCGAAATTTAAAAAAAAATATACTAGCCCAAACTAGGCATAATTCTATACATATTAAAAAAATCTAATTTTTGATATTTTTGAGGTAGTTAGGGGGGGCACGGTCGAAGCTCTGTTATTTTTCAAAACATAAAATTTTTGTACTAGAAAAATCATAAATAAAAAAATATTCGCTAAAAAAATCTTTTAAAAAATGGAGCCCAAACTAGATGCTCCTAGTTATCTTTCTACCAAAGGGTTTTCAAAAATATTAAATGGTGCTCAAAAAATGGTGGGGGGCACGAAAGTCACTCTATTATATTTTTAACAAAAATAGGAGCATATGTTGGTATTTTAGTTGTTTGAACCACTTAAACTTATCCATTTTCAATAAAATTTAGTATCTTAGAAACTAGACTCAAAATTATACGATTCATATTTCTACAACATCTTCCAATTTTGAGTGTAACTATTTCGAAAAACTCGTACAAGTTGAATTTTTTTCAAAAAAATGCATCCACTTAAAACCCCCTTTTGGCCACCCAACTTGGTGTAGTTACCCATATTCTTTGGAAAATTTTAGTAAAATCATGCATGTGCTCTTGTGGCTCCTTCTTCAACTAAGTCAGTTGAGTTATCAATGTATTGGAATCTTCAGCTAGCTTGAATCTTTTCAGGAATGCATCTTTCATAGTGGCCTAATTGGTTATGGTGCCAGGAGCTAGCGGTAGAACCATTCTCCAGCCAAGTCATGGAGAGTCTTTATGAAGAGTCGATAGAAACATCTTCATGTTTAATTACAAGCATTCCATGGGATATAAAAAATGTAGCCAAGTGGTCATCTGGATTCTACTTGCCATCTCCAAAGAATTTTGGAAAATTATTTCTCATCCCTTTAGGTAGATCATGCATAGGAGGAGTCAGATTCAGAGGTCCAAAGGCTGCACCCCATGGAACAAGTGTTGCAGGTGCAAGTGGCTGATTTTGCATCATGAAAGGAGCATGTATTCTTTGAGAATAGGTGGGTGAATAATCCCAATTGGTGGATTGTGATGCACACAATCCAGATACGGAGGAGTTTGTTCTCTTCTTCTAGTGGAAGGCTGGGTCTATGGCTTCTAACTTGAGGAGGACGATTGAAATTAAACTACTCGTGCAATCTATAAAAATGATAGATCCTTCCTTGAGCTTTGCTAGACCGTGTGAATGGACGTTCTGCCAAGTTAAGCTTATAATATAAAAGGGAAATGGAAAGAGAAATCTTTGGCCTAGGAATTTGTGTTGTTCTCCAATAGAGTCGCCAAAAATTATTAGCTAGATTTTGCGAGTTGAAAACCTAGGCAGTCATGAGATAAATATCCCTCATTTACCGGTGAGGATCCTATGTAATATTTTGTCAGTTATATTTTCTAATATCTATCTTTTGGTTTTACTTTAACTACATAGCTCATGGACCATAGCTACACAATTTTTCAAAGCAAGTAAGCATTTGTAAGAAATGTATTTCTTTGGGAAGGGAAATAATTAAATACGAGAAGAAAGAAAAGATATGTACAACTTAACAATTATTTGTGAGAATTAGTCACATGCACATATATGAAAAAATAGATCTAGAAATGTAGAATTCAAAGCAAAGGAAAGTTTCAGATCGATCTAAGATAACACAAAGTTTATGCAAAGATCTAAAAATAAATAAGAAACAAATGCACCGTTGACACAAATTTCTCTAGAAATCTGCCTCCTCTCTATTCCTCATCTTTCAGAAAGCTATCAAGGGTTTCATCTCAAATTCTAGAACACAAGAATGTTGATTACAAAATATGATTCCTCAACCCATAGGCTCTTCCTCTATTTATAGTGTATAGAGGGAAATTACAAATAGGATTTTTTTAATGAATTGCCACATGTTGAAGTTATGAAAAATGGAATCAGCTGTCAATATTCCTCCTGGAATTCCTTTTTGCATGACATGCATAATTTATAACTGAAAATAGGACCTTCTATTTTACATGTTTGCCACCTATTTCCAAGTAATTGACTTCTTCCAGTAACTTGAAGTAATGGATTTTAAACCAATTGAACTTAAGTTTTATAATTTAATTGATTACTCAATTAATTTGTTGGAGAAAATAAGAAAAAGAAAAAGAAAGATAAGAAAATAGAAGAAAGATGCTACACTCCCAGTCTTGTTCTTTTTCATATTCGCATGCTGGTCGACTCTTTTCCTTTGATTCTCACTGGCCCTGGATGTGGAAGCGATTGGTTGTGATTTTCCTGTAGTGCTACCTCTGACCTGTCTTCCCCTTTCATCCTTGAAGATTTTGCAATTCTTCTCCAGTATATGCATCAGTGCAATGTTTGCCGTAAATAATTAAGACAAAACTCATCTTTTATTTTTAATTGTAAATGAGCAATTTTAAATTCTGGAAAGCACTCCGGGAGAAGGAAAATACAAATATATTCAATGAAGGTTTCTAATGGAATATTGAGAGCACATGTACAAGATCTTGGAAGGAATTTTCCTTGCAATGAATTCTACTTGGGCTGCATTAGAAACAAGAGGATGAATTTCTTTTGGAAGCCTTTGCAATTAGGAGACCTAGATCTATTTCTCCCCCTGATTCTGAAGATATATTCAATGTATCGAGATATTAACTTCTGTTTTCTTCACCAATATGGAAATTGGTGATGAACACCTACAATTGATTCAGAAAAATATGGATTCCATGGCATGAATACTCTATTTTCATCACCAAAATTGCTTATACTGACCTCTTGCCCTCTATTTTTAGACTTTTCTTGCATGTCAAACAAGTTTAAAATATTATTTTATTCACTTATGCACTCACATCAACATGTATATGCTTTAAATAATAAAAATAAATCTTCTCCATCCCTAGGCACCAAAATTGGATGCTTCTTGAAATTAATTAAAAAAAAGTCAGCTTTTAGGCACTTAACTATGCCTAAATGGGTCACACTTTTGGTAATGAAGGTTGTTAAAAATAAGAAGTCAAAGCAATGGGAATTTTTACCCTGCAAGGTAGGCGAGAAATTCCCACTTTTCACTTAAGTGAATTTACTTTCATAATAGGAATTTTCACCCTACAAGGCAGGCAAGAAACTCCCACTTTCACTTAAGTGACTTTACTTTTATAATGGGAATTTTCACCCTGCAAGGTAGGTAAGAAATTCCCACTTTTCACTTAAGTGACTTTACTTTCATAATGAGAATTTTCACCTGCTAGGTAGGTAAGAAATTTCCACTTTTCACTTAAGTGAATTTACTTTCATAATGGGAATTTTCACCCATCTAAGGAGGTAAGAAATTCCCGCCTTCCTGCCACCTCCAAAATTCCCATTGGTAGCTTAAGTGATTTTGACTTCATGGGAAAAAGTAACTCTTATGCGGTAAGAAATTTCCTCCTACCGCCACTACCAAAATTCTCACTAGAAGCTTAAACTATTCCCTTTGAAAAGTGTGACTTTCATGAAAGATAGCTCTTTTCCAAAAGTGTGACTTACATTGTGACGTATGCCTTTAAAATTGCGTGAAAATTCATCTTTGAATGCGGCATCGAAATTAGAGGTGGAAGGCAGCTTTGAAAATTACGACTAGGATGAAGATTGCATTTCTTTCCTTTTTCAAATTTTTGGTGAAGAAAACACAAGAATCGAATAAAATTTTCCATTTTTGGAAAGGATCGGGAAGATGTAGCAACAAAATATTGCATGTGTCATAACTTCCATTATGTGGCTCCATTTCGGGTGTTGTTTTCTCTAAAAGTGCTTATTTTCTTGAGCTCTATGCATTAATGGAAATATTTTTCTTATTTTCATAGAATCCATTTTTGCACATTTTGGACCAAACAACTTCTTACAATCTTGAGAAAGAAACGAGCTCGATCATTTGTAGAAAGATTAGTAATTAAAAATCTTTGGATATCTTTTCAAAACCCTAGGCTTGGGGAAAGATCTGGCAGGAAGAATGAATAAGCTATAGGAATTTTCAAAGAAAACAAACCAAAACACAGACAAAAAGAAATAAACAAAACAAAATAAGTTGTAGGCAATTGCTAGAAAAATTCTCCAATTAGCTGATCTGCAAAAATTCTTCCCCCCAGGTGAATGTTATATGGTAGTAATGATGGGGTGAAGTGCTTTATATAACCTAAATCCTCCAATTTTAGCTCAATATTTTTTTAAAAGAACTTTATTTATTTAATAAATAAATAAATAAAATTCTCTCAGATAAAACCTGGCAAAGGGATAGAGTGAGTTTTAGTATGTGGGTACTTGGGGAATTTGGATTTTATGACTCTCTGGGGTTACCTTAGAGCGATGTAAACAACTTCAGGAAAAATAAACACAAAGCGAATTCTTGTGAAAAGAACAATTTTTTAAAAGGGGTAGTCCCTAATTTCAGGGTGAAATCTCAAGGACACCAATTATCAATAGAAAATTTATAAGTTTAGTTGTTCTCCAATTTATCTATGGAAAAAATAGATAATTACATCTGAAAAAAATAAAATTATCTTTTAGTATTTTGGAAATAAAATTTTAATTTAATGAAATGAGTATGATTTTAAATTGTTGCTAATAAATTAATTATATTTTTGTAATGGGTAGATAAAATTATAAAATTAATTAATGTGATATTTAGATGGGTTGAAAACTATCTACGACATGATGAATTCCTAATCCCCATTTTCCTAATTCTTCAATCTATGCTCTCTAGGTCAATTCACTCATTGGCTTCTTCACCAAGTTTATTAGGCCTAATGACCTATCTCTCCAATAGCTCCACACTCACTAGAATATCTCCACACAATCTATGCCCACTCTTGATGGTCACAACGACACACTTCACCTCTTCAATCATCCCTCTAGCTCACACTTTTCATCCTCTCACATAACTAGCTCAAATGAGCCTTATAACTTGCTTTTATACCTAACTCCTGACATAATTTCATATAATTCATCCATCATAGGAAAAATTACTTAAATAAATTTAAGAACATCCTAGAACATCATATAATGGACCATATAGATCAGAAATAACACGAGAAACCTAAAAACCTCCATTAGGATTCAAGAAGTCATAATACAACTGAAATATCCTACTCATCAAAATATAATGTTCTTGACCAAACGAAACCTTCGCCAAAACTTGGAACACAATTATACATTTTTTCTAATACCACTAACAAAATTCAGCAATATCCTACACCCCTACACCATCATCTCAACTCATGAAGCCAATTAAACAAGGACAACCAACATGCCCCAAAATTAGTCTTTAGGAAAAAAGCTCAAAACCTCATAAAATCTCCTCAACCAAGAAAATGTAAAATATCAATGGAAAAATTATGACCTCGGGGTCATCAAAAATCCATAGGATACCATAAATAATAATGAAGAGCCACCTAAACACCTCACGAAACCAGGTCACCTAAAAATGCTCAAAAGCGCCCAAAACTAGTCTTGCAAAAAAACCCATAACAAACCTCCTAAGGGCTCAACCATGATCTGAAACCACCATGGACATGTATTATAGCTCCCATAATTCCTCCAAACCCACTTTAGTCAATAGGTCTAATACAAAACTTGATATAAAATTAAACTTCTTCAAAAAAAATTCCTTTTTGAGTGGGGTCCGACCACAAACAAGACACCTAACGTAAACACGGAGAAATATGGTGGATTCATATACAACCTAAAATCATCATATAATCCAAATTAATATATTTTTGGCAACTACAATCAAGTTCATCTCCATCACTTCATTCTAAGGTTTTAGAAGGGTTTAGAAGTTGTTTATCTTCTTAATATTTTTTCATAAAAGTATGGGCCTTAATGTCTAAACTAATGGCACAAAACTCGAGGCTAGAACCCTTCCTCAAATGTACTGAATATATTAGAATCCCATGAAAATGTTTCACATTCCAATGAGCATTAGAAATTAAAATTCAAGCGAGGATTCTATCTTACAAAAGCTCGGTAGGAATAAAAATCACATAATGTGTAAAATCTTCATCATTATGAACTTAAATTTGGACCAAATCTACGAATAAACATTCAAAAAAATCTCCAATACTCACCTTTTCTCAAATACACTCAAAAATGATGACTCCACTTCATTAGGGCATGTTTTCTCAAGAACTAGGTCTAGGAACAGACCCAAAAATTCACTTTCCATGCAATATACTCAAATTACTGACCTCAAACTTCACCAAAATGCTAGAAAAAACTTTCCATAGATATGGCATAGCTCACATTATCATTTCCAATTTTAAATCATACCAACTCACCTCACTAGGTCACATAGGGCTTGAGAATAGGTCTAGTGCAGACCTAGAAAACATGACTTATCCCTATACCTACACTCTGAGAAACTTGTGAGTGTCCCTACAACACATATACATACTTCACATGCTATCACCAAGCTCAAACAACTGCTACATACCTATACTCCATCATATCATACCATACCTACTGACTAGGCCTCAAGAAAAACACCTTAAACATGCTTGCTTTACCAAAACTGACCTCCTCATCACTTTTTCATCCTTGAAAACATACAACAAATTTAGACACACTTCAGTAAAACTCAAAAACATCATCCAAACATCTAAAAGTCACTACTACAATCCTACAAGCTACTATACTGCTCAAGACACTATGAGTCACCATGTAATCTCAACTAGACACTCAACTTGTCATGACACTACCAATCAAACATCATGCTTCTTACCTCTTTTGACATAAATAAAACCTTAGAAATCAATAAAAAATATCATAATTACTCTTTTGACATCAATGATAATACAATGCCAACAATCTCCCCTTGTCAAATTGATGGAAAACCCATTAATGGAAAAACACACAAAGCTCAAACTCCCCTAAGGTACTCACATGTCATCAACTAATTCTCCCCCTTTTTACATAAAAGAAAAATAAAATACCTACAAAAACTTGGAATTATTCACTTGACAACACATTAGGTCTCACCATTTTTTTGGAAAGATCAACCAAATGAAATAATATCTATTCTTCATCTTCAACTCGATTTTTATTCTCTTGGAGAAACACAACTCCCCCTTAGAAAATGCATGACTTGAAATAAATGACATCGTCACATTCTCCCCTATAATCATGCTTACATGTCCAATATATAATCACATCTTCTTTCAACACAGACTAATACGTTGATCATGCACTTCATAAAACACAATAGATGCGGATATAATACAAACAACTGCTATGAAGTATGAGCAACCTTTCTTACCTTATATACATTACCTCTCAACTCTATTAGAATCCTCATACAAATAATCCTTCTCAACCATATATTTAGCTTCCTCTCAAACCCCAAAACCTTTCAAAAATAGTATTCACATGATGTCTTGACATTACAAACTACTTATGGAGCTCTTCTTAGCTCCCTCGGACACATTATTGATAGCTAGATACTAATTGCACATCATCTTCAGCTGATACAAAACATGATCATACCTATACCACCAAACTAACTCTCCCTAATTCCATTACACCACGTACATGACTTGATGCAACAATAATTAGATCCTTCAAGCTCCCCGTTAAATAATGCAATCTTTCTCAAGTGCACAAGACCACTCATCTAGTCTTGATATGACTAATAGAATCATACTAAACTATCTAATATAAGTCCTATCATAATAGGGTAAGAATACTTCCTTTAAAAAGAACACCACAACTACATACCTTATCTCTACAACCTGTCTATACCATTTCATTGAAACATAAGTAAGTCTTGACATACCTTGTATCCTCATAAAATAGAGCCATCAAGATCCTACTAAGCTAATATTCTTCTTCTTGAGTCATTTCAAAAGATGACAAGATCCAAATGACCTTATGAAACCTTCAAAATTTACCCTTAACTTAGAGAACTCTATTTTTTCATATCCTCTCCTCCATGCCGATTATGATCAAACAACATATCTATGATTCAATGCTTCATATTACTCATATAGGTTCTAAACACATATTGGTATTTGATAACTAGTTGCCTCCTAATCAAACCTTTAAGCTACTTCATACAAATTTTTCTTGATTCTATTCATCATGTCATGTTTTTAAACTTAGAACACCCTACCTAGGTCCTCAAACACCTTCTTGAGGCAACATAATGTCATTAATGCAACTGAATTGATAAATCAATTATACATACCTTTAAGACATTTCTTTATTGAATCAAATGTGCATACCCATATTTATAGATCTTATGACATAGATTCAAACTTAGAGCAATCCATCTCTAAGTCACACAAGGAAAGCACACACTTCAAAAATAGTCAAACTACATAGATTTATAACTACTTGAGAATATCATCAAACTTTTTTTTGTCAGCCCAATGCTTCTCCTCAAGAAGATGAATATTTTCTTCATAATCCTTGACTTGTGCCTTGAGTTTATTCTTCTTCTTTTTTAGATGATTAAATTATCATTGAATACAAATCAATTTAGTTTCAAGATCATCCTCTTGAATGAATGAATGAATACATGCACCTCCATATATAGAACATTCATTTTTATAACTCCTAGCTCCTTTGACCATGAATATGACTTCATTTCCTACATCATCATGATGTATCTACTTCTACTTGCCCACTTCCCTCGACACCTTTTATACTGATCTTGATACTGTTGATTACATTATGGACATTATTATAGTTCTAATTTAGTATGATGTTAGACATTTGATCATGGATTATTGTTGATCTTGATTTGGTTATGATGCATGATGATTATTAGAGACACTTCATATGTGGATGATGATATACTATTTGACATGGATATAGTTTGAATGTTGTTCGGACATGTGATTTTTGGATATTGTGAGTAGACCTAGAAAGTGGACATTATATGATGATGGTATAGTTGTGGATATAAATTGTATGTGATAATGTTGAGTTCTTGGATGTTGTTGTGATTCATATGTATAGATGATTTTGTGATTTTATTTATATCATGTTGGATGTTCTTATATGGCCATGAGGCCAAAGGAGGTATTTGTGTTTTGCAGGTTAAAATATCACAACAAACATCGAGGGATTGGAGACCAACCACATTGGAATTCTAGATGAATTCAACACGGTCACCATGGCAACTTGTTTTATTGTGTTGTGTTTGTTTGTTGTTAGGGATTCCCATGGGGGATCACCTTTAAATGTGACCATGGGTTTTGTGTATTTTACTATGTGGTCCCTTTTTATTATTGTTTGTATGTATTTTATTAGTAATGTGTTCCTTTATTTTATTTAATTAAATTGTGGTAGATTAATGTGAGAAATCATATGGTTAAAATGTAAACAAATCAAATTGGGATATGAGAAAGTAATTATAGGAGTTGTTGGATTTTGTATTAAATATGTAAGAGATGTGTATGTTTGTGTAAGAGTTGTGTAAGTCAGATTTTGTAGTATGAAACACTCCACCTCCTTGGAAATTCAAATTTGTCCTTGGCGCTGTTTTTGGAGGCTTGTTGGACAATTAAAACTTCTCCCATACCTCTTAATTTAATTTACCAACCATACCTATGGTTGGAGGATTGATTTTAGCCCTTTTTAATGCATTTTTTTTTCCAATCATGTTGCTTGTTTTAATTGCACTTTCTTCATGTTTTAAATTTACAATCCTTTGGGGTGTGGGATTTTGGAGTGTACAAGTAAATTTTCATATTTTCACCCACCTCTTTATTGTGCTTTGGAGAATGAAAATTTGACTTTTGTGTTGGATTTGAGGATGTGTGATGTGGCATCCTACATGGATCCACATCATCCTATTCTCTTCCCTCTTCTATAAAATTCAAACTCTTTACTTTGTTTTGGGTTGTTGAACTTTTTCATACTTCCTTTTTGGGGTGCATTTTCTTGTGCTTGGAGCTCTTACTTTTGGAAGAAGCTTGGAAAACTTTGCATGCTTGGTTTTTGCTATTTTGGGACTGTATTTTTCATTGAAGCTTGCTTTGTTTGGAAATAAAATCTACCATGGAGAGGTAGGAGCTTAACTCTTCTTTTATGCTATTATTTCTTTTTGTGTATGTGTGAATGGTGAATGTGTTTTTTTGTTTATTGGATGTTTAGGTAGATTTCCATAGGGATGGTGTAGGATGTAATGTCAGCGTCAAACTACCACTTGAGACCAAGAAACAAACTAGGATTAGCTAGGAAAATTATGGAATAATTTTTTTGATTAAGAGTGTTTGTAAAGAGGGTTACAAGATCACAGTTAGCACAAACCAGATTTAGATTAATAATCAATACTGACTTGTAAAAATTCCTCTAGCAACCATTAACAACAAGCACAAGGTCAAAACAAGAGGTTAAATTCATCACTTAGGTTAGGAGGGTAAATTCTCACTCAACCCTGCTCTAATAGGCTTACAAGGGTTCAACTTGATTTTTCACACACTTAGAGTCATCAAAAATTTCTTAAATCATTCCCATTGGATAGGAAATTTTCTCACCTTTCCAACCATATAAATAAGTCCTCCTAACTCCTTATAAATCTCAAGTTATGGGCCGGCGGAGTTTTGGGGAGAAATTTTCCCTAGGGAGAGTCTGTGGGCTTAGGGGAATTTTTTTTCCCTTGAGCAGTCGGTGGGGTGGGGAGGAAAATTGGGAATTTTCCTTTCTTGAGTGAAAAATCATGATTTCCCTCCGTGCACCCGTGAGTCTGGAAAGACACGTGTCGCTTCCCGATTGGCGCGGGAAAAGTAGAGCGGCAGAGAAAGTTAGAAATTAGAATTTTTAGGCCAAAAGCCCAAGGGAAAAATTTGTTGCATGCCTCCACCAAGGAGAAAACCCATGCCATGTGTCAAACTCCTATTGGTCACGGGGGTCATGGCTGACAGAGCAAAAAGGAAAATTGAGATTTTAGAAGTTAAAATCTCAATGGCGAAAGAAACTCTGCGCTCCCGCCGAGGTCCAAAATTGCCACGTGTCAACACATGATTAGACGAGGGCCGACAGGTCATGGGGAAAAATTAGGAATTCTTCCCAAGGTCAAAAACCAAATTTTATAAAGGAAATTTTTCCTTCCCTCCTCTGTCGTCATTAAAAATGCCACGTGGTGTCCTGTGTTTGGACGCGGGCCGACAGAACAGTGGAGAGGTTTAAGACTTTGAGCCAAAAGGGTTTAAAATTCAAAAAGACTTGTGCAGGCCCATGCATCTGTTAGGACATGTGTCAGCACCTTATTGGCTGTGGGGGTGTGGGAGTGCGGGGATGTGGACTTTTTGTGAAATTTTTCCAAAGGTTAAATTTTGATTTTTAAACAGTTAGATTAATTTTTGGATGGCCATTTTGAAGTAAAACTTCAAATGGCCATAAATTTTGATAGAAAAGTTAGTTTTGGGAAAACAAGGACTTTCAGAAAGATCTTAGAGTCCTCTTTGCACAAAAATCATCAATTTTTTATTTTTATGAATTTTTAAGGGTCAATTTTAAGAAATAAATCTGTAGGGTTTTCAATTCAAAACTGGCAATTTTCCAACTTGTAAGATTTTGATCAAATTTTGATTTTCTTCTTCTCAACATGTCAATTGAACATGGAGACTTGATCTTGGGTAGGTTTAGGAGTGATTACAAGATTCAATTTGTTTATTTGAGTTGAAATTTTATATTTTTACAACTTCTGACAGGAAATGGTTATGCAAGTTGAAATTGGATTTTTGATGAAGTTCTAAAATGTCTTTCTTTGTGTTGAGGTCAAATTGAGTTCATTAGGATATATTACATCTAAGTTATAATGTTTCATATCTTATTGCAAGTTATAATTTCAAACTGTGCATTTATTAGATAAAATTGATTGCCAAATTTAGAACAAGATAGAGATCTTTCACTTAACAAGTTCATTAATCAATTTACAACTTCCAACTATGGAAAAGCATTCCAAATTTTGTCTAAACAATTAATTGATCTATCTTATCATTCAAGAGCATCAAGAAAAATTTGATATCTCAAATTTTAATCAAATACAAAGAACAGAATGTTGTCCTTTCCTCTCATATGCATTTTCTTTTCACACAGAGATATCATTTCAAAACAACAACTCCAATTCAAAACAACAATAAAAATTTGAGAAAGGAATGTATTTATTTTATTTATTTCAACAACAACATTACTACATCATTCTTTCTTGGAGCTTCAAATTACAAAATACAATACATGTCTCATTCTTTCACGTTATTATCAAAACAAAGTATGAAATAATAACTCTTTGCATTTCACAAATGAATCTCTATCTTTTCCTTTGCATTACAAGGTGTCTTCTCATTACAAACAATAATACAATCATCCTCTTCAAAGTGGGAAGGTTACAATAATTTTTCTCAAAGGAAGGGACTATCAAACTGTATTTTCTTTTGCTCCAAAATAGCAGCATGTTGATTTCTTCATCTTTTCATCTTGATCACAACAAGGAAGGGGGAAAGGCAACGCTCTCCACCCAACCAAGACATCCAATGGGAAAGGAGAAGCCATCTTTCCCCATTGGCCCCCGAGCCCCAACCATATTGGAATAGAGTATGAACATCAACACATGGCAACAAAGGCTTCTATAACAACAAGAAACATTATTTTCACATGCATAATACCACAAGGTATACGGTCCAAGCAAAGACATTAGATAACAATTGCAATAAGAATCATACACACAACACATGGGCTTGATCAAGCAAGCCATCAAGATCAAGAACTATGGGGAACAACTTATGCCTCCCTATTTGGAATTGGGCATCCACCTAAATCATACTGCCAATAAACATATCAAATCCCATAAACCTTATACCTCCCAACCCCTCCTTATGCCCCCCCAAGAGTAAGAAATGTAAGCAGTTTCTTTTCCTAGGTGGATCACAATCCAAAACTCCCTCCAAAATATAACAAGTGCCATTGGAAATCCCTTATGCCCCCCCATATGAAACCCCCATAGCCTTCTCCTACACCATGCCCTAAGCATGCTACCCAACCAGAAATCAACATTTTAAAAGGGCAATATCCTACCTCTCCATAATGGAGTTTGTTTCCAAAACAACAAGCTCCTTCAATGCTCAAAAATATAGTCCAAAATAGCCAGCTCTTCAATGACCAAAAATAGTCCAAGAATAGCAACACCAAGCATGCAAATGAATTTTCAAACTCTCTCCACAAGCAAGACTCCCACAGCAATAAAATTTGACCCAAAGAAGAAAGAGCAAAGTTTCAACAACCATAACCAAGAGAAGAATTCAAATTTTAAAGGAGAGGGAGAGGAGAGGATGATGTGGATTCCAAGTGGGATGCCACATCATTCTTCCTCAACCCCAAAAAGAGAAATTCAACCTCACAACTAATCACAATAAATGGAGATGACAATCAACTTACACACTCAAAATTAACCCATACTTTAACAAGGACTGAATTAAAAGCTTGTAAGGAAAGTGCAATAAAAACTTACACATAGTCATTTCAAAATACACTTAAAAAGGCTAATTTTGACCCCCAAACCATAGGTATGGTTGGTGGATGATTTTAAGAGGTGTGGGACAAGTTTAACTTGTCCCACAAGCCTCAAAATGCAGCCCTCAAGGACAAATTTGAATTCCTTTGAGGATGAAGTGTCCTACACTCCAAAATATGACTTACACAATCTTTCACATCACTTACATCTTCTTACACATTCTTACAACATGCATTAATATCTATGACTTCATTTATTACATTCTTTTGACATAATGATTTATTTATTTAACACATGGTTATATATAACATAAACCCAAATCAATTAACAACTAATGAAAGGGGTAACACATCACAAATAAAATACATGCAAACATTACAAAAAAGAAACACATTAAAGTAATACATGAAATCCCTTGGTCACATTTTAAAGGTGATTCCCCCATGGGAATCCCTAACAAACACAACATACAAACAATTACAGTTGCCATGGTGACCTCATTGAATTCATCCGAATTCTAATATGGTTAGTCTCCAGTCCCCCGACATTGTTGTGATATTTTAACCTGTAAAATAACAATACCTCCTTCGGCCTCGTGGCCATATCAGAACATCCAAAATGATATAAACAACATATAAAGATCAAATCCAAATCACAACAACATCAAGAATTCAACATCATCATTTAAATTCAATTTGCAACTATATCATCATCCAATGAATCTCTATACTAGAGCTACTCTTAATATCAAATGTCACATGTCTAAAATCAACATCAATACTATATCCATGTCAATAGTATATCATCATCCATATATAATAATGTCTCTAATAATCATCATGCATGCTAACTGAATCAAGGTCCATAATAATCCATGATCTAACATCTACACATCATACTAAATCAAAACATAATAATGTCTAAAATGAGATCAACAGTATCTAAACAGTGTCAAAAGGAAGTGGGCACTACATAGGAGAAGGCTATGGGGAATTCATGTGGGGCATAATGGAATACAAATGGCATCAGAATTCTTGGGGAGGGAGTTTGGGTTTGGGATCCACCATGGAAAAGAAATAGTTTTCATTTCTTACTTTGTGGGGGCATATGGAAATATGTGGGGGCATAAGGAGGGATTGTGGTGGGCATAAGGATATGTGTGGCGAATATTTATTAGTAGTTTGTTACAAATGGATGCCCAATTCCCATTGGGAGGCATAAGTAGCTTCCCCATAGTCCTTTCTCCTTTGGCTTGCATGATAAATCCTAAGTTATGTTTGAATGTTTTCAAATGCAGTTGTAAACTGTTGTCTTGTGTTGAACTATGTTTTAATTTGAATATGCATGTTGAAAGAATGTTGTGTGTTGTGGAAGCCTGTTGTTTCCATGGGTTGATATCCATTTCTTATTACATTGTGGTTGGGGCTTGGGGGCCAATGATGAAGGATGGCTTCTCCTTTCATTGGATGTCTTGGTTGGGTGGAGAGCATTGCCTTTCCCCCACTTTTGTTGTGATCAAATTGGAAGAAAAAGGAAACTTGCATGTTGCTATCCTAGAGTAGAGGAGAAAGACATTTGACTGTCCCTTGTGAAATATATTTTATTGTAACCTTTCCCACTTTGAAGTGGATGAAATTGTAATATTTTTGTGAAGGAAAGATGTTTGTATTTGGATATGAAAGCTGTAATTCAAATTGTGAAAGAGACATACTTTGTTTATGGATTTTGAAAGAAAGACATGAAAGTTGTAAATTTGAAATGTGACAAATTTATAGACTCTGTGTTGCTTGAAAGAATGTGAAAGAAAATGCAACACTCTGTTGTGTAATCAATAAATGATTTTGGAAGGAAATAAAGAAAGGAGTTGTAAAAAAATTATCTTTGGAAATCTATTAATGAATGAAATGTTCTTTCCAAACTGTATTGTTAAGTTAAATCTGATTGTATCAATGTTTTGGAATCTCTGGTTTGAAAGGAAGAAATGTATGTGAGAGTAATACAGTCTCATGTCTCTTTTGGAAATGTATAAAATTGAATTCAGTATAGCATTTTGATTTAGAATGGTTTTTAAATCACTTAAATGTATTAGGTTGGAAAGGAAATGAACTTCCATACTTGGAAGAAGAAATGGCAAATAGATCCCTCAAGAATTAATCCTTGTCATTGTCAATTTAAAAGCTGGTAAATTATTTATTTAAAATGCAGATTTGAACTAGAAATTAACAATCAATATTGAAATATTGAAATCTAGCATGATATAGTATCAAGGAACTCAAATATGACAAAAAAATTAAATAAATCATTTAAAACATTACAAAAATTGGGCCTAAACCTTTCACAGTCATTTTACAACCTTTTTTGTCAATTGTTGGAGAAATTCAAATTGGAAATCAATTGAGCAAATTTACCTTCCAGAAACATTCTAAATTCATCCTAGAACAATTCTCCATGTCTTTTTGGCATGTGGAGTGAAGGAGAAGACCGAATTGAATAAATTTTATATGTTAAAATTTACCAGTTGGCTTTTTAAAATCCTGAAGATAATTTTCATGAATTTTACCCCTTAAGCTTTATCAAAATCTAAAATTTATGTTTTCTATACAAAGAGGGTGTCGAGAGATTTCCAAAAGTCCTCGTTTTCCCAAAACTGAGCTTCCTAGCAAAAGTTATGGCCCTCTGAAGTTTTCCTTCCTTGGTGGGAAAATTTGGGAAAATTTTCCCTAGCGAGGCCCATGGCCCAAAAATTTCCCTTAGAAAACTTAGAAAAAATTTTGAAAAATTTTTGGGGAAATTTTTAAAATTTCCCCACCACCACTGGCCCACCCAATCATAGGTGGAGAGGTGGAACCCTCGCAGACTCTATTGTTTTTAAATTTTGTGGTTGGAAAATTTTATTAAAACCCTCCGAGGCCCCATACTCCCACCCCTGCCTTGGGAAAATATCCTCCATGGATGTGTGGACCCATGTGACAAACTATCTCCTTTCACCCTCCCCTTGGTGAAATTTCCTAAACACCTCTGCCACCCCACCCTTCCCTCATCCTCTCTCGCCTTGGCTTAGAGCCCGACACGTGTCCTTGGAGGACCCGCAGAGGCACGGGAGAAATGTGGTCTTTGCACCCATGCAAGAAAAATTTCAAAACACCACCCCGCGACCTACCAACCTAAGAAAAATCTTTTCACCCCCCACTCGACACATGTCTCTTTGGGGAAAATTTGACTCCCAAAGCCCACCGGTCCATAACTAGAGTTTTATAAGGAGTTAGGAGGAATTCTTTATATCATCAGAAAGGTGAGAAAATTTCCTATCCAATGGAAATGATTTAGGGAAATTTTGAATGCGTTAAGTGTGAGAAAAATCAAGTTGAAACTCTGAGCCTGTTAGAGAGAGGGTATGGTGTTAATTTACCCCCGAACCTAAGCTGAAACTACTAACCCTAGAATTTAGACTTTGTGACCTCGACTAATTGCTAATAAAAGAATAATATGTTCTAGTGTAATTTATACTTGTCCTGAAACCTATTAGTGACAATTTTTGTCTTGCATCTTGGTTGTAGACACTTCTAATAAAAAAATATTCCATAATTTTCCTAACTAATCCTAGGTTGTTTCTTAGGTCTCAAGTGGGTTGTTTTAGTGGGCATAACACATGATTAGACTTAGAATCAGAGTCAGAAACACCAACATCACTAATTACCTTTGATGAGCTAATATCCTCCTCAGAGTAAAAGTTTCTCTTTGAATTATTATTGTCCTCAAACATCCTGGACTTATTCTTACTCTTATTAGACTTGTGGGAATTCTTGTCATAATCATGATCATCATCATGCTCTTTTCCCTTATGCTTGTGAGGACACTTATTTACGAAATGTCCAATCTCTCCAGAGTTAAAACACTTGAAAGGAAGCTTACCCTTATAATTACACAAACCTATAGACTTATGACTATCAAAGAGATCATCTAGATCCTTAGATCTCTTCTTAAACCTTTGAAATGATCTTTCCTTTCTAGTTTCTTCAGTCAATTCTTCCCTTAGAGACTCAATCTATCTCTCATACCCGATGCACACTTCTTCCTTAGATTTTAGACTTGTTATTATAGTACCTACTTCATCCTTCTCGTATTTATATTAGATATACTACTGTATATCTCCTAGAAAACCTCTATAAACCTTTTAGATGCTCATGTAGTTACAAAACAACACATAGATACATACCTCATAATGCATCTCGTGATTGTACGTGTAATATTATCTTTCTCAAATCCTTTTAACACACACATGCTCACCGTACTTCTTCAATTTTTGACTTACTTGTTAAGAAATCTCAGAAATTCTAGCAATACCAAAGATTCTTTTACTTCTTCACCTAATCCCTAATTTTATTGACAACTTGTTTAACTATGAGAAGATATGTAAAAAAATTCATATTTCTCAATATTAATTTCAAATTAATTTCTTTAGGTCTGAATCTTTTCCAACTTCACCTTGGCTTCACCTTCATAGATAAATTATAACTTATCCCACATGTCCTTAGTTATAGAAAATTGTATCACTTTGACAAACTCGACTCTACCAATCCACACAAAATAACATTTATAGCTTTAGAGTTATCAGCAATAGCCATCTTACCTATTTTGAAGTTGGAGGGTTTTGAGGAATGATGTATCCATCTACAATAGACTCCCATATATCACATTCCAAATACATAATGTGAGTTCTCATCTTGATACTCAATAATCATAATCATGTCCCATCAAAACATAGGAGATTTGCTAGTAAAGGAACCACTTTTCGACTCTCCATTTATGTTATTCAAAAGATCACCTTGATCTTGTTAAGCTTTCTTGTCTTATGTTTTTTCAAGCGCAAAATTCACTCAAAAAGGACAACTATACCCTAGTGTCAAAACTATCATTGTTAGTTCCTTCTCGATGCCCCCAAGTTAGTCCATTCCCAAAGATCTTGAGCCTCTCCTACCTTTTCAAGTGGCGATATGTGTTGTGTTAACCTTTTCCATAGGTTATTTAGGGATATCAAGTTTATTTGAATGCTCTAACGATGATATGTTTCAAGACAAGATTTTCAAGAAGCTTAGGAATGGTTATTTCTAGCCTTTCTAAGACATGGTTCACATCCCGAGAATGGAGTTACAAGTCAAAATCTATTAAGGATTAGTGTTATGGAGATGAGAAAATTTTGTAACTGATTTTTTGAGATTTGGTGAAGTTTCATAGTTTTTGAGGTAAATTTAGTCAAAGCAGATCATGGTGGGTGCAACAACTTGTAGTGTAAAAATAACCCACGAGCTTTGAGAAGTGATTCAAGGAGATTTGTAAAGAGTTGGGGGTAAAAAAAATATCCTTGGAAAGGTATTTAGGATCCCTAAGTGATGGTTTTTTCAAATCTTTCATAAGATACAAGAAATTCTACCCACACTCTGTTTTCAGTTTGCCTAATCTATGAGACCGAATGAAAAGACTATTTTTAGTTTGTTTGAGTAAGATTCAAGGAATTTTACCCCTCCCATTGTTCTCAAAATTCCATTTCTAGTCAATTTCATATAAATAAGTGCATGAAAAGACCCCGAACGCTCAAGTTATGCTCCCATCAAGTTGTTCCCAAGGTAAGACCAAGGAGTTAGTCAATTTTTAAGGTAGACACATGTCAAGCCTGGGTGGTGGCGCAATTTTTTGCACCAACTATCTGAATTTTTGGGACGGTTGGGAAAAAAAATGCACCCAGCTCTAGATAGCCCCTTGGACCATAATGTTACCTCATTTAAGCCCAAATTGTTCATTTTAGCTAATGTACACCATTTTATAGCACCCTCCTCCATCAAACAATATAGTGTCACTTGTCAAGCCTAGGTGATGGAAAAAGTTTCTTCACCAACCATCCCAAATGTTTGGGACAGTTGAGACACTTTTCTCCACCCATGCATATCCCCTTACCTAGTCACTCATATGACCCAGTTTTGGCCCATAATGTGTTAAGTGCTTTTTCGCCAATTTCTCATCTTTGGCTAATCAAAGAGCAAAAATTGTCTTAATGAGGGAGAGACACTTTTTTTACACCAACCATCCCAAAAATTTAGGATATTTGAGACATAAAAATGGCACCGATGCAAGGATGTAGAAATAATAACTTATTTTGTTTTTCATTATTGATTATACTTCTTCCCCTGCGTGCATAAAAACCTTCATTGCGAAATCTCCATTTTACTCCATTTTTTATGCTGCTAACAAATCACTCTTGCATTGAATGTCCTTTTTAATTTCTCCATTGCTGTTATAGCACCCAAACCCTTTCTTTTTCAGCCATCACCATGCCAAATGTTACCAAAATCTTTCATGAATGAAAACGGTGAAGTGCTTGTATCTCACAAACCACAAGTAAGATTCCCATGAAAATATGGCCATCTCTTCCTCTCCCAGAAAATTTCATGGTACAAAAGAAAAAAATTACAAAGATGTATTAGATGATTAGTGGCAGAAATTTCAAAATTTGTTCCCTAAATTAATCTTTCTCAAATTCCCATTGATTGAAAAAGGTGAATCTAAAATTTAGATAAAAACCCATCATAGAGAAGTTGATTTATCGTCAATCCAAGGTGGGAAAGAACACTATCAAAAATTGGTGACTCCATTAATGGCTATAATGGAAGCTTTGTGCCTAAAACTTTCACCAAGAAAATTTAAATTTTTATTTCCAAGCACTCTGGTGTGTGAAACACAGTGAAATTTTGAGCACTAAATTGCGATGACGATCCAAATCCAAAAATATTATTCCCTTTGCAAACCGAGGCCATTTTTTCCACTTAATAAAAATGTCATATCCTATGCTCTTCTACATGCCAAAAATATTAAATTACCCTGAATGTTAATTTTTGTCACTTAGGACAATCAGGCAAGATACAAAATGGAATGCAGGGTAAAAAATCACAATCTCCCGAGAATAATAGGTCCCAAAACATAACTCGCTAAAAATATAAATGTGCTAAAAATAGAAATATCTCAACAATGAAAGAGTATGGAATGCCATAGGATATTCAGAAGGTGAAATTGGAGAAAAATATGTGATATGTTACAAACTAGTAGGTCATGGCCTCACATTCTAAAAATGAAAGTCTGCATTTTAGGTACATGAAAATTCTGAGATGGCTTCATTTTCACTCATCTTTCCACTTTTTGGAATCTCCACAGGATAAAAAGATGATTTCATGGTTCAAATAAATAATTAAAAACTTCATATGGGTCTTGGAAACTTCACTTTGAGTTTAAGAGCATTTATAAGAAAGGCAAAGCATCACAAGGTGTAGTAGGTGGATCTATCATCATCTCTTAGTGAGCTATGTGTTTTGAAATGATTTGGCCAAGTTGTGTCCAATGAGTTAAGAGGTTCATAAATCAATTTTCAAGGAGGATCATCATGAGTTGTACTTGTGTCCATCCTGATCTCACATTAGGAGGTCCTAAAATGATGTTTCTAAACAATCATTTGATGATACAAGATGTTTGTGCATCATCATCCTCGAGTAAGGTCTTTATGACGACGTAGGTATCCTCATTATTGGGAGAATATATTCTTTCCCCTCCTTCCTCATTATTTCTCCTCTCCTCTACCCCCTTTCTAATTCTTCATTGTGAGTAATCATGACATTCATCTTATTAATTAATGTGACTATAGTCTAAAATGTAATAAGTTGCCCTTAATTAATAAAAGGGAACTTAATGTTATTTCCTAGGAATTTCAAAAGTCACAGTATTGTGAGGAAAAATGAAAGGTCATGTGGGGGTAGATGAAGGGTCTTTTTAATGCTTATAAATTGTAATGACACCCTCTTTCTTAAGGGTTTTCAATTTTGTAAGCTCAAGAGTGATTATCACTTGGAGGAAAGCAAAGGAGATAGCTATTTCTTCCATTCCCTCTCTCTATGTTCTTCCATTTTCCTAATATGTACATCTTTGTTAAGACATAAGTAAAAGAGAAAGGAGTTTATTGCTTTTATTGATAAGGATATTACTTAAACTTTGTTTTCTTAATTTTTCTTTTCTTGTTGTTAACAACAAAGTTGTGTTCTTCCTATCTATGTGCCTTGAAGAACTCTGTTTAATGATTATAGGAATATGATTTTATACTACAATAATAGTCTCCCCATCTTTTTCCCACTTCCTTTCCTAACATCTCATCAAATTCCTCCCTTGCAAGAAATTTCAATATTTTTTTGTAGGTACAATAGAGTGTTTGTATTAGAGCTCCAGCCTCTAAGGCTACCATAGATTTTATTTCATTCACGCATAAAATATGGAGTTGTACCATTCAAGTAGAGGAATTATGTTCCTAGGGTGTTATGAGATACCCACTAATTAGTCCACACGATAAATTTTCTCACCAACAATTTTTTGGCAACCACTGTGGGGTAGACTTGGCATAATCTACACCAAAATACGATCACAAAATCCAAATTAAAAACTAAAAAAATATTAAAAAATAAAAAATTTTAAAAAATGTTAATTGAAATCCATTTTTAAAAATCCCACTATTGATTCATGTGAGTAACCCTTCATATTCCACAATGTCCTTTCATATTCCCATTACAAGATTTTACCTAAAGTGAGTGAAAGGAGTTGTTTATCCCACTTTCGAGGATTTGTAAAACCCACAAGAAAAGGTTACAGATAACCCATACTATTTCTCTCAACATTCATCCCCATATAATCATTTTAGTGGTTCACCTAGTAACCCTATCCAAATCCCTTTTGATACTCCCCTTGTAAATCCTCTTGTTCCCCTATCTTCCACTTACCATTGAACATTGAATTCCCTTGTGAAGGAGAACAAGAACCTAAAGAAGAATTGTGAGAAGAGTTTACAGAAGAAAAATATGAAGTTGAAAGAGAAGGAATAATTGTAAACAAAGAAAAAGAAATACCCCAACCCATTTTTCCATGGAGATGGAATATAGGCCCACTTTCTCTTGCACCTCCTCTTCATGATCTATAGCAAATATCTCGCAAGAACTTTCCGAATTTCAAAGGTGACGGCACGAAATTTCTGAAGAGCACATCTCTACCTTCATCACATCATGTGGGATTCTTGGAATCAAACATGAGGATATTGCCATGAGATTGTTTGTGGAATCACTTTGTGTTCATGAATAAATTAGATAAGCTATGGAAATGAAGCTAAAACATGTAACCTCAAAGCATGGACCTAATCTACACTAAACCATCATGATAAGAGCTAAACAAGACTAACATCTATCATTGTATGAACTAGATTAAATCTAACCTAACATGATATATGTTATTCTCTACTCTTTAGATTACTAATTAAGAAATTGAACCTAAAAATATCAACTTAGCAATCAAAGGGGTGATTTAGATGTTTATGGTTTTCAAGATTTCAAGAATGGAGTCTCACCATTAATGGCTTCAAGGCCAATGGTTCTCTCCATATTACTCAAAATTTGGTTTAAGGATGCAAATGGAGGTGTTAGCTCAAGGTCAATGGAGGAGGTAAGCTTAAGATCAAATGTATAATTAGCTTAAAGCTAATACAAATGAGATCTTAAAGCTTTCTTAAGCTTTTTGTGGTTTTGTGTTATGTAAAGTTGTAATTTGAATGGGTAGGCTTAGCCTTGTATTTATAGTTTTTGATTTGGAAGAGTTTGGAATTTGGGTGCATGTGGGACTAAAGTCTAAAAATAACTTTAGGATTAGGAGCTAAGTAAACATGCTTTAGACTAGTTAAGCTAGGATTAGGCTAGTTAAACTCAATTAACAAGTGATTAGAGACTCATTGAGAGTTGGGAGGGGTCTGGTTAATCAATTATGACTAATAGATAGCCTAGGAAGCCAATAAAAGTGATATAGAGAGAACTAGGGAGGTTCTAAATGGTCGAAAGGAGGAATGTTTAGCTAATAAGAGAGATATTAGCCCAATTAGATGATTATAAGAGGAATATGACCGAAAGAGGTGTCACAAATGGGCATCGAGAATGGAGTGAAGAGTGGGAAATTAACGAAGTGTCATTAATTGGTTGAATTGGAGGAAATGCTAGGTGTAAGCATATTTTAGGTGTCTACATTTTCCCCTCTTTGGGGTGATGTAAGTCACACCACTTCAAAGAAAGTAGACAAACATAAACAAGTAGACAATTTTGAAGGGATAGAAGAAAAATGAGTAGAATGAAGGATTCCCCCTCGATTGTCGATGGCGTGATGGAAGAACTCGATCGATGATTGAAAAGACAAAGGAAATGGAACTAGAAGAAAGAATAGTGTGAAGAAAAGAAAGGGTATATAGAAGAAAAGGAGTATGAGGAAGGGGAATGAGCTAACATCCATCTAATTCCTTTTAATAAACTTTATTTTTCATCATATTGCTTATGATCCTCATCATCGATTCTTATTAAAAAGAATGAAAAAAAGTGTAGTATGACATGAAAATCCATATACGAACAAATGGCCATTGCTAAAAACACCAACTCCATGTAACATACAAAATGCAATACAATACGAGAAAGTAAAGATGCCTAATTCCACACAAGATACAAACTTCAATGCAATATGAGAAAGTAAACAAGCTAAACTAAAAAAGAAACATAATTTAATTTTTTGTTATCGAGCTTTAGTTCCAACCTATTGGAATTAACGACAAGGGTTAATAACTGTGCCCCAAGAAAGGATACATGTGAGGGGAATAATGGAGGATACTAAGGTTCGATGAAAAAGCAATGTACACTACGAAATAGTACTAGGAAATTCATTATGCCCCAAAGTACAGATGAAGTAATCATCCTAGATTTGGTTGATGGAGGTACATCAAGATGATCCGTGAGTCGCGCACATGAACATGTGAGAACCAAAGAGAGATGTTTTTTAGGATGATTTATATTGTTTTTGATGTTTCTTTAAACATATTTGAATTTTTTTGTGATTTTTAAAGTTATACGAAACTATGTATAGAAAGACAAGGAAATGTGGATGCCCTTAGCGATAGATAGGATGTACAAGGGAAAAAGGTGACATTCGTGCAAGAAAGGTGAAGATGTGAAAATTCCCCAATAGTAGGTGGGAGTATTCAAAGGAAAACTCTTCACATGCTGATGATGAGTGGGGGATCAAGGCCAATATGAATAAGTTCAACATGATGATGAACGTAAACCAATGAAGTGCTAGGAAGAAACAAGTATTCCCCAGTGTAAGTTAGCCAAGAAGCACATGATAGAAAGGAAGGAGAAGATTGTGTTTTATGAAAAGGGAAAAGGTGTCGAAGATAATGGAAAAAAGGCAATACCATACACATGGATGTTCTGAACGAAGTAGAAGAATGATGTGAATGATATGAATGTAGCTTTATAAGCCTCATGATGAAGAAGTGATTAGCCAAAGGCACAAATCATGAGACAAGATACAAACTAGAGTAAGATTGAACAAGGTAAAAAAAGACACTTGGTAACATACTAATCTTTTGGCTCATACAGATCTAGTGTGTGCATGTGGAAATTAATTACCTCTTGACGAGGAAGATTTAATAGGAAACAAATGAAGACAAACTAGCCAACGTGTAGGAATGATTGATTTTGATAGGTGATAGGTGATTTGTGAATGGAGGGTGGAAGGATAGCCATACATTTATCCACTACCATCCAGGCATCCATAGCCCCAACGGAGATGTATTTTCTTATAATCACAAAATTTATCTATTGTCGATCGGGCATCCATATCTCCAATAGAGATTATTGGAAATACCCTAAGAGAGAGTTATATATCAATTTTAATTTGCTTCATAGCTTTTAGCTTTTGATTCTTGATTGATTTTGATTCTTTTCATTTTTGAAAAATTATTTCATATCTTGCTTGACAAGGGGTTAAGAACCACGATGGCTTGATGAAAGGAGGTGGAAGTGATTGAGATGACGACATTGGCTAGTGTCAACAAATATACCCAAAATTTCTTTGCAAAAAGTTTATTAGATGTTGAATGTGATAGGATCTCTAAGAGGTTAGTTATTCTTTAATTTACCAAGGTGATGAAAGACCAAGGTCAAAAAAATACCATAGAGATAAATGTCACAAAATACGTGCGAATAGGCTAGCCAAAATATCATCGAAGGGATGAAAATGGAGGAAGACTTGTAGAAGAATAACAAGGAAGGGAAGAAAGAAACATCCATGTGTATGCAATACCTGATTGCAATGTTTGATATTTGCACCTTTGATTTTGTTATGTTTTCTCTTTTTTATATTTTTGAATTGATTTGATTTTTAGATTTTTTGATTTTTTTGGAAAGTTGGGAAAATCAGAGTCACTCTACATGGTAAGATCCAACAAAAATTCTTGCAACTTCCTTAATAATGGAGACTAGGCATGTTTGTTTATCAAGAGTCATTTTATCCTTGATCTCAATGATCAAGGTGAGCCCATATTCGAAAAATGTCTATGACTTATCCTAAAACATGGATTGTTCATGTGGGATCTTGAATTCTTGATTCATAGGTTTATGAAGTTTGCACCATACTTGATGGTTGCATTGGTGTGCATTCTTGAATCACACTTGATTTTTAACCTTAAGATCATTGGAATTGTTGGGAACTTTGGAGCTCTTGGAAGTTTTGACCTGAGCTTGATTAAGAAATTGTTTGGGTTTCTTATAAGATGACACGTGACTTGTCTGGTCCCGAGAAGTGGGTGATGAAAGTGAATATTTATGATTGATGATAGGAACGAGAGAAATGATGGTGGGCTTGCCCCAGTCATTGGTAGAAGGATGAAAAGGATATGATCCAAGAATTGAAGAGGATGAGCTGCTTAGGAGGTGAGCCGGTGATAGAAGATGAAAAAGGGCTGCTAGAATATGCCCCTAACATGGAATAAATTGAGCTACGTGGACATGGCCCAAGAATAGAATAATATGATGAATGGTTGCTAGGGTGTGGCCCAAGAATAGATGAGGAGGGACTAATGGTAGGGGTCCCATAGATAGAAGAGGATGAAGGGATACTAGGACATGGCATGAGAATAGCAGGTAATAGACTACCAAGAGGTGACCCGCAAGTAGAAAATGGAGGGCTACCTAGGGGTGGTTCTAGGATAGAAGAAGACGATGGGCTACTCAATGGTGACCCAAGGTGGTATTTTGATTGAGGAATGATGATAGATAAGGAATGATTTGGGAATGAGAAGATAGGCCACAAATCAATGTTAGACCATGACATCTCATCATGCTTAAAGGAAGGTGAAGATGGAATGTCACAAGAAGAATCAAGTTCCATGACCTTAGCCACTTCCTCTATGTTCGACAAAAGGGATCAATTTATTCAATACGAGCGTATCAAGTTCAAGAAATAATCCGTATTTTGATCCTCTAAAGGGATATCATCGTGTAGTCTAATTGTTCCTTCATTCTAAGAGAAATCAATTAGTAGAGGTTGTTGTTCTTCAGCCATATGAAGTTGAGTAGAAGAAATAGACCGATAAGTGGGGAAGATTGCTTGAAAGAAGAAGATGAAGTTTTTGATGATGTAGACGATGGGAAGGCTTGACCTTATCCATCACATGAAGATATTTGATAGTGCTTTGAAAAGATATCTTAGCACATGGCTTCTTTCTAATGGTTTGACATGGCAGAAATTGATCTTTAGAAGATGGATGAGGAAATGATATGATATGGTTGAAAGGGCTCAAGGGCCAAAGAGGGATTGAATTTGGTTTGATATCAGAAGATGACTCAAGAGAGGAAGTAGGCTTGGAGGTGGGTGTCTCATGAATGGAAGATTTGGATCCGAACCTAGATCATTTTCTAGAAGACAACATAATGTATGTTGGAAGTAAGATCACATTACCATCCATTAGGTAATGACATAGGAGTCGAATTGGATGATTGACTAGAGGAAATCTAAGTCGTGGAAATATTTGAAAGAGGAAGAGGTCATTGAGACAAATGATAAAGGAGGTCCTACGAATAAAGGGAGGAGTGTGACTCAAGAACCAAATTAGATGTTTTATTGATGGAAATTTGAGTCACATGAGTCTTCAAAGGAGGAAAACCTAGTCGAGATCATTTGGAATAAAGGTCTGTGAAGGAAGGTAGGACTATGATTTAAGATTTTATTTAGGGGTATCTAAATTATAGTTGGGATTCGACTCTTTAGAAGAAGAGTAGGAATTTGAACAATATTTTGGATCTAAATCAGAAGAAGAGTGGGGGGAACCTGAATAATAATTTGGATCAGAAGCATCCAAATCATACCATTGACTATGAGTGAAGGTGAGGAGCAGGGTACCTGAATGAGCCCTCTAGTGTGAAGAACCAAATGAGGCTTAGTCATAATGGAAATATTTTTATGTTAATTCCTAAACGTAGGTTCCATATTTTTATAAGTGTGAGAAACCGCGCGATATTCAGTCTTTTTTGGCATCGTTTAAGAACAAATGTCTAGACCTAGATAGTGTGATCAAATTCCTTCAAAGTGAAGAAATTTCCATGTCGATTTGGGTAGCATAAGGGTAACCAACTAGACATGTTGTAAAAATGGAGATGTTTGCATGATTCTCCTTAGAAGGTCTAAGGAAAATAGACATCGTGATGACGTGATCTTGATTAGATAAAAAAGGATTGTCCTAGAAAACAAGTTTTTGGATGAATAATCACAAGAAACAATCACGCAAGTGTGAAACACAAATCCAATCAATAAGGAAATATTCCCTATGTAAAATGTCTATAAAAAATGATATTTCAATGCAAATATGATCAACACAATGGAAATACTTACATCAAGATTGAAATGAACAAGGTGTAAATATTAACAAAGGGTAAATACAATTCCCACTTAAAGGATACTACAACTAGTTTAGAGACAAGCAAGGCCTAAATGTCAAAGGGAGAGGATTACAAATATAAGCTACGTAACCACACCAATTGGACACGTCTATCAAGATTCACGAGAGAAGTGAGATATTAGTGTCAAATTGGTACTAAAATGACACAAAATAAAGTAAGCGACACCCGTCAAGATTTGGAGCAATGTTTGAATTTAAACCAAGTCAAAGTATACTAAGGATGTGCTAAAATGTGTGCAATGTAATGCCAAAATGTGGATACTTAGATCATGTTTACGAAAAACAAGATGTAAGTATCTTAATTGTGTCGAGGCAATGTAAACAAGGTAACACGTTAAAGGGGATCAAATGATGAACCAATCCTAACTATGAAGATGATCTTGAAATCAAGATCAAAGGACTATCAAACATACAAAAAAATACTTGTGTACTTTAGAAGTTTAACAACCCAACCACAAACATGGATGGGAGTAAATGAACAAAAACATGGTGAATACCATCTTTGATAAGACTTGTGAGGCACACTTCCTTCTCACCCTGAAAATGGGTGGTGAGAATGCAAGGGTATAAATTAAAAGATGAAAATAAACTAAGTGCCACTTGGGCAGAGTTTCACCTCATCGAAGGTGAGAATGAAACCAAGCTAAGTGAGACGTTGTTTAATTTCGTGATGAAAGGAACTTAGTTCTAACTTACGTGGGCTCTTTTCCTTGTTTGAAAAAAGGTTCAAAATCCAAGTAAGTCATAAATTTTTGATGGCTTGATGTGACAACGGACTAACAAAGTGGGGTCTAAGACAAAGTGGGTTCCCAAATAAGATCTCTCAATTAGGTGTCACGAGTTGTCTAAATGTAAGCTCGAGTTACCCAAAGAGCCACAATGACTAATCACGGGATTATCTTAGCTTTACTTTACCCCCTTGTGATACAATGATAAAATAGTGTCTTCATTTGTACCATCTTTGGGGTTGCGATATAGATAAATTTGACTATAACTTAAAATGTGAAATCTAGTCAAGTAGGTAAGCAAAGTGCTTCTGTTTCATCCATGAGGTTACTCGTGATCGATTACTTTAGGGTTCTACAACCACCCCCATTATTGTAGCTTAAGAAATTATGCCAAAGGGTTATGTTCCATTTGATCGAGATAGGGACATACCCTTTTCTTAAACTTGCAGATACAGTTTGAGTTTAAATGGTGTGTTTTTTATCTTGCTTAACTTAATGTGGTTTTAAGTAGCACACCGTTTGGAAAAATGTATGAAAACACGTATCGAGAAGATTTTGTTTTGTCTTGACTTGTCCTTTCTTTGACAAATGTTAGGCCCTACATGCAAAGAGTTAGTAATTTTCCACAATTAATCATGATATCAAGAAAGAGAGTTTGCGTGTTGCTTCTTTTTGGTGCTCAAAATGATCCCGCCCAATTTTCCTTTGAAAATCTATCGATTTCCAGTCTCTGTCACTTTCCTTCTTCCCGTATTGTGCCTAGTTAATCTTTTTGGCAATTTTTAATCTATTTTGGGGTAGTAAATCACTTAAGAGTCTATATTTTGAGTCTCATGTTCTCTGTTCATCAAAAAACTCGGGTTCCCCCATGTTTTCTATTCTCCACGGTTGAGATTTGTCTCCCTTATCATTTCTACCCTAGATACTTGAAGAAGAATAAATTGATGTGTCCATGAAGAATGTATTTGAGCTCTGTAACATTTCTAAACTTTCTCTCCTTGAAGAAAATTTCAAGAAAATTTCATTTCCAAGCTCAAATGGTCATTTTTCTGTATTTTACGATTTGACAGGCATTTCTCCCAATGAAATTTACATCCTAGCATTGGTAGGGGATGTGGCACCTTTTGGTTGGATGCGGCTCAGTTGGGTACTTCAAAAAATTTATGAAAATCCTCAACTCAAAATGTGTCCACACGGAGTCACGCGCTCGTTTGAAGATTTACTTTTTAGTTTAGCGTTGGAGTAGTGTCGGGAGGATACATGGGGTTTCATTTACTTGTCCCAGAGACTTAGAAAATATTTCATGCGATTGGAGCGAGTTTGGTGGAACAAGACACATGGTGAGCTCACGCTCATTCAAAGTCTCCACTTTGGCCACCATCTTGAAGTTACGCCATGGAGACACATGCAAGAACCGCGCATGTTTGCGAACCAACCCTTGAGTTTCATTCTAAAGAAGCATCAGGATGACATGTGGAGGCCTCCACTCACTTTGCATTTTACTTAAACATTTCAATGACCAAAAGGAGACTACCTTAGAGCATGACATGTGGCGTCTTCTGATGAGCTTCAAGCATTTAGATAAACCTTTCTAGAATAGGACACATGGCAAGCCCGCACTTGTTCAAGGTATCAAACTTTAGGGACTACCTTAAGGTGCGCCATGGTGACACGTGGCAGTTTGAAAAGTCAAAAAGGTGGGGAGGTGGAACATTGGAGGAACTTGGATTTTTTTCCTCCTTAAGGATTAAAATTTCAAAATGGCCCGCAAGCCTAATGAGTGAAAAGTCAATGTTTTACCCCGGTCAACGCAGGGAGGTGCGGGCTCTTAGGGGAAATTTAGAAAAATTTCCTTTGGGAGAAAAGAGTCAAAAGTAAAAATGGAAGCACGGGTCCACTCGAACCACATTTGGACACGTGTTAAGCTCATTTCCCGAGGGTAGAGCTGTGGGGAAATTTTGGTAAATTTTCCCTTTTCCAAAAAGAGAGTAAAATGGTAGAATCGCCGATTCTGCTCTAATCACATTTAGACACATGTCGGGCTCATTTCCGAAGGCGAAGTGCGGAGAAAAAATGTGAATTTTTTCCATTTTTTCAAAAAGTATTAAAAATTCAAAGGAAGCCCCCAGGTCTATTCTAAAGTGTGAATCTTCCATGTGGACAGCCCAAATTCAAAGTAAAAATTAACAACAGCTGTGAGTCCAAATCTGATTTTCCCCCCATTTCTCTGAAACACATCTAGAAGTGTGAGTCTCCATGATTTCTTGGTATTTTCTACACACCAAACAAAGAAGGAAGTTAATGTTTATATCTAAAGTTTGGTGGGAAGATCTAGAGGACATCTTTTGCCATTAAAATGGTCGACTTCTGTGCCCATCAAATTTTCTATTTTTCTTCTCCCAAGCATGCGAGGGCGGTTGTGATTAGGACTAGAAGTGGTTCAAAATCGAAGAGGAAAGTGATCCACTAGAGCAAGGAGTTGAATGCGGGAGACATTCGATGAAATCAGCCCCTTCGAGAACCTAGAGACTTCTTGTAGATCTGATTATGTGAATCACGAAATAATCATGGCAAGCATTGGTGCATTAAATGTCTTTGTCTTTTAGGAGGAAGAGGCTCTGTTGTAAATGTTATAAATGGCACAAATTTTTTGTGCAAATGGTTGGAGTGTGAGGGGTCTAGACTGATTTTTCTAATCGAAAGCTTGATAGAGCCCATCCTTTTTGAGAAACCATTCAAGAAGCTTGTATATCTCTTTTGTATTAAAATTTGATCATGTCAAGGTGGTTACAAGTGTACAGCCATTGAAAATCTCTAAGACTGTTCTAGAAACTTTCCCTACTAATAGATTTAATCAAATTCAAGTTATTTTGTGTTGTCTTGAGCAAAATGTGTTGGTTTTATTTCTAAATGTCTGTAAGTAGTTTTTCTTGTTTTTGTTGCAATCTTGTATTAAAATATGACTCAATCACACAAACCTCAATCCTTGTGACAGTTTAGTGGCATCTGTAATTTCATTTCTCAGAAGAGATTTCATCTGGGATTGAAATAAATGATTTAAAATCACTTTTCTCTCATCTGTTGACAGAGATTGTCTATAAGCCTTTTGGTGTACCTTAGGCATGATTTGGCTTAGATCTTGATGCTTTGTTAGGTTTTCTAACTCAAGCCTTCGTGATAGAATCTCAGAGATTGTGTGAAAGAGTGATAATTTGGGCCTCCATTGAAGCACATATTCTAGTTGAAGAAACATTTTAGTTGTTCTATGGCATTTTGTTGGTATGAATTCCCATTTTGTAAGGTTCCTTAAGGATTTGGTGAATCTAGTTTCATCTGCCCCACCTCCCACAAAACAATCATTTAACAACAACCAATCCTACTGTATCTACTACCCTTGTTTGTCATCTATGTATGTTTTAGCTGATTCTAGGGTGTTTCATCGAATGTTGGAAAAATAAATAAGGGTAATGGGCTAGGAGGAATACTTGTTAAAATGTTGGTTGTAGGTTGTAGTGTGCATATGCCTTATGAATCCACAAACTGATCATGAGATCTTCCTTTTTCTTGGAGGAACTACCTAAAATAAAACACAAGACCACCAAATAAAAGTTAAACAATAAATGTAGTGGATTGCCTAGTGTGTGCTAGATTTGGGAAGTGTGATACTTCCTAAGCGATTGTCAATCCTTTATTTAAAACAAACTAATGCGAGAAATAAAGAAAATCCTATTGTAGTTAAAATTATTTAGGTATCTCATTCATCTACAATAAGCAAATTCATTCACAACAGGTTAAGCTATGATAGAATTTGAAGGTCAATGTCTTAGTCGAGTAAAGTACTAGGGGTGAGATTTTGGGTGGTTTTGGGTATTTGGTGGAAGTTTAGGAGCTCTATTCTTGGTTTCTGGTAAAAGAGAAAGAGACTAACGTCGGTCTGGTATGATCGATATCAGTTTAGGATAACCAATGACGGTTGTGGGTAACTAGCATCGGTATGGTCGAGTACATGAAACTCAATAAAACTTGGTTGGGTGATAGATCTGAGATTAGATGAAGATGGAAGGGCAATGGCAAGATTTATGTGGATCCTGGATATGCACAGGAATGATTAAGATCCAGGTATGGGTAGTGCAAGGGTATGGATAAAAATATGGTCAAGTTTTCATGGAGGTAGATGATGGGGGAATGGAAATGAGAGCAAAAGCTAAATAATAGATGTAAAAGGATCTACCAAATGATGAATAGATGAGTGTTGGTTAACAAAACTTACTATTTGTATGAGCTTGATGCCTAGTTGGAAATGGTGGGTGATCAAATGGAATGAACTTGATGTAGTGTTGGTGCTTCCCCAGATGCTCCTGTGAAGGTAGATGGTTGTGTGATTGCTTCAGGTACTAGCTATGGATGCTCTGATGTGTATACTAATGTTGGTTCTGCTTGCATGCAGCTCTGGTTTCGTCACTTGTTCTCAAAAGATGTGATTATCTCTCAGAAATGTGCCAACCTCAAAATAAGGTTGTTTTGGGGGTTAAATGGTAACTAAAGGCGGTTTCAGCTTAACCGGTGGTGGTTAAGGGTAACTGGCGTCGGTTAGGGTGGGATTTCCTAGGTTTACTAAATTGGGCAGATCCCCTTGATTTTTGGGATCTCATTTTGTTTACTCCATGGATTATCATGGAAGCTTCCTTCTAACGGGTGGGAATGTGATTAGAGGGAATGTAGGCATTGATTTTTAGGGTTTTGGTAGGTCTTAGTTAGTTATGGAAACTTACTAAGAATAGGTCTTAGGGTGAGGTGGCTGGATGAGGTGGATATGTGGGCATTATCCCAATTAGGATATTTAAATAATAAATATTGTGAGGATAATGAATTAATTTAATTAAATTAATATTAGTGTGGGATGAAAGGGGCCATGGTTAAGTGAGTATGTTCAAGGTGTTTATTTGATGAAGGACCAAAGGGGAGTGTGACCTAGTTTTAGTGTCTACATTTTTCCCCTTTTTGTTGTGTAGCTTGTATTGGCAAGCGAAGCTGACAAAAATAAGATGTGGTTGCCCCATGTGTGGGTGAAGGTGATCCCCTCAAACCAGAAACTGATGAGGTAGAATGTCGAATCGGTGAGTGGTTTGATAAAAGGTGAATGTGATGAAGAGGAAGGTGGGCAACACGGGTAAAAAGGAAAAAGGGCCCACTCGGGTAATCTAGGTGATGGGTCAAGGTCAAAGGTAGTAATAGTCAAATGTATGCACACTTATAAAGCTGCAAAGCACGGTACTAGGCTAAAGCGAGTAGACTCTACATTGTCAAAGGTCGATAGGTTTATCCAAACAAGGTTAAGGTGATTCCACTATCCAAGGTATAGGATATGGTTAGGAAACTCGACGTAGGTTAGGTGTAGGAACGTTTAGGTATGCTTCGGTACACCAAAGGTTGGGTCAAGATAAATGGTCACGGTAAGAGGTAGGATAAGGTCATTAGGTCAACAACGTAGGTAAAAATGTCGTAAGGTATAGCAAACACATGGGGTCAAAGGTCACTAGCGATGTTCCAGGTCCCAGAATCTAGGTCACGACACGGGTAGGGCCGAGGTATGGGAAAAATAATGAGTCCCGAAAGAGGATGAGGTGAAGTAGTAAATGATAAGGTCAAGAAGATCAAGTGAAGTGTCCCAGGGAGGGATGGGTGAGGTAAAAAGGGATTTAGGGAAAAAATTGGGGGTAGGGGGTAGGGTAAAAGTGTGGGCAATGTGGAAGAGATGGTGACTGATGCCGGTCAAGGGTAACTAATGCCGGTATAGGGTAACCAACCACGGTAAGGTAGGGCACGTGACTGATGTTGGTGAAGGTAAAACCGGTTTGACACTTATGTAAATGGATATTGTATTTATATAGATGATGATGATTATGGGCATTATGTGTTTGTGTTGATAACATTTTATTATTATGCATAGATGGACTTATGGTATGTGTGTTAGGAATTATTGAGTCGAGGTTGGTGTTAGGCATGATGGAGTCGGAGTCATAGGCATGGTTGAGTTAGGTAGTGGTCTAGGCATGGATGAGTCGGGTTGTAGGTAGGGTGAAATGACCATGGGATCTCATCTAAAGGTAGATGAAAAGTATCCATGAGAATCATGCTATATGCATCGTCATGGTACACATATTCAAGAGAAGATAACAAGTGACGGGTATGCACATGAGTCTTATTTAATCATTGGTGATGACGTAGGAAGTGGATAGCATTCAAGGGACGAGCATGGAAAGAGGAAAAAAGTGAGGAAGGACTAGAAGTCAATAGTAGTATGGTCGAAGATGCAAGGCATTAAGGGTCTTAGGTTTGGGTTTACCATCGAGTGAAGATAAACGATAAACACCTGATCCATAAGTATGGGTTGTTGGTGTAAATTCTGAGTTTGTGCACTTTTCTCTGATTTTCCATGTTCCACTTTTTCTCCAAAATGTCCTTTTGGCTCGAGGCGGTGGTTTTGCAACTCGTTTTCCATTTGAATACATTGGAAGTGCCCTCACTTTGTTGTTATTTTGCCCCATTTTGAAACAAAATCCATGTTTCCCCCATTTGTGCCCTAATTTTTTTCATTCACACGGGCTATGTTGTTTTTTCCATTGCCAAATCGTGAAAAACCCGTGTTTGATCGAATCCGACTTTCAGAGGTTAAAAATTCTAATCCCGGGCATAAATCATTGTTAAATCATGTTTCATTGGATTCAAAACCAAAAAATCTGCCCTACTTGTTAAAAAAATTTATTTCTAGGGAATATTCTACATTTTTGGCGTATTTGATTTGCTGGCGTGTTCTACCCATCAAATTTATTATTGAAACCTGTATGCCTACGTGGCATGTTTTGATTGGTCAGATGAACTGGCGCATGGCGGGGGTCACTTAAAATTTCCTTCAATTTTTGAAAAATTCTCAATGTCAATTTTGCTCAGGAGCTGCTTGCCCAGTGGTATGATGACACTTGGCACGGGAGGATCAAGCGGGTGGTGGCGGTGGAGTTGAAATGTTTTTCAAATTTTTGGCTCAAAATGTCATGGAAAATTTTGCCCTGGAGGCCGCGCTTGATGGAAAGGTGACATGTGTCCAAGGAGGTTGACCGGAAAAGCGGGAACTTAGAAGAATTTGAAAGTTTTTGGTTTCAAAATGCAAAAGGAAAATATTTTCCCGGGGGTCCACGTCCAATGGGAGGTGGACACGTGTCTAGGGGAGCCAAGCAAAATTTCAAATTTAAAACTTGAGCCAGATCTCCACGCGAAGTACAAAGTGACACGTATGCGGGGATGAAATGGAGGGGCAGAGGCTTGGAGAAATTTGAAGTTTTTAACTTCAAAGGGTAAAAAGGAAAATTTTGGCTTATGAACCCGCAACGAATGAAAAGCAGACACGTGTCCCAGATTTGGCGAGAGATGTGAAGCGCGGGGAGAAAATGGAAAAAATTCTCCAAACTTTGGTGAAAAATATTAAGGTGAAAAATTGACCCGTGGAAAATTCAAAGGTGTCTCCCATAGCCAATCAGGGGGAGACACGTGGCATTATTCAAAAAGGAAAATTTGATGAGTCAGCTCCACATCCAATGGGAGAGCGACACATGGCGGAGGGAGCAGCGGGTGTTCAGGGGCACGAAGAGTTTTAAGAAAATTTTCCGTTCCTCAAAAAGTGGCAAAATTCATCAAATTGGCCCATGACCTTGGTGGGGACCCACAGGAGGACACGTGGCACGTCCAGGGGGCTTGCGGGGAAAATTTTCAAAATTTTCCCGAGGGTCTAAAAAGATTTTAAAATGCATTTCCAAGTGTATGGGCCCAATCCAATTGTTTTAGGACACATGTCTAGCTCTATCGGGGATTCAAAAAAGGCAATTTTGGCTTATGTGCATGGAATCCCATCGACACGTGGATGGCGGAGATTTAAAGTTGGTTTTTAATTGACGGTAGCTGTGCATTTTCATTTTTGGGTGCCATGAAACCTCCAAAGAACTTGGAATCGTCATTTCTGCACCAAATCGGATGAAATTTTATATGAAATTGTGTCCCCTCGGCCTTCTAAACACAATGGCATCATTCATTTGAGCTAATTTGGTGCCATATTGTGTGTTTCATGAAATATTTTCTTAGCCTGTGTAAAAAACGTGAAAAGTGAAAATTAAAGTTGCAGAGTTAAAAATGGTGAGAGAAAAAGGGTGGAAAATGATTGCAAATGCATCTTTGGCATGGTGGAATAACAAAAACGTGACCACAGGATGGATAAGGATCTAGATCCATGTAATATTTTAAACATTTTTGTGCACCTCGGCATTTTGCGAAAGCTGTTTTATAGTTTTTGATCATTTTCATCAAATGGATAGGGTTTTGTAACAAATTTGATCCCTTTAGCATATTATTTGCTAGGGATGCAAGGATCCATCTGGCAGAAGGTATAAGTTGTATTTAAGAGGAATTTTGTAGACTCTTTTGAGAATTTTGGAGAAAGGGAGAAGAATTTTCATGTGGAAAACTAGAATTCCATTTCCTTTTGGAGAAACTGCCTGAGAGCCATTTTTATTCTGTTTGCATCAAATGTTCATCATGTTGAGTTGGTTTCAGCTATAAAGCCATCAACAAGCTTTGAGATTGTCTAAATAACATTCCCTTGTTGATATATTTGATCAAATTCTTGGATTAACTGGTTTTATCTCTTGGCAAAGCTTGCATACACTTGTATTTCAGTATGTTTTCAATTTGTGTTTCATGCTCATGTTGCAATCTTGTGTTTGGGATCTTTATTGGTCATACATGGTCTCATTTCTTGTAGAGGGTTTGAAGGCATCTGTAATATTCCATTCAGAATAGCATTCATTTGAGTGAAGATAAATAGATTTAAGTTCATCTTACCTTCCTTGTAAATTGAGATTGTTTGTAAACTTTTGGGTGCACCTTAGGTCATGATCTAACAAGGGTTTCTAAATGTTTCATTGATATTTTGCTTCAAGCCTTTGTGGTAGGTTATCAAAGTTTGTATGGAATAGTGCAGATTTGGGCATCCATGTGTGCACACATCCTGGTTGAAAGAGTACTTCAAATTCATTGAAACATCTTTGTTGTTTAGGTGTTGTAATTTGTTTGCAAAGTTTCCCAAAGAAGGTGATGATTTCTAGCTACTCCTATCCCAACATCTCTCATCATAATTTCATCTGAAACTAACTCATCATACCTATAATACCCCCGCATCTACATTATGTGTCCACAAAAGAATTCAATCCTTTGAGAAAACCGCACAGAGTTGATCGGGGTTTTATCATGTCTTTAGCAACTCTAGCTTTTTTTTTAGAACATCTCCATCATTTAGTAGTGACAACTCCTTTGATTTTGGATAATGGATACTTGATCATGTTTTCACAAAGCCTCTTCCATATCATATGCAAAACATAAGGATATCTCCATCTCCTTACCATATAGGGGCTGCAATATAGGTTCTCTTGCCTTGGTTGATAGGCACAACCAAAAATAGTGATGGTTAGATCAAAACCCTCTTGAAAGTGCTATCCACTCTCTCAATTCTTGAATGAAAACAAGCAGATAGGTGTGCTTCCCTAGCTACAAATGACATACAAAACATCTATCTATCCTTGAGTGTCTTGTGCAAGTTCATGATGCTATTCAAGTTGTGAAGGAGATTAAATCTAGATACCAACATGGGTCACGATGTATGGTCCAAGCCAATTAGGAGAAAATTTTCCCCATTTACTTTTTTCTACTTTAGCTACATGTTTATTTTCTTCCAAGATGAGATCACCAACAAGAAAGGTTAGTTTATAGACACATTTATCATAGGCATGTTTGATACGTTTTTAGTAAACTTGAAGATGATCAAGAGAATTAAGATGGCATTCATCTACTAACTCAAGTTGTGTTAAATGGTCCTGATGAAATTCATCATCATTGAGCATGTCATGAAGATAAATGTAGAGTGAGGGGATTTGGACTTTGAGAGGTAAAACAACCTCTATACCGTAGACCAGAGAAAAAGGTGTAGTGGTAGTGGAAGTGCAAATACTAGTGTGGTATGCCCACAAGGAAAAAGGAATGTGTGTATGCCAGTCCTTCCCAGTATCGTTAACCACTTTCATGAGAATTTTGTTCAAGGTTTTGTTAGTGGATTCAGCTTGGCCATTGGTTTATGGGTAATAAGGTGATGAGAAACTTAGCTGAATGTTGAAGGCGTCGCAAAGTTTTCATAATGTTTTATTTTTGAATTTTTTTCCATTATCAGTGATGAGGTGATGAGGAACACCAAAGAGATAAATGATGTGATGATTGATGAATTCACATATTTTCTTAGCTTTCATGGAGATGAGTGGTATGGATTCAACCCATTTTGTGTAGTATTCGATAGCGGTGATGATCCATTGATGCCGTTGGGAAGAATGGGGATTGATCTCTCTGACAAGATCAAAACCCCATTGAGAAAAGGGCCAAAGCTCACAGGTGACCTGTAAGGCGTGACTAGGTGTATGATGAAGGTTGACATGTTGTTGGCATTTTACACAATGTTTGACATAGTCACAACAATCATGGTTAAGGGTCGACTAGTAATAGCCTAGGAAAAGAATACACTTAGTAATAGCAAGGCCACTGAAGTGACCTCCACATATGCCATCATGAACTTCCTTAATGGTATAAGGAATTTCAGAACTTGTGAGGCATTGTAAGAGAATACCATCAAATCCATGCTTATAGAGGAGGCCCCCATGATGACATAACAAGATACCTTTTTAAGGAAGGCACATTGTCCATTATGGGTGAGATCAGGAGGTAAGATGGAGAGAGAAATATAGTCAGAGTATTGTTTATACCAAAGGTCGCTCGGGTCCGGGGTGATGGTTCTGATGGAGTAAATGTCACGAGGTAAATAAGAGGGTGATTGGAGTCATTGTATGGTGACAAATATTTTAGAATCGGCAGGTGAAGCGGGTATTTGAGAAGCCAAGTAGGCCATGGTATTGGCAAATTTGTTGGTTGAACGTGGGACGGTTTGAAGGGCATAACGATCAAAGGTAGTCAAAAGTATGTCTACATGATGTTTATACTTTTGAAGTATCTCATTATAAAATTGGTATATACCATTGACCTGGTTTATGACCAATTGGGAATCACCAAATATGTTGATTGATTTGACATCTAGGGCTTAGGCAGCTTAGAGACCTAGTACGAGCACTTCATATTTAGCAATATTGTTGGTATAATTAAAATCTAGTTTGAAAGACAAAGGCATGGGTTCACCATCAACGGGAATGAGAATAACTCCTACCCCACCCCCATGCTGACACTTGGAACCATTGAAGAAGAGTGTCATTTGGTAAGTGGGTTTGTCCAAGGAAAGGGTAGCAATTGACTCATCTGGAAAGTCAAAATTAGAGGGTTGATCCCCAGAAATAGGTGCATCGGTAAATTGGTCAGTGATATCTTGGCCCTTAATGGAATTTTGATGGATGAATTTGAGGTCAACATCGGCCAAAAGCATAAGCTAGCATGCGGCATGTTGATTTTGATAAGGTTTGGCATACATGAAGTGTAAGGGGTCGGTGTTGGTCACAACATAGGTTTTTGGTTGAGTAGGTAATGGCAGAGTTTTGTGGCAACGAAAACTAAGGCTAAGAAAATTTTTTCAGGATGGGTGTATCAAGTTTCATAGTCCAAAAGAGTATGGCTTATGTAATAAACCACCTTCTCCCTATGTTGTTCATCGCGATGAGCAAGCATGGCCCCAAAGAGTGATCGGTAGCTGAGATGTATAGGTAGAAAGGTTGATCGTCTTTAGGTGGAATGAGTACGGGGGGTTGAAGAAGGTATTGTTTTAAGGCCTCAAAAGATTTGTGGCAGTCATCATCCCACTTAAAGGAGACATCCTTCTTGAGCGATTGATGAAACTTGATTGACAACGATCGAGACAATTGTGAAATGAAACGGTGAATAGAATGCAACTTACCTTGTAGGCTACGGAGTTGCCTAAGATTAGTGGGTGGAGGAATTTCTAGAATGGCCTTGACTTTAGCAGGGTCAACTTCTATACCACGTAAGGAGACGATAAATCCCAAGAGCTTTCCTGAGAGAACCATGAAGACACACTTCTTGGGCTAAAGGTGAACGCAATATTTAATAAGGTAGTCAAAGATGGTTTTTAGGATGACGAGGTGCTCAAAGTGGAGTTTAGATTTGGCAAGGAGGTCACCAACATAATATTATAATATACGATGCATGATGCCATGGAAGATGTAATTCATAGCCCGCTGATATGTGGCACTAGCATTTTTAAAGCCAAAAGGCATGACTCGATAACAGAAGGTCCCCCAAGGGGTGATGAATGTGGTTTTGTGTTGATCCTTTGTGGCAAGTAAAATTTGGTTATAACCTGAGAAGCCATCCATGAGTGATAGCATCTCATGACCAGCGATTAAGGTTAACCAGCTAGTCAATACCAGGTAGAGGAAAGTCATCTTTTGGGAAAGCTAGATTAAGGTCACGAAAATCCATGCAAATGTGGAGTCCCCCCTGCCACCTTAGTGATAAACACAATGTTAGAAATCCAATGAGGATAATCAATGGGTAATATGAAGGAAACAAAAAGAAGATGCTAAAGTTATTCTTTGATAAGAAGGGCAATATGAGGGTGTATTTTCCTCAGCTTTTGTTTGATAGGCTTGGCATCGGGAACAATTACAATATTGTGAACCACTATCATGTGGTCAATACCAAGCATGTCTGCATAAGACCAAGAAAATGCATGGTTATGATCTTTGAGAAAAGAAGTGATGGCTTCTGCTCAACAAACATCTAAAGACTGACTGATCTTTAGGATGTGCAGGTCATCCTGAGTATGAATGTTGATTTTGATAATCAATTCATTCAACATGGTTTGCATCTCAGATGGTAACGACCGATGAATATATGAGTCTTCTACACCAAGCTAGGTTAGTATAGATTCATCATCCTGACATTAAATGATGTTAATCGAAGGTGTATCATCATTGATCATTTTAGGATACAGGAAGGGAAGAGAGGAGGGAGTCTCGCCATCACGTTGATAAGTTAGAGGCCCCAAGGAGATGGTGTTTATGAAAATAAAAGTTAGGAGGAATGGATTCTGGGTCCATTGACTCCATCGATGAAGGTGGTGATGGTGGTGAAGAAGGTGGAGAAGCGCTGATGTCTTTGATGAGCTCAATGCCATCCTTATGGGTAGGTGGTTCGAGAAAAGTTGATACAACTATGGTCATTATGTTTGCAGGTAGTACATGGAATAATAGTATGGAGGCCTTTCTCTTAAAATCCAAAACTAAAACCATTACACGCACATTGGTGCAGGAAGGTGTGGGTGAGACGGTGATTGGTGAGTGACTAGAGGTCAGCGGAAAATGGGTGGGTTTGTGACAATGGTTCGGGTGTAGAAGTGGTAGTATTAAGTCCCCCATATGTGAGACCGGTACGAAGGTGGGGAGGTCCATAAAGGAGATGCTCTCTATACGGTGATCATAATGAGGGTGTTGGTGAAGACTTCCATACTCTTTTGGAGTAAGGAATGTCTTGACACTATACTGAGTGATACTCCCCTAGAGTGAGGTGTTGAAAAATGCCTTCCAAGGGATCGGTGGTTGGTATGTGGGTAGCTGGAATAGACGATGTTTCAGAGGTCGATATGGAGGTGGAGCTAACGGATTGGAAGTCTGATGGTTCGGCCATGGAGGTTGTGGTAGCGGTAGGAATGGGGGAGGCATGTGCGGTTGAGGTAACAGCTATACTAGTAAGCGAGAGGTGTAGGGGAAGTGGTAGTGGTCGTGGAGGTAGATGCCTTAATGGGTATAAGCACATCATTAGGTCGGTAAAGCATGTTGCATGTTTTAAAAGGTGATGGATCAGTTGGAATATTATAGGTGTGTCCTTCATGCTCAAACTTTACACAATGATGCAAAGTGGAAGGGACACAACCCATGACACAAATCTAGGGTCTTCTAAGCAATAGGTTATATTGGAATTCCCCCTCCAAGACATAAAATAAATCTGAAGCAGTGTGAGGGCCCACGTGAATGTGGAAGATGACGAAGGTGCCTAGTGTAGAGGTGATAGCATCATTGAATGAATGCAACATGACAGGATGTCTATTTATGCAATTTTCAGGTATGCCCATTTGAGAAAATGCATGGGATGAAATGATATTAATGCTAGTTCCCCATCAATCATGACACATCATACATGTATATCATTGATGTGGATAGAGATGAAGAGAGAAGGGTTTGGGTCATCTATTTGGTGCGGTGTGATCTCTTCCTTTGAGAAGCTAAGGGAGGCTACTTGGTGAGTAAGTGGAGGTATGGAAAAAGGTGGTAAATTGGTGAGAGAGGCTACATGATGGTGCATGATGATGGAGGCTACAGGTGTAGGTTCCTTGAGTAAAACCTCAATAGATTGCAAGACCTCCATGAGAGCTTGATGATGGGATTCGAAGGTTTGGATAAGGTCATATGGGGAAATTTTCAGGGGGATTGGTGTGGTTGTTTGAGCATCACGCAGTGTGTGACCCCATGAGAAATAGGATATATGGGGTCGCGGATAGTGATTTTAGGTGTGGGTGTAGATGATATGTTCAGTATAGGATTGGTTGGTGAGTTAGTTGCCTTTTCCTTGCCTTTTTCCTTCCCAACATGGGTAGCAACGTGGATCATGTTGATATGAGGTGAGGAGGTAGGTGAGGTAGGTGAGCCATAAAAGGTAGGGTGACACGAAGGAAAAATCCCAATGGTGGGAAGGAGCCTTGTGAGATGAGCTGGGCACATCGACATTGGGGTGGAGGTTTGGCGAGGTCATTGATACAAACCATGTTAATTTCAAATCTCGGAGGTGGTTCTAGGAGCTGTGGGGGTAAAGGCAGGTCTTTGAGTAGGCAATGAGTGAAGATTTGTGGGAATGGGTCAAAGTTTTCTTCGTGAGGGCACAACTAGATAAAAATGTTTTTCATAGCCTTACAGTTCTCTAAATCATGTCTTAATACACAATGGTAGGCACAAATTCTAGTGTTGTCAAACCCCTTTGGTTTGGGCTTGAGAGGGTCATAAGGTCTGAGGGGTAGGAATGTGATGATAGAAGTTTCAAGGAGGTTGGTTAAAATTTTGGCCTAAGACCCTGCTAGTGGATCGCAATGGGAAGTGAAGGTGGATTTGGGTGTAGGCATAGAGGACTATAGAGGAACAAACTTTGCATGAGGGGGAGTAGGTCGAGCTATGGTTTTAGGTGTTGGTGTGATCTTAGTAATTGGTCATGTTTGTTTGGGTAGGGGTATGCTAGACGAATTGGTAGGAGAGTGTATGGTTATTTTGACTACCTTATTAGAGGGTAGCAGATTTTTTTCCTTAGGTTATACCTTCTTTGGTAAAGGTGATACGGGTACACAAGATCTAGAGGGAAAGGTGGATGGTGGAAGAGGGTGCGTTACCCATGGGGATAATGGAGCTACTGTGAAGGTAGATGGTGTAGGTCATGCCGGAGATGTGAGGGAAAGAGACTGAAGTGTCATGGGTAGTGAAGGGGTGATCGATGGTATTAGAGGTATGCATGATAAAGATGTTGCAGATGTGGGAGGAATTTGTGGTGGGTGCTTGGGTATGTTTGAGGTTTGTAATGGTGGAATGGGTTGCTGCATTTTTATTTTACCGGTGGGTGGAGGTTTCTTACCCGTGTTAGAAGGACGAGGTCCTAAGACAGACAAAGAGGGTAAAGGTGAAGAAGGTGTGATCGGTGAGGTTGGAGTATGAGATTTATGGAGTTGGCTCTTCTGTTTGGGTGTCAGAGTAGGTTTGGTATTGACTTTGGAGGATGTAGCTAAATCTAGTTTGATAGGTGGATGAATAAGGTTGGTGGTTGGGGTGACCCCTAAGGTAGTAATAGGTTTAGTCGAGGAAGATGATGTAGGTGTGGGTTTGGATTTAGGTGTATGTTGGGTTATGGGTAAGGGTGTGTGTTGAGATATGATGGGTGTCGTGGAAGAAGTTGTGATAGAGGAGGTTGTGTTTGGTTCAATTGGCCAAAATATCTTTGGGTAGATAGTGGAAGTGTCAGCAAGTTGCATCTGCATTTGCATTGAGACAAGAAGTAGAAGACGCCCCCAAAGTAAGGCTCTATCCACATAATCTAAGCGATTGGATAAGTGTGAGAACGACACATCTGTAGGCGAGGCTGATGAGGACCTAATGGAAATTCCCATGAAATTTGTCTTAGAGACGGGGAATTTTCTAGCTTCGGCTTCCATGGGTAAGAGAGTCGAAAGTAAGTTTGTAGGATCTTGGGTAGCTGATGGAGAATGATCACCTAGAGGAAAAGGTATCTCTACTAGGTCTTTGATAGGTGGAGGAGATGATGGGTGCTCCTCTATGGGTGGAGGAGATGATGGGTGCTCCTCTGTGGGTGGAGGAGATGGTGGGTACTCTTCTGCGGGCTGGAGAGGTACTGCGGGTGATGGCTCTCTAGGTGGAGAAGCCAAAGGTGAAATAGTCTTGATATTAATGGAAGGCTCCTCCATGGGTGATGAAGGAGGTGAAAGGTGTTCCTCTATGGGTGGAGGAATAGGTGAGGTGGGTTCCAATGCGAAGGAGGACTTCGGGCTAGAATTTCCTCTATGGAAGGAATATGAGGTAATTAAGCCGCATCAGTTGTATCGGTGAAAATAACATGCACCTTGCAGGTATGGATATCATGAGTTGAAGTCTCTCTAATTTCATCATAAGAAGGGGCATGATTAGGAAAGGGTTTCTTGAAGATAAATAGGTTCCGATTGGTAGGTGCATTAGGATTCTCCAAGGTTGGCTTGCCTTTCTCAAGCATTTCTTGGACAATGTTTTTGAAGGTGATGCAATTGCCATCACTATGACCCTTTACTTGATGGTAGTTGCCAAAGTCATGATCTTTATACCACGCGGGTGTGGGGCGAGTAGGGTCAAAACCGGTGTGTGGTTTCACAGAGGAAGGGTGATGGCCCCACCTTTGATGAGCTTCTCTAAGACAGGAAGAATAAGGTTCCTCAATTGGGGTATATTTCCATTGTTCTGTCTGAATTGAAAAGTATGAGCGGGTGAGAGATTAGATGAGGGGCTAGCTGATTTGATGGATGAGTGGGCCAGCTTTGAGTACCACCTTTGCATTAGTGGTCCCCTTTGGGTAAGAGAGTCGAAAGTAAGTTTGTACAATCATGTGTAGCTGATGGAGAATGATCACCTAGAGGAAAAGGTATCTCTACTAGGTCTTTGATAGGTGGAGGAGTTGATGGGTGCTCTATATAGGTGGAGGAGATGATGGGTGCTCTCTCGTGGGTGGAGGAGATGGTGGGTACTCTTTTGCGGGCTGGAGAGTATGCGGGTGATGGCTCTCTAGGTGGAGAAGCCAAAGGTGAAATAGTCTTGATATTAATGGAAGGCTCCTCCATGGGTGATGAAGGAGCTGAAAGGTGTTCCTCATGGGTGGAGGAATAGATGAGGTGGGTTCCAATGCGAGAGGAGGACTTCGGGATATAATTTCCTCTATGGAAGGAATATGAGGTAATTAAGCCGCATCAGTTGTATCGGTGAAAATAACATGCACCTTGCAGGTATGGATATCATGAGTTGAAGTCTCTCTAATTTCATCATAAGAAGGGGCATGATTAGGAAAGGGTTTCTTGAAGATAAATAGGTTCTGATTGGCGGGTGCATTAGGATTCTCCAAGGTTGGATTGCCTTTCTCAAGAATTTCTTGGACAATTTATTTGAAGGTGATGCAATTGCCATCACTATGACCCTTTACTTGATGGTAGTTGCCAAAGTCATGATCTTTATACCACGCGGGTGTGGGGCGAGTAGGGTCAAAACCGTGTGTGGTTTCACGGGAGGAAGGGTGATGGCCCCAGCTTTGATGAGCTTCTCTAAGACAGAAGAATAAGGTTCCTCAATTGGGGTATATTTCCATTGTTCCTGTCTGAATTGAAAAGTATGAACGGGTGAGAGATTAGATGAGGGGCTAGCTTGATTTGATGGATGAGCTGGGCCATCTTTGAGTACCACTGCATTAGTGGTCCCCTTGGCCTTTGAATAATTGTTCTGTGGTTTTGAAGAAGAAGAGGTATCATTCAACTTGAATGTTGAGTTCTTATTGCGTAATTGGATTTTCTTCTCTTCAATAGCCCGAATCTCTAGCTTTCGTGCCATGGTGAATGCTTCGTCGAAGGTTCAGAAGGTTTGAACCTACAGGGTTGGTGAGATATGCCTAGCACAAGCCTACGTGAAGAGTTTGATGAGTTTGGTTTGTGGTAGTTGGAATGTGAGTTGATTGATTAGGCTATGCCAACGAGTAACAAAATTTACGATGGATTCATCGTCATACTGACGCGTAGAGTAGAGGTCAATCATGGTAACCTTCTTAATGATATTAATAGAGAAGTGATCCAAGAAGGCTTGGGCTACCTGATTAAATGAAAATATAGAGTGTCTAGGCAACCCACTATACCAATCTAATGTGGGTCCAATCAGAGACATGGGAAAGGTCCTCAGGAGAAAAGCATCATCATGGGTGATCAGATAACACCCGTGTTTGAAAGACTGCAAATGTTGTTGCAGGTCTTCTTTGCTATTGAAACAATTTAATTTAGGCATTTTCCAATGCATGGGATATATAAGGATAGGAATGGATGGATGTATAGGATCATTACAAATCTCATCATAGGTGAGAGTGTTACAGATCCGAAACCGATGCCTCTAATCTCTGCATCTTTTCCATCATTAACTTAATTAGGTCATTGGTAGGTTGTGATGGATGGGTGACTCCTGTAGCATAAGAGGGTTAGTGTTGGGCATATAATAGGGGTGGTATTTCAGTATATGGTGCTGCCATATAGGTAGATTGAGAAGAAGGTAGTGAAATAGGGGGTACGTACCCAGAGTGAATAATAGATGAAACAGGAGGCTATTGATAGTACGTATATGGAGGTGGAAGGGTCATGGTGACCCTAGTGGTAATGGGGGCTAAAGATTGTGGAATAGAAAGGATGAAATTTTGAAAAGGGGTAGGGGTCACTAACACCGGGAGTGGTTGTGTAGCTACGAGTATATATGAGACAATAGGCACAGATGAGGTTGTGTTCTGGGTGGTTGGTGAAGGTATAGTGGATGTGGCAGGTGCAACAAATGTAGCAGAGATGCGGTAGTCATAGTGGGTATAGGGCCTAGCTACGAAATGATTGGGGGTAAGGTAGATGTGGGTAGTGCAGAGCTAGATGGATTTGATGTAGGAGTGGGAATGAGAGTCGAGGGATATATACGAGCATGTCATATATCAACTGACCCGAGGCATCTCAAGTGGACGAGTGGGAAAGGTAAAACTGCAAGGCAACAGGATTTTGGTCAAGGAGTCGTGTGAACTCCTCATCTCCGATAGCGATAGAGATAGGTTGGATAGGTTCCATGGCTGGTGATAAAATGGAAGGTGGTGCAGGGCTATGTGGGAGTGGTTGACAACTGGCATGGAATACGAGGGTGCTTGCTTGTCGACGCGTCAGTACCATGTGAACATGTACTAACGTGGTAAGACTATTTTTGTAAATGACACATAAATACAACACATGTAGGATAAATAGGTGGTGGTAGGTGAATTAGGGTTAAAATGTCAGCTGGAAAATGACACAAGCTAACTAATGCCAGTTAGGTTAAACCAACGCCATTTACAAGTAACCGCTACCAGTCACTATGGAAAGTAGATAGTTGGTCAAAAACAAGGTATATGGCCAAATTTTTTAGGTATGCCAAATACTGATGAGACTTACCAGGTCAATGGATATGATAAGAGTGATAGAGACTCTAAACAACTAACGAAGGGGAATAGGTGTCCTTTTTGGGTTGGTTAACAAAAATAATAGTGAACCGACGCGTCGGTTAGGTGAAATTGATGATGGTCAAGGGTAACCAATGATCCGGTCGATACAAGGTTACTATGAAATTGAAAAAGAAAAATGTGGTTGTGAGTTAAAATTAATGTGGAATCAAACCTAGAATCCTGAGAATGATGAGAATATGGTCCAAGCACACTCAGATGAAGCTAGAATACACCAACTGTGATGAGGAGCATGTAAGGAGAAATAAGAAAAATGAAGAGTATGACCTCTCACCTCAAAACGCAAGCCAAGTAGAAACACTAAGAAAAATATGATCCTAAGAGTTCCTTTTCTATTATGTTTGTTTAGCTTATGCTATTTTAAGGTTTGACTCATGAACCTGTACAATAGGGTTTTTGGTGAGGATGGATTCCTATAAAGAAGTAGATCTATAGGGAGGGGTTTTAGGTATGTTATGGCAGGGGTGGGCCATCCCTCGATGGGGTACTAGACAGAGATAACCAGCGGGGTGGCCACCGTGTGTCGTGATTGTGTGATCACCTACATCTTCTTCAGGGTGAGATGTTGTTTAAGAATATGTATATATTTTGAATTTGTGATGTTTGGGTAAGACTCGAGAGAGAGAAAAATAAAGAAAGTGCTTTTCTATGATTCATTTGTCAACCATTAGCTGGGAATGACTTCCAGCATATAGGTTTCCCTCAATTAATGTGAGCTAATGTAGAAAAGTAGAATGAAATGCAATGATTTTTAAACCCAAATCAAAATGTAGAATTCGATGCCACAAATAGATGAACAGGAGAAGGGATGCTCTTTCACTAATGTGATACTAATGAAAGGGAAGAAATGTTCATTTTAAGCACCAAAATATGATTGCTTTTAGACAATAGAAGAGAAGAAGATTCCAGGGGAGAAAGTTTAATGTAAGAAATTTTTAGAAAAGAAACAAACATACAACATTTTCACCTAGAAATGAAAGAATGCAAAGAACCCCAAATGGGTCCCACTGGGTGTGCCAAAATGTTTCACCTGATTTTAGAGTGTTTCTTCAAATGTTGATGAAACAAATAAGGGTAATGGGCTAGGAGGAATACTGTTAAAATCTGGTTGTAGGTTGTTGCGTGTGTATGACTCTACGAATCATGATTGATCATGAGAGCTTCCTTTTTGCTTGGAGCAACTACCTGAAATGAAACACAAGACCACCAAATAAAAGTTAAACAATATATGCAGTGGACTACCTAGTGTGTGCTAGATCCAGGAAGTGTGATACTTCCTAGATGGTTGTCAATCCACTATTTAAAACAAATTAATGCGAGAAATAAATAAAATCCTACTATAGTTAAAATGATTTAGGTACCTCATTCATCTACAATGAGAAAATTCGTTCACAATAGATTAAGCTACAAATAAATCGAAGGTCAATGTCTTCGTGAGAGTCTGGTACTTTGTTCAAGGTAATATTATAGGTAGTTTTGGGTATTTGGTGGAATTTTAGGAGCTCTATTCTTGGTTTCTAGTAAAAGAGATAGAGACCAACGTCGGTCTAGAGAGACCGTATATCATTTAGGATAGCGGCGATGGTTTTGCATAACCGGCATCGGTATGGTCGGGGTACAGGAAACTCAATAAAACTTGGTTGGGTGATAGATCTAAGATTAGATGAAGATGGAAGGGAAATGGCAAGATTTATGTGGATCCTGGATATGCATAGGAATGATTAAGATCTAGGTATGGGTAGTGCAAGGGTATGGATAAAAATATGGTCAAGTTTTCATGGAGGTAGATGATGGGGGAATGAAAGTGAGAGAGAAATCTAAACAACAGATGTAAAAGGATCTACCAAATGATGAATAGATGAGTGTTGGTTAATAAAAATTATTGTTTATATGGGCTTGATGCCTGGTTGGAAATGGTGGGTGATCAAATGGAATGAACTTGATGTAGTGTTGGTGCTTCCCTGGATTCTCCCGTGAAAGTAGATGGCTGTGTGATTACTTTAGGTACTGGATATGGATGCTCTGATGTGAATACTAATGCTCGTTCAAATTACATGCAGCTCTGGTTTCATCACATGTTCTCAAAAGATGTGATTATCTCTCAGAAATGTGCCAACCTTGAAATAAGGTTTTTTTGGGGTTAAATGGTAACTAATGGTAGTTCGACTTAACCCACGGTAGTTAAGTAAGCGGCATCGATTAGGGGATTTCCTAGTTTTACAAAATTGGGAAGATCCCCTTGATTTATTGGGATCTTGTTTCATTTACTTTGTAGAGTAGCATGGAAGCTTCCATCTAATGGGTGGGAATGTGGTTAGAGGGAATGTAGGCATTAATTTTTAGAGTTTGGTTAGGTCTTAGTTAGTTATGGTAACTTACTAAGAATAGGTATTAGGGTGAGGTGGTTTGGATGAGGTGGATATGTGGGCATTATCCGAATTAGGATATTTAAATAATAAATATTATGAGGATAATGAATTAATTTAATTAAATTAATATTAGTGTGGGATGAAAGTGGCCACTATTAAGTGATTATGTTCGAGGTGTTTATTTGACGAAGGATCAAAGGGGAGTTTGACCTAATTTTAGTGTCTACAGTGTACACAAATGCATAATCTTTGTTACTAAAACATGCATAAGAAAACAGTGTCTCAAATGTCTTTAGTAACCTTTTCCTTGTTGTGAAAGTATCTCCATGATCTGGAAGTGACAACTCGTGAGAGTCAGATCTAGTGTGTTGATCATATTTTCCCAAGGTCTTCTCTATAAAATTTATGCAAAATAAAGGTACTTGTATCTCCTTTCATATAACAAGAGGTTACAAAATAGGTTCTCTTACCTTGGTTGAAAGGCACAACCTAAAATAGTTAGGATCAGATCACATCCTTTTAATGTGCTACCCACTCCCTTCAAAGCCTAAGTGCCAACAAGTCAAATAGATTGCTTCCCAGCTACAAAATGACATACATGATTGTCTATCTACCTCTAAGTGTCCTGTCTAATCCATGATGCTACTCGAGTATTTGAAGGAGGTTAAATTTGGGTACCAACATAAATGGCACCTTTGTCGGGGATTTGTTAATCTGGAGTTTCATTAAGTTATTGATTTGTAGTCCATTCACATCTATTTTTCCCGTGAACACCAACATAAATGTTGTTGTTGTTGGGGACTTGTTAATCTGGAGTTTCATTGAGTTATTGATTTCTTTGATTCATTGCAGTTCATATCTATTTAGCCCATCAACAACACCACCATAAGTGGTGTTGTTATTCTTGAGATTTATTAAATATGGAGTTTCATTGAGAGATTGATTTTCTAATTCATTGTCATTCCATATCTATTTAGCCCATAAACAACACCAACATAAGTGGCGCCATTTTTAGGGAATTCTCAGTTCAAAATCAAGAACCTGGTAAAACACTTCTTGTATGCTCCAAGTGTTGTGTGCAGTTATTTCATTTTCCACACCTAATGCACTAGCTTTCATTTGATAAATCTTGGTAAAGAGAAGGTCAGAATATTTCCATTTCTAGTTTCTAGCATTGACAGACATTTGAAAAATCATATTTAGTGCATTTGCACAACTAAGGTGGAAATTCTTAGTGGTGACTCCCTGTTGATCTGATTCTTAATAAGTACCAGTGTCTTAAAACTCTGTCAAAGTCAGATTTGTTACTAATATTTTCAAATATGGAAGGAAGAAGATCTTTCTTTGCTAGGGATCCTACTAGGACATTGTTTCCAAAGCTAGGAAAATCAAAATCAGAAGGAAGAAAAGCTTAGAGAGTTGTTGGAGATCAGAAGACAAGGAGAGGGATCTCTATTGATGAAAGTGATCGGCCTGTTATTGAAGACTACAATTCAAGTGAATCTGAATCAAGTAGTCTCTTTGTGGAATTGAACTCTCTAGCTAGAGAGGGGCCTTCATTTGATTTTGAAAGGTTTTCTTCACACTCTGCACTGTCTTTTCTAAGGTTGATAGAGATTTCCAAGAAACAAGGCCTTTGGGGGTATCCATTTTGAAAATTATACTCATGTGTTCCAAGAACCCTCTGCCCCCCATCAGTTTTTCACCCCTCCAGGATCACCTCCTCGAATCAATATGGCTCAACCTAGGCCTCCATTTGTTGTAAACACCTTTGGACCTATAAATTTTGTGGGAATGGTTAGTTACCCAAATGCAGTGCCTCAAGATGTAAGGAACAAAATGCCAAAGTTCTAGGGAAATAATGCTATTACTGGAGATCAACATCTAAAGCTTTTTATCAATATGATGGAAGATTTTGAGATTGAACATGAAGATGTATATATCAAGTTGTTTATCCATACCTTGGAAGAGGATGCTAGGGACTAGTATAAAGCATTTCCAGATAACTCTATTGATTCTTGGATTGAGATGAGTAATGCATTCAAATTGCAATATGGTGATAGGACTAACCCTAGGATTCTTTTGACATAATTTTAAAATATCAAAAAGAATCCTAATGAATCAAGTACATGATTTCAACACAAGGTTTAATAATACCTTGAGGAGATTACAAATTAGGATAAGGCCATGTGATGAGTTATGTTTGATCAAATATCGATGTATTTGATAAAAGTTTTCATGTTATTTAAGAGACAAAAACCACACAAATCGAGGTAGGCCTTCACCATGGATTTGTAAATAGAGAAAAATATCAAGGCAATTGGGAGGCCTCTAAAGAGGGAAGGTTTGAAATTAATTAACCCGAGAAAAACCCTAAACAAGCAAGGCTTCTTATTTGGAAGAAGTTGTGAAGACTTTGGTAGGGGCTATTAAAGAGATTTCCTACAAGCTAGCCCAAGATGAGAAAGGAATTGGACAAAGATCACAAGGTCAACACAAGAAAAAAGGCCAAGATAGATTTAAAAATTACCAAAGATCTAATGATAGAGGCAAGGGACCTATTGGACTTGGAAATAGATAGTCCCAAGCTAGGGGAAACAGAATGGTGCCTGATCCTTTGGCTGCTAGAGTTGATGTGGTAGAAGAAAAAGATGTCATTGATTGGTGTAACATATGTTTCATGCCTCATGCTACTTGTGAAGAAGATCATCAAGAAGAGGAAGAAGCTAATGATAATGATAATGATGCCTACATTATGGATAACCCTGCAAGTACACCAAGGGAAGCAACTTCAACTAAGGTAATAGGTGCGAGGATTGCTACTATTTTTTAGGACTGCATCCACCGGGTACCTCTTCTTCCTCCCTCTCATACTTTAGAATTAGACATTGTACAAGCTTTTGAATTGCCCATTAATGATTTTGAATACTTGAGGGAATTAATGATTGAAAAGTATGATGGAGAAGTTCCTTCAGAAGAAGATAGGTAGCTATTAATGAATGTTGTAGTTGCCCAAGAAAAGGAGCACAATACTAGAAGTAAAGCTGCCAAGGGGCCACAAGCCAAGTCAAAATTTCCATTGCTTACCAAAGAAACCCCAAAGAAAAATGCCCAAACTGAAAAGAATCCCATTCCATTTGATGACTCAACCAATCTTTCTCCTAGTGTTGCTTTACCCAAATCATTCCATATGACATTGCCCAAGTTTTGAGTCAAATAAAAATTCCTATCCCAATTGTTGAGTTTCTTAGGATCCCTGAGCACAAGAAGAGGGATTTTGAATATTTAGGATTCAAAGGGGAAGAGATCATGCAAGGCAGAGATGTGAACAAGGTTGAGATTCCCCTTACTATTGCAGAGTTGGAAAATCCACAAGTATTGGAAGAGCTGGGGGAACCACCAGAGGTTTATTTAGGAACTTATTTGGTTAAATCCTAGTTGAATGTGGATCCATTCTTCACTACCCTAGTTATCAAAGACAAGTTGCTACATAACTGTATGTTTGATTCTGGAGCTTCATGTAATGTCATGCCTCTTGAGGTCATGAATGAATTAGGTATCAAAGTAATAGTAGCATATGGGAAGTGCACTGACATGGAATCTAGAGAGGTGCTAGTGGTGGGATGTGTTAAAGATCTGGTTGTGCAACTTGCATCTTATCTGGAAGGAACTTAAAGATTAATGTGGTGATTGTTGACTTCCCTGCCAAGTGGGGGATGTTGTTGTCAAAAAAAGTGGGCAGCAAGTGTTGGTGGTAGTGAAAATGGATATGTCTTATGCCAATATCCCCATTGAAGGAAACTTGGTGAAATTATATGGAGAGAAGAAGATCCTATACCTGATTGAAGACCCAAATGATGCATCTTATGAGGTTTTGCAAGCGAGATGTTGATCTTAACAACTTTGTGAGTTTTGTGGTTTTCGGGGAGTATGAAAGTATTGAAAATAGAGCTCCTAAGTTTTCTATTTTTCTGGGAATTTTGTCTATGATTCAGCCTTGAAAAATGTTATAGAATTTGACTCAAACACAATGAAGGAGCTTAAGAGAAAATGGATGGTTTACAAAATGAACAAAGAAGAAAAGGAGGTATATTTTTAGTTGATGAGAGCATATCATAACCTCTTGGCATGGTCATACCCATGATGGCAGGCACTTGAATATTTTCCTTGATTGTTTTCTTTGAATCAGGGTAACATCTTTTGTACAGTGTATAATTGGTTGTTCATTTCCTGTTTTTGTGTTTTTGCTCATTTTGGTCCTCGGTGACCTGTTTTTGCTAGTTTCTCTGTTTCTTTTTGAAGATGGCTCTATTTATTTTCTCTGAAAGATGACTTCATTACCCAATGGATATTTTGGCACTTGGTCTACTTTTTTTCTTCTGGCACTCGCAAGGATTGCCCATCCCCGAGTCGGAGCCTATGTTGGTGCTCAAAATGATCCCAATTTGCCTTTGAAAATCTATCGATTTCGGGTCTCTGTCACTTTCCTTCTCCCCATATTGTGTCTGGTTAATCTTTGTGGCCATTTTTAATCTATTATGGGGTTGTAAATCACTTAAGAGTATATATTTTGAATCTCATGTTCTAGATGTTCATCAAAAACTCGAGTTCCCCCATGTTTCTGTTCTCCACAGTCAGGATTTGTCTCCCATATCTTTTCGCCTAGATACTTAAAGAAGAATGAATTGATGCATCCCTAAAGAATGTATTTGAGATCTATAACATTTCTAAACTTTCTTTACTTGAAGAAAAATTCATTTCCAAGATCAAATGGTTGTTTTTCTATATTTTATGATTTGTGAGTGTTTCTCCGGTAAAATTTACATCCTAGCATCGTTGGGGATGTGGCACCTTTTGGTTAGACACGACACAACTCGATACTTAGAAAAATTCATGAAAATCCTCAACTCAAAATGTGTCCACGTGGAGGCACGGTGCTCATTTGAAGATTTAATTTTTGTTTTGGCCTTGGAGTAGCGTCGGGAGGACACGTGGGTGTTTCCATTTGCTCGAAGTTAAACAAATTTTCATGCGATTAGAGTAGTTTGTTGGAACAAGACATGTACCAAGTGACACTCATTTAGAGTCTCTACTTTTGACACCATCTTGAAGTTGCGCCATAGAGACACATGGAGGAACCATGCATGTTTGGGAACCGGCCCTTGAGTTTCATTATAAAGAAGCACTAGGATGACATGTGGAGGCCTTTGCTCACTTTTTATTTTACTTAGACTTTTCAACGACCAAAAGGAGATTGCCTCGGAGCATGACATGTGGCGCCTTCTGCTGAGCTTCAAGCATTCAGACAAACCTTTCTAGAACAGGACACATGGCGAGCCCATGCTTGTTCAAGGTATCAAATTTTGAAACCACCTTAAGGTGCGTCATGGTGACACATGGAAGTTTGAAAAGTCAAAAGGTGGGGAGGCGAACCATCGGAGGCAACTTGGATTTTTTTCCTCCTTAAGGATTAAAATTTCAAAATGGCCCACAAGACCAATGAGGAAAATTAAATGTTTTACCCAGTCAATGGCAGAGGTGCGGGCTCTCAGGGGAAATTTGGAAAAATTTCCTTTGAGAGAAAAGAGCCAAAAGTAAAAATAGAAGTGCGGGTCCACTCGAACCACATTTGGAGACGTGTCAGGCTTGTTTCCCAAGGGCGAAGCTGTAGGGAAAATTTGGAAAATTTTCCCTTTTCCAAAAAGAGAGTAAAATGGAAAAATCTAGTCGTGGTTCCACTCCAATCACATTTGGACATGTGTCAGGATCGTTTCCTAGGGGCGAAGTGCGGAGCAAAATGTGATATTTTTCCATCTTTTCAAAAAGTTGTAAAAAGTCAAAGGAAGCCCCCAGGTTTGTTATAAAGTGTGAATTTTCCACGTGGATGACCCAAATTCAAAGTTAAGATCAACGGAAGTTGTGAGTCCAAAGCTGATTTTCCCCCCATTTCTCGAAACACGTCTAGAAGTGCAAGTCTCCATGATTTCTTGGTCTTTTCTACACACCAAGAAGAGAAGGAAGTTAATGTTTATATCTGAAGTTTGGTGGGAAGATCTGGAGGGCATCTTTCGCCATTAAAATGGTCTGACTTTCATGCCCGATCAGATTTTCCATTTTTCTTCTCCCAAGCATGCAAGCTGGCGATTTGTGATTAGGGGCGAAGTGGTTCGCAAATCGAAGGGAAATTGATCCACCAGAGCAAGGAGTTGAATGCAGGAGACATTTGATGAAATCTACCCCCTTAAGCACGTGGAGACTTCTTGCATATCTTATTCTTCGAATCACAAAAGAATCATGGGGAGCACTAGTGCATTAAACATCTTTGTCTTTTAGGAGGAAGAGACTCTGTTGTAAATGCTATAAATGGCACTAATTTTTCATGCAAATGGTTAGAGTGTGAGGGGTCTGGAATGATTTTTCTAATCAAAAGCTTGATAGAGCCCATCCTTTTTGAGAAACCATTCAAAAATCTTGTATATCTATTTTTTATTAAAGTCTGATCATGTCAAGGTGGTTGCAAGTGTACAACCATTGACAAGCTCCAAGACTATTCTAGAAACTTTCCCCTACTCTGTCTTGAGAAAAATGTGTTGGTTCTATTTTTGAATGTATGCAAGTAGGTTTTCTTGTTTATGTTGTAATCTTGTATTAAAATCCAATTCAATTGCATAGGCCTCAATCCTTGTGACAGTTTAGTGGCATCTACAATTTCATTTCTCAGAAGAACTTTCATCCGGGATTGAAATAAACGATTTTAAATCACATTTCTCTCATTTGTTGATAGAGATTGTATGTAAGCCTTTGGGTATACCTTAGGTGTGATTTGGCTTAGATGTTGGACGCTTTTTGGGTTTTCTAACTCAAGCCTTTGTGATAGAATGTAAGAGATTGTATGAAGGAGTGATAATCTGGGCCTCCATTAAAGCACATATCCTAGTTGAAGAAACATTTTAGCTATTTCTGTGGCATTCTTTTGGTATGACTTTCCATTTTGTAAGGTCCCTCAATAATCCGGTGAATATAGTTTCATCCGCCCCACCTCTAACCAAAACTTCATTTAACAACAACCAATCCTACACCTATACTACCCTTGTTTGTCATGTGTGTACACAAATGCATAATCAACATTACAAAACATGCAAAAGCAAGTAGGGTCTCAAATTTATTTAGTAACCTTTTCCTTGTTGTGAAATTATCTCCATGATCTGGAAGTGACAACTCGTGAGAGTCAGATCTGGTGTGTTGATCATATTTTCCCCAAGGTATTCTCTATAAAATTTATGCAAAATAAAGGTACATGTATCTCCTTTCATATAACAGAGGTTACAAAATAGGTTCTCTTACCTTGGTTGAAAGGCACAACCTAAAATAGTTAGGATCATATCACATCCTCTTAATGTGCTACTGGCTCCCTTCAAAGACTGAGTGCCAACAAGTCATAGATTTCTTCCCGGCTACAAAATGACATACATGATTGTCTATCTACCTCTGAGTGTCCTGTCTAATCCATGATGTTGCTCGGTCTTTGAAGGAGGTTAAATTTGGGTACCAACACTTTTGATTCCTAAGATCACCAAAAGGCACAAAGGAAGAGCATACACAATGCAGAAACTCCACTAAAATAAGTTTATGAAAAAATACTTTAAGTGTTTTTGCAAAAAAATTGAGTTCATTTTTACCAACTTTGAAAGCTAATTGAATCGTTTTGCAAGTATGAAGAAGGTAGTGAAACATTTTTTATTCCCAAGATCACCTTGAAAGGCACAAGGGAAGAGCATACACATTTCAAACCTTCAAAAATAAATACACAAACACTTTAACTACTGTTAGAACCCTACAAAAAAGTTAGAAAACCAAGAAAATCAGAAAATTCCATAAATCTATTTTTAGCAGTTTTTCAACAGTTTTTAGTATTTTGCATTTTTGGAGGTCTCCAGGGAACTTTGGGAGTTTTATGATATAAGTAATGATACCAAAGGTATATTAATTTTGAAAATTTCCTCACAAATTTTGATTTGTTCTCTTTCGACGCTCATTCAAACTCTGAAAATGGGTCAACGGGTCAAAAGATATGACCCAAACTAGGAGCACTAAAAATTATATGAACAAATATGGATCAAACAGAGATACCTGTGCCCCCTTCAAGGTGTATGTGCACCATTTTTGGTATGGTGTCTGTGACCCTCTGTGTAAACAAAGTGGGTTTGCAGCGTTCCTACGTCGCCCGAGAGATGTCTCTGTACTAGCATAAGTGTGCCTCCGCTAAGGAATAGTGTGTGTGCTAGGGGAGCGAAAAAATGGTAAAATCTATGACAGTGCATGTGTGCTAGAAAATGGGTGCTAGCACCAAGTAAAAGGGTGTATGCATCATGGTTTGGGCATGTGCGTGCCTGGTAAATTTTTTTTTACAAAGGGCTGATAATACACAAGGTGCTTGAGCATGTGTTTGGGTGCTGTGCACATAGTAAAAATGACAGGTTATAGGGTGTTTGTGCTGGTAAAAGGCCATGTGCACCTCCTTTCAGGTACCTTTATGTGGGTTTGGGTGTCTACATACCTCTACTAAAAATGACAGTATAACGAGTGCATGTCTTTGGCGAAAGGTGTATGCGCATCTCGCCTAAAAACCACCAAAAACATGGAAAATGAAATTTTAAAAGTGTCAACAAGTTAGAATTTATCCATTAAATGCAATTTATAACATAAACTTAACAAAGAAGCATGAAAATGAAGGTTAACTACATAAAACCTAGCTAAAAATCCCAAGGCAAAATATTTAACCCTACAAAAACATGTAAAAAGTTAGAAATTGAAATAAAAGCTTCAAAATGACCCCATTAATGGAGGATGGACTAAATGTCCCACCAGGCATGCCAAATGTGTTCATGAATAAATTAGATAAGATATGGAAATGAAGCTAAAACATGTAACCTCAAAGTATAAATCAAATCTACACTAAACTATCATGATAAGAGCTAAACAAGACTAACATCTATCATTGTATAAACTAGATTAAATATAACCTAACATGATATATGTTATTCTCTACTCTTTAAATTTCTAACTAATAAATTAAACCTAAAAAGATCAACTTAACAATCAAAGGGGTGATTTAGATTTTTATGGTTTCCAAGATTTCAAAAATGGAGTCTCACCATTAATGGCTTCAAGGCCAATGGTTCTCTCCATATTAATCAAAACTTGGCTTAAGGATGCAAATGGAGGAGGTAAGATTAAGATCAAATGTCTAATAAGCTTAAAGCTAATATAAATGAGATCTCAAATATTTCTTAGGCTTGTTTTGGTTTTGTGTTATGTAAAGTTGTAAGTTGAATGGGTAAGCTTAGCCTTGTATTTATATTTTTTGGTTTGGAAGAGTTTGGAATTTGGGTGCATGTCCAAGACTAAAGTCTAAAAAGAACTTTATGATTAGGAGTTGAGTAAACATAATTTAGATTAGTTAATTTAGGATAAGGCTAGTTAAACTCGATTAATAAGTGATTAGAGACTCATTGAGAGTTGGTAGGGACTGGTTAATCAATTGTGGTGATAGATAGCATAGGAAGCCAATAGAAGTGATCTAGAGAGAACTAGGGAGGTTTTGAATGGTCAAAAGGAGGAATGTTTAGCTAATCGAGAAATATTAGCACAATTAGATGATTATAGTGGGAATATGACCAAAAGAGGTGTCGTAAATGGGCATCTTAGAATGGAGTGAATATTGAGAAATTAATGAAGTTTCATTAATCAGTTGAATTGGAGGAAATGCTAGGTGCAAGCATATTTTAGGTTTCTACAATCACTTCAAAAAAAAACACAATGGTCTTACCTCCTACTATCTAGATTCATCACTTGTTGGGATGATATCAAAACTATTTTCGAGGATAGATTCAAATCCACCAAGGACTCCCAAGATCTCTTAGTGTATTTGGCTCAAATGAAGAAGGGGTATAATGAGACAATGAAAGAATTTATAGCATGTTATAACAAATTACTCAAAAGTATACCTCTTGAAGATGTGCCCTCCGATAATAACTTAAAAATGTTCTTCATCAGTTCTCAAATGTCAGAGGTAGGATTATTTCTTTAGAGAGTTTAACCGAGGGATCTTACACAAGCACAAAGAATGGCCATTGAAGTAGAAGATGACCTCATCCTTTAGGAAAAGATCGAGAACCCTTTAAAGAGTAATTCTCAACATCCCAATGATTACAGAATAGATCCATTGTTGCAAAAATTGGTAAATAAAGTGATGATATTGAAGTGGGAAGTTTCTAAACGATAATTCCATCAAGGTCATCATAGAAATTAGATTGAAGGAGCACCCCAAAGGATTGCATTGGAGGCTCCACCCATCAATGAAAGATGTAGAAATCAAGAATATGAAGAGAGGCTAAAAAAAAAGAAATTGAAGATGATTTCCTATAGATTTAAGATCTTGAGAACAATGCAAAAATCATATTCTATGAGTATTCTAGAGGTGATGAAGATGATGACAAAGATGCACCTAGTTTCTCATGTGTGGTATTCACCCATTCTCAGTCTCAAAAAGGAGCTTCTTCATCCACTACTACTATGAAGAATAAGGATGAAGATCCTCCCGTGGTAACTCTGTAAAAGAAAATAATCAGTTAAGGATCTCCACTTCCACCCTCCATGGAGTCTAAATTGGAGAAACGCGATCTCGTTGCAAACAAGAAGTCACATATTATTCTAGGTAAGTCTTCCAATGCTTCTTCTAAATCTAAGTCTGCTTCTATGAAATCTAATCCTTCAAGAGCCTTTAATGTATCTACAAATTCAACTTATTTTTCCCAAATATCTACTCCCTCTTCGAAGCCCATACTAACTCCAAAAGGAGTTCCTTTTTCACTCTTGTCCAAATATTCTCCATTTGACTACGTTGAACATGTTAGGATAATTAATTATGCATTTTATAATTAATTATTTAACTATTGTTATTAATTAATTATTATTGTTATATGGTTTTTAAACCATATTTGTCTTATTACATAGTCATAGGATTATTTGTTTCATAGTTGCAACTTATCATTTGTTTGTATTTAATTAATTGTTGCTTCTTGGATGTATTTTGGAAGTTGTTGTGATTTCAGTTGTACCTATGCAACTTTGCATTTGTCTGCACATGGTTGTACAATACCTATAAGTATTGTAGTCCATCCATTGTAACTTGGTTGATTTCACATTAATAAAATATACAGGCTACCGTCCATGTTCTATGAAACTACATTTAGTACAAGAGTGAATTGAAGCTTCGACAAGGTTGGAGAAAGGGTGCAGAGGAAGGAAAATTTTTAGAGAAGAAATTTTCTTCACCGAAGAGCTAGTGTTGCCTCCTGCAGCTTCCTAGATTTCCCCGCAAAGATTCATAACCTTTTGGTTGATCTTCGATAACCGGAAAGCTATTTTTTTCCTTGGTGCCCTTTGCACCAAGAAAATTTGTTTCTGGAGTATTTTCTGGTTTATTCAAATCAAATTAAAAAATTAAAAAATTGTATTTTTCCCCATTAGGGGTTTTTTCACTAAATTTAGGTGACAATGTTAGTTATAACTAACACTAGCTGTAGCACCAACTCGGAGGTATTTGAGATTGGTAGTATTCAAGGTAACTCTTTACCAAGTGAGTTGACATTTTTTATTGGGATGAGTCACCTTGTTTTACCAGGAGAGCCCTGTTCATTGAACCGAGCTTATATTATGACCTAATTACATTGATCTAGCCCCTTGATCGACCTTCTACCAAAGCTGTGAGAACATCCATCAACTTCCATTAGCAAGTTGCATCGTTGGCACTTTAACCAAGAAAGCATTCAAGTGGATCACCGAAGTGTTAATTGCATCGAACCGGTCTATTTGAAGAGCTTTGCACCGAGATGAGAAAATTATTGCATTGATCAACCAGTTTTATTTGTCTTGATTGGCAAGGTGAAATGAGCTCCCAACCCTGGGCCGAGTTCATTATTACATTAGCCAATTTTGGTGAGGCCATGCTTCCACGCCAACACGTGAGCCTTCTATTCACATCGAGTCAACTCCTCGCACCTTGCTCCATGAGCTCCAAAGCCTACAAGTCTGCAGCCAACAAAAATCAGAAATCAAAAGCAAACAAAGAAGGGAATTCAAACAAATCAATCACAAAATCACACTCAAACCAAAACCATGTGAATGGACAACAAAGCCAAGAAACTTGCAAGTGGCGGTAGAAATAGAAATAGATCTTTGATAAAAATCAATAAAGCGAGTGAGAAAAGGAATTCAAATTCATTTTCTATGCACAGGGAAACCCTAATCCATGCATGCGGCTCCACGTGGATCCTCGCCACATTGCCATTGGAAAAGGTGAGTCAGAGCTTCTTTCATTTAAATACAATTTGGTCATTTTGTTATCCAGCGCTCATCGCACCTAGTTGGATAGAGGGAAATACTTGGGTGGATGAGGTTTGGGGTTCGACCCCACCCCCAACACAACAATTTTTGAATTTTTGAAATTTGGCAAAATTTTTGGAGAAAGCTGCCATCTTTGGCAGCAAATTTGGTGGAAAAACCACCTCTAAACCACTTAGTTACAGCTAAACAAGCCTCTAAATATTTTAGTGAGAAAAACCCTAATTTAGGGAAAATTTTGTTTTCTCTAATAGACCTAATTTTTATTCCGGACAACATTTGCTAAAGGAAGACTGACTAAGAATTTCATTTTGAGTTACTTTTTAATGGATTTTTGCAAAAAGGGTCGTATTGGGCTCCGGAGGCCACTAGGGCCCACAAAACAAAAAAAAATCATGTCATTCAATTTTTTCCAAATTTTTGAATGTAATTGCATGCTTCAATATATTGTACTAATTTGCAAGTTGCCATAGTCAACCGTAAATATTGTAAATGCTAAGAAAAGGGTAGAGAATTGTAATGCAAAACAATAAAAATTGGTTATGTAACACTCACGAGATCCTAGATCTCATTCGCAGCGTTTGGTATATATGGTGCTTCTGGGAAGAACTTACGGGTAAAACCATCATGATTACTCTTTGTACTTAATGCCTAATATAGCTGAAACAATGTTGTCGGCCATCTACCCTTTAAATCAACGGGAGTAATAAGGACACATTACACACACTATGAGCCATCCCATCCATTTGTGAATGATTGCACGACATAAATCTAGAATGAGAAATTATCCAAGTATATAGTGAAGTTACATGCATGTATGAGGATATTTCTTTGAGCCGGTGTCAATAATCACACAGACCCCTTTTAGTACTATCTTGGTACCACATATTGAATTCTTTCACATATGTTAACACCTCTTTCATGTACCGTCGGGTATATAGAAAGGGTGAGATTCTTCCACGTACCACGGGTATATTGGAAGGGTGTGTTTATCTAAAGGTTTGGTATATCGGAATGACGGTATATAGATTGGGAGACCTTATACCTGGAGTGATAAGAGCCAAACCCTGTTAGTGATTTTTGAAAAATGGGCACCAATGCCCCCAATTTTTTTCTTCCAGTTATTAACTACTTAGAGGAAATAACTATGTTGTATAAAAGACTAAAATCAAGACACAACTTTAGTTTGAAGAGATCGGCTGTTGTGATGTGGTGGTACTTTGACTAGATCAATAACTAATACAACACAACAACAATAGTTTGATAAAGCAGATCGAAGGCCAAACTCATCATCTTGTTTTGATTTTCGACAATGTGCAACCCCACATTCGAGATCCCAAAAGAGCCAAAAAGTGTGGGATAAGTTGAGCACGATTATACAAGGCCAAAAACAAGAATTTCATACTAAATTTGCAGAGTCATTTACACACATTAAATTTCAAGCGAGTTAGAAAATTGAAGCTTTCTTAAGAAGATTTGCAGATTTGATGGCTTTGTTGGTGCTCAAAATAGTCTCGCCTCAGTTTGCCTTTGAAAATATATCGATTTGCGGCCTTTTTCACTTACTTTTTCTTGTGTTTTGGTTGGTTAATATTTGTTGCCATTTTTAATCTACTCCTGGGTCATAGATCACTTATGGGTCCATGGTTTGCTCCTTGTTTCTTTGTTCCTCTGGAAAAGGTCTGTAATTTGGGTCTCCTGTTCTCTATTTTTCTAAAAACTTAGGTTCTCCCATATTTTCCGTTCTCCATGGTCAGGATTTGTCTTCCTTTTCATTTCTGCCCTAAATACTTGAAGAAAAATGAATGGATGTATCTTTGAGAAACATATTTGAGCCTTGTAACATTTCTAAATTCTCTGTCCTTGGAGAAATTTTCATTTTGAGCTCAAATGATCATTTTTCTACATTTTATAGTTTGATGGGTGTTACTCCGGTCAAATTTACATCCTTGCATTGACAGGGGATGTGGCACCTTTTGGTTGGATGCGGCTTGGCTGGATACTTCAAAAAATTCTATGAATCGCCTTAACTTAAATATTTGTCCACGTGGAGGCACGACGCTCGTTTGAGGATCTACTTTTTGGTCTGGCCTTGGAGTAGCATCGGGAGGACACGTGGAGGTTTCCACCGGGTCTTCCCATACTTAGTCTTTTTCAAAGGGTTTTGGGAGGTCTGGGACACGTGGAGGAACCACACATGTTTGGGGACCGACCCTTGAGTTTCATTTTAAAGAAGCACCAGGAGGACACATGGAGGCCTCTGCTCACTTTACATTTTGCTTAGAATTTTCAATGGCCAAAGGAGACTACCTCAGAGCATGACACATGGTGCCTTCCGCTGAGCTTCAAGCATTTAAACAAACTTTACCAAGGCCAGGACACGTGGCGAGCTAGTGCTCATTCAAGGTATCAAATATTTGGGACCATCTCAAGGTGTGCCATGGTGAAACATGGCAGTTTAAAAAGTCAAAGGGGAGGGGAGGTGGACCATCGGGGGAAATTTGTATTTTTTTCCCTTAACATGCAAATGACTTGAAAACATCAAAATGGCCCACATGCCCAATAAAGGAACGGTCAAAGCTTTCTTCGGTCAATGGCAAAGGTGCGGACTCTCAGGGTTAATTTAGAAAAATTTCCTTTTTTGAGGAAATATTTAAAAATAAAAGGGGGAGTGTGGTTCCATTGGAACCACATTGGGACACGTGTCGAGCCCATTTTGAAAAGATGGTAAACCTACTACAACAAGAGGAAGCCATGGACAATAAGGATGATGAAGAGGAGCAGGAACTTTCTTCACATCAAAAATGGAAAGGAAAAGGTAAAGGAAAACCTAACTCCTATCAAAATTACCAACATCAGAATCAGTATCACGGGGACAAACAACAGAAGAAGCAATGTCCAATTTGTAAAAGAGGACATGACTTAAAATATTGTTAGTACAATACTTACAAGAAAGGTTCATCAAGCAACTCTAGACCTCCACAACAACAATCTCACAAGGTACATTCAAACTACAATCAAGGGCAAAAAAAGGGGAACTGGAAAAGAAGACCCCATCAAGTGAGGAAATATTGTTGAGCAAGAAGAACATTCAAATAGTGAAGAATTCTTGTACACTACTTGATAAAGTGAACCATACACGTCATCTAGTGATGTTTGGTATGTTGATTCTGGAGCCACTCGACACATGACCCATTTCTGAGTGGTTTACTTCAATAAGGGACACACCTTTGAAAAACAATGTTTCTTTGGGAGATGATTCTTCATATACGATTCGGGGATTTTGAACATTTCTCTACCCCTTGGTTCACGTAACTGTAGACTATCAGATGTCTTATATGTCCCTAGGTTGAAAAAGAATATGATTTCAGTCAGTCAACTCCTAGATCACAACCTAAAAATTTACTTTGATACTCATTCCAACAAGAAAATATTTTTGATTCGAGATAAATCATGAGGCTCAAAAATAGTTGCAAAATCTTCCAATGAGGGATGCATGTTCAGACTTGATTTTTTCCACGGGGATGATCGAGGCACTTACGGATAAGAACTCTACCTCAACACATTTTGGCATTGTAGACTTGGTCATGTTAGTTTCAAGTATCTCGAGACACTACGCCTTGAGACAATATGGTACATGGGCTACCATTTATTCACAAGGATACATACAAGTGTCCTCACTACCTAGTAGATAAACAACATAGAGCTTCTTTCCAGAAGAGTACATATTGAGCTCATGGTAAGCTTGATCTGGTTCATACCGATCTTTGTGGTCCAATGTAACCAAGTCATTCTAAATTTCAGCACTTCATGCTATGTGTTGATGACTATTCAAGGAAAATGTGGGTTTTTGTCTTCGCAAGGAAAGTGAAGCTTTTGAAAATTTCAAGAAGTTCAAAGTAATAATTGAGAATGAAACTGGTCGTCACATTAGAACTCTCCACTCAAATTGAGGGGGAATTCACCAATAATGAGTTCAAAGACTACCTACAAACTCATGGGATTCATCGACAAATGCCTCCTCCACACACACCGCAGCAAAATGGTGTTATTGAGAGAAGAAATTATACTATCATGGAAATGGTGCAATGCATGATCGATGACTCTGGACTTGCAAAGACATTCTGGGAAGAAGCAGTAAAGATAATAGTGTATTTGTTGAACAGAGTGCCCACATTTGCTCTTAAAGGAGTAACACCATAAGAAGCATGGTCAAAATAGAAACCATCTATTGCACACCTTAGAGTATTCAGGTGCAAATAAAGTATGCACATACCCAAGCAGAACAGAAAGAAATTGGACATGAAGTCATAAAAACTCATCTTCATTGGGTACAGTGAAGAGACTCTTGGGTACAAATTGATGGATCTAAAGACCAAAAAATTCTACACTAGCAGAGATGTTGAGTTTTTTTAGAAGAAGGAAGCAGAGTCTCCTCCTCAAACTCACCTGATGTAGATTCTTTTCCAGTTGTAAAAATTGAAACTGATGTTCCCACAAATGAGGAAAGTGATGATGGGGATGATCTGATAGAACCATGACCCACGAGAATAGTTCAACATATGCCTAGGTGGTGTACAAGCACATTACAAGATGCAAGAATGGATGCTCCACTAGATACATCCACCCCTGGACCACAGACTCATAGTAAAGCAAGAGAAGAATTTAACTTTGTTTTGTTGAGTAGAGTTATCGACTCTGATGATCCCTCTATAGTCTAGGAAGCCCTACAGTCAAAATATTGGAAAGATGCCATGGACTTTGAATATCATTCAATAATGAAAAATAACACTTGGCAGCTTGTCGATCTTCCACCAAAGAAGAAACCCATTGGATGCATATGGATATTCAAAACAAAGTACAAAGCAGATGGGACAATGGAAAAGTACAAAGTAAGACTTGTAGCAAATGGGTATGCACAAAAATAAGGCATTGACTACGAGGAGACATTTTCTCCCATAGCTAAGATCAAGACGATCAGGATGATCTTTGCTCTAGCTATACAATTTGGTTGGAAATTCCATTAGATGGACGTAAAAAGTGCCTTTCTGAGAAGATATTTACAAGAAGAAGTCTACATGAATTAACCTCGGGGATATGTTTTACTTGGTCAAGAAGAAAAGGTATGCGGACTGGGAAATCTCTGTATGGCCTCAAACAGGCACCCTAGGCATGGTACATCAAGATTGATGAGCATCTCGTACAACATGGATTTGTCAAAAATCCATATGATCCAAATATTTACGTTAAAAATCAAGGGGGAGATTGTGATTGTTGTTATCTATGTCAACAATCTACTCATTATTGGTAGTTCGGTGAGGATGATCGATGCAATGAAGAAATATCTTAATCGATCATTCGACATAAACAATCTCGAGTAAATGCATTATTGTCTTAGATTGGAAGTATGGTAGAAAGAGAATCACATTTTTGTTTCTCAGATGAAATATACCAAGACAATGCTCAAGAAGTTCGGGATGATGGATTACACACCAAGTGCTACACCTATGGAGAAACAGTTGCGGTTATCTCATTCGAGATCCATCTCTTGAGGTAAGTTTCACTCTCTATCAATGAGTTGATTGGGAGTCTCATTTACCTAACATACACTAGACCATATATTAGCATGCGGTGAGTTATTTATACGAGTTCATGTAGGAACCCAAAGTGTGTCATTGGAAAGTAGCAAGGTGCATCTTGAGGTATCTCAAAGGATCGGTGGATCATGGTCTAGAATAAAACAAGAATGACAACTTCTTGATAGGATATTTGGATTCAGATCATGCAGGTAATATTGATGATAGAAAATACACTTCATGATTTGTGTTCTTTATGGGATTTGGACCAATATCATGGGGAAGCAAGAAACAACACTTTTTTCTCGTTCTTCCATAGAAGTTGAGTATCATTCTATAGGAGAAGTTTTATGTGAAGCAATTTGGCTGCATCGCATACTAGAAGGACTTGAAATACCACATGACAAATCAACTACCATGTATGTTGAAAATGAAGGTGTTCTCAAAATTGTTTGTAATCCAGTTTTTCATGAGAGAACAAAGCACATCGAGGTACATGTTCATTTTATTTTCGAGTATGTGTTGAAGCACAACATCCAGCTTCAATTTTTTCCAACAGTTAAACAACGGGAAGATATCTTCACAAAGTCACTTACATGTGAAAAATTCGAGTTGTTCAGAGAGTTCCTCTCCTCATCCCTTGAGACAATGTACAATTAAGGGGGAATGTTAGGATAATTAATTATGCATTGTATAATTAATTATTTAACTATTGTTATTAATTAATTATTATTATTATATGGTTTTAAACAATATTTTTCTTATTACATAGTCATAGGATTATTTGTTTCATAGTTTGCAACTTTGCATTTATCGTACATGGTTATACAATACCTATAATAATTACAGTTCATCCATTGTAACTTGGTTGATTTCACATTAGTAAAATACACAGGATACCATCCCTATTTTGTGAAACTACGAACATGTAAACATGACCAAAGTTCAGATTACTAAAATTGAGTATTTGTGAACACACCTAGAGTAATTCAAAAGGTTTTGGATTTCATCCATAGTTTTTTCCCAAAACCTAAGACCATGAATCCCAATCCTAAGGGCCTACTAACAACACCACACATACCTCAGACATAGAACATGCTCGCCATGAGTGCATCAAAGACCGATAAAGTAAATCCTTTCTATGTTTCCCTTCTTGTTGGAAGATACCAGTTGAATAATTGCATAATAGATTTAGGTGCTTCTGATAATGTGATGCCTATAAAGGTGACCAATGCTCTTGGAATCACCTTGACACGAGACCAATGAATCGTTTTAATCCATGGAATCGAGAGGAGGTTCCTCTTGTGGGAAAGATCAATGATGCAGAGGTGGCTCTAACCAAAATCCTAGAAAAGAAGGTGTCAATGGTTATCGTGGTATCAATAATTCTAGATTCATTTGTAATGTTATTAGGTAGAATCTTTTATTGCAACTTGGGAGGTAAAATTCAGATGAATTGGTCTTTCATAACCATCCCGATTAAAAGAGATATGGAAAATTTTCTTATAGAGAAGAAGATGAGGTACACGGTGTAAAAGGTGGGAAATCTAGGAGCTAACATTCTATACCAAAATAGCAAGAGGATGAATCATTTCATGAAGATTGAAGAAGAGGATGATGTTCCAATCTTGATAGGGCCAATCATTCCTTTTCGAAGGAATATTTATCTTGAAGAAGTATTGAGAAATCTTGAGTTGCAAGAGGGAAATACTTGAATTGTCGGATTATACGAGTGGGGAGAAGAGGAAATGGTTCTTTCTGAATTCCAAGATGAGAAATAATCTTATTTGTTTACCCCTGATGAGGAGGTATATTCTATTACCATTTGGAGATGAATATGCTCTCGATCAATTCATCCATAAAGATAAATATTTAATTTTTGATGAGTTCTCAAGATATTTGAAAGAAGACTTAGTGCGAGAATTTGAGAGAGATGAGAAAGAATTAGAGGACCCCCAAATCATTCTTGAACTCATGATGCAAGATATGGATCTGTAAGACAAGATTGATTCTGATTCAAAAACCTCAACTAGTTCAAAGGTTGGCCATGATGAAATAAAGAAATACGAGAAATATGATATCCCTCTCAAGCCAATGGTTGATGGATGTGATTATGAAATTAAAGTTTTTTTGTACCATTTAAAGAGGAATCTTTCTATGACAAATAAGTTGAAGGAAGTATTTTGTAGGTCATTAAAGATGAGGCTCCCCTTAACAAAGAAGTGATAGAATGTAATGAGTTTCAGGATGGTGAAGAAATTCTTTTAGATGGTTTACTTGAATTCCAACACAAAGGGGCTTCAAATGAATGTAAAGATGAGATTTTGGTAATTCCAAAGAAGGACATCATACAAGGAATATTAAAGGTGGAAGAAGGTAAAAATATCAAGGGCTAAGTATTGACATCTCATCTCATGTCATGGCCATACAAGATAGGCATGAGGTTATTGTTTATCTTCTGGTCAATATTCAAGACCCTCATATTGGGATGGAGTGAAAGATGAGTTCAAGGTTTCTTGTGGAAATATGTAGATAAATATGAATATGACTAATAAGGGAACTCATGATGTTCAAGGAATCAAACAAAAATCATCCCTAGGGCAATGATGAGATGCTCAATGAAAAATCAGCAATATGGGTGAACACGGAAGGTGATCGGCATTTGAAACTGATTTCAAAGAAAGTAAAGATAATGGAATTTCTAAGTAAAGATCCAAACATCAAAGAGATAGTGTAGGCTCAATCCTCCTAAATATATGTGTAGTCATGAAAGCACTAGGTTTTCATAAGAAGGCGAGAAATGAGACTACTTTCTTGAACCAGTCAATGGATTCATGGAACATCATCATTCAGTGTTACCTCTTCGGAGGTAACCACTAAAAAGAGAAAAGTGCTATAGAGAAAGTGGGTTATCCCCCACATTATCATAAATGATATAGGTGTGTGTTTCCCTTTCCCTATTGTGTGTTTTTTTCCTTTTTAGTGTAGTGTGTTTCATTTCTATTGCACGCACGTGTGTGTGTGTGTGTGTGTGTGTGTGTGTGTGTGTGTGTGTGTGTGTGTGTGTGTGTGTGTGTGTGTGTGTGTGTTGTCCTTTTGGCCTATCTTTTTTTATGCGAAGTGACTCTATAAATCCCAATGGATAAGGCACTAGTCCACATACTAAATTGATATTATGGGATTCCTCATGTTATGTACTCGCTTATGCTAGATCTACAACATGTCCCTAAGCTAGATCCAGTTTTTGTCCTATGCTTTTTCAAGGAAAATTTCACTCAAAAATAGGACAACTATACCCTAGTGTTAAAATTTCCATTTTCAACCCTCTTCAACACCCCCTGACTTTGTTCATTCCCAGTACCAGACCTATCCTACCTTGTCAATTTGCCATATGTTTTGTGTTAACCTTTTCCATAGGTGATTTAGGTATATAAAGTTAATTCAAATGCTCTAAAGATGATAACTTTCAACACGGGATTTTCAAGAAGCTTAGAAATGGTTATTTCTAGTCTTTCTAAGACATGGTTGACGCCCCCAAGAGTAGAGTTGTAGGTAAAAATTCATCAAGGAGTAGTTTTATGGAGGTGAGAACATTTTGAAACTAATTTTGGAAGATTCATTAAATTTTTAGAGGTTTAAGGATAGATCCGAGTCAAAGCGGGTCTTAGAGGGTGAAGCGACTTAAGTGCAAAACTAACCCCTGATATTCAAGAAGTGATTCTAAGAGCTCCATAAAGAATTTTTGGTCAAATAATATATCACGAGAAAGGATTTTCATAAACCTAAGTGATGGTGGTTTCACATCTTTCACAAGACACAATCAATTCTACCCACAGTTTGATTTCAGCATGCACAATCTATGAGCTTGAATAAAAATGTTATTTTTTAGGAGGTTGTAGGCATAATTAAGGTGTAGGACCCATACCATTGTTCTCCAAAGGACATTTATAGTAAATTTAATATAGAGAATTGCATGAAGATACCTCCAGACACTCAAGTTATGCTCCCATCAAGTTGCTCCCAAATATAAGATCAAGGAGTTAGTCAATTTTGGGGTGGACACATGTCAAGCCCACGTGATGGCGCACATTTTTGTACCAACCATTCCAAATGTTTGGGATAGTTGGGAGATAAAAATGTTCCCAGCCCCATATAGCCCCTAGACAATGATGTGACCTTATTTAAGCCCAAATTGCTTAATTTAGCCCTCGTGCACCATTTTCTAGCACCCTCCTCCATCAAACCATAGAGCGCCACTTGTCAAGTCTAGGTGAGGATGATTTTTTACAAACAATCCCAAATGTTTGGGATGGTTAGGAAAATTTTCTTCACCCATGCCTAGCCCCTTCCCTAGTCACTCTTATCAAGTAGTTTTCGCCCTATGCGCTTTAAGTGCTTTTTCACCAATTTCTCACCAACTAATCAAAGAGAAACACTTGTATTAATTAGGGTGAGGAAATTTTTTATCACCAAATATACCAAAAATTTTGGACATTTGGGACAAAAAATTGTTCTCATGTCAAGGATGAAGAAAAAAACTTTTTTATTTTTCATTGTTGCTTCTACTTCTTCCCGTGTGTGCATACACAAACCCTCACTAAAAAAATCTCCATTTTCCTCCATTTCCGCTACTTCGACACCTCACTCTTTCATTTCAATTACTTTTCACTTTCTCCATTTCTTCTATAGCACCCAAACCCTTGCTTTTCCAACCGTTACCATGCCAAAAGTTTATCAGAAGCTTCCATGAGTGAAAACAGTGAAGTGCTCTCATCTCATAAACCACAATCTAGATTCCCATGAAACTTTGGCCATCCCTTCCTCTCCTAGGAACCTTCAGGATGTAAAATACAAAAATTGAAGAGATGTCTTAGATAGTTAATGGCATAAATTTCAATATTTTTTCCCTAAATTAATTTTCCTCAATTTCCTATTGATCTCGAGAGTGGGTGAATCTAAAATTTTGAACGGAGCACATATATAAAATTCCCTTCATAAAGAAGTTAATTATTCATCAATATGAGGTAGGAAAAAAATATCAAAATATCACTAAATCCATTAATGGTTGCCATGGTAGTGTCATGCCGAAACTCTCACTAGGAAAAATTTCATTTTTTATTTCCAATCACTCAGGTGAGTGAAGCATAGTGAAATTTGGAGCACAAAATCGTGACAATGAGCCGAATCCAAAAATATCATTCCCATCGTAAATCAAGGCCATTTTTTCAACTTAATAAAACTATCATGTCCTATGCTATTCTACATGCTGAAAATAGTAAGTTCCCATGAATTTCAAGTTTGATCATTCATGACAATCAGGAAAGATGCGAAATAGAAGACGTGTTAAAAATGACAATTTTCCCATAATATTACATCCCCAAAAAGTAACTTGCTAAAAATAAAAAAACTTGAGAATGAAAGAGGATGGAATGTGCTAGGAGGTTTAGAAGGTGAAATTGGAGCAAAACAGGTGATATGTCCCAAAATAACAGGTCATGGTCTCACATTCTAAAAATAGAAAGTCTTCATTTTGGGTGCAAAAATTTGTAGATGGCTTCATTTTCACTCATATTTCCACTTTTTGGACTCTCAAATGGATAACGGGATGATTTCATTGTTTAAACAGAGAATATAAAACTTTGTATGGGTCTTTAAAACTTCACTTTGAGTTCAATAGTATTTGGAAGCAAGGCGGAGCATTGTAGGGTACAACAGGTGGATCTATCACCATCTGTCATCGGCGAGTTGGGTGTTTTTAAATTAGTTGGCCAGGTGAGTTTAATGAGTTAATATTATCATCAATAAAGTGTCAAGGAGGATCATCGTAAGCGGTTCCTATGTCCATCCCGAGCTCACACTAGGAGGTCCTGAAACAATATTTCTAAACACTTATTTCATGGTCCAGGATTTTCATGCATCATCATCACGAGAAATGTCTTCACCGATGATGGAGGTATTCATTCTTGGGATCATCTCTTCTTTTTACTCCTTCCTCATTCTTTCTCGTCTCCTCTACCCCCTTTCTAATTCTTTGTTATGAGAAATCATGACATTAATCTTATTCATTAATGTGACTATAGTATAAAATATAAAATGTTTCCCTTAATTAATAAAAGGTAACTTAATGTTCTTTCCTAGGAATGTCAAAAGTCATCGGATTGTGAGGAAAAATTAAAGGTCATGTGGGGGTGGAAGAAGGATCTTCTCAATGTATATAATATGTAATGACAACCTCTTTCTTAAGGGTTATCAATTTTGTAAGATCAAGAGATATTATCAATTGGAGTAAAGAAAAGGAGATATATATTTCTTCCCTTCCCTCACTCTATGTTTTTCCTTATCCTACTATGTATAGCTTTGTTAATACTTTAATAAAAGAGAAAGGTGTTTATTTCCTTTGTTGATAAGGAGATTAATAGAACTTTGTGTTCTTAATATTGTATTGTCTTGTTGTTAACAACAAAGTTGTGTTATTCCTATCTATGTGTGTTGAATTACTCCAATTAATGATTGTAGGAATATTATTTTTTACCTACAATAATAATCTCTCCCCTCTTTTCCCACTCCCTTTCTTATCCTCTCATAAAATTCCTCCCTTGCAAGAAATTACAAGATTTTTTTGCATGTACAATGGAGTGTTCTTGTTGGATTTTTGGCCCTTAAGGCCACCAAAAATTTTATTTCATTCACACATATTAATATGGATATGTACCATTCAAGTAGAGGAACTTAGATTCCCAAAGTATTGGTGGATACCGGCCAATTTTTCCACCTAATTTTTTTTCTTGCCAACAAGCTTGTTTCAGGGGACCTTATTTGATACCAATTATTGGAATAAAAATCAATAAGAGGGGGGTGAATCAATGATTAGTAGAACTTTTTATTCACTCAAGCAATTTCATCCATTAACCATTAAGCATGCATCCAAAAGAACATAACCATAGAAGAGAAAATGAGAGAAAATCAACACAAGAACACAAGATATAAGTGGGAAACCCACAATGGGAAGAAAATATGTTGAAACACAACCTTATTATAGAAAAAAAAATTAGTTGACCACCATCTCAACAAGGGGAACCAACCCTAGGTTTAGAAGGCACCAACCCTACAAGGAGGACCAATCCATTGTTTTAGAAGAGAACTAACCCTACAAGGAGGTACCAACCCCCTAGATTACTCATCACCGACCAAAGCCACCTGATATGTTTTTCACCTTTGAAATTTTCCTCAACAACTAATGATGACACAATGAAGCTCACTTTCCTTCCTCCTTATTCAAATCTTCTCTCTGGGTCAACTTTCTCATGAGATTATTCACCAAGATGACTAGGCCTAATGACATATCTCTCCAACAGATCCAAAATATATATTAAATATCCAAAACACTTTTCCCTCTCTTTATGGTTATAAATACCTCCATCTCTTCATTCAATCCTCGACATAACATGTCAAATGAGCCTTATAACTCACTTTTATACGACTCTTGACATAATTTCATATAGGTAGGCCATTATAGGAAAAAATTACTTGAAACAAATTAATAAAATTGTATCAACATTGTAAAAGGACCACATTGAAAATAGCATGGGAAACCTTCAAACCTCCATTAGGCCTAAAGAAGCCCTAATACACTCAAATAGCCTACTCGTCAAAATATAATGTTCTTCATCAAAAGACACATTCAAAAATACTTGGAACACACTTAGAAATGTTGTTTACTACCACTAACATCCTTCATCAAGCTCCTACACCTCTGCACCATCATCTCACCCAGGCGCTTTAACTACAATGACAACCAACATGCCCCAAAACTAGTCTTTAGGAATGAAGCTCAAAACCTCATTGAATCTCCTCAACCAAACATTTGTAATATATCAACGAAATATTATGACATCAGTTTTATCACCAAATGCATAGGATACCATAGATCAATGATCCATAGGGATCTATAAAAACATCACTTCATCAGAGCAACTAAAATCAAAAGAAATAGAAAATCAAAAGGAGAAAACTCTCAAGTTACAGAACTACCACTTTCTATAGAGCGAGAGGTTATGTAACCCATCCAGATTATGTAACCACCCCTCTAGAGACACCGGCAGTTGCATAAGCACCATGATGGTTGTGTAACCATCAATCTGCATTCACCGGTGGTTACTGTCACTATATAAAACAAAAAAATACATCCACGAATAGTTGTGGATTTGAAGTGTCTGATTTGTGTCTCTTTCTTTTTACCCTTCCTATTCTCCAACACATGGGAGGACATAGTGAGCAAGTTATAAAAGAAAGAATAACATGTGGAATTCATTATTCATTCATGGGAGAAGTGAGCAAGAATAATTTGGTGTTGTAATGGATATGTAGGAGCAAGGTGTATAAGAAGAGAAAGAAAGTAGAGAGGGTGGAAGTAACATTGTTTTCTTAACACTTATTTCACTTAATCTAGACATATTCTAGTAAATTTTCATCTCTAGTATTTCAAGTATTAGAAGAAATCCATATCCTTTTTTTGCGTATATTGGATTCCATTTTTGTCTATACCGAATTCCATTATTACTATTATTGGAATCCATTAGTAGCAATATTGGATTCCAATATTGTCATTATTGGACTTATTCTAGTTCCAATTTCACTATTATTGGATTATAATTTCGCTATTACTAGATTCCAATATTACTATTATTGGATTCCAATTCGGTTATTATTAGATTCCAATATTGCTATTATTGGATTCCAATAGTGCTATTATTGGATTCCAATAGCGTTATTATTGGATTCCAATTTCACCACTATTGTAATCCAATTTATAAATCCCAATTTTTGGATTTCAATTTCGCTATTTTAGGATTTCTATTTTGTTATTATTTGATTCCCCCACATAATCCTAGCGGTTACTATCTTACATAAGCCTAGCAGTTGCTAACCTACATAATCCCAACAACTACTAACTTACATGATGAAAGTGCATGCTAGGTGAAATAAGCTTAGCGGTGTCAAAGTTACGTTTTCCTTGCAACCACTAAGTTACATACGTCTTACGACCACGAAGTTACATAAGCCTTACGGCCACTAAGTTGCATAAATGGATGACAATCCTAGAAGTCGCTATCTTACATAATCATATAGGTTGTTAACTTACATAAGCCTAGCAATGACGCTATCTTACATAAGTGAATAATGTTTTAACTTACATAAGCCTAGTGTCCACTAATTTACACAAGAGTATATTCGTCTAGGTGAAATAATCCTAGCAAGCTGCGAAGTTACACCAGCCTACCGGTAACAAGTTTCATAAGCCTACCCACCGCTAAGCTACATAATCCTAATGATCGCTAAGTTACATAAGCCTAGCTGTACCACAAAGTTACATCAGCCCATGGGTTAAATTTGATGGCCACCTATGCCTGTCAAAAAAAAATTAGATGATGGTAATTTTACAATATTGCCCTTTAAAAATACAAAATAGTAGTTATTTAAATACTTTAAATTTATATTTATTTAATATTTTATGTATATTATATATTGATATAATTTTTATATAAATCTATATAAAAAATGATGGTGATATTGTAAATATGAAATTTACGTGTGATAAAGTCAACTACTTTTATGCTTTTTCATTTTGTAAATCATAAAGAACAACAAAGAGTTAAGAATTATGTTAAACAAGTTGTTTTGAAGAAATGGATTTGAAAATGTATTTCCATAGGAAATCAATTCCTTAGGAAAATTACATTGAAAATTACATAAGCATTGATCCCTCACAAGGGTATTAATTATTATTCTTGAATTTGTGCAAGGTATTGCTAGATAGCTTCGTGACCCGATTTAGTATTTTAATTTGATCTCCTTTCCATATTTTTCTTGGACTCCATGCCCAGATGATGCTTTCTATATCAATATCTGATGCATCCCTTGATTTTTGCCACCATTTCCTTTTCTTTAAGCATTCTTGGTACCTTTATTTTTCTATATTTTCTTTTCCTGTGGGTTCCCACCAACATACCCTTATCTTTTGATTAATTTTTTGAAAATGTCTTGTATTAGAATTTGTTTTCCTTGCCCATCCATATAGGTATGTTATCATCAGTTGGTCTTACTAATATCATCTTCTCAACATTCACATCCACTATTGGGTTGAATCCCTCTCGAGGTCTATCACAAATAGGCCTAAAATAGATGTCCTTATTTAAAAAGACATTTTGACTATAATAGTTATCCATTTCAATATGTGGTGATACCACTATCTAATCATACATTGCACTATCTAGAATTATTTTTGGCTAAAAACAATATATCCTCATCATGCTACAATTGACAAAGGGATTCTCTAGGGCACGTACAACATTTTTCCAATATGTAATCTTTGGAACCTAGTATGCTTCTCCACCATCTATTGAAATCTTTTCCCAATGTGTGATGTATTCTGAATGCCTCTCTACATGTCTTCTATCTCTTTTAGTTATTTTAAGGGTGCCAATGGAGGATCCCCTTTAGAGAAGAAAGGCTTCCCATCCACTTTGTTTTCCATGTCTCAATTTAGTTTGACCATTCAGACTCCATGATTGATGTTTTTAACTCCATGACATGCTTGTTGTTGACGACATGGAATTTAAACATCTTTGGTTTGTTGATACCCATGATATTGTGGTTACCATCTAGTAGGTGTGGTTCCACAAAGGCCTTAAAGTTGTAGACTTCCTCAATAAGGTATGGAGTGAATTTGTTGGACTCCTCTTGACATGTTCTGTAAGTGTCCATTATTTGTGGCAAAGAGAATGTTTCCAATTTACACAAGGCTGTTGATAATCGGTGAATGTCCCATCTATATCTTCATGCATGTGACCCACTGGAAGGAAACTCATAAACACTGTGTTGAAAACCCTTCTAGTTGTCAGCATGAATGTAAACGAAAACAATGTGTGATTTTTTTCACTTGTAGCATTATCTAGTTGCAAGTACGAGAATTAGTGGTTGTTTTCTAAATGAACTTGAACATCTTCTTACAATATTAGTTGTATGAGAACACTCATTTTTCTGCTTGTATTCCTTGCACTTGTCATATGCATCATTTTGTAATAGTGCATCACGTAATGGGTATTTTGACATCCCGATACTATATAAAAAATCACCATATTGATATCTAAGTAGTTCTTCTAGCTTCCGGATACATAGTGCCAATGATGTTATTGTAAATTTTATTCCTTGCTCAACAAAAGGGAGACCAAAGTGCCTTAAACCTCCCATTTTGTGCCCATGCATCAACATACTAGTCAAGGTGATGAGGAGATAAATAACATTGCTTATTGATTTTTCTTTTCTACATGTCCTTGGTATTGGAGTTTTCATCTTGTCCATTTTTTCATGTAAAATGCTCAAATGGCTATTAGGATTTTGTTATAATTACACTCTATGTGCATAGTATTTTGAACAATAACTTTGAATGTAATCATTATTCCATTTCTGGCATTGAGATATATTTTCCAGTGTTTACGGACATGAGGTTGTTACACATTTGTTCTTAATATATGTGCACTCATCACATTTGGTGAAGAATTTGTTCTTGGTGATTGAAATATGGGAGAAATGTTCTTGCCATATTTTTCTAAGGTTTGATTGTGACGTTGAAAGAAGGTCCATCAGTGAAAGACCCTCGTTACACTTTTGTAGGATGTAAGAAAAACTATAACATGCAAGCAATAGTCTCATTGTTACTTTAGTACCATCTTGTCCCACTAAACAAGACATGTGTGGGGATATATCAAAATTTCTCTCCAACATTTTGGATATCAATGCAATAGTCACGAAAATATTTTGAATTTGTTGTTGTTTTCCTGTATTTCCATTTACTACCCTCCTCTTTCCATTAATCCAAGATTGTCTGTATCCATAATATTTTATTTTTGGGATTCCATGAAATCTGTACCATACATTCTAACATACATCCCTTCCACATAAATTCAATTTATCTATAGTATGTTAAAATTTTTGACCTTGACCGCAACTATTAACATTTGTGGTGAATGTATTAAGTACAAATTTTTTGATGGCATGTTCATTTATACCTAGAGTTAAATTACAATTGTGATTGAAAGTGCTTAGAGATAGATTGGAGAGACATCCTTCCTTACCTCAAGGTTTTTTCTCAACTTTAGATAGAAATTCTTCTCTTCTTTTTCATCATTTTCACTTGAATTTGGTGTACCGGATGGAGTATAATTTACCTTTTGGTGTTTGTAGGCATTATAAGGTCTTATTATCAAGTTTTCATTACTACATAAGGAGTATTCATATGAATTTGTGTATTCCAAGTGAGGAAATGGATATTCAAATGCACTCCACATTTTTACCAAAGCAACTCTTCTAGATTTTCTTTATCTTTTCTTCCATAATGAAATCATCTTGATGGGCTAACTAGTTGGTAGGCAATTTGATGAGAGGTCCTTTTGATATGGAGCAACCCTTGAAAAATTCATTTCCAAGTTTAAAAATCACACTCGGAAATTCCGGTGATCGTTCATCGTAGTGCGAGAGTCATGGCCTCATACATCTACAAAGTGTGATCCCTCGTATGATGAAGTGCAATCCATCACACGATGAAGTGTGATACCTTGCACGAAAAATTGTGATCCCTTACACGTCAAAGTGTGATCCCTCGCATGTCGAAGTGTGATCCCTTCGCATAACAAAGTAAGAGAATTTTTAAGACGAAGTGCGAGCATTCACACTTCGAATAGAGATCACTTACATATTGAAGGTTCATCACTAACATTTTCACCTACCATTCTAATAAAAAAAAATTTAGCCTAGTGGCCTCTTGGACTTAAATTTAGGGCCATTAATATTGTGTCGAAGTAAATCATTCATGTATTTAATTCTCTAATTATTGCTATGTTTATTTTATGGTATAGAGTTCAACTTTAGTCATTATTTGATTAATGGTGGTGGTATATGCTTTGATTCAATTATGTATATTAATTATTTCTAAGATTTTAATATCTTACGTAATATTTTAACAAAATAAGTCTATTTTTAATAATTGTGTATAATATTATGTAGAAGTAACCCATGCTACATAGTTTATTATTAATAATATTCAATATTAAAGACTTAATTTTAATTAAATATATATATATATCAAATTTAAGTTTCAAACAATTTCAAATTTTAGTTTTCATACATTAAAAATTATTTTATAAAAATATTACCTTAATTCTTTACAATAACAATTACACTTTTTGTAAGGTTAAATGTTACGTAATTAATATTGCGCTTCCCTAAAGATTAAATGGAGATTAAACCATATAATGTAAAATCTACCACTTGAGAGTTTTTTTTTTTTTTTGTATTGTACTTGATGTTAAGTGGTACAATATTAAATTTTAATTCAATATGTGAGACATCAATTGAACCACATATCATTGGTAGTATAGTCAAAGTATGGAATACTTATATACTCAATATGTAATTTAAAGATGATAATATTGACAATGAGCATGGTGTTATTTTGATGATAATGTTGTTAATATTGATAATATTTTCATGTGGCATATGTGGTTAATATTTTGGTTCCCCCAACATTAAGAAAAACAATGTAAAGTTCACACAATATTCAAAATATGTGTGTCATTTGATATCCATTAAATATAAAGAAAATTAACAACATACACGTGTGTTTTATAATTTGTGCGCGAGAAGAAAGTGGCGATTAGGAGTGTTGGTTCCATGTAACTATAGATTGTCATTTATTAGTATATTTTAAGGACACTTAAATTTGTGAAGCTTTTGGTGAGAACATTGGCGTAAGGGAAAAACTTTGTAAGCATAATAATTCATTGGAATATATTATCACAATTTGATTTCTAAAATTCTCGAACACATTTTTTTGTGAAGGCTTCAAAAATTGGTATGCATTCTCACCTTTGTTCTTTCTGAATTTTGAAATTATACGAATGTAGAATTTTTCGTAGCCTTTTCAATGAAAACGTATTTTGTCTTCTTCTAGTAGTCAAATCTATTTATTCTTTAACACTCTTTGAAAAACACTTCTCAACTAATAGGGTTTGACATCATTTTTTCATTCTATCTACCGATCCATAAATGATTTACTAAATATGTGTGTATCCACACTTGCGAGTAATGTACGAGATGTTACGGGTATTTTTTCGCAAGAGGACTAAGAAATGATTAATAAAATACGATATGGAAACCAATGATTAATAGAAGCAAACAAAATGGGTGTTGTTGAAAAGAATGAGGAAAATAGATTTTTTTAGTTAGGGTTGTTATTCATTTAGGGATTTTGACCACTAACAACTGGTTTCTATAGACATTTCATTATAAATTAAATTGTAGTAATGAAATAGTTATAGTACCTTTGAGTAGATGAAATAGTAATAGTAACACAAATAATTGTTTGCTTGTTTATAGTAATTGTTTAGTTACATAAGGAAATTATGGGAAATAAATTTTTATAAAAACATATATGTGATTGCCAAAGCAAAAATTCAAAGAGTTTCATTTGTGTAGGTTCCTCTTTTAAAAACAGTGAATTGGGGAATTATAAAACCTATAATTTGAGAAGTTAGGCTAAATAAAATTTTGAATCATGTTTCACTTCATTGATAGTTACGGAAAGGCATATATAAACATTGGAGATTAAAATTATAGGCTTTGGTTGTTTTAGTTAAATAAGCTAATGATATATCAACACTAAAAATTATAAGATGTCATGGATTTTCTTTCTTAATGTGACAATAAGCATATGGAAATAGGGAGATATGATATCTTAGGAAATTGTGATGTTTAATGATAAGGGAGATTATACATAGGGTTCATAGTTTGTATCTTCATACTAACACTACAAAGAGTGTGCTCATTATATTTATTAAAATTATACCATGGCCTTTGAGACTTCATTTACTAACTAATTATAGATCACCATTTCTTTTGAGATTTCATTTATCATTAAAATGTGGAATTTTTATATTCCTTTCAATAAATTATAGTCTGGCAGAGCCAAGTATTGCACTACATAACCTTGAGAGGATCAAACCTTATGTAGTTCAATTATAAATAAGTAAAGAGAGGCATACAAATTTTGGAACAAACTAATCGAAATAAGTAAAGCATGACCCCTTCAGAAAACATGTAATGAAACTCTTTTCTTATTTCAATAATAGATGTCAGTGAATGATACCTAGTGAGCGTTAAGTTCAAAAAAATTTATTGATGTTGGTCATAGTATTTGTTGGAGCTTAAAATTTCACCCTGGATATAATTCGAATGACCAATAATTACGAGGCAACATGGGATTTTCTCTCGGTTGTGAGACTGCGAACCGAGACAAACATCAAGAGAAGGCCAGTTCCTTTACCTATCCTAATTCTAACACTACTCCTAATTTTAAAATAAAATCATGGATAGAATGATATGTAGAAAAGGGGAAATCCTAAGCTAAGAAGGGCGGTGATATCACCAGGAAAAAGGGTCAATCAATCTCCACAAAGGTGAAAGAAAAGAGAAAACGCGGGTGAGAGGGCGGTAACACACGTGCCACGAGACAAGAACCACATATATTTGGATTTATTCACATGAACAACACATGAGATGGAGCCTGCAAGTGAAGTAAACACACAACTTGCAAGAAATGCGAACAAAGGGGTTCAAGGAAAAATTAAAACACGAGACCATGGCATAGAGATAGCCAAAAAACCTGATTTTATTAATCAAAAGATGCACAGTCATTTACATTCATGGTAGAAGGTAAAATACATTACAGAGGCCTAACTTAAGGTCTACTGACCTATGGGAAGTTAGCCACCATTTTGACATGGTGTCATTACAACAAAAGAGAGATCTATTTTTTATGAGCAGAGCTCTTACATTTATAGAAAAAGAAGGAGAGAAGAAGAAGAGAAAGAGATGAAAGCTTGAAATCAAATTTCTAGGCACCAACAACAAGCAATAAATTCTCTTAAATATATAGGTACCTTTGGTTATCCATTCTAAACACCTTTTTATTTGTTGGAGAGATTAGCGCCCATCTGCGTTAAATGTTGGTAGTTGCGTGCACACAGGAATCTGTAACTTTTACGTGTTGGAAAATTCTTCCACCTTTACACATATATATATCCTTGATAAAATTAAGAAATCCAATTTCCATTACATAACAGAAATTGAGAGATTTCCATCGATATAATGTTTGCAAAAATCGGATCATCAGATCAAAACATATGGCGATTTTAGTCTCCCATGGAAAACTATCTTTTTCCTTTGATATGCGGTTTTCAACTTCATGTCAACATCGGTGGAATTACTTTCCTTCACCTCATGGCCTATTAGATTTTCTCTTATTCATGGCTTCATTCTTCATCTCGCGAGATCTTTTGACTTGATGGCTTTCTCTCTTTAGCCATGACTTTTTCTTTTCATTCGTGGTTCCTCTTCTTTAATCCATGGCCTTTGTTCCTACATGTGTTTCCTATCTAAACTTTGGAGGCATTTCATTTTTGGTTGTGGCTCTTGTTTTACCTCTGTGGCATACTCCAATTATTTATGGCCTTCGTTCTAGGTTCGCGACAATCTAACTTGTCTTATTTTTACAAGGGGTGCGAAAATAGACAACAATGATAGCTAAGATTGTAAATTTTTTGTTGTGGCTGACCTTAAAGAGCACTAGGAATTGAATTTCGTATGGGTTGACCCCTCTATAGTGAATTTTTTTCTCTTTGCTCATTTCATTGATATTTTTCCTGGCAATGATGTATAGCACCCACTAAGCTCAAAATATTTCCATATTTTACTAATTGTATTAATATTTTTACTATTAATGAAGCCTAGCAACAACTAAGATTTAAATATTTCTTTATAGCACATATTAGCGACCGCATTAGGAATAGAAGTACATATGTTGTGACCCATCGATAGTGCATCTATTTCCACACAAAGATCATTGCATTAATAGTTTTAATGTTAATGTTGATTAGTGATAACCAAGCTCTAAATATTTCTTCGGGAAAAATTATGCAAAACAAAATCTTTTTTATCACTTCCCAATTATTGATATTCTGTAAAAGTAGAATTTTTCATATCCTTTTCAAAAATCCCATTTTGTGCCCTTCCGATCAATTTTGTTCATGGTAGATTATTCTTTCACACATTTTTAATTAAAATTCTCAATCCAAAATTTTGGCATCATTTTTCATTCAATCTAGTGATCCATAAATTATTATAAAATATGTGTATACCATGCTTGCAAGAAATGCATTTTTCACCAAAGAAGCGAGAATTATTTCCTAAAATTCTTTACATGGAAAATAATGATTGCTCGAAGCAAAAAAATGGTTGTTCTTGAAAAGGTGAAGGAAAATAGATTTTTATTCAAAAAGGGCTATTATTCATTCATTGCTTTCATAGACAATTGAACTTAAGTTAATGTTAGGACCACTAATTGAACTAAAGTTATAAATTGATTATTGAAATTACTTTGGCGGGTGGAAGCATATGGAAATTGTGATATTTAATGACCTAGGAGATTATAAAATTATAATTAATTAAAGAGACATATACATGATCCTGCAACGAACTAATCAGACCTAAGTAAAGGTTGATCCCTTAAGAATACATGTATTACAACAATTTTCTCAAGTCAATAATAGATGTCCATTGAATGGTGTTTAGCTAACACTAAGTTCAAAATATTTTTTTGAGGTGGATGTTATTAACCACTAAGCTTTATATATTTTCTTGTTAATGCATTAATAGTTTTCCTATTAATGATGCCTAGCAACTGTTAAGTTATAGGTATATCATTGTGGCTGATTATAGTAACAACTAGGATAAGAAGTACGCATTTATTTGTTAATTATTCTTATACACCATTAAGCTCTAAAAAATATGTTGCGGATGACCCTAGCGACTACTAGGATCATAAATACTTATGTCTATACCCCTCAGTAGTGCAAGGATTAGCGATCTTTTGTTCATCGCAATAATAGTTGTGTTTTGAAATAAGCCTAGATATGATGAAGCTCTAAATAATTCATTGTGGCTAAACTTAGTGACCACTAAGATCAACACTACGTATATCTTAACCCCCAATCAATGAAAATATTGGAGAAATTTTGCTCATTCTAATAATAGTTTTATGTGAATAATGCCTAGATATGACCAATCCTTAAATATTTAGTTGTGGTGAACTTTAGCAACTGCTAGGATCTGAACTACATAAGTATTGAATCCTAAGGAGTGTTTGTATTGACAAAATTTATTCATTTCATTAATATTTTTTAGTGGAGTGATGCCTGCTAGAGTAGGTATTTACCTTAGCTCATGTTCACCTAGGTACTTTATTTACATTTATTGTATTTATCCTCAACCACTTATGTGTCTAGATATTTATTTTTATTTATTTAGATATTAGGGGGATATTATCTAGTTGTTAGGTATAGTTCTTTCCTTGATCTATGGTATTGACTAGATCCTTGATGTCTAGTTCTCTCCTAAATCTATGGTCTTGACTAGTTCTTTCCTTGAATATGGGTTGATCTATGAACTTGGTGGTTCTTAGATCGTTATTCCTTGTCTATATAAGAAAGGCTCATTCTCATTGTATTTCATTGAGTTCCATAATAATATATGATCTTGTTGCTCATTTGTAAACCCTAAGAATGACTATAAACTCGACCATTTTTTGAGGTAGTCGGTTTTGAGTGTTTTTATTGTAGAGGTATGGTTTGCACTACTTTGGAATCCGTGCAGCGAGGAACAAAACCCAGAAATTATTTGTCTGGGTTTTTTTGGGTTTCTCGAGATCTACATTTAGTTTTATTCTATTGTGGAGTAGAATTTTTCAGGTTGCGTACAGAAGGCCTTTTTAAAAAGGATGGATCTCTCCCCTTTTGGCAGGGTACCAGGACTGTCATGTATGGTCACACCCATTGAAATCCTTAGCCCTTGGTCATATGGTAAGGTCATATGAGGGCTTAAATATTATGATTCCTAATAGTAGGTGCTTAAATCCAACCCCCTTTCATTTTATTTATGTGGTGAATGTAAGAGCATTTTATTTTGTTTTAGTGGCAACTAAAATAAATAGTAGAGCATAATATTGAAAAGCTTGTATCTTTTGATCGGTAACTTGGTTTTGAGTGTCGTTTTTTTGCAAAAGTCATTAGAAATATTTATTTTTAGAATTTAAATATAATTATATAGTTCCATATTATAACACACACACACATTATAAATTGCCAAAATCTAGGGGGGCTCTTGTTGCATTGCTTGGTTCTTGCATTTCTTTTAGTGATTTTTTTAGGATGGTGTATTTATCTACTTCTACATTAGATCATGTTGTGACATTAAAACACATAATTACCACACATGGAAACCAATAATAAAAAATAATTAAGTGGAAAGGATTATGAGCTTTAAGTTCTTTAAACTAATCAATGTTCACTAGAGAATATGAGAAATTTCAAAGAGTACCGGTGCAAATTTGATGATTGTATGGGTTTGATAAGAGCTTATATAAGTTATAGTATTTTGTTTCATTTAGAAAATGTGACTCTCCTTTCAAAATATTGGAGAAATTGGACGATTTATTAGGTAAGGTGGATCATGTGAGAGCCATGCAACTTGAAATTGAGATCACCTCTCTTAATCCTGAAGATTTTCCAACAATTGAAGACTATCTTACCAAGTTCAAGCATCTTTTGACACAATTGAAGGGGAGTGGAAGAGATAAGAAAGATGAAGAGCGTGTTTACTTGATTCTATCCAAGTTGAGAGGAATATTTCAAATATTTTATTCTCCCTTTTTCTCTACCATGGATGCCTTAGGTAACACATTCAAAATGTCGACTTAGAAACATTTTGTGAAAGAATTACTCAGGAAGAATCCATATTGTCTCACATTGAGTCTTCCACCTCTCAAAAGGTATTAGTTGCATCTAATCCTAAGGGAAATGGAAAACAAAAATTAAAACCAAATCCACCCCTTCTCCATCTCAAAGTACTCCTAAACCCAAAGAAAACAACTCTAAACCCAAGGAGTCTTCTAAATCCAAGAATAATTCTAGCCTTTCATTCTCTTTTTATGCGGATAGTGGTCATGAAGAACATATGTGTTATAAGTGAATACAAGCCTTAGATGATGCAGTCAAGAAACATAAAATTTTGATCTCCACTCCACCTCCTTCTAAACAACATGAAAAAATAGTTAATGTTGTTGCGAGATCTCGATCACCACTTACGAGATAACTAGGTTAGAGATTTTGGTGTTTCTCATCACATGACTTCTTCTAAGGAGTCTTTTGTTTCTCTACATTTGAGTTCTACTTTCAAAATTGAGGGTGGAGATTCTTCCTTTCTTTATATTAAGGGAAAAGGTGATATACACCTTAATGTTGGCGATATGTAAGATACCTTTGTATGTTCCGACATTACCACAATTTTCTTTCGTATATCAAATTTTTCATTCTAGTCAAGGAAAAACGGTGACTTTTACACCACATGGGGCAGAAGTACAAACTTTTTGGAGCCTCATTCATTTGTTTCTCTAGCTATTTTTGATCATAATTCTAGACTATATCACTTTGAGTTTTTTTATTACACTTCCTCTATAGGTACATGATTGGTTTCTTATGCAGATTCAGAGAGTAACCTTTGGTATGAAAGATATGTACATATCAATTATAGATATTTGGAGTTGAGAACTCATGGTATGGTAGATGGTCTTCCTAGATTTTCTTGTTTTGAGGGAGTTTTCTTTGGCTTTGCATTAGGAAAAAACACCAAGATCCATTTCCTAAGAATTTTTCCAACAAATTTTCTTCACTAATTGAGCTTGTGCATAGTGACTTGATGGTTTTCCTACCCCTCTTTCAATGGAGCTAAGTATGTGCTTACATTTATTGATAATTTCTCAAGGCGTACTTGGGTTTATTTTCTCAAGTAAAAAAGTGATGTTTTTCACACTTCAAATTCTTCAAGGCTTTGGTCAAGAAACAATCTTCTAGTTGCATAAAGAACCTTCGTTAGGGGAGTACTTCGCAATGATTTTTTTATTTTTAGTAACTCAAGGCATTATTCAAAAGCATTTTTTTCCTCATACTCCACAACATAATAGCTTAGTAGAAGAAGAATATAAATTTAAAGCAAATGGCTAACTGTATGATGCATTCTAGAGATTTACCTCCTATCTACTTGGGAAGAAGCGAGTTAATTGTGTTAACTACATTTAGAATCACACACCACACAGAGCACTTAAGAGTTTGACTCCAGATGAAGCTTGGCCCAAGACTAAGTTAGACGTCTCATTTTTTCAAGTCTTTGGGAGCCATGCTTAGGCCTTTGTGCCAAAGAAGAAAATGAAATATTTGGATAAGAAGAGAAAACCCTTGATCTTTGTAGGGTATTGTGAGGACATGAGAGCTTATTTAATTCTAGATTTTGATACTCATGACACTATTTCTTGAACACGTGTTCAGTTTGATGAGTGCTTCGCTCCTCATGATTATTCATCTTATTCCATGCATCCTCATTCTTCTTCATCTCATCTTGAGGATCCTTTCTTTGAGGAGGTTGATGAGGAGGTTATAGATGTCGTTGATGATAATATTCCCATTGATGTTGTCACTATGCCTAAGTAGGCTCATACTATAGTTTCTGAGGTAAAACCTTTCATACACAATCTTCCACCTAGTAGGCATCATCACGCACTTACGATCTATAGGTTTTGGACTTTTATGTTAGGTAATTTATGAGCATCCACGGGTTTTTCAAAGGTTCATGGGATACAATAGTGAGATGATACAATGGTGATTTGAGTATTCTTCTTTGATGAATAATCATACTTAGTATTTGGTATCTCTTCCTAAAGGAAAAAGATGGTTAGGTGTAAGTGGGTATATTGAACCAAATACACGACTGATTGGTCCATTGAAAAGTATAAGGGTCATCTTGTTGTGAAGGGTTTTTCACAAGTTGAAGGAATTTATTACTACGATACTTTTGCACCCGTTTATAAGATGGATTTTGTATGCCTTGTACTTGTTATTACTACATCATAGGGGTGGCCCATATACCGAGATGGACGTGAAGAGTGCCTTCTTACATGGATATTTATAAGAGGAAATATAGTTTCTAAGTTGATCTTCGGGCATCCAGTGTGATTGCACAACATTGAAACCTTTCTCAAGTGTGGGACTTGCGAGAAATGAGAAAGGAATCTCCAAAGAAGGTGGTTCTGCTCTAAACCACCTGCCACAAGCTATTCCGGTGCGAGGCAAGCTAATCTAATCCTAATCTAACCATGCTAAAGAGACAGAGAGAGAGAGAGAAAGGAAAAGAACAAAAGCCTACACTAAAACGGTGATACACCAGAGAAGGAGAATGTTGGACATCTATCAAAACTACCATGTAACAAAGAGAGGTGAGCAATGGGAAGGATGGACGGATGCATCACGAGGCCCGAGGATAGATTTCACACGAGAAAATGTCCCAAAACTCCATGAACACGGCTCCAAACCTGCTGTAATGAACATTCAAACATGCACAAATACCTGCAATGAAGAGAGGAAAGAGGAAAACAAGTGAAAAACGAGAAAGGATGGACGGATGCATCACAAAACACATTTTTTTGTTGCTTGAAGTTTACCTGAGAACATCATTTCATTAGTAAAAGGAAAAAAATGCCATTCACGGAGCGGGGAGGAGGTTCGAACTCCATTTTAACCCTGGAGAAGGAAAAGAAGGGAGGGTAGAGCCAAACAGATGAACAACTTGTAATTATTATTTTTAAAATGAGCCAAATCTGGCTTTTACATTACATGGGTCGAGCCCAGGAGAGAGAAACGTGGGAAAACGTGCAAGCCCATTCCTCATTGACTGCAGATGCATTAAAATGGCATGGGGAACCTTACAAACCCATACCCTACCATCTTTGACTGATTTGGAGGAGAATGCGACCCATTCTGCATTAATTTGGTCGCTAAAATGTCACTTCTGGCCATGAACATGCGTCAGAGCCGTTTCTCAACTTTCTCTCTCAGACTGCACCAAAATTCGAGATTAACCCTAGAATCATGTAGAGAATTTCATAAGCTTTCCGTTGATATAAAGAACATGCAAATCCGAGCTCTGGATCAAAAGATATGGAGATATGAAGATTTAGGGCACAAAACAGGTGAAAATGTGTTTTGAAGATCTTTCCGCGCTCTGCCACCTGGATGACACGTGTCAAGGCTGATTGGATACGTAATTCTCTCTCCTCTGCTTTGTCCGTAGGTTTTCCTTGAAATTTTTGCCTTTTGTGATTTTGGAACATTTTCCACTTTCCTTCCGCGCCCCCGCCACTTGGGACACGTGGCATGCATTGATTGGTCGACAGGGGCGTGGGGCAGACCTTTGCTTTTAGCTTTTCGGCCAAAACTCTTGCTAAAATCTCTAACTCCTTCCCAAGCTCGAGCTTCCCTTCCTCATTGGACACGTGTCCTCCTTTTATTGGCTTGGGTTAGTCAAACCTCGCCCTTTGAACTTTTTGGACTTTTCTCCTTGTGACACGTGTCATGATTTGGTTGGTCCGCGGGTCTGCCGGCTCTTTCGCGTCCAGCGCGTCCATTTGTCCCGGATGTCCCAGACTGTCTGGGACAAAAACTTCGATCCGCTGAAATGGGCTTCCTCGTCCCTCATTCGGCCGATGACACGTGGCGTTGCTTGATTGGCTTTCGGCTCCTTGACTATCCGCGTCCCACGTGTCCCTTTGTCCCACATGTCACGGACTGTCTGGGACAAATTCTTCGGTTCGCCCGATTCGGCGGTTCGCGTACCTTTGTCCCACATGTCCCAAACTGCTTAGTGTGAAAGTTCTCCTTTTCGGCGATCCAGGCGGTTCGCGTCCTTCGCGTCTTCTTGTCCCAAATGTCCCAGAGCAATTAGTCGATTTTCTTCTCCTTCGGCCGAACCGGCTTTCCGCGTCCCGATGGCCTGGATGTTCCTTTGCCCTGCAGACTACCTGGTGGCCTTTCGGCCGATTCGCGCCCAGATGTCCCTCACGTCCCGACTGTTGCGAGGACTAGGACTTAGCCATTTTTCGTGATTTTTCCTGGCCCAAGCTTGTTTTTGCAGCCTTTTCACCTTTTCTCAGAACTTGCTCTTTTCAACCTGGACAGGAGAGTTAGAAAAATTCTGAGGGGACCCTAGAAACATGATTTTTGGCCTGAATCAATTTATTTTCCTGGGACTAAGTAATTTGATGCATGTTATCAAAATTACCCAGGGGGTGAATTTTGGATAACAATTTGGTGACTCAGTGGGGTCATCTGCCTGCTAGATGAAGTTACCAGTTGCCTGAAGCATCCATTGGGCATGGAGTCATGAGTTGTAACCTGCAACTGATCTGAACTTTGAAAACCTCCCTCTGAGCCACTTGAAACCCACCGGACATGGAGTTGTTCTCACCAAAATGCCCTTTGAAATGAAGCGTGCAAGAGCAGAACCAGCAACACCAAAACTATGTATGAACTAATCAAAAATCATACATGCTCCAAATGGAACATGCGAGTGTGCACAAGCACTTCTTCTACTAAAATAAAACCTACTCTCTCTACTAGCTGGGAGCAAAGGCAAGCTAAACAAACCCTGCAATTGGTTGTGAGAAATAGCTTCCCTTTCTCAAAAGTGGCAGCCATGCAATTGATTTGGAGCTGATCATGGCTGTTAGGATGAGTGGAAAATCAACAAGAAGCTGGTATTCCACCCAAATCATCAAGGTATCAGCTGAAGGCAAATTCAATACCTCTTTTAGTTGCTCTGCATTTGGATTGAAGGGGTATGACAGCTGATCCTTGGTACTTTGTAGCTCACCCTCATGCTCAGAAGCAAGCATGAGTGGTTGTGACTTCTCCTTTGGCTCCAATGAAGCCAAATACCTGATTGGGCAAGGTCTGATCCATTTGATATGCCCATAGCTCTGATTCTCAACTCCAAAAGTGGAGTCTTCTTGTAGACCCTCAATGGATGGTGTGGAAGCAATGGTGAAATTCCTTTGTCCTTTCTCTTCCTCCAATGAAGAACATGAAAGATTAAAATCTTCCAATCTTGATTCCGAAGAGCTGTTATAAGATGCAGGCTGCTGCAAATGAATGTTCTCCTTCATGACAGCAGACTCTTGTGTTTGGAATGTGGATGATGAAAGAGAGAATGGTGGAAACTCAACCGGCTCTTCTCCATCAAAACAGTCCTCCAAATCAGCGAGATAAAGCGCCTCATGGTTGTCTGCTGCAAATGTTCAACTTCCTCCATGGTGTCCTCTTGATACGTAACTTGACCACCATGGTTTCTTTCTCCCTCGACATTGAGTTTGAGAGGTCAAACTCCTCTTCAGCACTGGAACTTGAGAGAGGTGAAGTAGAAAGAAGAACTGAAGGTTCTCCTGTAGCCTGCTTTGTGCTCAGAGCTCTTGGATCTGCAACTTTCTCCTCCACGGCTAGAATGTGCTCCTCTGCTTGCTTTGGATCGGAGAAGCTTCTCCTTCCTCCTCCAATGTTCGAAGACAATCTTGCTCTTGAATGAGCTCCTCCTCCAGCATGAAGTTTGTCAAGTCAAACTCTTGATCTGCTGCTCTAGAGGACAAGTTGGGACTGCAAGAACTTCTTCTTACTGCTGCAACAAAATCAGCCACGACCACTATTTGTTTAACCTTAGCCTCTTACGTAGGTTTGACCATCGAGGGATCTTTGTCATACCAAACTTGGCAGCCAAACTTACTAAGCTCTTAATCATTTCTTCTTTTCTTGGCTCTTCCTCTTGTTGTCCTTGATGACTGATTTTTGCAATTTCTTCTTCCCACATGGAATTGGGAATGCGAGAGGAGGGGTGGGTTGCATGACTCAATTGATTTGGAAATTTTTTGTGGTGGTAAAGGAGATGAAATCTCTTGTTTCTTTAGAGGAGGGGGGATTTCTTTTAGCTCTTGTGGAGAGGATGACTGTTTGGAAGGAAAAAGGAAAGAAGAATTGAGGTGTGGTGGAAGACTGAGAGGTGGAGACATGGGATCAACATTTGGGACAGCAGATGGAGAGTTTAAAATTTGCAAGTCCAAATGAGATGATGTTGCTTGAGTAATGGGAAGAGAAAAACCAGATGATGGTGTAGAACTTACCCATTGACAAGGTTGTTCAACACCGAATGTATAGGCCTCTATTTCTGCTGTCCATTGTGCAAGTTGGGGCAGCATCTTTATCATGAAGTCCAGCTTCTCTTGAGGGCTGAAGTGTCTTGGAAAAGGGCCTCCCCATGGACAAGGAGTCCTGTAACCAATTCTGAAAGCTCTCATTTGAGCTGTTGCTCTGGACTGCACCATCTCTACCTCCATCTTTTGGATTTTCTCCAACAAACCAGTGTCTTGGATCTGATGGTCTTTATTATATGCATACTCTTGCTCTTGGAAAGCTCCATAGCCAAACTGACTTTGGCATTGCTGCTCATATGGGTATGCATACTGATCTTGAATCTGCTCAAAAGGCTGATTTGGAGGATTTGTAAAACATGTTGGAGGTGGAATATACTGCTGTTGTTGATGTGAATTCCATGATGGAAATGAAGTCATGATTGCACAACCTCATGGAATGGAAAAGAATGAAAGAGATGGAAAGAAATATGGAAGGAAATGGATGGAAAACAGGTCTGCAACTTCAGAAATGAGTTGTTGATCAGATGGAGTCGCCAGATGTGTTTGCAAGTGCCTCCAAAGGCTGAAATCTTCACAGGAACACACCAACCTGCAAAAGATGAAATGGAAGACCTCTAAGGTCCCACCGGGCGTGCCAGAACTGTTGATGCAAAATCACAGCACCCCTGGATGCTGATCAGGTTTCTAAGTTGATCTTCAGGCATCCAGTGTGATTGCACAACATTGAAACCTTTCTCCAAGTGTGGGACTTGCAGAAATGAGAAAGGAATCTCCAGAGAAGGCTGGTTCCTGCTCCTAAACCACCTGCCACAAGCTATTCCAGTGCAGGCAAGCTAATCTAATCCTAATCTAACCATGCCAAAGAGAGAGAGAGAGAGAGAAAGGAAAAGAACAAAAGCCTACACTAAAACGGTGATACACCAGAGAAGGAGAATGTTGGACATCTATCAAAACTACCATGTAACAAAGAGAGGTGAGCAATGGGAAGGATGGACAGATGCATCACAGGCCCAAGGATAGATTTCACACAGAAAATGTCCCAAAACTCCATGAACACAGCTCCAAACCTGCAATGAACATTCAAACATGCACAAATACCTGCAATGAAGAGAGGCAAGAGGAAAACAAGTGAAAAATGAGCAAGGATGGACAGATGCATCACAAAACACATTTTTGTTGCTTCAGAAGTTTGCACAGAACATCATTTCATTAGTAAAAGGCAAAAAATGCCATTACAGAGCAGGGAGGAGGTTCGAACTCCATTTTTAACCCTGGAGAAGGAAAAGAAGGGAGGGCAGAGCTGAACAGATGAACAACTTGTAATTATTATTTTTAAAATGAGCCAAATCTGGCTTTTACATTGCATGGGTCGAGCCCAGGAGAGAGAAACATGGGAAAACGTGCAAGCCCATTCCTCATTGACTGCAGATGCATTAAAATGGCATGGGGAACCTTACAAACCCATACCCTACCATCTTTGACCGATTTGGAGGAGAATGCGACCCATTCTGCATTAATTTGGTCACTAAAATGTCACTTCTGGCCATGAACACGCGTCAGAGCCGTTTCTCAACTTTCTCTCTCCAGACTACACCAAAATTCGAGATTAACCCGGAATCATGTAGAGAATTTCATAAGCTTTCCGTTGATATAAAGAACGTGCAAATCTGAGCTCTGGATCAAAAGATATGGAGATCTGAAGATTTAGGGCACAAAACAGGTGAAAATGTGTTTTGAAGATCTTTCCCGTGCTCTGCCACCTGGACGACACGTGTCAAGCGCTGATTGGATACGTAATTCTCTCTCCTCTGCTGTCCCGTGGGTTTTCCTTGAAAGTTTTGCCTTTTTTGTGATTTTGGAACATTTTCCACTTTCCTTCCGCGCCCCCGCCACTTGGGACACGTGGCATGCATTGATTGGTCGACAGGGGTGCGGGGCAGACCTTTGCTTTTAGCTTTTCGGCCAAAACTCTTGCTAAACTCTCTAACTCCTTCCCGAGCTCAAGCTTCCCTTCCTCATTGGACACGTGTCCTCCTTTTATTGGCTCGGGTTAGTGCTTGAAACCTCGCCCTTTGAACTTTTGGACTTTTCTCCTTGTGACACGTGTCATGATTTGGTTGGTCGCGGGTCTGCCGGCTCTTTCGCGTCCAGCGCGTCCATTTGTCCCGGATGTCCCAGACTATCTGGGACAAAAAATTCGATCCGCCGAAATGGGCTTCCTCATCCCTCATTCGGCCGATGACATGTGGCGTTGCTTGATTGGCTTTCGGCTCCTTCGGCTATCCACGTCCCACGCGTCCCTTTGTCCCACATGTCCCGGTCTGGGACAAATTCTTCCGGTTCACCCGATTCGGTTTGCATACCTTTGTCCCACATGTCCCGAACTACTTAGTGTGAAAGTTCTCCTTTTCGGCCGATCCGGGCGGTTCGCGTCCTTCGCGTCTTCTTGTCCCAAATGTCCCAGAGCAGTTAGTCGATTTTCTTCTCCTTCGGCCGAACCGGCTTTCCGCGTCCTCGCGTCGACGGCCCGGATGTTCCTTTGCCCTGCAGACTGCCTGGCGGCCTTTCGGCCGATTCGCGCCCAGATGTCCCTCACGTCCCATTTGCGAGGACTAGGACTTAGCCATTTTTCGTGATTTTTCCTAGCCCAAGCTTGTTTTTGCAGCCTTTTCACCTTTTCTCAGAACTTGCTCTTTTCAACCTGGACAGGAGAGTTAGAAAAATTCTGAGGGGACCCTAGAAACATGATTTTTTGGCCCTGAATCAATTTATTTGCCTGGGACTAAGTAATTTGATGCATGTTATCAAAATTACCCCTGGGGTGAATTGAATGTTGGGATTCTTTTCTTCTATGGGAAGGTTCATACCTCTACTTTATTGGTGTGCGCGCATTTATCCTTTCATTCTCTTGAGAAACAGATAAGGGTTAGGGCTAGGAGGAATACCTATTGAATGTTGGGAAGGTGTGCGCGCGTGTGTGAAGAACTCCTTTTTATGCAGGAAGGACTACCTGTAAATAAGAATGCAAGACCACTAGATTTTAGTTAGACAACAAGTGAGGGAACTGCCTTAGGCCCAGGAAATATTAGACTTCCTTTCGAAGGTGGTCAGTTCCCCATTTGATATGAATTAAAGCAAAATGATAACAAAGAACTACAAGATAATACTTACTGGTTCCTGATGAAGATACAGGTCCAAGGAATGTGGTGGTGATAGTAAGGCTTAGTTGGGATGATCCGGTATTGGAAAGCAAGAGTGATGAAGCTATCCTCGATCTTTTCAATGCTTGAATGAGGGTGACAGTGATCCAGTTGCTCAGTTGCAGTCTTCGGCTCGATGCTCTTCTCTGCAACCTCTTCTCTTTTCTTCACTTGTCTCTGTCTTGCAAATGAATTCCGGATCCTTTCTTTTTGGTTGGGGGAGGTCATTAACAGGGAACCGATGGCGGTTACGTAACCGATGGCGGTCGAGTAGGAACCGATGTCGGTTAGGTCAAAGTGGCTATTTTTAGTAAAATAGCCATCTTTCCCTCCTTTTCTCCGAGGGATCAGTTGTGGGCTTGGTCAAGTTATTATTAGGCTTGTTTTGGTGTGGGTGAGGGGTGATGAGTCATGGGTGTGAGTCTGGACCAAGTCATAGGTCTTAATTAGGTTGGTTTAGGGTTAGGGCTAGGTCATGGTGAGGTGGCGAGATGAGGTGGTGGGTTTGGAGATGTGGATTTATTAATTATAAGGTAATTAATAAATCATTAGGTGTGTAAGGTTTTAGGTGGTGAGGTAGGGTTAGGTTGCGGGACGTGATATGGGGTACAGGGTGTCGTAAGACCCAAATTTGGTGTCTACATTTGCCCCTTGTTGTCATGTAGCTTGTATTTTAAAGCTGCACTGACAAAAATAAAAAGTGGTTGCCCTAGTTAAGGGTATAGGTAATCCCCCTCAAATCTATCACAGATTGAGGTGACGTGAAATCAGGGATAGGGTTGATAAAGGGTGAATTATGATGAGATGATGGTAAGATGGTGGGGTAAGTTCAAAGAAGCTGATGCACGTTGAAATGCAGTAGTGCGACCAGGGTACACGAGTTGAAGAGCAAACAAGCAATTCATAGGCAAAGGTCGATAGTTTATCAAACAAGGTTGATATAATCACGGTATCAAGGCATAGGAAGTAGCTCGGGGATATAACGGGTAAGGTACCGAGAACGTTTAGGCATGTTCGGCAGTACCAAATGGTTGGTTTGGTTGAGATAAACGGCACGGTCTTGGTCAAGAAAATGTTGGTTGGTGATCAATTCAAGTATCCTAGTTATGCTAAAACACGAACAGGTGAGCTCGATGGAACAAACAGCTACATGATAGAATCGTAAATTTGTGGGTCTTGGTGAGGTACTTAATTGGTGTGCGGCCTTGGGTCGAGGCCGATTGGTTGGTTGTGGCCTTGGGTCGGGCAAGTGATTGGGTGCGGCCAGGTCGGGGGTTGGTTGCGGTGATTAGTGGTTGCGGCCTTGGGTCGGGCGATTGGGCCTTGGGTAGGATTGGTGGTGGCCTTGGGTCGGGCTGATTGATTTGTGGCCTTGGGTCGGGCCGATTGGTTGGTTGCGGCCTTGGGTCGGGCGATTGGTTGGTGCCTTGGGTCGGGCCTTGGTTAGGTGGTGGCCTTAGGTCGGGATTGGTTGGTTGGTTGTGGCCTTAGGTTGGGCCGATTGGTTGGTTGCGGCCTTGGGTCGGGCGATTGGTTGGTTGTGGCCTTGGGTTGGGCGATTGATTGGTTGGCCTTGTGGCCGATTTGGTTGTGGCCTTGGGTCGGGATGAATTCAAAATAAGGCTATTTAGCAAAGCGGGGTAGGTGAGGTGGTGAAAAATGGAGATTGGTGGATAAGGGGGAGTTAGGTAAGTAAGTAGGCTTATACCGATATCGGTTATGTGTGGATATCGGATATCGGTCCAGAAGACCGATACCGGTCTTCTAGGGCGCGCCGTAACCGGCATCGGTTATATGTCAAAACCTATAAAAAGAAAAATACGGCATGTCATTTTCACATTGTCAATTTGAGTACCAACCTTTTGCTTGTCTGAGTTGTGAATTGATTTTGTTGAGTTTGTGGGCTGAGTTGGCACTAGTTGAGTGGAGGAGTGAGTGATTGGTAGGCCCCAGCGATCAGGAGGCAGAGTTTGATTGGTGGAGGACCCTGCTGAGGAGATTTGGAGCTATGGCATGACTGGAGGAGCAGGAGGTGCGGGAGGAGCTGGACCACCACCACCTATCCCACCGCGATGACGTGTAGTCGTACCGGTAGGTTCTAAATCCCTATTTGTGTGAAGTTGATGAATTTAGCTAGGATGTGGGTTTTGGGGTAGGAATCTAAAATGTGATAAAATAATGAATAAATGAAGGTAAATCGTAAAATGGAGTGGGTAGATATGTTAGGTAAGTCAACACGGTAGGGTGGGTAAGTTTGTAGGTAATTGGGCTGGGTAGATAGGTAAAAAAAAAAAAAAAAGGGGATTTGGGGGCCGTTTTCGATCCGGCCCCGAAATCTGACAGTGACCGATGTCGGTCACTAAGCGGCAGTGGTCACAACTAAAGACTAGTTGGTTAGAGACCAGCGCGTCGGTCGTGTGTCGGCCAAGCGGCGGTCGTGTGTGTGGCGATGTACCGGTCCTTTATGGGCAGGAGGTAATGTTGTGAAAGTAGGTATATTGATTTGTTGTAGGCGGGTAGGATAGAGTTTTGGGGTGAAGGGGGAGAAGGTAGAGTGGCTAGGAAAGGTGAGTGGGGTGGGGGTAATCGGGTGGTCGGGGGCCGGTGCGGGTAGGATAGGTTATGGGTTGTGGATGAATTGGGAGGGGTTAAATGGGCTGGGATATAGTTAGAGGATGAGAATAAAGCGGGTGGAGTATGAGTGGGGTAGTTGGTAGGTTGTGGAATAGGTAAAGGGGATATTGTAGGTGTTTGTTGGGTGGGGCTAGTGATATTGGGGTTATTGGGTGGGGGAGTGAGTATAGAGGGTTAAGGTAGTTGTTTTGTAAAGGGTAGGCCTGATGGAGTGTGTTGTTTTGCAAGCACGCCGGCGGTGACGATGCGGGATCGGATGCCGCCTCTATTGGGGCGGATGCGGCCACATGTGACTGCAGCACAGTGGGCAGTCATGCGGGAGGTTGGACTCGGTGGAGTCAGAGATATAGGGTTGTGGATAGGGACCACAGCTTGATGGTTGCCCTCATCGAGAGATGGGATCCGGAAACCAATGTCTTCCATCTCCCTCTTTGGAGAGATGCGGTCACACTTAGAGGATGTGTATCGCATCACGAGGCTGCCCGATCATTGGTGAGGCGGTGTTTAGAGTGGATGCGGAGACAGCGATGGACAGCATCCTGCGGTATTGGGGATGTAGCCCCATTGATTACATATCTAGTGTGAGCATCTCTACTGCTACGCGTGATATGTATCGCGCGCATACCGAGCAGGGAGACACGGCTTGCCGTGCTGATGATGATTGGTATCACCTGCTTCGCCCTCCCTGACTCAGAGGGAGGCCACTTCCCATGGGCTTTGATGGGAGTATTACATGAGATGGTGGAGGAGCACACCTGCTATGCATGGGCACCGGTGTATCTGGTGCAGCTATACAGAGAGCTCTGGGGCTATCGCCGTATGAGGTGATTTGGTATATGTTCGACATTTTTGTTACACTGTTGGGCCTACGAGCATATTGTGTGTTTATGACCAGTAGGGTTGCCCATAGCCGGGGGCCCGGTAGTGTATAGATATGGATTCCAGAGGTGGTTGGGGGTCGTGGGCCAGCCACGAGCGGTGATTGCAGGGTGAGATGTGGCATACTACCGGCATATGTTAGAGGGCCTGACCGCACTCGATATTATATGGAGGCCATACAGAGGCCATCAGCCCCGAGGAGGAGCAGGTAGCTACGATGGATCAGTATATCTTACGGATAGGCTGGGCGGAGACCAGGGAGCATGAGCGGATTCCCCTAGAGAGGTGTATGCGATAGTTGGGTCTACTGACAGGATGAGCCACCTCCCTTCCCACAGTATCGGAGGGAGGATGTAGAGGCACCACTGCCTCCTCCGCAGCCATTGGACCCGATCAGGTAGCGAGAGAGACCGGCGGATGATACGGTGGCGATCGGGGTGTGAGTTCATTTTGGTGTGGTGGGTAGGGCAGAGGGCAGTCATGAGAGCACAGCCCACACAGCCAGATTTGGTGGCTATTATAGCGGAGAGGGATCATCTCTTGGGCCAAGTGTAGTTATTACAAGGGCAGCTTGCTGCTGCACAGGCACAGATTGGGGTGCTACAGGGGTAGTTAGCCCAAGCACAGTGCAGCATAGAGTGCAGCACGAGCACGGCACGAGCACAAGCCGCGAGCAGCGAGCAGGCACGAGCACGAGCACACGGCCGCAGGCACCGCGAGGCACGAGCGCCTCGAGCGCAGCGTAGGCAGGCACAGCACCGCCTCAGGCACAGGGTGTACAGGTAGGTCAGGGGCCACTTCTATTAGGAGCCAGGGGACCAGCCCCACCAGCCATGGTGGCACGGGCCCGATATATGGAGGCGAGAGCGGAGGCCGATATTATCAGGACGTGCTAGATGGTACCAGGTGACTATCAGCCATATGCGGCTCACAGGGCGGAGACATCCGAGTCACAAGTCACGGGGGCGCGTAGCCACAGCCGGTGGGTCAGTGACGGGTAGGAGGTGAGATCCGGCACAGGGGCCAGCTGAGAGACGAGCCGAGGGAGGGGGGGAGAGCTGAGTCACCCCAGGAGCAGAGATGGGTATATAGAGGATTTGTTGATAGAGACACCGGTCTGTGAACCGAGTGTGTATATAGAGGCCTGCGTGCCCACATAGGATTTATTTATTCATTTTTGTTGTATATACCGCCTGCGAGCCAAGTACATTTTGTATATAGTTGATACGGCTGAGCCGAGTATATTTTTGACATGAGAGACCGGCTGCGAGCCGAGTCGAGATTTTGACAGAGACAGCGGCCTGCGTGCCGACTTTGTATTTTTAGATCACAGAGGCCCCATGCAGGGCAATTTGTATATTTTGACATTGATTTGATGATGATATATAGATGAGTTTGCTCCACATGGTGTGTAAAATTTTTGATTTGATGCATGTATTAGAATGTTTCATGTGTTTTGTCGATGGTATTGAAATTTGATGTATATATAGATGATGTTGATGAAGTTTTGCATATGTGTTGATGGTATTCTGATGATAGATATTGATAACTATGTCGTTATGCAAGGAAAAGAGGCGGGCGCCACCAAAAATTTGCAAAAAACAAAGAAATGGCCTAGGATAACCAAAGGGAGAGAGGTGACCGATATCGGTTAGGTAACCGATGTCGGTAGTCATTCGACCGATACCGGTTAGGTAACCGATATCGGTTATGCTAAAACGAGCTTTTCTAAAAATAGAAAAGCTTGGGAGGTAACTTAAGTTCTTATTTTTAGAGTCATGCAACAAGTTAAATACGAGAATGCGTTGTTGATGGCTTATACAGGTAATTGCATGGGAGAATTGAGTGATAAGGAGGAAAGAGACAGGTAAAGTAATCGTGGGCTTAGATTAAGAAGGTAGAAAGGCAAGTTATATTGAAGAGGGTGGTGAACATGGCTGAACAAGGAGAAGCATCCAGTGGGCAGAGAAGAGAGGGAAGACAGGTTCCACCTCAAGCTGCTGCATCCCAAGAGGTATAAGTTTTGGTTGGAATTCAATTCTTGCATGTTTATGAATAGGATGAGAGAAGGTAAGTGGGTAGAGATGAAAAAGAAAAGGTGATAGGCAAGGGTTTGGGATGGGGTGAGTGTTATGGGGTAGGTAATCAGGGGTTTCGGGTATGTTTGTAGGTACAGAGAGGGGTAAACGAGTGAATAATTATCGTAGGTGGTGTTTTTAAGCAGGGTGTATAGAATTGACTGTGACCGATATCGTTTAGAGATAACCGGTATCGGTTAGGTAACGGTATCGGTTATCTATAACCGATATCGGTTACTGTGTAAAATTCTAGAATGTGATAAAAAAACACTGGGATTTTATTTATTGATTTGTTGTTTGTTGATTTGATGTATGCAGGCAGAGGCAGGGTTGAGGATGAATGATAGGGTGCCAGCTTTGTTGTCACGGGTCCGAGCGGATGTAACACCAGCTGAGTGGGCATTGATAAACCATGTGGGGTTAAGTGGAATCCACTATTATTCACGAATCACATGCAATCATGCTATGTTGTAGGCGTTGATTGAGAGATGGAATCCAGAAAAGAATACCTTCTATCTACCAACAGGGGAGATGACAGTGACGTTAGAAGATGTGTTCGAATTTTGAGACTCCCAATTACAGGAAGACCAGTGTATCAGGCAGGGCCTAACGTGGTGCGGGGAGCGATAACAGTAGTATTTGGTCCAGCTGCACGAGATTTGACACAGCGAGGTTTGACATTCACTTATGGTATAATGTTTGCAGCACACCCTGAGGCAACAAGGTTGGCAGTGGTATTAATGATAGCGGTGGGGTATTATGCATTACCGAGGGTGGATGGGGAAGATTTCCAAAATCATTGATGTGTATTATTTGGGAAATGATAGAAGGGAGCGTGACTTTCGCATGGGCACCCGCATATCTGGCGGAGCTATACAGGGGTTTATGGGCTGCAGGTGAAATCACAGGACTACACTGGATTGTGCATACTTATTACATTGTTGGGCCTATGAGCACATTGTGTGTGTGTGACCAATAGGCCGACCAATCCAGGAAGAGAGGCAGGAGTGCAGAGGTTGGGATTCAGACGATGGGTCCAGACAGAGCAAGAGGCGAGATCGAGGCCGTGACAGATGATGTCGAGTATTATAGGTAGATGTGGGAGATGGTGACGATTGCGGATATCCGTTGGAGGCCTTACGGGAACTATATGGTGATGGAGAACATAGCTGAGGATTTGAGGGGTGTAGAGCGATTGAGGTGGATCGCGGGACACAGGCCAGGTGAGTACGAGAGGATTCCTCTAGATCGCGTGCGGTGACAATTTGGATTTGTTCAGGATATACCCATGGCTTATAGACCATACATGAGGATCGATGCTGAGGCAACATTCTCACCTCCCCGGCCGACACCTCCAGAAGGACCAGAAGAGACAGCAGCCGATCGCAGGGTAATGGATGCAGGAGTGACAGAGGCTTATAGATTATGGTGGGTAGCGGAGAGCTGCGAGGTACGTGAGAGGGCGATCATCGACATATTTGTGATTTAGTGGAGAGAGATCACTGCGAGGTTTAGTTTCACGGCTTCAAAAGCGAGGTGAATGAGACAATGGGATTGTTAGCGGTTTCGCAGTCATGAGTGGAGAGACTAGAGGCGAGATTCCTCCCGAGAGGGCGTATTCATATGTTACAGGAGAGATTGGCGGATCAGTGGGAGGAACCAATAGTAGTGGCACCTTTGAGGATGGAGAGGCTAGGTGAGCGGCGTCGATGATCACCATCACACACAGTTCGGGATGAGGCGCAAGGGTCTAAGTGAATTTTATAGGGGTAGAAGAATAAATAAGGATGCCGACCTGCGCATCGATGATAGAGAAGATGTATTTGTTTAACATCTAAATAAAACTGAATATGTATGGTGATTTTGAGTTTATGATAATAATAAGAAATGTTTGTGTTTTGAATGTTTTGAATTGATAAAAGGACAAGGTGAGTGTTATCAATATAAATATGTGAAATCATTTATATTTTAAGCAAAAACACAACACATGATAGGTTATGGTAGGGGATGGTCGAGCTAACCTTGGGAGACCCCATGTCTCCTAAGTGTTGCCTACATAGCCCATTGCACAAAGCAAGGAGGGGCCTCAGACCGATGTAGTTCTCCCTTAGGACCGAGGAGAGAGATGAATTTAGGCAATTTGGTTGTGTTTAGGCAATTTGTTGGTTGGTAAAAATTTTGATGTTGGTAGGGTAATGTTGTTGGAGTTGGTAAGGTATAGGTGAAGTGAGGTTAGCTTACCCAAGCATAAAGGAACCATGTCTGATTAAGGTCAACATATAATCCCAGATTCGGGTAAAAAGGCAAAAATGTCCCATAGTTGAAAAGAGCTAAACAAATCACGTATTATCATAGGATGAGCTTGAATCTCTAGGTACCTTGCATAGGCGAGAAGTCGATAGGTGAAAAGAGTTGTATAATCACAATATATCGGATATACGTCACGTCCCTTGAGTTTTTTGTTTTTGAAGAATGGTGAGGTGAGGTGGATGGTATAGCTGGGGCGCAGAGAACTTGTTATAAGGTGATTATTCCGATGGAAGAGAACCAAACCAAAATAGACAAGTCCATGACTCAAAAGTACTTTTGAATACTGCTTTTATTTTTCAGGATATAGTGATCGGTGTGGGAAGTCTATATGGGATATGCATTTTGTTGTTCTTGAGGTCTTCTGAAGTGATCAATGTGAGAAGCACGATAGAGGCTGACTTTGTATAGTTGTCCTTGAGGAGCGAGTCTATTTATAGTAGAATGTGGCTTTTGTGTATAGCTTTTGTCCTTCGAGGAGCAGTCTATTTATAATAGCAGAGATGTGGCTTTGCACATATTTGTCCTTTGAGGAAGCGAGTCTAGTTTATAGCTTAGAGGTCTAGATGTCTATTTGGCATGAAGCATCTAGTTTTGCAGGAAGTTTGACTCAAGAATATCCCATAATTGTATAATTGAGAACTTGTTATTTTGATACTTTTAAGTCATGGACCTAGACTAAAAAGGGAAGGCATCTTTAAGAGGAGGTGATGATCAAACCACGTGGGGTTGATTTTACTTTGAGATGCATGAAAAAAAAAAAGGTGTATGAGGTGGTAAATGAGCTCAAGGGACGAGCGCAAGGTAGATAAGAAGTGATGTAACACTAAATTCAATAGTAGAATGGTCGGAGATGCAAGGCATTAAGGGGTTCAGGCTCAGGTTTACCATTAAGCGAAGCTAAATGGTAAGTGCCTGATCCGTAAGTGTGAGTGATAATGTAAGGCCCAATCCAATTAGGAGCAAATTTTCCACGTTTGCTCTTTTCTAGTTTGGTCACATGTTGATTCTCTTTGAGGACAAGATCGCCAATCTGAAAGGTACGCTCATGAATTCACTTATCATAAGCACGCTTGATGCGCTTTTGATAGATTTGAAGGTGGTCAAGAGTTGTAAGACGACGCTCGTCAAGAAGCTCTAATTGGGCTAACCGCTCTTGGCGGAAATCATCATTGGTGAGAATATCCTGGAGAGATATTCTTAGGGAGGATTTGTATTTCGAGAAGGCAAGATGACCTCGGTACCATATACCAAAGAGAATGGTGTGGCATTAGTGGAGGTATGAATGTTGGTACGATAAGCCCAAAGGGCAAAGGGGATGTGATCAGGCCAATTGTTTCCAGAATCGTTAACGACTTTCATGAGAATTTTGGTTAGGGTTTTGTTAGAAGATTCGGCTTGACCATTTTCTTGTGGATAGTAAGGTGATGAGAAGCTAAGTTTGATACCAAAGTTGTCACAAAGGTCTTGTAACAACTTATTTTTGAAAGATTTTCCATTATCTATTATCAGGCGATGAGGAACACCAAAACGACAGATAATGTGATGGTTGATGAACTCTACGATTTTTTCTTTTTTGGTTGAAATGAGTGGAATGGCCTCCACCCATTTAGTGTAATATTCGATTTTTTGTGATTATCCAACGGTGACGTTGCGAAGAAGGCGGGTGAATCTCACCAATAAGGTCTAAACCCCATTGTGAGAAAGGCCAAAGATCTCGTGCGACTGTAGCGGGTGGCTAGGAGTATGTTGAAGGTTGGCATGTTGTTGACACATAACACAACGCTTAACATATTTAGCGTAGTCTTTATTAAGAGTAGGGAATAATAGCCTAGGCGAAGGATCTGTTTGGCCATGGCAAGGCCACTAAAATGTCCACCACAAATTCTGTCATGGACTTGTTGGATGGTATAGGTGACCTCGCGCGGTTAGACATCGAAGGAGGATGCCATCAAAGCCACGTTTATAGAGAGTCCCCATGATGCGACATAATGAGAAACACTTTTAAGAAAAGCGCGTTTGCCATTACTAGTAAGGTCAGGTGGGAGAACAGAGGTTGTAAGGTAGTCGTGAAATTGGTGATACCAGGTATCCTGTGAATTAGCAGATACATTATTTACCATACAAACATCGGACTGAGTAAGATGGGGCAAAGAGTTGTTGGACCAAGACAAATATGTCAGAGTCAGTTGGTGAGGCGGAATTTGTGAGGCCAAGCAAGCCATAGTATCCATAAATTTATTAGTTGAGCGGGGAATGGTTTGGATAGAATAATGAGTAAATAAGGTCAAAAGTGAATCCACGTAATGTTTGTACTTTTGAAGTTCCTCATTTTTACATTGGTAGATGCCCGTAACTTGATTGACTACCAATTGAGAGTCACCGAAAATGTTAATAGACTTTACACCTAAGTGTAACGTAACCTGGAGACCCAAAACAAGGGCCTCGTATTCCATTGTATTATTAGTGCAGGGGAAATCGAGCCAGAATGAAAGAGGCATAGGTTCAGCATCAAGAGGAATGAGAACAACGCCTGCCCCTCCACCGCGCTGGCATTTGGATCCATCGAAGAAGAGGGTCATTGGATATGACACCTCACTGAGTGAAAGAGTTGCGATGAGTTCGTCAGGGAAAGTAAAATTGGTAAATTGTTCCCCAGGTAAAGGGGCTTCCAGCGAGTTGGTCTGCGATAGTTTGTCCTTTGACTTGATTTTGGTGTACAAACTCAAGGTCGAGGTCGGTGAGGAGCATAAGCCATCGGGTGATGCGTTGGTTTAGATGAGGTTTGGCGTACATATAATGGATGGGGTCAGCGTTGGTGATGACAAAAGTTTTGTGATTCAGGAGGTAATGTCGGAGTTTGGTGGCCACGAATGATAGGGCTAGGCACAACTTTTCTACATGTGTATACCTAGTCTCGTAATCCACAAAAGTATGGCTTATGTAATAAATGGCTTGTTCTCGATGCTCGGAGTCATGATGTGTGAGCATGGCTCCTACAGCATGGTCGGTGGCAGAAAGGTAAAGGTAGAAAGGGTGATCATCCTGAGGTGGGACAAGCACGGGTGGCTGCAAGAGATAGGCTTTAAGAGCCTCAAAGGCTTGGTGGCACTCTTCGCTCCATTGAAAGACAATGTCCTTTTTAAGGAGATGATGGAAAGGTTGACATCGATCTGAGAGTTGTGAGATGAAACGCGGATAGATTGGAGTTTTGCCCTGCAAACTACGTAATTGTTTGAGGTTAGTGGGTGGGGGCATTTCTAGGATAGCTTTGACTTTTTCCGGATCAACCTCAATGCCATGCAAAGAGATGATAAAACCAAGGAGTTTTCTAAAGGACACCAAAGACACATTTCTTTGGTTGAAGCGAATGAACTGATATTATAGCAGGTGATCGAAAATAATGGTTAAAACATCGAGATGTTCACTGCGATGTTTAGATTTTCCAAGAAGATCATCGACATAATCCTCGAGGATAGTGTGCATAATGTCATGAAAAATGTAAGTCATAGCCCGTTGATAGGTCGCACCAGCATTCTTAAGGCCAAACGGCATGACACGATAGTAGAAGGTTCCCCAAGGAGTAATGAAGGTGGTTTTATGTTGATCGGCTGGGGCTACCAAAATTTGATTGTATCGAGAAGCCATCCATGAGAGAAAGCATCTCATGGCCTGCAGTGAGATCAACAAGTTGATCAATACTAGGTAGGGGGAAGTCATCCTTTGGGCAAGCGAGGTTAAGGTCCTAGAAATCCGTACATATCTGAAGTCCCCCCGTCGCTTTAGTGATGCCAGTACGATGTTAGAAATCCATTGAGGATAGTCGATAGGTAAGATGAAGAAGAAAAGAAAAAGTCGTTGAAGCTCTTCTTTGACCAAGAGGGCAATGCGTGGATGCATTTTTCTCAGTTTCTATTTAACTGGTTTGGAGTCGGGTTTTGAGTAATGTTATGGACAGCAATGTCAGGATCGATTCCTGGCATGTCAGCGTAGGACCAAGCGAAAGCTTGGTTGCGGGCACGGAGGAAGGTAGTGAAGGCAGTTTGTTCTGATGCGTTAAGAGATTGTCGATCTTCACAATGTGAGGATCATCCTCTGTGTGGATGTTGATTTCTATAGTCGACTCATTCAACATGGTTTGAGTTTCAGATGGTAAGGCGCGTTGAATATAAGAGTCATCCGTGCCAAGGTAAGTGAGGATGGAGTCGTCATCCTGGCACTCAACAACATTAATTGAAGGTGAGTCTTCTTTGATCATGTCTGGATACAGAAGGGGAAGAGAAGATGGGTCTTCATTATCACGTTGATAAGTGAGAGGACCCAGGAAGATAGCATTTATGAAAAAAAGTTAGGAGGGATAGATTCGGGTCTATCGACTCTGTGGGTGAAGATGGCAAAATAGGTGATGATGGTTCAGAAGAGGTAATGTCATTGTCTTCCCGGATACAACTGACATGAGGTTTCTTTGGTGTAAGTGTTTCAGAAAATCCAAGACCACTACGATCTTTGTGTTTGCGTGTAGTCACGGGAATGATTGTATGTCGGCCTTGTTCATAAAGACCGAAACCAAAACCTTTCCAAGCACAGTGAGTCAAGAAGGTGAGGGTGAAATGATGATTTGTTAGATATTGAAAATCAGATTGGAAGGGAACCACACCAAGGGGAGGTTCAGGGGTAATGGAGGATGCGTCGACACCCCCATACGTTAGGTTGGTGTGGCAATTAGGTGGTCGTAGGAGATCACCTCCCCCACATGACGGTCGTAGGTAGGATGCGCATGTAACTGTCCAGTACTCCTGTGGGGTATGGAAAGTGCTAACGTTATATAGGTGATACTCCCCCAGCGTAAGGCATTGAAAAACATCTACCAAGGGATCTGAGGTTGGGATGTTGTCTGCGGGGAAGGAAGTGGTATTTGCGGCGGTGGTTTCATTGGTTGAAGGTGTAGGTGTGGCTAAGGTGGATGGTTGAGGTGTGGGTGAAGTAGATGGTTGGGTTGGATGAATGGGTGCCTTGGTAGTACAAGCACATCATTAGGGGTGATATAACATATTGCGAGGTTTTGAAGGGGAGCGTCTTTTACGGTGTATGACTTCCCCTCATACTCAAATTTTATGCATCTATGTAAGGTGGAGGAATGCATCCCATAGCCGGATCGAGGCGGCCTAACAACATGTTGTATTGGAATTCTCCCTCAAGGACATAGAAGAGTTCGGGTAAGGTACGTGGCCCTACATGAATGTTAAGGATCACGGTGCCTAAAGTAGAAGTAATAGCATCATTGAATGAACGCAACATGGTGGGGTTGGCACACATGCAGCTAGAAGGGATATTCATTTGTTGGAAGGCTTTGGAAGAGATGATGTTTAGGCTAGCGCACCCCCGTCAATCATAACACGACGTACTCGGATGTCCGGACGTAAGCCGAGATGAAAAGAGCGGGTCAGGATCTTCTGCACCAAAGACGACAATTTCATCTTTGAGAAAATGCGGCGGCTTGGCTTTTGTACGAGGGGACAAAGTGGTAGATTGTTTGGTGAGAGAAGCAACGTGGTTGGGTGTTAAGATGGAGGCAATGGGAAAGGTTTCGTTAGGTAGGACCTCTATCCCTTGAAGGATTTCAATGAGAGCTTGTCGATGAGATTCAGAGGTTTGAATGAGATCATACAGTGTCATTTTTATAGGTGATTGGTGAAGTTGTTTGATCATGGTACGATGGGAAACTCCATCAGAGATGGGGTAGGTAGGTCCACGAATAACCACTTTAGGTGGTGGTGCGATCGGGATGGCGGACGGAGAAAGAGAGGCGCAGGTGTGCTTTCTTTAGCTTTCCCATTGTTTTTCTGCCCTCGAGTAGCAATACTAATCATGTTGATCTCGTGAACACGAGAGGAGGAAGATGGCAGGGATAAGTCATTGTCTTTGAGAGGTGGGGTTGCAATAATGATAGATCTTGGTGAGGCGGGGACAGGTGGTATAGGAGAGGGGATTGAAGCTAAAGGTTTCTCCCTTCGTAAGTTGTCTTTCTTAACCTTTCTATCCGAGATAGGTGACTGATGAAGGATGGCTTTCAAAGCTTTGCATCCCTCCACATCATGTCCTGGTGTGCGGTGGTAAGCGCAGATTTTAGACTCATCATAACCTATAGGTCGAGGTTTAGATGGATCATAGGAGTGCAGTGGGGGTAGGGAAATGGTCGCATTCTCCACCAACATATCAAGGATCTTGGCGTAAGATCCTTTGAGCGGAGTCAAAGTCGAGGAGGAAGATGAGGCTATTGATTGGGTGGGTTTTGGTAATGGTTGGGTATGGTTGGTTAAATACGGGTGGTGGTTTAGACAAGGGGTTTTGATAATTGGATTTAACTAAACGTGGCTTCTTGGCGTAGAAGTCATGTTTATTTGGTTAGATGATGAGGCCACGAGATGGCGTGGTGGCGAGGAAACAACCACGGGGAAAAGAGGAGTGACAACAAACAAATCCTTTGATGATGGAGTTTGTTTAGGGTTGGTAGGTGGACGGGATACTTGGGGTGCGGTGTTGATACACCGTGGATCTCTGTATGGGTGCGAGAAGGTGCGAGTCGTTTTAAAGAAAACGGGAGGTATGATGTATTGAGGCAAGGTGGAGGGTGAGGTCCCAATATAGAAGGTAGGTGTGATGTGAGGGTTTTAGTTGTGAGAGGCATAGATTGGACTTGAGGAGATTGGAGTCTGTCTCTAGGTGGATGGACGGCTTTATTTTTGGATAAATCTAACCATTTAGGTGGGTGTGTTTAAATTTGGGTATTGGTGAAGTCCCAAGCGTAGGGGAAGGTTTGGTTAGGTTAATAGAGGTGGATGAGGTATTCGGTAGAGATGAGGGGGGTGAAGATGAGGACATAGGCATTTTGAGCTTTTGTAAACACCTCGGGTATATGGTAGAGGTGTCTGGATCGGTCATCTGCATTTGAGTAGAGCATGGTGTACTCAAACGCTCCCATAGGACTCATCTATCTTCTGAGGGATGACAATCTTCACGTGTGAAGAAGAAATTTTGTATGGAAGAGAGGTGGGTTGTGATTCCGGTCCACTGTGGGTGTGATACAGGGGGTAAATGAGGCGTTGTATCAATGGGTGTTAAGAGGTCAACCGGTCAGCTGAAAAGATTTAGGTGATGAAGAACTAATAGGTAGGAAGGCATGTTTGAGGGGATCCATCATGATTAAGGAGTTTGGTGATGTCGGTTCGAGAGGTTTCTCTTCTAAGGATGACAGAAACAGTGGCGAGCCTTCTTCTTTTATAGTAAGAGTGGTGGAAGGAAATGTTTGGGAAATAGATAAGTTAGATAACATCCGCTCACAGTCTTGCAGGGATGTGGTGTAAGAAGACTCATTCGTGAGAAGAGAACTCTGGGTGGTTAATTCCTTTATGGGTAAAGGAATGGCAAGGTTATCATCTTGTCTTGATGGTGGTGTAGGGGGTGCGGATCCCTGCGTTAGTGAAGAGGCCTGATTCAGAATTTCCTCGATAGAAGCTTTTGGTTGGGAGTTGAAAACTGCATGGATTTCATGAACACTCTTCTCCTCGGCTGAGGTGTCTTGATTTGTGTTACTGTTAGATGCATGGTTAGGAAATGGTTTGTTGAAAATTTTTAAATTTTGATTAGCGGGGGCATTAGGATTATCGAGAGTTATATCCCCTGCATCAACCATTTCCTGCACTATGTTTTTCAACATCTTGCAGTTTTCGTGACTGTGTCCCTTCACGTGATGGAAGTTACAGAAGTCATTTTCTTTATACCAAGAAGGAATAGTGTGGGTGGAATCAAACCCGGAGTGAGGTTTAATAGGAGGCAAGGTGATAGCTCCTGCTTTAAGCAATTTGTCTAAGATCACACCATAAGTTTCTCCCAAGGGAGTATAGTTGATGGGCTCGGCTTTATACTTATAGGTGGCTTTTGGTAGGTATTAGGCAGTGCTTGAGATTTGACCATCACAGCGTGTACGGCCCCCTTTGATTTGAAGCAGCGATGTGTGAGAATTGGTGGTGTTGGGTTTGGTGGTAGAGTCTTGGGTCCAGAAATTTGAGCTTTTGTTGCGTAACCTCAATTTCTCTTCCTCTAAGGCTCGAATCTCTAGTTTCCGAGCCATAGTAAAGGCCTCATCAAATGTGTGGAAAGTTTGAATTTGGAGGGTGGGAGAAATGTGTTTAGCACAGGCCCGCGTAAATAGTTGATGAGCTCGGCCTGAGGTAAGGCGTAAGTAAGTTGGTTGATGAGGCCCCGCCATCGTCCAACGAAATCTGCGATAGACTCGTCTTCAAATTGTCGGATGGCATAGAGGTCGGTAATGGATACTTTCTTGGCAATATTGATGGAGAAGTGATCCAAGAAAGATTGGGCTAACTGGTTAAAGGAGAAGATTGAATGCTTTGGGTTAAAGCATTGTACCACTCCAAGGCAAGTCCTGATAAGGACATGGGAAAGGTACGGAGTAGTAAGGCATCGTCATGAGCAATCGGATAGCGAGGCATGTAAGCGATCATGAAGTGTTGTTGAGGGTCCTCCTTACTTATTAAAGTGAGTAAATTTTGGTAATTCCCATTGAGGAGGATATGTATGAAGGGGGACAGAAGGGTGAATAGGCTCGACAAACTTGCTCGTATGTCAAGGTGTTATGGCTTCCTGAAATAGAAGCCTCAAGATTTTGCATCTTGTCCATCATCTATTTGATTAAATCATTGGTTGGGTTAGATGATGGTGTTGTCGTTGTAAACAGAGGAGGATTGGTCCAAGAGCCGCTACTAGACAATGATGGGATTGAATGTTGATAAGATAATGGTGATGAATGTGTTGGGGCAGCCGAATAAGGGTGTCCTATATAAGAGGTTGAGGCCACCGGATGAATTTGTGGAAATGAAAAGGTGGGCGGAACTTGTGAGGGAAAGCTCGTGTGTATAGGTGGCAGAGAGCAAGTGATGAAAGAGGCAACCTGCGAGAGAGATGAGGTAGGGGTAGTGGACGGTAGTGATATGTGGGGTCCCAGATTAACGAGAGGAAAACCAATCGGTGCAGTATGAACCACTAAAGCTACTGAGCTGGGAGACGGGGCTAAGGATGAAGATGGTGAGGTGGAGTTATTAGGTGGGGAAGGGGCTAAGTGAGCGGTGATACTAATAGGCATACCAATGAGGAGTTGACCGTCGGGTGCACGGTCAGGGGTATGAGACAAATAATATTGTATGGCGCTAGGATTAGCATCCAAAAATTTGGCAAATTCCTTATCTCCTACAGGGATCTTGGGAAAATTATTGGTATCGTAGGATTCCCCATAGGATGCGAAGGGGGTGACTCAGGAAAAGGCACGGAACAGGCATGTGAAACCATGGCTGCTGCTTGTTTTCAGGTGATAACAACCATGGAAAAGAGGACACAAGAGGGATTTAATCAATCTGGAATGAAAACAACAACAAAATGTTGGAATTGATAGGTTCTTTGGTGTGTCGAAGCTATTAAACACGATGGCGATATCGGTCAGATAACCGATGTCGGTCAAAATGTAACCGGCGTCGGTCAGTTAACCGATGTCGGTAGTATGGGACCGGTGTCGGTCACTGTGAAAGAAAAGAGAGGATGTAAGAAGCTGCTGGTTTGGGGATAACAATGCTTAATATACCTACCAAACTGTCTTGAAGTGATCACTGAAACAGTGTATGACAGAGAAACAGAACTAAAAACAAGCAAGATGCACAAGCAAATCAATAGACTAACCCTAGGATTAGTTTTAATCACTTTGGGCTTATGCCTTAGACGCCAGATGATGTCAATCCTAAACAAAGACCTAAGGGAGATGTCAAGTTTGTTGTGGCTCATAAGGCTACCTCAATCGGGCGGAGGAATACCGCGGAAAGGGGGGAGGTTTGAGCTGTTGTATTGATTATGATGTGATTTGGTATGTGTTGTGCAGTGAGAGTAAGATTAATTTCTCGTCAATACCGTGGATATCACCCCCACGTGTACGACCTGTTACTTAATCTACGTTCACTAGAATTAAAAACAACAAGCAAGAATGTGATGCACGTGTTTTAAACCCAAATCGAAAATGATATTCGATGAAGCAAAGAAGATGACTTTCACTAATGCAAAGATGTGAAAGAAAGACAAATTCTTTTACCAAAATGACAAAATATTTTGTGAATATTTAGAAGAAAGAAACAACAAGTGTGCTCCCTATATGAAAGCAAGCAAGAAAGAAAGAAACCCGAAAAGGGTCCCACCGGGTGTGCCAAAATGTTTCACACAGAAATTTCATTCGGAATAGAGTTGCTTCTATCCTTTCATTCTCTTGAGAAAGCAGATAAGGGTTAGGGCTAGGAGGAATACTGTTGAATGTTGGGAAGGTGTGTGCGTACCGTAGAGAGATCGAGATCGATTGTGAAGAACTCCTTTTTATGCAGGAAGGACTACTGTAAATAAGAATACAAGACCACTAGATTTTAGTTAGACAACATAGTGAGGAACTGCCTTAGGCCGGGAAATATTAGACTTCCTTTGAAGGTGGTGAGTTCCCATTTGATATGAATTAAAGAAAAATGATAACAAAGAACTACAAGATAATACTTTTGGTTCTGATGAAGATACGAGTCAAGAATGTGGTGGTGATAGTAAGGCTTAGTTAGGATGATCCGGTATTGGAAAGCGAGTGATGAAGCTATCCTCGGTCTTTTCCAATGCTTGAATGAGGGGTGAGCGATCGAGTTGCTCGATTGCGAGTCTTGACTCGATGCTCTTCTCTGCAACCTCTTCTCTTTTCTTCACTTCTCTCTGTCTTGCAAATGAATTCGGATCCTTTCTTTTTGGTGGGAGGTCATTTAACGAGGAACCGATGGTGGTTACGTGTGGCGATGGCGGTCGAGTAGGAACCGATGTCGGTTAGGTCAAAGTGGCTATTTTTAGTAAAGCCAGCCATCTTTCCCTCCTTTTCTCCGAGGGATCGGTTGTGGGCTTGGTCGAGTCATTATTAGGTTTGTTTTGGTGCGGGTGAGGGTGATGAGTCATGGGTGTGAGTCTGGACCAAGTCATAGGTCTTAATTAGGTTGGTTTAGGGTTCTCGAAAAACCGAATAATCTAGAAATTTATTTTTCTAGGTTTTAATCGACTAGTGTGAATTTTAAGGTGACCACTGTGAATCTCTCTACAACAACAAAATAAAAATAAAAAGGAAGGCGCCTCAAGAAGCGGTCAAGTTTATAGTTGATCTTAGGTTTATTCCACCTTCTGGATCGATGGAAGGCTCTACTTTCCATGAAAATGCATGCAACAATAAAATATGGAAATATCCCAAATAGATGAATATACAAAAATGTTTGCAAAATGAAACTTATAGATGGATGACAACAAAAATATCCCTCTCTAATACCATAAACAATAAAGGTAAATAAAGTACCTAGCATACACCATGGTTAACACTACGTATATCTTGACCCTAAGTGGTGCATGTAAATTTGTTCTTTGATCATTATATTAATAGTAAGTCTATGAATGATTCCTAACAACAATTCGTATACATGATCGTGTATGGAACTAATCATACCTAAGTAAAGGTTGATCCTCGCATATTCCATATTACATAAGCTTCCAATATTACATCCGGGAAGCATAACAATAATATTATACCCATGAAGAAATAAAACAAATATGGTTGATAAAACCATATAACAACATTATTTAATTAATAACATTAATTAAATAATTAATCATATAATGCATAATTAATTTATCCTAACATTCCCCCCTTAATTATGCATTGTCTCAAGGGATGAGGAGAGGAATTCTCTGAACAACTCGAATTTGTCACGTGCAAGTGACTTTGTGAAGATATTGCTCGTTGTTCAGTTGTTGGACAAAATTAAAGTTGGATGTTGTGCTTCAACACATGTTCGCGTATGAAATGAACTTGTACCTCAATGTGCTTTGTTCTCTCATGAAAAAATTGGATTGCAAACAAGTTTGAGAACACCTTCATTGTCAACATACATGGTGGTTGGTTTGTCTGTGGTATTCCAAGTCCTTCTAGTATGCGACGTAGCCATATCACTTCACAAGACTTCTCCTGTAGAACGATACTCAACTTCTATGGAAGAATGAGAAACAAAGTGTTGTTTCTTGCTTCCCCATGATATTGGTCAGATCCCATAAAGAACACAAATCCTGAAGTGGATTTTCTATCATCAATATTTCTGCATGATCTGAATCGAATATCAGACAAGAAGAAGTTATCATTCTTCTTGTATTCTAGACCAAGATCCATTGATCCTTTGAGATATCTCAAGATGTGCCTTGCTACTTTCCAATGACACACTTTGGGTTCCTGCATGAACCTAGATAGATAGCTTACTGCAAAGTGCTGATATCTGGTCTAGTGTAGGTCAAGTAAATGAGACTCCCAATCAACTGTTGCCATAGAGAGTGGCACTTACCTCAGGAGATGGATCTGAATGAGATAACTATAATCTGTTCTCCATAGGGTGTAGCAATTGGTGTGCAATCCATCATCCTAAACTTCTCAAGTGTTGTCTTGGTATATTTCATCTGAGAAACAAAGATGTGATTCTCTTTCTGCCATACTTCTAATCCAAGATAATAATGCATTAGCCGAGATCTGTCATGTCGAACGATCGATTAAGATCTTTCTTCATTGCATCGATCATCTTCACTAAACTACAGTGATAACTAGATCATTGACATAGACAACAACAATCACAATCTCCCCCCTTACTTTTTTAGGTAGAGATTGGGGTCGTATGGATTTCTAACAAATCCATGTTGTATGAGATGCTCATCAATCTTGATGTACCATGCCCGGGGTGCCTGTTTAAGGCCATACAGAGATTTCTGAGTCTGCATACCTTTGCTTCTTGACCAGGTACTACATATCCCTTAGGTTGAGTCATGTAGACTTCTTCTTGTAAATCTCCATTTAGGAAGGCACTTTTTACGTCCATCTGATGGACTTTCCATCCAAACTATGTAGCTAGAGAAAAGATCATCTGATCATTTTGATCTTAGTTGTGGGAGAAAATGTCTCCTCATAGTCAATGCCTTCTTTTTTATGCATACCCCTTTGCTACTAGTCTCACTTTATACTTGTCCATTGTCCCATCTGCTTTGTACTTTGTTTTAAATATCCATCTGCATCAATGGGTTTCTTCCTAGTGGAAGATCGATAAGCTACCAAGTGTTATTTTTCATCATCACTGATTGATATTCAGAATCCATGGCATCTTTCCAAGATTTTGACTGTAGGGCTTCCTGGACTATAGAGGGCTCATCATATTCAATAACTCTACTCATCAAAGCAAAGTTAACTTCTTCTCTTGCTTTACTGTGAGTCCGTGGTGGTCAAGGGTGGATGTATCAGTGGAGCATCCATTCTTGCATCTCGTAATGTGATAGTACACCACTTGGGCATACGTTGAACTATTCCCATGGGTTGTGGTTCTATCTGATCAACACCATCATCCCCATCTCACTTTCATCATCTTAAGGGAACATCAACTTCAATTTTTACAACTGGTGAAAATCTACATCTGGTGAGTCTGGAGGAGGAGTCTCTGCTTCCTTCTTCTCAAAAAACTCAACATCTCTGTTGGTGTAGACTTTTCTGGTCTTAGGATCCATTAATCTGTACCCAAGAGTCTCTTCACTGTACCCAATGAAGACGAGTTTTTGTGACTTCATGTCAATTTCTTTCTATTTCTGCTTGGGTATGTGCATGCTTTCTTTGCACCCGAATACTCTAAGGTGTGCAATAGATGGTTTTCATTTTGACCATGCTTCTTGTGGTGTTACTCCTTCAAGAGCAATTGTGGGCACTCTGTTCAACAAATACACTGTTGTTTTTTCTTCTACCCAGAATGTCTTTGCAAGTCTAGAGTCATCGATCATGCATCACACCATTTCCATGATAGTATGATTTCTTCTCTCAACAACACCATTCTATTGTGGTGTGTGGAGGAGGCATTTGTTGACATGAATCCCATGAGTTTGTAGGTAGTCTTTGAACTCATCACTGGTGAATTCCCCCTCGATATGAGTGGAGAGTTCTGATGTGATGACCAGTTTCATTCTCAACTACTACTTTGAACTTCTTGAAAGTTTCAAAAGCTTCACTTTTCTTGTGAAGAAAAAAATCCACATTTTCCTTGAATAGTCATCAACACATAAAGCATGAAGTATTGAAATCCAGAATGACTTGGTTGCATCGGACCACAAAGATCGGTATGAACTAGATCAAGTTTGACCATGAGCTCGATATGTACTCTTCTGGAATGATGCTCTGTGTTTTTTTCCTGCTAGGTAGTGAGGACACTTGTTTGTATCCTTCTAAAGAGATGGTAGCCCATGTACCATATTGTGTCGGTGAAGTGTCTCGAGATACTTGAAACTTACATGACCAAGTCTCGATGCCACAACTATGTTGAGGTAGAGTTCTTAGCCACAAGTGCCTGATCATCTCTGTGGACAAAATCAAGTTGGAACATGCGTCCCACATTAGAGGCTTTTGCAACTATTTTTGAGCCTCGTGATTTATCTCGAATCAAAACATGTTTTCTTTTCGGAATGACTATCAAAGTCAATTTTTAGATTGTGATCAAGGAGTTGACTGATTGAAAGAAGATTCTTTGTCAACCCAGGGACATATAAGACATCTGATAGTCTATAGTTGCGTGAACCAAGGGGTAGAGAAATGTTCCCAATCCCCTAAACTGTATATGAAGAATCATCTCCCAACGAAACATGATTTTTTGATGGTGTGTCCCTCATTGAAATAAACCAGTCTCTGTGGCTGGTCATGTGTGAGTGGCCCCGAATCAACATACCAAACATCACTAGATGACGTGGATGGTTCACTTGATCGAGTAGTGAACAAGTAGTCTTCATTATCTGATTGTTCTTGTTGCTCAACAATATTTCCTTGTTGATGGGGTCTTCTTTTCCAGTTCCCTTTTTCTTCCCTTGATTGTAGTTAGAATGTCCCTTGTGAGATTGTTGTGGAGGTCCAGAGTTGCTTGATGAACCTTTCTTGTAAGTATTATACCAACAATCTTGTAGGTCATGTCCTCTTTTGCAGATTGGACATTGCTTCTTTTGTTGTCTGTCCCCTTGATATTGATTTTGATTTTGGGATTTTTGATAGGAATTAGGTTTTCCTTTACCTTTTCCTTTCCATTTTTGATGTGAAGAAAGTTCCTGCTCCTCTTCATCATCCTTATTATGTATGGCTTCCTTGTTTATAGTAAGTTTACCAATTTGTCAAAACTAATAGTCGTATCTGACACGTTTAGTGTTGTAACAAAAATGTGGTAAGAAGAGGGGAGTGCTCTCAGAACAATGGGAATGAGAGCATCATCTGAGACTACTTCTCCCAGGGCTAGAAGTGAAGCCCTCAACTCTACAACTCTTCTTAAGAAAGCTTTGATTTTCTCATTTACTTGAACTTCAATGTGTGTAACTGACTCTGCAAATTCAGTATAACATTCTTGTTCTTGGCCTCATATACTGTGCTCAACTTATCCCATGCTTCTTTGGCTTGTTTTGGCATCTCAAATGTGGGGTTACACATCATCGGACACTCAAACAAGATGATGAGTTTGGCCTTTTGATCTACTTTATCAAACTACCATTGTTGTGTTGTATCAGTAGTTGATCTCGTCAGAGTACCATTCACAATGAGGCCAGATCTCTTCAAACTCAAGTTGTGTCTTAATTTTTGTCTTCCATGCAAGCATAGTTGTTTCCTCTGAGTAATTGTGAATCTGGAAGAAAAATTTGGGGGCATTGGTGCCCATTTTGTAGAGATCACTTGACAGGGTTTGGCTCTTATCACTCCAAGTATAAGGTCTCCCAATCTATATACCATTAGTCGATATACCGAACCTTTCTATATACACACCCTTTTGATATACCGGTGGTACGTGGAAGAAGCTCACCCTTTCTATATACCTAGTAGTACGTGAAAGAGGCGTTAACGTACGTGAAAGAATTCAATATGTGGTACCAAGACAATATTGAAAGGGGTTTGTGTGATTATTGACACGGCTCAAAGAAATATCCTCATGCGTGTGTAACTTCGCTATATACTTGGATAATTTCTCATTCGGATTTATGTCATGTAATCATTCACAGACGGATGGGATGGCTCATAGTGTGTGCATTGTGACCTTATTACTCCTCATTGATTTAAAGGTTTGATGCCCAGATGACGTTGTTTGCAGCTATATTAGGCATTAAGTGTAGTAGTAGTCACATGACGACTTTACCCGTAAGTGCTTCCCAGAGGCACCGTATATACCGAATGCTGCGAATGAGATCTAGGATCTCGTGAGTGTTACATGAAACAAATTTTTTTTTTTTTATTTTTGATTACAATTCTGCCAGTTTTGATCAGTTACAAATTTTGCAGTTGACTTATGGCAACCTGCAAATTAGTACTAATATATTGCAACATGCAATTACATTCAAAAATCTGGAAAAAATTGAATGGCAAGAAAAAAATTTTGTTTTATGGGCCCTGGTGGCCTTCGGAGCCCAAAATGATCTACTACACCAAAAAATTGCAAAAATATAGCTAAAAATGCAATTTTTAGATAGGCCTCCTTTTGGAAAAAAATGTCCAGAATGAAAAAATAGGTTGAATGGAGGAAAAATTTTTTTACCCTAAATTAGGTTTTTTCACTAAATTTAGTTAGTTATAACTAAATTTGAATTTTTCGCTAAAGTTAGTGGTTCCACTAAATTTTCTGCCAAATTTGGTAGTGGGTGAGGGAGGGGGATTTGACCCCTTGACCTCTCTTGATGGGAAGTGTCTTACAAAAGTTATGCTAGCCACTTGGGTGGCTATGCTAAACAATTATATGTAAAGAGCAAAATGTAATTAAACACTTCCAAACTGTAAAACCATACCTCTTCAAAAAACCATGGTTTTGGAAAGGTGGTTTTGAGAAAAAATTCAGCAAAGAGAAAAAATGATCAGGTGGTTTTGGTGAGAATGAAGGCGGTTTTGAGTGTGTATGGCGCCTTAGATCATTTTTCTTCCTTCCTTTGAGCTTGTAATTTCTTCCTTGGTGAATTCTATCCTCCTCAACCTTAATTACAATGAATAAAGGTGGTTTTGAGGAATTTGATGGTGTTTTGAGGAATTTGATGGTGGTTTTGAGGAATTTGATGATGGTATTGCATGGGATGGGGCTGGGAAGTTGCAGAGGCAACTCTGGCTCTCCTTTTCTTGCACAAGCTTCTCCAATGCTCCTCAAACTCTGCTGCAATCCTCCAATATCCTTCAACCTACTCTAACACCAAATGTAGATTGAGCAATAGGGGCAGAATCCTTGATAATTGTATTAAACTCAATCAACCAAAAATACAAAGAATGGGCTGCAATATTTATAGATATTACATAGCCAAATACAAACAAGAAACTAAGTTGCACAGGTGAAACCATATTCCATATTACATAAGCTTCCAATATTACATCGGGAAGCATAACAATAATATTATACCCATGAAGAAATAAAACAAATATGGTTGATAAAACCATATAACAACATTATTTAATTAATAACATTAATTAAATAATTAATCATATAATGCATAATTAATGCAACCTTTGGAATCTCATCTTGATCATTTGCATGACTACATGAGGTTTTACATTATCTATTTTTCTATCTTATATCATTTTGATTATTATCTTGTTGGATCTAACACATTGTGGGATCGTGATCATCTTCTTTCGGTGCTTTCAGTCTATAGTTATCGAAGTATGTTCTTCCATCTTTTACACTTGAATGTTATTTTTAAGTTTATGTACTCTTGGCCTTGTTTCACTCTATTATCATCATTACCCATCTCAATTTTCCTTCAACTCGGTCCTCTATCACTTTGTTTTCCATCTCCGAGCCTTCTCATCCCTCTTCCTATGTTTTTTTATTCCAATCAACTAGAGCCATCATCCTACTATTTTGTTATCTTTTCTAACCTATTCTACATTCATAGACAAAAAATACCAAGAGTCCCTGTTAGCAAACTACCCCCTCAAAATAACCATTTTCTATCATTCTTTGGTTTCCTTTGCCTTATATTCCTTTCTATAGGTTAACTCTAGCAAAGAATTGAATTTTTGTTAAGAATGGATACAAATTGTTCATGGTGGGACTAGGCATTTGAGCCAATATCAAGTCCACTAAAAATAAAATAAAATAAAATTATGTCTTGTAAAGGCTTAACTGAATCAAACCAAATTTGAAACTAAAACAACCATAGTATGAGAACAATTGTGCTTCTAATGGAATGAAGCTTATAGGAAAGGTAAACTTGAACCTTCACCTCCTTTGATGTGTATTATTTTCCCTCAACAACTCCTGGTTGGCCCCTTGCATAATGAGGGTAAACTTAAATGTCAACTAAACATATTTTGAGAAACAAACCTTTAGCATAAGAATGAGAGAATTAGGAACTTTGTAGGCAATTGCAAATGTGGAATATAATTATGTAAGTTATGGAGATTATCAAAAGTGATAAAGAGCAAACTTAAATGGTCAAACTGTAAATTGAAAGTGGAATGAACTTATGAATCGGAGGTGAAAAAGGAGAAAATTATTCTTACATAATAATGTTATTAGAATATTAATCATAATGAAGATGTAATCATAGTAATAATGTGTAGTGGGTTTGTCAATCCTTGGGTCCCTTTTCTTGTTGTTGGGTCATTTCTAGTATTCGTTCATTGGGAAAAGTGTGGCATCAACATGTCTATGGTGTTTTCATGTGTCTATGTGATTTGATGACTTATGAAAGTGTCTTGTGCGTTGTTGAGTTTCTCTTCTTGGAGCCCTTGTGGTTTTGTGTAGTGAGCAATGTAAGTTTAAAAAAAAATTATCTTGGTATTTTTACTGTTGTATTTTTGTGTGTAAAATGTGGGTGTTACACTTGGTATCAGAGTGGAGGTTGATGCTCTTGAACCTCTAGGAAATATTGGAGTTGTGATGTTTTCTTATGGTGGTGGTAGATATTGGAAGAGTAATGTGATATAAGCGTGATGTGAACTATGTCGTAATTTTGATATTGTGAATGCACATGTTGTGTATGTCACTTAGTGCATATTTTTATCATGTTGATGTGCTTGTGATGAGATTATTCTCTCTCCTTTTCATGGATTCTATGAAGAGTTCACATGTGATGTACCACCTTATTGTGTGTGAAAAATAATGTTATTGTGGATTGGAGTGTTGGAGCATTATGGCGTTATGTGATATGAAGGTGTATTGATGTTTTGCATGACAAAACTAGTTTAAAAGTGAATTAGATTGTATCATGATGTCGTCACTGTATTGTGATGAATCATGTGCATCACCATGTTATATTGTAATTGACTATATGTTGTAATGTTAGACATTGTGTTCATCATACGTATGATTTGTGTAATATGTGATGGTTTATGCCATGATTTAGGGGCATATGGTGAGCGTATGATCCCTATTGTATAGTGATTGCACTTTGGGTGTAGAATGTGGTAATGTGATGTATCGTAACCCATGAAAGTAATGATTGTGTTTTACCCTGTATATATGCCATGCGTAAGACGCTATGGTTAATTTGTGTGAATCACCATTGTATTAGTGATGTAGTTATATGTTATGTTGTGGACCCTACACTAACCAACCCTAAGGGAAATCAGTAAAATGTGTATGTTTGGAGTGAGGAAATGTGTACCATTGACCAGTCACTCGAGCTGAGTATGAGATAGGAAGTGGAGCCTTACATAGGCTGAAAACCCACTTTTGTTCATTTGGTATGTGTGGCACTTGCTCAATGGGTGTCATGCATATTGTGTTTCGTAGACACCTTAGGCTTAGTAGATGGCGACTTGTACTCCTTCTCTCTCTTGATATGGTTATCGTATGGATTCAACCTATGTGATTTTGACTATGTTGAGCCTTGTCGAAGTGGTGGTGGGATGATTCAAATAGAGATGATGAAAGTTGTATTATTTGATATGTTATTTTATGAGTTGAGGCTCAATGTTCGAGTGCCAAAAACTTGTTGAGTACCCCTGTTGGTGGCCATATAAGGCCGCATAGTTATTGTAATGTGTTATTCCTATTTATGTATTTTATTCATAAATTGAAAACTTTCCCTTTTCTTGCTAGAACCAGTAGTTTTCTTGACTAACATGTTCTTATATTTTGGGAATTTATTTGGTTGTTGCACTAACATTCATATTTTGCATTAACCATGGTTAATTAGCCATTTTCTTTTAACAGTTTTAAATTGTGTATCAATTTTAGAAAATTTATAGCCTAGCCCAATGCTTGGGATTGTTGCCACTTGGAATTTGATATGGATTGTTATGTTGGTTCTAATGTCGTAATGTTTTGTGATGTTTTGAGAGGTGCATGAAGTTGGTGTTATGATTTATGTGTACTCTTGTGAGTCTGTTTGTGTTTTGTGATGTTGAGGATTGATGCTCGTCATTGTTGGCATGATGTTGTTTCCATCTTGACACTATGTAGCTACAATTATTGTCCCAAGTTGTGTGAAACCTTTATATGTGTACTTGTTGGGAATTCCATGTTGAAGTAGTCTACTTATGTTATGGGTACTATTGTGTCGAGAGCACATGTGTGACAAGTACTATGTTGTGAGAGCTATGTATGTTTTTTCCATGGGTTAGTTGAGTTCTTCTAATGTGATACAGTCATGGAAGTATGTAGAAATATGTCTTGTGAACCATTAGTGTTTTGTTTGTCCCTAATGTGGTATTGTGATGTCAATTCTATTAGGCACCTACGAACATAAGACAACTAAACTCTTAAATAGTGAAATACTAAGCATTGAGATTAATAAATACTTTAAAGGAAAAATACTAAGTAATAAAGTAAAAGAGAACTACCAATCTTCACAGAACATTAAAATTTAAGATATTTCTAAATTTAGTTTGATCTCTTGTGGTCGTGTTGTATCGCATTTGTTTTGTTAAGGAATGTGTGTCCTTATTGAATTTCTTGTCTACGTACCCTTCAAGCTTCGGCATTGTGTCACATCGAGGATGATGCTCTTTAAAGGGGAGGGAAGTGTAGTGCCACCATAAAATAATAATAATAATAATAAACATGTTGTGAAGTGTGTTGAGTGGGAGTGGGTAGAAACAATAATAGACCCCATGTGAAGTCACGTGGCCTCCTTGAAAAATGTTTGGGGCATTCAAAGTGATTTGCAGACTTTTCCTTTTACTTGTCTAATGATGCAAGAATTTTTGAGAATCCAAATGCTACTCACGTTAAACCCAAGTTAAGTTGCAAATTTAGTAGTCTTGGGATAGTTGTAGCTAGAGAAGGACACCACAGGGTATGGAAATCCATTAAAGCATAAAGATAGAGGAAATCTATCAGATATTGTAATTTGTAAATGGATTGGTATACATGTATGCAAATTGTGGAAGCATAGACATGAACGGGAACTACTTCATGGTATAAAATCACATCATGGTATAAGGTGGAAAGCTCAGGCCTAGAGGAGCATGATTGCATGGAGGACCACATTTAGACACTTGGAATTAGATATGAGGGCCTTTGGAGGATGAGTTGGTACTCCATAAAGGCTATAAATATAAGCATCTATAGAGTAAATAGGAGAGAACAAGGGAGAACGGGTGAGCTCTACGAAACTACTGCAAGAACTCTATTAGTGGGTAATTGCACTTGGGAAAGGATGTATTAGGTATGGGGATTGTAAATTTTCTTTTTGTTAGCCTAGCTACATTAGTCCAATTGTAATGCATGATTGTGGTCTGCTTCTCTGTGACATTCTGTAAATGGCTCCATGGATGTAATGAGGTTACTAGTTTATATATATATTACATATATATGAATATCAATGATTATGATGCATACATATTTTTCATAAGTTCTCTTCATTTATGTTTATACTAGGTATGGATGTTTGTATACTTCTTTCTATTATGATACAAGTCATATAGTCTATTAAGTACTATCTATCTGGAATGGCTACAAGGATCTAGAGGCCATTCTGAGCTCTATGGTTCTTGTATGTCATAAATCCTCTTTAAATCTCTTAGACACAAATCATAGATGATGTTTCCCACTTAACTCACATAAAAGAGAGACTCAAGTACCTGCGCATGCCTCGGGTGAGTGCCCAACATCCGTTGGGTGATAGGTTGATGCACATGGGGTTCCTTTATTTTGTGATAGGGGTAAAAATGACTACATCTTGGTTCCGTTATTGGGACCTCTTTTTGAAGTTGTAGTGGGAAATAACATTCATCATGATCTGTGTAATGAGTAATGACAGAGTGGTTAACATTGGAAAGTGTTGAATCATGGTTCAAGAGCATGAGAGGATGAATTTTCTCAGAGATTCAAACTATTGGACCGAGTTTGATGCACGTAGATGGGTAGAAGAGAACCTCTACCATGATCTGTATGAAACTTTTTTCTGTTGCTTCCCAGTGGAATTGTATGAATGGCTCTCAGCCTATATGCATCTAGATCAAGTTGGCATTATGGATCACATGTGTGGACCCAAGAAGAATACCAGAGGCTGCAGGATGTAGATCTGACATGGACCCATGTTGTGGATCATTGGTGGAAAGGAGTATTGGCTAGCTACACTCTAGAGTATGCCATTTCCACATATTCTTGTCCGGAGGTTGCTAAGTTTGAGTTTTGTGGGAGCCCAGAGGATTGTTTCTACATGTTGTCCCTCTTGGCTATGAAAATATTGATGGTTACCATGAGTTTAGAGGCATTCCCAATGGCTGGATAAACCATTCTGAGTGTTGGTGAGGAAGCTAGAGTGGAGGAAGATGGCTAGATGTTGCGATGGAGAAAGAAAGGGAGGAGAGATGACTCAAGTATGGTGAAGCGCATGAAAGGGAGATTGTTAGACAACGCGAGGTTGTAGGTGTGATGGATGTATGGCAAAAGACATTATGGGAGGATTTGAGGTTCATGTAGAGGACGTGGAACTGAGTAGTCTGTGTGACCCCATCTTGGCAAGCGTGTAAGAGAGACCCCTTGGCTTTTGATGAGAGTTTCACATGGAGAAAGAAGAACCATTGGCACACATCTAAGCCCACCTAGTGACCGAACCCTAGTGCGCTTGGTTTTCCAGATTAGGGGGAAAATATTGCTAGTCCAGTTGGTTACATTAGAGGTGATCGGTCTACACCCAGGAGGTATAATTTCTCATTTGGGCCTTCTATGGCTACAAACACCAACCTATTGTTAGGAATTTTGGGAAAGGTATAGACACACAAGATTTTGGTCTCACATGGGAGTGGCGTGGGGTATACTATTGGTAGTGGGGCATTGTCACAGACCATAGGTGCGTAGCTTAGTGGAACTGTGGGGACCCTTGGCATGACCACTTTAGGACTTGGTGGGTCTGGTGGATCTGGTGGTTCAAGAGGAATAGGAGCTGGTGGGTCTAGTGGCTCTGGTGGTTCAAGGAGCCTGGTGGACCTAGTGGATCTAGTGGTTCAGGACCTAGTGGACTTGGTGGATCAGGTGGTGGAGGAAACACAGGTGGAAACCAAGGCTCTGGCTCAGGAGGATTTGGGCCCCAACCACCCCACAAGTTTTCTTTGAAATGTCTCTACATTTTCCCGATTATAGAGGTATTGAGGATGTTTGGAACATGTTCACAAGTGTGAACTGCTATGGTGCGCAAAGGGTATCACAACCCCGAGAATGGAAGGCTAGTCAGTTTGCAACCACGTTATAAGGGTCGTGCATAGCTGGTATAGGAAATATGACCCTCATCAAATAATGGTGGACTATACTACTTTAAAGAATGCATTCTTGGCAGAATTCCACATTCCTTGAGTTTGAACAGAAGAGCATCAGTGCTTTGAAGGAGATTCAACAAGGAATGGCAGAGAGTGTGTGGGAGTATGATGATGCACACTTTAAAACTCTCTTGTCTAAATTATCATATGATATTCACCCTTCACAACATGCTTAGTGGTTTGTTGGAGGATTGATCACCCCTTTAGAAGGGCCTTATCTCATAAAATTTTACAAACCCGCATAAGGCATTAGAAGCTTCTCTGCATGCACCGAGGTTATTGGTAGTGTTGATACTGGCATTAGCCCATTCCTGGAGGCTCAGATTGCTGTTATGGCCAAGTAGTTGGAAAATGTTGTCTACGAACTCAACCCATGAGACTCGTAGTGGTTTATGGTGCATAGATTGTGAAGTAGAGGGGCATGTTAAGGATAATTGCCCCCAGAGGATAGTACACGTTATGGCTATAGATTGTGAAATTTGTCATGGGGACCATGATGCAAGTAGATGCCCCTTGCTACAATGTGTAATCTGGAAGAATGTGTCTTGTTATTATAAGATTTGTACCTCTACAACCCATGATACTAAGGACTATAGGCTCATTGATCAGATCCATGAGGCCATTGATCATGGGGTGTGCCAGACCAGCATTGCCAGTAGTTCCAAGGGTGATGATCACCGTTATGAGGAGGAGCGCGTAGATGGAGGTGCATGTGGAAGGGGTTTTCATGGAGGATTTCATGGTCATGGTAACCATGAGAGGAGGAAGGGGTTGAGTTCCACATGGAACTGTTTCAATTATGGGTCTATAAGAGCATTACAAATGAGAATGCCCGGACCTATTGCAGTGCTCATGGTGTGGAAAGAAGCATAAGTATGAGGAGTTCTGGAGTTGTTTGAGCACATGAATCAGCAACATCGAAAAGACAAGGGCACTGCAATGGTTAGCATTAAGAAGGTAGACACATAGTGGATGCCTCGGGTAACATGGGATGCAGGTTTGGAGCCTGTCTTGGTAACACAAGGGTAGAAGCCACACATGTAAAAGAGATACCAAGGTAGAGGAACCTAGTTTCAAGGGAGGAAGTAGTTCATGGAAAGTACCCAGACCCTACACATCAAAAGGAGGTGTATCAAGACACCATGGATGTCATTCGAAGTTTACAAGGGGAAATCTAGTGTCTAAAGGAGAAGTCCAGGAGGGAGGAACAAGGAAGGAGAGTCGAGGTGCCAAAGGATGACCTAGATGAGGTCAAGGAGGTGTGTAAAATGCTAAGGCAAGAGAATATCATTCCCTTACTAGGATCATGGTTGAGAGAGAAGGTACCACGCATGAGGAGAGAGCGCGAGAGGTAGGTCTTACACACAAACCTTCCCCCTCACAGCCTTGACTATGACAAGGAGATCACATTGAATGTAGTTGTGGATGGATGGCTCCTTAGTAATATCCTCATTGACACTAGTGCACGGAGGTTAATGTTCTAACTTTGGATGCATGGCATCAGATGGGAAGACCTGCATTACTGACCATCTTGAATGTGTTGTATATGGAAAACAAGACTAAGGCGATGCCCATCAATGTCTTAAAGGATGCAACTATTACTATCCAGGGAGCTAAGTTTACTGGAGACTTGAAGTCTTGGCACTCACCGAGGCAGATAATTTCTAGCACTCTTGGGCACCCATGGTGTTACAAGAACAATGCGGACCTTCGGTTCAACAAAGGGTACATCAGCTTTGAAAATAAGGAGGAATGGGTCATTATACCCCTGGCTGATGGGAAGTCGACACCCTATATTGAACCTTTGGGGGAAGAAGTTCTGGATAGGATATATGTGCTCAATCAGGGACCCAAAGATAATACATCCTACCAATGGAGTTATCTAGTTTGAGGATGCTCAGTCAGTAAGTGATACCACTAGTCTAGCATGTGACAATTGGGTGCATGGAACTTATGAATTGATGGGATGGTAGTTGAGAGGGTCGGTGACCAAGGTGACAAAGGCACACATAGTCTAGTGCCTAGGAGGAAAGGAGCTACCTAAGTATTCAAGAGGAGCCTTCCTTGAGATATTTTTACAAAAGATGGAAGCTCAGTGGAAGAATGAGAAGGAATGAGAGAGGGATGTTAAGTTATGTCCTTACTCATAGCATAGCGGCATGGTGGTGGGCTACCCATTAGAGAGCCTTTTGGAATGGCATGAGGTAAGAATTGCTCTCTCTGTCAGATTCTCTAGGAGCAACGTGCCCACCACCATCAAGGACTACCATGGGAAGGAGCCCACCTCTTTCCATATCTAGGAGTGTGAAAGGATCTGGAGAGAAGGTGTGGAAGCTTTTCCACCATCCCTCTGGGTGCACAAGTTGTATTCTACACTATAGGGTTATGCGTGCACATGGTACATTCATTCAGAGACACGCCGCTAGATAGGAATTGGCAAGAGCTCACGGTTGACCTCATTCAAACCTTTGAGTATCGGAGTACCAAGCCATCAATTGATAAGGCCTTGTAGGGTATCAAGCACCTTACCATGGGGGATAGTGCCATGGTGGAGGATAGGTTGTTGGAGTTACTAGGTGGAACAGGTTTGGAGGCGCACTTTGAAGAGAAGTAGAGGAAACATAAGAGTTACAACTTGAGTGTGCATGTTTGGAAAAGGAGAAAGGGAAGTTGGTGTATGTAATTGATGGGGGGAGGAAGAAAAATTTGGATGTTAGCCATTCTATAGGGATGTGTGAGGTAGTGGATAGTGTTGATACATGCATGCACGCCTACCATGAGCCCTTAAAGACAAATAAGGTTAACATCGGTTAGGAGAAGAACCTAAGGAAGCTATTATTGGAGATTACTGGTCGAGAGAAGGAAGTCTCTAAGATCATTGATCTATTGCATGAATTTGAGGATTTATTCCTGTGTAGGTACCATGAGCTCAAAGGCATTCACCATTCCTTGGGGGAGATGAAGATAAAGCTAAAGGATGGTGCAGTGCCCGGTCAGGAAGAGACCCTACCGGATGAATCCCAATTTGTGTGTAAAGGTTAAGGAGGAGATAGAAAAATGATAGCTTCTGGGATCATTGAAGTAGTGGAGGAATCGAGAATGGATAAGTCGATGGTAATCAACATCAAGAAGGATGGGTGGATTAGGATGTGTGGATTATAGGGAGCTGAAATGTAGTTTGTGTCATTGATCCTTTTCCAACCCCCTTCATTGAAGAAATTTTGGAAGGAGTCATTGGGCATGAAATCTATTCCTTTATGGATGGATTTTGGGGTACCACCAAGTCCGGATTACAAAGGAAGACCAGGAGAAGACAACTTTTGCCACTAAGTGGGGAAGTTTTGCATATACGGTCATGCCCTTTGGGTTGAAGAATGCACCTACTATTTTTTCATGCATAGTGGTGCAAGCATTCCAAGACTTCATCCATAAGTTTCTTCAGGTCTATTTGGATGATTGGACTAGTGTATGGTCTAGTAAAAGACCATTGTGACAATTTGAGGTTAATGTTTGAGAGGTGTAGGTAGTTGAGGATATCCCTCAATATTAAGAAGTGTGTATTTGCTACACCCTTTGGGACTTTATTGGGGCATATCATATGTAAGGAGGGCTTGTTGGTAGATCTCGCTAAAGTTATAGTTATTGTGGGGTTAGGGGAGCCTACTAGCTAGAGCGCAGTAGTGCATGTGGATTCCTTGGGCATATGGGTTATTACAAGAAATTCATCAAAGGGTATGCCAAGATCATTGTGCCTTTAGAGGAGCTGCTCAGACATAAAAGTTCCTTCCATTGGGGAGAGGCGCAGCAGAGGGCATTTGATACATTAAAGGATAGGCTTGTCACCATGCCTATATTACATTTTTCCCTCTTGGGACAAGCCCTTCCATGTCCATGTAGATGCCTCAGGAACCGCTATTGGAGTAGTGCTTGCATAGCAAGTGAAGGAATTGTTGATCATCCTTTATGTTTTGCAAGCAGGAAGTTGACACCAACAGAGTAGAATTACACCACAACTGAGCGCGAGGCATTGTCAATGATCTACGTGCTTTTCAAGTTTAGACAGTATCTGCTGGCAACACCCTTCATGTTTTACACGACCACATGGCATTAAAGTATTTGGTGAACAAGCCCATTCTGCAAGGGCACATATGTCGGTGGGTGTTGTTATTTCAAGAGTTTGAGTTCACCATTGTAGTGAAGCCTAGGAAAAGCAATTGTGGACCTGATCATCTATCAAGAATTGATTCAGGGGAGGACACAGCATAGTATTGAGGAAACAATGCCATATGCGCAACTATTTAGGTTGTGGAGCATGCCCTTGGATTTGGAGGAGATTGTGGTATTTTTAAAGGAAGGTGTGGCGTCTGGAAGGAATGAAGGCATTAGAGAAGAAGAACTAGCCATACATGTCATGCCCTACATGTTGATTAGTGGAGACTTATACAAGTTGGGACATGATGAGGTGTTTGCGTAGGTGTGTATTAGAGCATGAGCACCTCGCCATCATGGAGGAAGCACACATGGAGGAAGTGGGTGGGACATTATGCAGGTGATGCCACCGTGTGTAAGATATTAATGGTAGGTTTGTGGTGGGAAACCCTGTACAAGGATTGTAAAGACTATTGTAAAGCGTGTGACCATTGTCAGTGCATTGGCAAGCCTAGAAAGAGAGATGAAATGCCTTTGTGCCCTATCCCTAGTGTGGAACCTTTTGAGAAGTGGGAAATAGACTTTGTAGGCCCTATTGCACTAGTGGCGCATAGGACTAGGTCACACTATGTCATCACTTGCATGGATTATCTGACAAGGTGGGGGAGGCAGCCCCAACTAAAGATTGCACAATAGCCACAATGGCAAGATTCTTGTGGGAGAACATTATCACGAGGTATGGATGTCCTTTGAGTTTAACCAGTGATAGGGGTACGCATTTCTTGAATGAGACCATGAGGATCCTGTTAGCAGAATTCATGGTGGCTCATCACAAGACTACACCCTATCACCCACAAGAAAATGGAACCATGGAAGCATTCAACAAAATACTGAGTCATACCCTGACCAAAATTTGTGATGTCGGAAGACAAGATTGGGATGACAAAGTATCAGCAGTGTTATGGGCTTACAAGGACAACTTATAAAAGGTTAAACAAAGCCACACCATTTCAGTTGGTGTTTGGCGTGGAAGCTATTCTCTTTGGTTGAATTCATGTTACCTTCTCTGTGAATAGCATGCACGTAGGAGGGTTGGCTGATGAGAAAGCACTGGAAGAAAGAATTGATGAGTTAATGAAATTGGATGAGAGACGATCACTCGCCAAGTGGAGCCAAACAATAGAGAAAGAAAAGTAGAAGGCTTGGCATGATCGCCACATAAGAAACAAGAAGTTTGAGGTTGGGCTAGATGGTCTTACTTTATGATTCTAATTTTTGTGCACCATCCTAGGAAGTTGAAAGTCCATTGGTTGGGTCCTTACACAATCTCGTACATCCTTGATTTGGGCGCATGCCAGTTACAAGCGTTGGATGGGATGAAGTTTCTAGACACTTCAATGGGAGTAGGCTGAAGCCCTACTATAAATAAGTCTTCTTGGTGTTTGTAAATAAGGTAATTTTTCCAGTTAGTTTAGAATTTTCCTTTATGCATTTCTTTTCTTGTGTTTCCCTTTCACGTTGTTGTTTTGTTTTGCGCCTTGGGTGCCGGTAACCTTATTACTACTTTTTGAGAATTTGTGAGTGTGTAGAGGACCACATCATTTTAGTGTGGGGTGGAGTAATGTGAAGGAGTGCATGGTTAAAGTACCAAGGAGTTTGTGTTAAAAATCCCAGTTGAATGGCCTGTTGAAAGAGGTGTATGGAGAGAAAAGATGGAAAAAGGATGGTTGGTGTCAAGATAAAGCTACTTTAGATCCCACATACAAAGGAGGAGAAAGTGCATTAAGCAACATGAGGTAGGTGAGAGAAAAAAATTAGGATAGAAGAAGTGCCTTCGGTGTTGGTTATGCGTGCGCATAAGAGTCTCTGTCATGTTGGATTGGTACATGCCAGAAGGTTGGAGGTTTGTCCACGTAGGGTTGGGTGCATGAGTGAAAGTGCTAAAGATGAGATTTGTTTGAAAAAGCCACATTAAATGTAAAAAGTATGGTGGTAGGTGAAGTAGCACTTAATGCTCAAAAAGGGAAAAACTATAAATAAAGGGGTCGAGGCACTTCATTTTTCACTTTGCGTATAAGGAGAACGAAGCAGCTTTTTGCACCTTTGCAAACTAGGGCTTCCAAAAAACTGATCCGTGTGAAGAAAAATTTGGAGAGATTGAAGCGTGGGTAACTAGTTGGGTTTGTGAACCAGGAGGAAGGGATTTCACGGGCGTAGGAGAAGTTGTGAGAAGGCACCATCTTGTGAAGGGAGTATCCCAGTTAGGGTTTGAAGAACTAGGGCATGGGTTTAAGTAATTTTCTTCACAAGTTTGAGATCTAAGGTTGGAGAGAGTGGAAGAACAAAGTAACATGAGTGATTGAAGTGGGAAGAAGACCTAGATAATGGCACCCAAGAAACCAGCTAGTACACCCAAGAAGGGCAAGGGAAAGGGCAAGGGAAAGCAATAAGAAATTGAAGCACACACAAATGAGGAGTGGTATGTAGAAATGTAGTACCTAGATGGAGTGTTGTTGGGGAAGGAGTGGGAGTCCCATCTTAGGGACATGTCTGTAAATGATTATAATCATTGGACAAAGCACAATGAAAAGGAGTTGGCACTGGAGTTAGTGTGCCCAACAAACAAGAGGACACCAGAGGGTTTCCCATTTATAATGATGATGTGAAGGTCAAGTTGGAGAAGGCAGGGTTATTACAACTCTTTGAGTTGCCCTACTTTGGGAAACCTGAGTGACTTATATCAGTGGCTGATGTCGCATGTGCATGAGGACTATTTCCACTTCGCAGGGTGCAAGATGTGCATAACTCCTCAGCTCATTTCACATTTCACAGGCCTCATCTATGAAGGAGATGGTTGGAGGATGACTTGACTGACAAAGAAGTGATTAAGGAAACTATCCACTTTTGCATGCAAAAAGGGGTCAAGGTATTATGATGTCACAGACATTAAGGATCTAGTAATGAAGATGGCCACACACCTGGTGTCAAAGCTAAATGGCCAGGAGAGATGGACCCAAGTCAATAAGCCATGGTTGAATGTTTATAGAAAGATTTCAGAGGGCACCATCTATAATTTGTCCGCATTCATCGCGGATGAAATTATTAACTACGTGAAGGAAGGTGATAGGATCCTCTTTGGAAATGTGTTGCTAACCATCGTGTTCTCGAGATTGAGGTACCGGATGCATCAAATAAGTTTGTATGGGAGTACCTGCTAAAGACCCCTCACCCACCAAAAGGTTTGAGAAATATGCTTGTGACACTATGACAACAGTGCACAAGGTGCATTTGGAAAAGTGGTATACGTGCCTAAGGAATGCATTCGGGGTAGAATGGAGAATTCTTGAACAACTACCAGTGAGCCACTAGGGGAGAAGTGGAATTTTTTATGTACCAACATTTCTATTTGGGTAGATTCAAAACTCGAGATGGGACATGGAGCCCATGGTGCAAGCTCCCCTTTGCCTTCATAGCTCAATACTTCCAAGTGGGAGTAAATAGGTTCAAGGAGTCCAAAAATTTTAAGTTGGACCTTGGTAATCTAGACCAGACCACAGGGAAATGCACAAAGGGTTGGTCTACCCAGAAAGTGCGCGTACATGGAGTGGTATGTATCGCATGAAGTGTAAATGACAAGGCCCATGACTCTACCCATTGCAGAAGGATCGCGGCGTGCGTGTACATTCACATAAGACCCAAGTTGGAGAAGGGCACATATCTGGAAAATGAGGTATCTATACCTCAGGATCCAACTGGGAGGAAAAGACCCGCACCCAAATGGGAGGAAAAAGAACAGAAAAGAAAATCCAAGTGTGGTGGAGACATAGGAAATAGGTTCCCCGGGACAAGTGCTAGAACTAGTATGTATGTACATGCGCAAGAAAAATCCCATAATAAAAGAAAAGACTCAGAGCTAGAAAAGCCATCAGATAAGGAGTCATTAGAAGAAGAAGAAACAAAGTCACCTACACCGGAATCTCTGGTTAGGAAGAAGCTAGAGGGTAGAAGAGGAGACCACCTCGGAAGAAGTTGGAAGTTTGGACAAGTGCATAGGAGAAAAGGATGGTAGTGAAGAAGAAGTAAGTGGGGAAGAGGACCCGGGAAAGATCAAGGGCCACCTATTTTCAATGTACATGATTCAGAGGAGGAAGGGGAGAAGAAGAACAAGGGTTCCTTTTTGTGTGGCGTAAGGATAGCCAGGTAGGAGGAAGCCCAGGACATGGGAAAAGATGAGGAGGCTAGTACATGAGAAGCAAGAGGCTCCAAGCTCTATGCGAAGAGGAGCAACAACCAAGGTGGTAGAAGAAGAGGAGACAAGGGACATTGAGACCCTGGTGGAGGACAAAGTGGAAACTGGCTGAGCCAGTATTGAACAAGGAGAAGGAGGAGAGTGTAGAGAGGAACATGGCAGCACTAGAGGCCCATTTTTAACTGTAAGTATACCCAAGGGTACATGCATGGGAGGAAGGTGCATAGAGGGGGGGAGGCCGGAGATGGGTTATATTGATGACCCCAAGAAAGTGTTTTGTGCATGGTTCTAGAGTACACTTCGGTGGAGGCTTGTAGGCATGTCATCTTTTGACAAGGAGGCTACCTATCCATGGACAAGGAAGATGATCTCATGGGAAATTGAGTCCCACCTTGATGAGCTAGAGTTTGAGGTAAGCCACGGGGCAATAATAACATTTCAGGACTAGAGAAGATAACCCAGTGGTGGATACCCAGCAGCTCTTGGATGAACAATTGTGCAACGTGCACTTAACAAAGTCTCTATTGAGATAGAGGCTAGACTCTTGGGTAGAATGATAGGATCAGGGATTTAGAAGGGGAGCTAAAGAAGAAAGAGGAAGAGCTAGCTACATTGACCAAGGAGCTGAGAGCCAGAAAATTTGATCAGCACCCAGTGGCAGCGGGAATTGAAGGATGAAAAGGCCAAGGTGAGTGATGTGTACAAGAAAGTAGAATCCATCAATGAGGCTATACTATTAAAGCATCTAGACCTAGCATCACCCTGCGTAGAAGTATGGATCTGCCTTGGGATGCTGGAGGATTTAACAAGGGTCCTCACCATGGAAAGACAAGCTCACTAGCCTTGGAAACTATAGAAGAAGTAGTCACGTGCCTGGAGAAGGAAGATAAGTTGAAGATCGTAGCACTCGTTGCGGAATATAACAAAGTGCTTGCTGATGTAAGGGCTACTTCCCAGACTCTTTGAGGCCACATATGAAAATTGCATGGATAGGGACAAAGTGGCAGGTACCTTGGTCGCCACTCATGAAGCGGAACTCAAGGAGTTCTAAGAGAAAAACAAGGGGAATAGGTGGAAAGAGACAAAATCCTTGCTGAGGTTGAGAAGAAATCTGAGGCCATTGAAACCTTAAGGGTTTCAATCAAAAACTAGTTGAAGGAGCTATATCCATGCATTACACAAAGAATGGATGCCATTGGAGGATATATGCAAGGAATTGGAGAAGATCACTGATACCATGAGTGTAGAAGGAGATGGATTAAAATTTGAGGGGGTGAGTGCTCTGGTTGGTGACATCTGTCAGAGAGCACAGGATGAAGTCGATGCTGGAATAAATTGGAGGCTGACTTGTAAAAGGATTTTCCTAGTCTATTGCAGTGATTCTTTCACTCTCCCATTCTTTCTTCTTTCCCCATTCTTTCATCCCCTTATTCTTTTCCTAGGTGTAAGCCTATTGTATTCTTTCTCTCACTAAGAGAAGTGTTCCCATGATGGAGAATAGGCGTAGTGTGGGGTGATGTTGGGCCCCTAGAATATTGACTAAGTACAAAAGGCGCGTAGGTGTGCAAGGTCCCAATTAAGGAAAGGCGTGCATGCAAGGAAAAAGCGTGCACAAAGAAGGGTTTAAGGAAGCTCGTGGTGCACATGACACACGTGGATAGAACCAAGGGTTTGGGACTTAGTCAAATTGGATGTTTGGGGTAGAACACGTGAAAAGCATGACCCAATGTGCACATGGATAAGGTGCCATCCCTGGTGATAGGTTGGCCCAGGAAGGAGCATGCTGCGGTAGAAGCTTCTAGAAGCACATCATGGTATAAAGTGGAAAGCTCAGGCCTGGAGGAGCATGCTCACATGGAGGACCACATTCAAACACTTGGCATTGGATCTGAGGGCGTTGGAGGATGAGTTGGCAGTCCAGAAAGGCTATAAATACAAGTGCCTATAGAGTAAGTAAAAAGAGAGAAAGAGAAGAAGTGGGTGGAGCTCTGCAGAAATACTGCAAGAACTCTGTTAGTGGGTAATTACACTTGGGAAAGGATGTATTGGGTATGGGGATTGTAATTTTTCTTTTTTTAGCCTAGCTACATTAGTCTAGTTGTAATGCATGATATGGTATGCTTCTCTGTGACATTCTTTAATGGCTCCATGGATGTAATGAGGTTACCAGTTTATATATATTATATATATATGAATATCAATGATTTTGATGCATACATATTTTTCATAAGTTCTCTTCATTTATGTTTATACTAGGTATGGATGTTTGTATACTTCTTTCTATTATGATACAAGTCATATAGTCTGTTAAGTACTATCGGAATGGCTGCAAGGATCTAGAGGCCGTTCTGAGCTCTATGGTTCTTGTATGTCATAAATCCTCTTTAAATCTCTTAAACACAAATCATAGATGATGTTTCCCACTTAAATCACATAAAGAGACTCGGTACCCTCGCATGCCGGGTGAGTGCCAAGCATCCTTTGGGTGATAGGTCGTGTGCATGGGGTTCCTTTCTTTTGTGATAGGGGTAAAAATTACTATAGAAGGAACATTTGAAATAAATGTGGATGAATGTGTATGGCAAGGGGAGATTGGATATGGGTTTTGGGTGGCGCATTTCCTTGTGGGGACTGCAAAGTTTTATATTGAATTAATTACTCCCAACCACTAACCATCATCATTATTCTCTGCTAGCACGCATTTTTTTATTCCTTCCAACATTGCATTACTTCTTGAAATTGGTGTTTTATCTGACAAGTGGGTGCGTAAGGATGTTGGTAACCTGTTTTATTTTTTTTTATAATTATTCATGACTTGGCTCACATTTTGGGGAGGATGAAACACCATATTTGTGTTGGTGCGTGGGCATAGCTTTTACAGCAGGTTGGACACCACGAGTGGAGCAATAACCACATGTTTTTATTTGCACCTAAGAGTAGTGCAGGTATGGTAGAAGAGTGGGTTGCTTAAGTTCTAGTGAATGAGTAATACCATGGAGAATAGTTGGACGATTTCCCATCTGTTGTAGATGCATGTGCCAAGGTAGATATGGATACAAAATTGTGGAGGAAAGCTTCATTCTTTTTGCTTTCTACAAGCACGCAGGTTTAGTGGAAAAGGATTGTAAATACTTCAATGGCATAAGCGCTGGTAATAATATTCCACCTACAACTGAATTTTATGTTTGCTTGGTCGACGTTCTTTACTATGTTGGCTATCTTGAGGAAACTATAAACCTTACCATCAACACACCAATTTAACCTATGGTGGTTGTGTGGACATGTTTGGTTGGTACCCCTGTAGATCACATAAGAATATGAGGAGTACGCTAACTTCTTTGAGGGGCTCTAAAATCTTATTATCAGCATACCATTTAAACTTGTGTGGTTTTATTAATGGTATGTGTAAAATGGGTTCATTGGAAAATACTTTGAGGATTTCAAGAAAAGGTGAAATGGTAAAATTGTGGATGCTCATGAACTGTTTGAAAAAATGCTTAAGTGAGATGTTGAACCGAATCCCATGGTTTCGACCAGATTCATTCCCAGGCATGGTTCATCTCTCTAGCTTTTGTTCTTTAGTTTTACTTTTACAATGGAATAAAAATTTTAAACTAAAATAATTTTCATATGTTTGATTGTATTAAATAAACTTGTTTTTTAAGGCAATAAAATGTTGTATCATAATATATAGGATCTAATATTCCTCAGTAAACAATGAACTTAAATCCTCACTTCGTGATGATCTAGCAACATCCTAACCAGAATAGTTTGCTACAGTACCCCTTATATTGACAAGTTGAAGTTGACTTCCCGGTAATTATGTTGACCATTCCTTTGTTTAAATAGATAAATTGTGTTTTTCGGAGACTCGTAAAGTAACCTTCGTAACTCCGGAAAGGAGATGTAAGTTTCCTAAGTGTACCTTGTTATGTGAGGTGTCACTTCAATCTTTGGATCGACCCCAAATGAACATTTGTGACCTTTTTGATGACCTTTACACTACACTATTTTGCAGTGGTAGGAAGCTGTTAAATCTAAAAAGTTGGCTTTCATTTTGAACCGCCATTTGAAACTTGATAGAGAAATTATTATCCGTCTTCGCAAACCTCTAGTGTTTTTACTAGACAATTGCATGGAACCTTAAGTTCAGGGAAAAACACTTTTCTGTATAGTTTGGCAAAAGCCATTTTTGGCCTCTGGTCACAATTTGACTAGGTCAAACTGGACCAATTAGGACCAGTGGCTTCAAAAATCATGTCATTGTTTGAAAACAATTTTCTAGTTCTGAGTTTCATCAACTCTAATTAATTATCCATATATGGGGGAACTTGTAGGAATTTTATCATGGCATGTACATCCATCAAACGTTAGTTTTGGACGTGGTTTTTGAGCCCTTGAGCTAACTTTTAATCATTTGCAACTAGGCCAATTACGACCAATGGCCCTAGAAAACTAGCCGCCAATCGATAAACCGTTCGCTAGTTCCAAATTTCATCAATTCCTATGAACTCTTGGTATATAATTAGACATGTATAAATTTAACCATGGTGTGTTTTTTCATTATAAGACAACATTTGAAAGTGAATTCTTAGCCTCCGAGCTTGATTCAAACATTTTTGTAGCTAACAAGAAAATGTAAAAAGAGAGTTGTAGGACCCCTGTCGGGTTGCCAAACCACCGTGGAAAATTTTGACACATGTAAATAACTGTTTGAAAACTCTATAGTGTAACTTGTTGTGTGAAATATAACTTTTGACAAAATGGTGTTTCTCTCTCTTCCTTTCTCTTTCTCTCTCCTTGGTTACGAAATGAAGTGAAATGAAATGAAATGAGTACATGTTTCTAAACCTTTCCTTTCAAATGCAAATTATAATTATTATTATATGTAAATGGGAAACTAAAGACATTAATTATGTTAGATTAGGGTGGATTCCATGTCAGCAATTTATCGTTGATTTCATGCTCATATGGTTTTGCAGGATACAAGAATGATGGCGAAAAGGCAATGTGTAATTCATTATTTACTATTGTAATTTATATAGGTCATTGTAAAATGAATATATGTATAATGTAGTCTCATGCCATAGAAAATTTATATTTGAAATTTGCTAATATGAATGAGATACTAGTTTTAGGGATATCTTAGGAAATGTGCATCTAATCATAGGTTCAATTCAATTCATAGTTACGTATGATAAAAGGGTTTGATATATATATATATATATATATATATATATATATATGGTAAATGAATTTGAAGTTAATATCTTGTAGTGCATTTTCAGTGTTCAATAAACGATTAATTAATTAGTGTGTTGTATTCTTACCTTGTAAATGTAATAAAGGTATCTAAATGAAACACTCAACCCTAGTATAAGACTCGTGTATAACAACCCTTCATGCATGAATCCTTTTAGTGTGGAAAACCTAAACCTTAAGATAAAATTCAATCTCTACTCTCGATGTCATCCTTCTCGCATGATATTTCTTAGCCCAAAATAAATTGAAACCGTAAAATGAACTTAAACTCTTGTGCTCGATGGAACCTCATAGCTTAGGTAAATAAGACCCCTAGTTTGTGTTAGCATCATGGTCGGTATGTTCAACATTGTTGTCGTGAACCCTTATTTTAGGAAAGACATGGTCCAATTTTATCCGGAGTATGTGGTTTCCTTCTAGATCCAGTAACCATGTGTGGGGTAAGGAGAATGTCTTCACTTTAGGTCCGACACTATGTTGAGTGGTGAAGGCCTCTTTGGAAGTCACCTTAAGAGTCCTTGTTTGAAGAAATGACTATGCGGTGTAACCTTACCATTTATGGAGTAAGTAGAGCTATTATTCTCTTAGTATCCTAGTGGACTACCAAGTCTTACGAAGTTAGATCTAGAATTATTTCTTGTCATCGAATAAATTCCTTGTGGGACCCCAGACGACACAAATGGAGATAATGAAATAGTTGTTCTATGACTTAAGCTCTTGTTAATGAACTCTTTAGTTCCTCTCAGCTAAATGTGTTACCTTGGTTACTATCAACATAACACCTTGGTCTTCTTGAAGGTGGTTTAACATAAATATGTCCTCTTGCCTTAAACTCACATTTAGTTGAGGCGTAGACCCTTAAGTGCAATTGGAATTAAACCAAACTTCAGTGGATTAGGAGGTTAACTTGGGGTTCGTGTGTAGTTATAATGCTTCCAATCATATACTTCTTCAAAATGGTAAACAAGTACTTTCGTAACTCTTTATGTTATAAAGTGACGCCAAAAAAAAGGAGACCTAAGAAACATTGTTAATGAAATGAGAAATGAGAATATATGTGATAATGGATTAAGAAAAACAGTTTCACTTGAAGTCCTTATGGTTGATTTAAGAATTGAATTTTTGTTAAGAATGGATACAAATTGTTCGTGGTGGGACTAGGCATTTGAGCCAATATCGAGTCCACTAAAAATAAAATAAAATAAAATTATGTCTTATAAAGGCTTAACTGAATCAAACCAAATTTAGAACTAAAACAACCATAGTACGAGAACAATTGTGCTTCTAATGGAATGAATCTTATAGGAAAGGGAAACTTGAACCTTCACCTCCTTTGATGTGTATTATTTTCCCTCGACAACTCCTGGTTGGTCCCCTTGCATAATGAGGGTAAACTTAAATGTCAACTAAACATATTTTGAGAAACAAACCTTTAGCATAAGAACGAGAGAATTAGGAACTTTGTAGGTAATTGGAAATATGGAATATAATTATGTAAGTTATGGAGATTATCAAAAGTGATAAAGAGAAAACTTAAATGGTCAAACTGTAAGTTGAATGTGGAATGAACTTATGAATCTGTAGGTGAAAAAGGGAGAAAATTATTCTTACATAATAATGTTATTAGAATATTAATCGTAACGAATATGTAGTAATAGTAATGACGTGTAGTGGGTTTGTCAATCCTTGGGTCCTTTTTCTTGTTGTTGGATCATTTATAGTATTTATTTATTGGGAAAATGTGGCATCGACATGTCTATGGTGTTGTCTTGTGTCTATGTGATTTGATGACTTGAAAGTGTCTTGTGCATTGTTGAGTTGCTTTTCTTGGAGCCCTTGTGGTTTTGTGTAGTGAGAAATGTAAGTTTAAAACATAAATATTATCCTGGTATTTTTCTTGTTGTATTTGTGTGTATAAAATGTGGGCATTACGAGAAAGACTATAAAGTGGAGCACATATAACATATATTATTTGGGAAGGAACAATCTAATTCATGGAATATGTGTTGGACATATAGGTAGTTAGTTTCAATGTCCAATTGATATGTGTGTGTACATACATACATATATATACATACATACATACATATATATATATATATATATATATATATATATATATATATATATATGTATGTATGTATGTATGTATGTATGTATATATATACATACATACATACATACATGTATGTATGTATGTATGTATGTGTGTGTGTGTGTATACGAGTATGTATATATATACATGTATGTATACATATGTGTGTGTAAACGAATCACATTTTATGTCGGTGATCATTGACAAATGATACCATAAGGATTATTGATGTGGGGTAACCAAATCATTACCCCGATGAATAGAGAGAAACCCTCATCAAAATCATGTATGAAATTACTACCTTGGGATGTCGAGTCCACTCCACATATCCTTGTCTCTAAAATTCCCATTGAATCATGTAATTTGATTTCTCTTACATTTACGTGTGTTCTAAATACCCAATAATCATAAGGGCTGAATTTACAAACAACTATTGACATTGGCGATGTTGATGCACCCCTCCTTGCATTTAGAGAAATCTCAAAAATACGTTAGTATGAAAACTTGCACATTTCACCCCTTCAATCCTTAAAATGGTTGAAAAATATGGCATATGATTATAGGAAAAAAATTGTATTGGTTCCCAAAACATTTCCCCCACCCTTGCACTTCTCCTCACTCAAAACCCTTCTTCATCGCCCCTCTTCCTCTCCCATTTTTCCGCTCCTTCCAGTTTTACTTCTTCAATCCTTCCCTTTATCTTTTCCATCGTATGTTTCATGTGTGATTTCTAGTATGTAGATACAACATTAAGTGTGTGGACAAATGAGACACAAGTCACAAAATACATGCTAGATGTGAGGACAAAAGAAATCAATATAACATGATGTGGCATAGAAGGGTGTGATAGCTCCAGCTAGATGGGTAAATGGACAACATAGACGGAGTTGGACATCAACGAATGCAAAAACAACATTTCCTTCACCCATTCTTTGGGTCAGCCACAACATGGTTTGATCATATATAGACAACGCCTTTGGCATAATAAAGAAAAATTAAATATTAAACCTAATGTGCCACCTAATTTACATGGAAAATGATGATGCAAGGCCTAAAAGTGACTTCAATTTAAACATAAAATGGTCCAAAGAGCATCAAATTTTTAATTCATAAATCACCGACAAGCAAAATGTGCAAAAAGTAAAAATGACAACTATCGTTACCTACTTGTAAACATATTGACCATACAATAACAACAATATTTTCCTATATATTAATGATTTAATTTAATTTTTTATTTTATTTCATTTCTTTGAAGAGAATTAATTTGTGTCTTAAATGAAATTGAGAGAATACGCACCCTTCAATAAATTGACATTAAACTTTTAATATATAGGTTATTCACATGTTCTCAAACAAATTGTATGTCACAAATATATAAATATTGGCTCTCTTACTTTTCCTTTAAAAAATGAATAGAAACAAAATATATCAAAATAGCTTGATACAAATGAGTATATAGTACTTAATAATAAGCCACAATGTATATACAAAGAAGAAAAACACATATAATATAATTTTCTATGTAAAAACAACGGGCAATGCGGCACAATTTAACATTATGGGAGCTTAACCCCTTATGCATGTGGATGACAAAGATGCAATTTCAAGTTTATTATTCATTCGTGTAATTTTTTATCATGCCAAATACAAAATTATTTAATTCTCACCTTTTAGTCCCAACACTTTATTGATGTATTTGTCTTATTTAAACAATTAAATGTTGTTGAATCTATTATTGATAGCCCCTGGTGCACACTACAAACTGTGTTTTTACAAATCAAATTATAGATAGTTCTTATGGATGAAGGACATGCTCACCATTTCTAACTTGGTTATGAACAAGAAACAAGGTATTCCATGTTAGGTTTTGTGCAAAAAATATTTTCAAAGTGTGTCCAATATGTTGGATTTCAAATGTGTGGAGTCCAATTAAGCTCAACATGATACTATCAATTCTAGGGTCATCGGGATGAGTAGTTTTCTTTTCAAGAGATTCAAAAATAGAAGGGAAAAAGTATGGAGGAGGATCATGCATATGAACACCTTGCTTTCACATTCCTCTATCCATGGGGAAAATATTTGTAGGTTTTAATTAGAGATGGTTATTTGCACATTTCATTCTTTCCTTCAATTACATGAGCTTACTTCTTGAATAGGGGCTATTGGGTTCTACAACGAGAAAGCATTACACTTGGGTTTTAAACCAAGAGATTAAATTGGATTTCCCTCATTTTTATTTTGGTCGTTTTAAGCGTAAATATGCAATCTTGTGGATAGTATGAGTGAGAGAAATACTATTAAGTGGAGCACATATAGAAAATATTATTTGGGAAAGAACAATATGAGTCATGGAATATGTGTTGGACATGTAGGTAGTTAGCTTTCATAGTTCAATTGAAATCTTGTTGTGTGTGTGTGTGTGTACATACACACAAACACATATATACATATACACTACAAGTATATTTACACACACACACACACATATGTACACGCACATACACACACACATATGTATACATATACACTATACACTATATATTATACGTATATGTATACATATACATATACACTACATCTATATGTATATGTACACACACACACACATATATATACATACATACATACATACATACATATAACGAATACCATTTTATTTCAGCGATCATTGACGAATGACACCATAATGATAATTGATGTGGGGAACCCTAATCATTACCATGATGAATAGAGAGAAACCCTCATCGCAATCATGCATGAAATTACTACCTTGGGATGTCAGGTCCACTCCACATATCCTTGTCTCTAAAGTGCCTAGTGAGTCATTCAAGTGAATTTCCCTTACATTTATATGTGTTCTAAATACCCAACAATCACAAGGGCTGAAATTGCAAACAATTATTGACATTGGAAATGTCGATGGACCCCTCCTTGCATTTAGAAATCTCGAAAATATGTTATTATGAAAACTTGCACATTGCACCCCTTTAATCCTTCAAATGATTGAAAAATATGACATATTATTATAGGAAATAAGTTTTTGTATTGGTTCCCGAAACATTTCCCCCACCCTTGCACTTTTCCTCACTCAAAATCCTTCATCATGGCCCCTCTTCCTCGCCATATTTTTCACTCCTTCCAGTTTTACTTCTTCAATCCTTTTGGTGTGGGTCATCCACAACATGGTTTGATCATATATAGACAATGCCTTTGGTATAATAAAAGAAAATTAAATATTAAACCTAATGTGCCACCTAATTTACGTGGAAGATGATGATGCGAGGCCTAAAAGTGACTTCAATTTAAACATATAATAGTCAAAAGAGCATCAAATTTTTAATTCATAAATCACCGACAAGAAAAATGTGCAAAAATTTAAAATGACAACTATCGTTACCTACTTGTAAACATATTGACCATACAATAGCAACAATTTTTTCCTATATATTAATGATTTAATTTAATTTTTTATTTTATTTCATTTCTTGGAAGAGAATTAATTTGTGTCTTAAATGAAATTGAGAGAATACACACCCTTCAAAAATTTGGAATTAAATTTTGAATATATAGGTTATTCACATGCTCTCAAACAAATTGTATGTCACAAATATATAAATATTGCCTCTCTTACTTTTCCTTTAAAAAGTAAATAGAAACAAAATGAAACAAAATATATCAAAATAGCTTGATACAAATGAGTATAGAGTATTTAATAATAAGCCACAATGTATATACAAAGAAGCAAAACACATATAATATAATTCTCTATGTAAAAAACAGCGGGCAATGTGCCACAATTTCACATTGTGGGAGCTTAACCCCTTATGCATGTGGACAAGACATATGCAATTTCAAGTTTATTATTCATTCATGTAATTTTTTATCATGCCAAATCCAAAATTATTAATTCTCACCTTTTTAGTCCCAACGCTCTATTGATGTATTTGCTCATTTAAAATATTAAATTTTGTTGAATCGATTATTGATAGCCCACGTGCACACTACAAATGGTTGTTTTACAAATCAAATTATAGATAGTTCTTATGGATGAAGGACATGATCACCATTTCTAACCTGGTTATGAACAAGAAACAAGGTATTCCATGTTAGGGTTTTTGCAAAAGATATTTTCAAAGTGTGTCCAATATGTTGGATTTCAAATGTGTGGAGTCCAATCAAGCTCAACATCATACTATTAATTCTAGGGTCATCGAGCTGAGTAGTTTTCTTTTCATGAGATTCAACAATAGAAGGAAAAAGTATGGACGAGGATCATGCATACCAACACCTTGCTCTTACATTCCTCTATCCATTGGGAAAAATATTTTTAGGTCTTAATTAGAGATTGTTATTTGTACATTTCATTCTTTCCTTCAATTACATGAGCTTACTTCTTGAATAGGGGATATTGGGTTCTACAACAAGAAAGCATTGCGCATGGGTTTCAAACCACGAGCCTAAATTGGATTTCCCACATTTTTATTTTTATTTCTTTAAGCATAAATGGCACTCTTGGGGATAGTATGAGCAAGAAAAATACTATTAAGTGGAGCACATATAGAAAATATTATTTGGGAAAGAACAATATGAGTCGTGGAATATGTGTTGGAACATACACATAAACACATATATACATATACACTATAAGTATATGTACACACACACACATATATGTATACATATACACTATACACTATACACTATATGTATATACACAAGTATACACTATATGTAAATGTATATATATACATATACATATACACTATATGTATATGTATATGTACACACACACACAATATATACATACATACATATAAGGAATACCATTTTATGTCAGCGATCATTGATGAATGACACCATAAAGATTATTGATGTGGGGAACCCTAATCATTAACATGATGAATAGAGAGAAACATTCATTGCAATTATGCATGAAATTACTACCTTGGGGTTAGGTCCACTCCACATATCCTTGTCTCTAAAATTCCTAATGAGTCATGCAAGTGAATTTCTCTTATATTTACATGTGTTCTAAATACCTAATAATAACAAGGGCTAAAATTACAAACAATTATTGACATTGGCAATGTTGATGGACCCCTTTTGCGTTTAGAAATATATCAAAAATAAGTTATTATGAAAACTTGCACATTGCACCCCTTTAATCCTTCAAATAATTGAAAAATATGGCATATGATTATAGGAAATAAGTTTTTGTATTGGTTCCCAAAACATTTCCCCCACCCTTGCACTTTTCCTCATGAAAATCCTTCATCATCACCCTTCTTCCTCTCCATCTTTTCCGCTCCTTCCAGTTTTACTTCTTCAATCCTTCCCCTTCATCTTTTCCATCATATGTTTCGTGTGTGATTGCTAGTATGTAGATACAACATTAATTGTGTGGACAAATGCAACACAAATCACATAATACATGTCAGATGTGCAGAGGAAGAAAATCAATATAACATGATGTGGCATAAAAGGGTATGATAGCTCCAGCTATATGGGCACATGGACAACATATATGGAGGTCGACATCAACGAATGCAAAAACAACATTGTCTCCACCCATTCTTTTGTTGTCGGTCAGCCACAACATGGTTTGATCATATATAGAAAACCAACGCCTTTGGCATAATAAAGGAAACTTAAATATTAAACCTAATGTGCCACCTAATTTGCATGGAAGATGATGATGCAAGGCCTAAAAGTGACTTCAACTTAAATAGAAAATGGCCCATCATAAATTACCCACAAGCATAATGTGCATAAATAAAAAAAGACAACTACCGTTACTTACTTGTAAACATATTGACTATACAATAACAACAATTTTTTCCTTTAAAGAGATTTAATTTGTGTCTTAAATGAAATTGAGAGAATACACACCCTTAAAAAAATGACATTAAAATTAGAATAAATAAATGATTCACATGCTCTTAAAAAATTATATATCACAAATATCTAATTATTGGCTATGCTTACTTTTCCTTAAATATAAACAAAATATATCAAAATATCTTGATACAAATGAATATAGAGTATTGAAACAAAGGCACAGCGTATATACAAGGAAACAAAACACATAAAAAGCAGTGGAAAATGTGGGACAATTTCACATTGTGGGAGCTTAATCCCTTATGCACGTGGACAACATAGATGCAGCCCAATCTTTTAGCGGGTGTCAGAAACAGGTTCCATCGGATTTAAACAAGGCCTTTGGCCTAATTATGCCGAGAGGCATTCTCATTTATATATATATTGAGTGGAGGAGTCTAATGGCGTGCCCATGAAATTTGAAATTTGTGTCCGTGATATTTTTAAAAAGCACTTCACTAATTTAATTTGTTAAATTCTCAGGTGTGGGGAAGTAAATAATTTAATTTGTTAAATTCTCGGGTGTGGGGAAATAAATAACCGTGAAGGCATTCTCTTATATATATATATATATATATATATATATATATATATATATATATATATATATATATATATATATATATATATATATTGAGTGGAGGAGTCTGATGTCGTGCCCATGAAATTTGAAATTTGTGTCCGTGATATTTTTAAAAAGCACTTTACTAATTTAATTTGTTAAATTCTTAGGTGTGGGGAAGTAAATAATTTAATTTGTTAAATTCTCGGGTGTGGGGAAGTAAATAACCGTGATATTTTTAAAAAGCACTTTACTAATTTAATTTGTTAAATTCTCGGGTGTGGGGAAGTAAATAATTTAATTTGTTAAATTCTCGGGTGTGGGGAAGTAAATAATTTAAAGGTAAAAAATACATTAGTAAATTAATTTTTTAAATTATTGGGTGTGGGGAAGTGAATTATATTTTAAAATTAAAGTAAATAAATTATTTAAACAGTAAAAACAACACTTTAGTAATTTACTAATTTAATTTAATTTTTGGGAAGTTACATAAATTAAAGTAAAGAGGGAAGTTAAATTCTGGGGTGTTAAATAATTTAAAGGTAAAAAAATCCTTTAGAAAATTAATTTTTTAAATTATCGTGTGTGGGGAAGTGAATTGTATTTATAGTGTATCGCTTTATATATTTCAATTATATTTTTGGGATTATGTGATTAAATTTTTACCTTACATGACATTGCAAGAAATGGAGACATGATTAAAAATCTACTTGAAATTTTGAGTAATTTTTTAAAAATGTAGACATTGCAACACTGTAAGTTGAATTGTTTAGGAAAAGATTCCGGTTGAGATGTATTATTAAAACAACATTTCTATGTGCAAGACAATTACAACTTTAATAATGTTTATATTTTTATCAACCCATATATTGAATAAAAAAATTCCTAACACATTAAACAATATATTTCATGTTTAATATAGGTTTCCATATTCCCTGACATAGAAAACCAACATTTCTATGTGTAGATGGCAATTATTACTTTAATAATATTTGTATTTTTAATAAACCCATGTAAAACTATTTATTTTTACTTTAACAATTGATTTAAATAAAAATTTTAAATAATTATTATTCAAAGTGATATGTAATTTATAATAGAAGTAACTTAGAGTGAGATGTGATAGTTTCTCTCTAAAAAAGAAACATTACAATTAGAGATGTATTAGCAATATCATCTAAAAATTATAGAAACTTGTAAAATATTTCAATTATTAAGATTTTACTTTTGTTATATAGACAATTTTTAACATCTTAGTGTGCATTGTGTATTTAGAAATTGAATATTTTATTTTAATAATTTTGAGAATGATAGTGTGCAATAAGAGATGACATTACAACCAATACGAACAATGAGAAGAAAAAGAATTTAAAATAATGATTTACAAAAGGAGTCAACAATCAAACCTAGAAGAAGAAGAAGAAGAATGCAAGAATCGCATATCATGAGAGAAAAATGATATATGATCCCAATGGAATGCTTGGGAGAGATTTCAATATAGTCCAAATGATTTTTCGACACGGTTTTGATAACCTTTTTTTTCAGGTCATGTGTTATATTTGTCAGGAATGTTACATTGGAATAAAAGTTTCTCGAACACCTGAAGTACCTGTGTGTACTAGATGTCGACAAGAGAAATGTCATCATCGATTTTCGGCATCGAACAATATGGATCCCGGGAAACAACCACGGAATTTGCAAACTTAACTCAAATTGAGCAAATATTAATAGCCTGTGTCAACCCAATCCTACAGTGACACATACAACATGAGGTCAATATAAATATAAAGGTCACACGATAAGTTTTCCTCAAGAAGTAAAGAAATCGCTAATCTTTTACCCCATAGGTTGAAAGATTTGTCGCTCATTATTTTTTAGAGGAGAGATCAACGTGGAACAAATTACGACTTTACAAATAATAGAGAGTGAGTTTACAATGTGTTGGAATATAAAATAGACCATGATAAGTTCTATTCGAGATGTCCAGATCGATGAAAATGCTTTAAATGAACTTCCACCTCATTCTACTGAGAATTTTTTCAAGTAGCTGAACTCAGTTCATATGGAGTTTGATTCCGACGTAAACGAATTGTGTTTGTAGGTCTGACCATAGAGACAGATGAAGGAAATATAGTTAGTCATACAACATTTATGCCATCTAAACCGTCTGATGCACCAAAGGAGATGGAATTAATCCATGCATGGGTGAATAACCCTCATGTGGACCCTGGAGCACTCATTGATTGGCTAGGGATAGGAACATCTCCTATCAATGAGTATGTGAAAGTAGGACTACTTGATATGGCATTCCTTACTCTGTTTCCTGATGGAAAATGTGATTGGCTAGAACTGCGATTAAGATGAGTACATCTCCATGAATTTGTAAAGCATTTATTTCGATATAAGGATCACTGATTTGGTCGACATCCTCGGTTTAGGTATTACATGATGAACATGATCATGAGACATCGTGCACAAAATTCTTCTCTAGTTTTTGTGAAGAAAAACCTCCAAGATATGCCAATCATCATCAACAAGTTACGTAAGCATATGAAAAATGTTCCCCATTCCAATCTGATTAATCATTTGATGCAGTTTGTAACATCCTTGAGTGGCACAAGGTCTTACTGGGAAAAATGTCGTGGTGAATTGGCTGACATGTTGCATCAAATAGGATCACCTACCATTTTTTTCACATTGTGTGCAGTTGATTTGTATTGGCATATCTAGATGCATTAATGTCTGGAACACCACCGGATAATCCACGAGAAGCAAAAATTCGCAAAGGAAAAGTATCATCAAATATCCACATATAGTGGCACATTATATGCACTGCGACATAGACTTTTCCGAAAGGAGGTATTACAAAAGGAATGAAAGTTAAAGATTATTGGTCTAGATATGAATGGTAGCATAGAGGTTCCCGCATGTGCATGGATTCATATGGTTAGAAGGGGCACCGAATATGGAAAACATTGATTGGAATGATGATTTTCAACATGGACAAGTTGACTAATACTTCCATTCTATTGTCCATGCATGGAATCCTCGGGATGACCTGCACTAATGAAACATACAGTAATTTATCATTTCTCATCGATTCTATGATTTATATAATTTTTACGTTCTTAAAATACATTGTGTATTCTTATGTACTATGTTACAGTCTACCAAAATTTTATGCAAAGCATCAATGTGTTGGTCGAAAATCTGGTCAATGTGGACAGATCTATGGATAGAAAAGCCAACGGTGTGCAAGGCATAGCCCCTCTTTGAGTCAAAGAAAGTGAAACTAGTTTATTGCTATTCTACCAAGCAGGAATCTATTCAAGTCTCACAATATTCTCGCCTTCGGGGTTGGGATCTCATCCTGGTAGAGGTATTTCCAACTATGAAAACAAGGGAAAGAAACGGGGTGAGGAGATAGGATAGCTCAAGGGAGAAAAGAAATGAATTTCAAAGCGAAATGTCGGAGGGTCTATGTTTTGGGCTGGTAGTAAACAGAGCCGAACCTACTTGCATAGACAAACAAAGCAATACTGATGAATAAATGACAAAAAAGTAGAGATAGATTCAATAGAATAAATGCCTAAATCTGACATAAGAAAGATTAAGATGCCCATAACACACATATTCAACACAAAGTCTTAATATTTGTATTAATGTTTTCTTCTGTTACAAAAAGCTCAAAGTATTTTCTTCTCACTTCTATTTTTCATCTAAAAAGTATCCACTCCTTGAATACAACAAGTATCTAAGTATATATAGAAGAAGGAGAAGAGAGAAGGCAAAAAGCAACCAAAAACTAATTACAAAATATCTAAAAGTCAATGTTGACTTTGGACAACTTGGTGGATGACAACATCCCATGGTGCAACATGGATGAGGTCATCGTTTATATCAAAAAACTCTTAGATTTTTACAAAAAGGAAGCCAAGAGGAAGAAAGTTATTCGTCATCATCTCGCGGTGAAAGGGGGTATCTTGCTTGCACTTGTTGTTCGGGAGAGGTGATGTGGAACTAAGTCCAATATTCCATGAATTTACTGATCATTGGCTGAAGTTGATCCTAGGCAGGACCCTTCGTATGATCGCGATGACCTCACAAGTCTCCCGCTCATCTCTGAGTTTTTCAGGGAGTTTGAAATATTCATTTCCTACCTCCATCAGGAACCCCACAAAATCACGGCAAGCCAGAAGGTTGTTGATGCATTCGGTGTCGAAAGTGGCTTCTAGCCCTAACCCTTGCGAGACGATCTCCTTAAAGATCTAGATAGTTTCGTCTGCCTTCCTCAAGGTGAAAGAAGGAGTAAGCAAGCTGGAGACATTCTCAGAACAATTTGCTCCATTTGATGCATTGCATCAGGGCTTCCTCCTTGACTTTGTCAATATTTTCCAGGACAAACTCCATCTGATCAACTGGTAATCCAACGTAGCAAAGATATTACTAGGTACCCTGGGGTGATTGAAAATGCCGAATTTCACCAAATCGTTGACTGAGCAGTTGAGGATTTTCTAGAACGTCTCATGTTGCAACCTTGTGTGGTCCAACTCTTCGGAGATAGGTCCTGCGATCACTGGAGATCTTTGTTCGCCCGACTGATGTTCTGATACAATTCGGTGAACTTGACTATTACCTCCTCACTGTCTTTGAGGATTTGATCTCTCCAGGTGGAAACTACCATACCTTGTTCACCAATTTTGGCGTACTCGTTTATCTTATCCTAGCTTAGGACCTCAGGAGTTTCAGTGGTAGTTGTAGGAGGTGCACTGCCCATTTTCTGTAGGGCATGGAGAAGATGTTTGTTTTGTTCTTTTAGTAACCTCTTCTCCTCCTTTGCTTCTTGTAGTTTCTTGCAAAGGGCATCCACCATGAGATAGGGCCTCTCCTTGAAGACTTTCAGAAGACGTTCCCATTGTGACTTGGGTCACTGTATAATCTATCGGAGACAGATCCTTTTTACCCTTTGAAGGATCGGGATATGTGATCTCCATTACTCTTTCTCCCGATGCACTCTGAGAGAAGCGGGTTATAGGCTTTACTTCTTAGCCCCCTTTTCTGGGATGAAAGAGAAGTCCATTATTGTGATAGGGACTTTCTTCTTTTGCTTGGCTCGAGATCTTTGGGAGATCCATGCTGGACTTAAGGGAACAGGACTAGAGGTAGAAGAGGGAGTAGCTGCAGTGGATGAGGGGAAATGGGTAGAGACACTTGGTGGTGGCATCGAGAGGGAGGCCGAGAAAGTGCTCACGGGAGGAAGGGATACTACAGGGGAGGTAGACGCGGGAATGGAAGGGAGCTGAGAGATGAGAGAAGAAATGGTGGGGGACAACTCCGCGAGAGAAGAGAAGATGGATGATGAGGAAGGGGAACAGTAGAAGATGGGGGAGAGGATACGACCAAAGGAATGGTCACTTGAGTCACACGAGGAGGAGAAGGAGGAGAGGGAGAAGGGATAGAAGGGACCTTAGCGGTTGTAGTAGTGGTGACACCCTGAGTGGATGTGCCCATCGAAACACCTTCCGCCGCTTCTTTCTCTCGGGGATACCGGACTTACAACTGTTCTTGTGTAGACACCTAAAATTGATTATCCAACTGGGTGTCCCTTGTGCGCATTTTCTCTCTCAGGTAACCTGGGGCACATTTATATCACCACTATCCCCTTGGGATATTATTCGATTTGTGATTTAAACACCTATCCTAAGTTTAATTCACCCCATTATATCTTACCCGTGAGTAATTAAATATTAACTATTTAATTACACCTCTTCACATGTATCCTAACCACTTATCTACCCCATATTTATCCTATCTATGTATCACCCCTATTTCTCCTCTTCCCCAAGCGGGATATTTCCCATATTTAAGGTGGAGGGATAATTCTTATCCTTCTAGAAATCGTTCATTTTGGCCGTCTCGGGAGTCTGTTCCGTGATCGGCGCCGACCAGTACTCGGTCGACGCCGATTTTTCGGAGTGGCGCCGATTATAAAGGGAAGCATGAACTCGGCCGGAGGACACGAGGACGAAAAAAAAAAAGAGAGAGAGAGAGAGATCGTGACACAGAGACGCAGATTGTAAGAGAGAGAACAAGAGATCTTTTAGCATCAAGTGTGGACATTATCTATCGAATGAGAGCAGATCTTGTCCGAATCAATCCCTGAGAGGAGCACCGTTACTCTGCTCTTATCACATCAACATCTCACGTCTCCATTGATTTTCTGGTGACTCTTTTCCTGCACCCAGCACGGGTGGAGTCTCGCTAGTATCTCTCCGGCTTCCGCAAATCCAGCAGACGTTGACGATCTGGCCTTCGCTTTCCGATTTCCAAATCTTCTCGCACTTTATCTCGGATCGACGCCGATCTATATCAGTCGACGCCGATCTACATCGATCTACATCGATCGGCGCCGATTTCAACAGCGATCGACGCCAATTCTACCTAATCGACGCCGATCTCCTGCAGACAGGTAAAAAGACACAGGTAACACAAATCCAACTTTGTTTTCATAGTTCCTATTTTCTATTGCTTTACGCCTCTTTGTTTAGATTTCGTTTATCACTTTGATCAGAAAATCTAGTCTTGTACGTACATCTTTTATCATGTATATTTCTTTACTTAATTGAAAACGTGGACTGACATCCGCCGAGGGAGCCTATCGCTTCGGATCCGCTTCTCGGGTAGTCCACCTAAATATCTTTTAACGTGGTCTTTTTCTGTCAAGCATCGGTGTCTCGCAGGTTACTTGGATCTACTGTGCAGAACTGCTCGTGTGCGCCCGTCTTATCTACATCGACCTCCTTATCCGTCTACATCTTCGGATCTTGTCCATCAGGTATCGATTTCATTGGAGTTTTTCAGGATTTTTGTGTTTAGTTTGGTGCATTAACTTGGATAGGTAACAAGCGTGAAATTCTTGATCTACATTCTGGCACGCCCGGTGGGACCCAACCAAAGTCCCTTATTGGTAAGTTCATTTCTTTTCTAGTTTTGAGCTTTGTTCTTTTTCTTCACTGATTTCTATCAGTTCTGCTTGAGCATTTCCTTTCATCGTTTTAATCTTGCTCTTTATGTGAAATTGTTATTTCCTTGAAATTTTTCTAGTTCCTTGAAATAGAAATTTCCGTTTCACCATTATCCGGATATATCTTTCTGGATTTTGTTTGGTGTTTGCTTAACCTCTTCTTGCGGAGCACTTTGCTTGTTCGTGGGATTGTTCGAGGGGAAGAGCTCAACAATGCACTTTTTGAAGTCCACACACCTTGGAGAGCTAAGTCTACAGGTATTTCTCTTTTACGGTGTTTTCTCCTTTTTAGGAACCTAAAAAAAAAAAAAAAAAAAATTCTTTGTTTGTTGTCTATCACATTCGAACATTTCAATTTTTGGTGCTTAAAAAGAATTTAATCGCATTTGGGAAAGAATCTGTTTGACTTGTCTTCATCGAAATCAAACACTTCGTTTTTAAGTGCTTAAAAGGAACTCTTTCTTTGTCATTTCTGCTGTATGTTTTCATCTAGTTTTAATTAGGCTGGAAAATTGATCAAAATCGGTAGTGACACTATTTGATTTTTATTTTTCACCCTTGCACACAAAGCCAAAATCATTAGGTGTAAAGCATTTAAACAAAAATTCTTTCCCTGGCCTCGCCTACTTGGAAGTGACATCCAAGAGGAAGAGCCTACGCGGTACTCGGGCCGTGCTATAAATTCACGGAAGTTCTGGTATATATTGGCAAAGCACCCGACTCCCTTATCGCAGCGGTGTGTGAAGTGCGGGGGTAGGCCCCTATATCAAGCCACGTACCGGTCTTTTACTGAAGTGCCTTCGGGACTCCTCACCAAAACATCCCCCAAACCATCCTTAGTTTGGCTATCTGAGTAGTTCCTGTTCTAAAAGGCCTTCCCTAATATTTTCTTTCTTAAAAGCATAAAAACTTAAAAGAGATAATCACCTACGCTGCTTGAATTGTTTGTGCATTAGTTAGGTCAATCTTCTTTTCTACTTGTTTATGATGGTCATCACTCGGTTACAATCTAGAAGAATGGCTCAATTAGCCCCTTCTTCCTCCGAGATCACCACTAGTGTGGAGGTTTCGGCACCCCCCAGGTCTTCCTCGGGACCACTGTTAATTGGTTCCCCATCTTGGTCATATAATCCTTTTTATCAGGCCAAAGCAACCCCATCACGTCCAGCTTCCCCTAGTCCTTCAGAAATATCATCTGCTTCTGACTCAGAGTATGTTCCTCGCGGGGATCCTAAATTTCAGGCGCTCCTCGATCGCAATCCGGTAGCCCTCATGGACTACCTAGTACACAAGTCTATTCAAATATCTGATCAAGGACCACCAATCCAGCAAGTGTACGATTATTCTCGTGAACCATCCCAGGCCTTTGTAGAATAGTTAGCATCATCTTTCTCACCTCAAGCCACGGAGAAGGGTGGTGCCCCTGTGCCTCCTTTTTCTCTTCCACCGACCATATCAACTAGTTCTCAAATAGTCTTACCTATTCCTAACACCGCAGTTACCTCGAATATTCCACAACCTACTTCTGAGAGGTCCTCTGCTCCAGCTATAATGAGTGCGTCTACGCACCCGCATATTGCTGTTAATTCATCTATGCCCTCCATCGTGTCCCAAGGTCAGTACCCCTTTATGAGTCAACCCCCTCCGACTAGTCAGTTGGTTCCTGCTTCTCGTCCTCCAGTGGGTCCTTCTTCCAATGTTCCAGCAACAGTGACCTTCGCCCATCCTCTAGCATCGGCGCCCTTAATGCCTAATCCAGCAGTAGAAAGCCTCTTTCAGGTCTTGTTCCCCAATATGTCCAATCAAATCGGCACCCATGTTCCTCAATCTGTCCCGATTCAGTCAACAAGCATAGGAGTCCACCAATCATAGGCTCCATCTGTCATCCAACCTTCATTTTCTCAACCACTTATTATCTCACAACCTGCCTATACACAGGCTCCTTCACAACAAATACCCCACCAGGTGTCACCCAGAACACCTGGTTACTCCTCTTATCATCCTATCAATCAACAGATGAATCCCCCGTTGACACCTCAACAACATCCACCATTTGCTTCTTATGTAGGACATGCCAGTGCGCCTCCTCCTCAATCTGATGTGGTTCAAATTCTTTTCAAGAAAATCACAGACTTGGAGGCCTCCACCAAAGGGGCTCGTCCTTCATACTCCTTTGAAGAAGTGTGTAATGAACCCATTCACCCCTCAGTGGCTTTTAAGCCTTATCCTCCCCAATGGGAACTTCCTAAATTTTCAAAATTTCATAGTCGAGAGGACCCTCAACAACATTTGCGAGCATTCAAACATGCTTGCTACCTCATAGTCCAGGATCAGGAGCTTATGCTCCGTACTTTTCCTATGTCTCTAGCAGGTCCTGCTTTAGACTGGTACAATAACATTCCTCAACATTCCTTGTTTTCTTTCTCTCAATTAGCCCAGATGTTTGTTGAAAACTTTTCAATAAATATCATGCATAAGATCTCGATTACAGATCTTTATAACATTTGTCAATTCGATGATGAGTCTATTGCAGAATTTGTCGCTCGTTGGAGAGGGATAATCAACCAATTGTCTTTCTCCCTTCCTCAATCCCAACAGATCGAGTTGTTTACTCGATCTTGTGCTAATCATATTTCTTCCACTTTAAGGATCCAGACTTTTCATACATTTGAAGAAGCCTTTACGATGGCACGCAAACTTGAATCTCGCGCCATTGAACAAGGGAAGCTAAAACTTCGCTCTAAATCTAAACCAGATTTTTCTCGGTTTACCAAATCAAATCCTTCCACTTCTAAAGACAAGAATCAGGGATCCACCAACGCTATCGTATTAAAAACACCACGAGCCGATACCACTTCTAATCAAACACCACGAAGAGACCCCTCATCTTCTCGAAAAGGGACTTCATCATCTCGATCTTTCACTTCATTGGGGGAATCATATGCTTCTATCCTAAAAAAAATGTTGGAAGTCCACATGATCGAACTTCCCCCCATTAGGAATATTGATGAAAGCCAAGAACGTCCATTCTGGTATAGGGAAAATGACTTCTGTCATTATCATAGAACCAAAGGTCATGACATTGAGCGATGTCAAACCTTCAAAAACCTTGTCCAGAAATTCATTGATAAAGGCGAGCTCATTCTGGATAACCCAAATGCTCCCCCAAATCAAGCACTGGATGTCTTTAAACAACCTTTTCCCAATCATTCCCCGAACCATGATGCTTCAGAGTCTCAAAAACCAAACACTCATACTATCAGCTTCATCTCTACGGAAGAATCTTCTTCTAAAACTAAGCCATTTGCGAACACATCGACCGAATCAGAATCTCCTTCCACTTCGTCAATCGCTCGGATTCCACCATCTTCAGATAGCCCGTCTTTGAATATTCCAACATTATTAGAAACGGATTCACCTCTCTCTGCTTCTTTGTCTGATCTCCCGTCCATACCCAAGACCGTATCATCCTCACCTGTCTCATCATCAAACATTCTTTCAATACTCGAGACAATTACATCCCTTCGAGTTTCCACTGCAGATACATCTACTTTTGTTTCTCCCATTCTCGCTGCGACTATGCCCCTGGTGAACGTACCTATAATTGTGCCGACTTCGACGGAAGCGTCTTCGATTTTGACTCTTCCTGTCTCCTTTCCTACAGTAGTTTCACCCATAATTACTGTACCAGAAGTAGTCCCCGCAAGGAACTGCTTCTTCATCACTCACTTCTTCCATCACTAATGTTACTTTGCCTATTAAGGGAAAATCAAAAGAAGTAGCACCAACACCTATACGCTCGGTTCCTGAACTTAGACCGAGACAACCGGAATCTAACGTTGCGCCATCAGTACCTCCCCATTTGCTTCCCCCGAAAAGGTTACAATCACCTTATGCGGTTGAAGTTGTCACCATCCCTGAAAAAGGAAAGCCCATATTTCGAACCATCAAGACTCTTGGTGCTTTCCCACAAAAATCTCTCTCTACGCCTCATAAAAGATTGGATTTGTCCACTGAGAAGGCGTCTTCTTCTACACACTTATCAAAACCATCATCTTCTTCTACAACACATTCTTCACCAGCACCCCGAAAAGTGGACTTACCTACTAAAAGGACGTCACCTCTTTTATCAGAATCATCATCTTCATTACCAAAAGCCAGGGCACCCTATGTTCCTCCGATTACACCTACTTTGGAAGCTTCTCCCTCATCTAAATCGACATCATCTAAATCATCATTAGTTTCGACCAAGCAGCCTCCCTTATCTCTGAAGACCACAACACTTGTCACATCTCCATCATCTTCAAAATCTATTTTAGGGGCTCCCCCTCCACCAAAATCAATCATGTCTCACTTACTTCCATCTCAAGTGCCCAAGGCTGCTCCTCCAGATGTCCAAAAAAATAAGATGATCCCTAAAAAGACTGTCAAACCTAACATGCAGGTTCTTTTACCTCGGCAGTCTGTTAAAGTAAAAGAGGCACCTTCATCATCTCTGTCCCCATCTTCGTCTACCGGGTTCTACACCGAAATCCTTCACCAACTTATCCAATCTTCATCCATATCTCTCCCTCCGATTAAACCCTATAACCCTAAAGGAGTTAAACCTACTGGTTTAACTCGATCTCGATTTATGCTTACCACCGTACCCGAGTCATGATCGAGGGATGTAAAGCTCTTCAACTGTCAAATCAACAACCTTTTGGAAGAAAGTGATATTTTGCTGGAGGAGGAGAAACAAGCACCCCCTGTCATCTTAGCTCCATCTGAACCCCAACGATTTACTCAGGCCTCTACTTCTAGTGATTCCACTCCAATTGATCTTCCACCTTCTCAAATCGACACAATCCATATCGCCACGAGAGCCCAACAGTATGATAATCCATCCTCATCCACAACATCTCGACCACAGGTTGTCATTTCTGCAGCCCCCGAAGGAGTTCCTCCTTCCTCATTAGCCCCATGACCTCGAGTCTCTATTCGTGCTGCACCTCGGGCTCAAATTCCCGTGTCAGTTGAGGAGAGTGTTATGAAACAACTCACCCAGGCTCCGGTCAAAATGTCTCTTTTCGACCTCATTCAATCCTCTCCGCAACATCGCCAGGCTCTGATTGATAATCTGCGTCGCATCGCAGTGAATTCAGATGAGCCCCAGCCCTTTGAGTTGGTTGTTGGATTGAATAGACCATCAACCACCATTTCTTTTGAAGATTCGGAAATTCCTCCTCTTTCTTCAGAGGATTTGGAGGCTCCCCTCTTTATCACAGTCCAAATCGACAACACTACATTAAAACACATTATGATCGACAGTGGAGCTGCACTCAACGTCATCTCCTCGCACACATTCAAGCAACTTAAGTTACCAAAGAACGTAGTGTCACCCCCGCCTTTCGCCCTTCGATCATTTAACGATCAGCTAGCAGTTACTTTAGGAACTGTGGTCTTACCCATTCGAGTAGTAAGAAGAAGCGCTTCACGAACTCTTCTACATTGTTGAAGGGAAATTCCACTATAATATGATCCTCGGATGCTCCTGGATTCGCACGCAATGCATTGTGTCCCATCTACCCTCCATCGATGCTTAAAATATCAATATGAGGGCAAAATATATACTCATCCAGGAGATCCTTTGCCTTCCGCGCAATGCGACATGACCACAGGGTCTGCCCCTCTAAAGGAAAATGCCTATTCTCCTGACGGGGCCTCATCTTCTTCCATACCTGCAACCAAACTACCGGATGTACAGAATTTAGAAGAAACATTGCAGTGTTTCTCACTAGGAGAACTTCCTCTCCTTTCTTTTGACAACCATCTTAAACCTAGTGAGTATGGTAGACCAGACAAACAACCTGAATATCAGCCAGGTCTTGGTCGCATCGTCACCATTGGTCTGCCCAATCAACAGACTAATTTCATTTACGGTGGTCTTGACACGCCTCACTATCACCCGGATTCTCCTCCTAGGACCAAACCTTATCTAACAGGGTTCGATTATCTACAGAATCCCACGTTTGCAAAAACTTATTTATATCGATGCGCATGGAAGGGCTTTGGCTTGGGTAAATATGAACAAGGTGTGCATGACCTCGCGTCCATTCCAACTCTCAAGCCACATCAAAAATTTGGTTTAGGATTTAAACCTCTTTCAAAAGCCACCATCACTGTTCTCGATGAGCCTCTTCCTATTGAGGAACCATCTTCTCCCGCTAAGTCAGAAGCATCACTCGATGTGGACGATGACATTTCCATCCCGTCTAACTTTTTTTTTTTATCAATACCATTTCCTTAGGGCTGCTAGCCTATAAGACTAACGACAAGTCCACTTCCATACCGCTAATCTTCCCTGAAATAGTTGGAGACGACTCTCCTACTATCAACACTATCCACTGTGCGGATGATGATTCTGTCCTCACCTATCTGGGGGCAGAGGATTCCTATCTTCCCAAAACTATTCCTTCTGACACATCTACACTTCTCAACGAAGCCACTGTCGACCTTAATATAGGGACTTCTAAAGACCCTCGCATCATTAAGGTCGGCCAATCCCTTAATCCACAGGAATTAGGAGACTTTACCACTTTTCTTTCCAACCATCATCAAGCTTTTGCTTGGGCATATGAGGATATGCCAGGACTCGATCCCGATATTGTGGTCCACAATATCGTTACTCTTCCCAACATCAAACCAGTTAAACAAAAATTACGTAAAATGCACCCTAGAGTAGCCCTTCTTGTTAAAGAAGAATTGCAGTGCTTGCTCTCATTAACTAACTTCATCCAACCCATCGATTATCCACAATGGGTTTCAATGTAGTACCAAGAACTAAAGCTCTTTGGGAAAATTTGAATTTGTACCGACTTAGGGATCTTAATCTTGCTTGTCCAAAAGATGATTTTCCTCTACCTAATATCGACCAACTCATGGATTTAATCTGGGTCATGAGATGCTTTCGCTTATGGATGGTTTCTCTGGATATAATCAAATTCTCATCGCACCAGAAGACCAACATAAGACTTCTTTCATAACTCCTTGGGGGACCTTTTGTTATCGTGTCATGCCTTTCGGTCTTAAGAACGCTGGAGCAACCTATCAGCGAGCAATGACCTACATCTTCCATGATCTCTTACACAAAACTATGGAAGATTACGTCGACGATCTCCTCGGTAAATCCAAGCGTCGGCAGGATCATCTTTTCATCCTTGCACCTCTCTTTGAGAGGCTTATCCGCTTTTTTCTTCGTCTAAATCCATCTAAGTGCGTGTTTGGTGTTCTCACTGGTAAAATTTTAGGTTTTATCATTTCCATTAGGGGTATTGAAGTAGACCCCGCAAAAATAAAAGCTATCCTTGAGATGCCTCCCCCTTCTAACTTAAAGCAACTCCGTAGTCTCCAAGGACATCTTCAATCAGTGCGTCGTTTTATCTCACAATTGTCGGACCGTTGTCAACCTTTTCATCATCTCCTCTGTAAGAATGTTCATTTTGAATGGGATGAACATTGCCAAAAGGCCTTCGATGATCTCAAAGCTTATCTTCTTTCCCCACCTGTGCTTACACCTCCACGCGAGGGGGAGCCTTTCTATCTTTATATCTCTGTGACTGACCATGCTCTGGGAGCCATGATCTCGCAACGGGACGCTTGCGGTAAAGAACAAGCTATCTATTACATCAGTCGCACCCTTCATGAGTATGAAACACGTTATTCCAAAGCTGAAAAGCTATGTTGTGCTCTCTTCTTCGCAACTTCTAAGCTTCGTCATTATCTCCTTAATCACAAAACTTACATTGTCACAAGTGTCAATCCACTCAAGACAATTCATGCGAAGCCTTATCACAATGATCGTATCACTCGTTGGCTCATGCTTATGATGGAATTTGATCTCGAGTTTATCCCGCAAAAGTCTATCAAGGGTCAGGTCATTGCAGATCAACTAGCTGATGCTCCTCTCCCAGGACACTCAAGTCCCCCTTGCTCATTCCCGATGAATATATCCAACAAATTGATTTTGGTCTGTCTCCATTTAAAGTAAAGCTCTTCTTTGATGGATCCAAATGCCAGCAAGGGGGAGGTGCGGGTTTCGTGATGATTCCTCCTTGGGGTACGCCTATCCCAGTCGCACACAAATTGAACTTTGAGTGCACCAATAATATGGCTGAATACGAAGCTCTTGTTTTGGGTCTTCAAAATGCCATTAATCTCGGCGCTCGTCATATTGACATCTTTGGTGATTCTGAACTCATCGTTAATCAAGTCACGGGTGTCTATCAATGCAGGAATGATATCCTTCAAAAATATCGTGATATCGTTCTCGTTCAACTCCAATCTTTCGATAAATTCACTATCCAAGCTATTCCTCGCACTGCGAATCGATTCGCAGATACAATGGCTTCGTTAGCCTCACTTATCCCACCTTTTACCGAGGACTCGCGACTTTATGTGGCTGTACAACGATTAGATCAACCATCTCATCTTAGGCAACTAACTTCAATCCATGCTATCACAACCCATACTCAGGATGAGTGGTATCAACAGATCGTTGATTATCTATCTCATTCGGTACTTCCTCCAGATCTGACTCCCAATGGTAGAAGATCTTTTATCCTACGCGCTAATCGCTATACTATTTTAGGTGGGATCCTCTACAAATGCGGCTTTGATGGCATTTTGCTTCGGTGCCTCAAATCCCTTGAAGCATCTAAAGCTATCCAGGAGGTCCATGACGGTATCTGTGGTGGACATTTTAGTGGCTTGGCCGTAGCTAAACGCATCTTACGTTTGGGATATTATTGGCCTTCTCTTAATCGAGATTGTTGTGAATACACTAAGAAATGTGTCAAGTGTCAACAACATTCCAATCTCACGCACATCCCTAGTCAAGCTTTACAACCTACAGTGGATTTGTGGCCTTTTTCGCAATGGGGTCTTGATCTTATTGGTCTCATCAATCCCCGTTCTTCACAACGTCATCATTCTATCATTACTGCCACTGAGTACTTTACTAAGTGGGTGGAAGCTATCCCTCTTTCTTCAACAAAAGCTAAACCCATAGTTGATTTTGTCTATCAGCACATCATTTGTCGCTTTGGTGTTCCACACAAACTCATCACAGATAACGGTAAGTCTTTCAAGAACGTTGATTTGCAGAACCTCTGCGACGCTTTCAATATCAAGCTCAGCTTTTCCTCTCCATACTATCCTCAAGCTAATGGTCAGGCCGAAGCTTCCAATAAAACTTTACGTAATATCCTCGCAAAGGTAACTAGTCGAGTTGGTAGGGATTGGCATTTACATATCCCTTTTGCTCTCTGGGCTTATCGGACTAGCATTCGTACTCCTACTGGTGCTACTCCCTTCTCTCTCATCTATGGGTCTGAGGCTGTTCTTCCTTTGGAAGTCCAAATCCCATCTCTCCGTGTTTCTCTTAGAGAATTTGTCTCCGATGAGGACTATCATCAAAATCGTCTAGCACAACTTGAATTATTAGATGAGCGGCGTCTCAACGCTCTTGAACATCATCAGGTCTATCTTGAGCGTGTCAAACGTGCTTATAACAAGCACTTGCAGCACCGTGACTTCAAAATTGGTGATCTTGTTCTTAAAGAAAATCAAAATGTCACTACACTCGAAAGGAGTCAGCGTGGTAAGTTTGCTCCCAACTGGATGGGTCCGTACGTTATCACCCATAAATATGGGTCTGGGGCTTATCGTCTATCTTCCATGGATGGTATACCCGAAGTGGAACCTCTTAATGCCTTGCATCTACGGCCCTTCTACTGTTAAAATCTATCTTACACAAATCTAGTCGCAAGACAGATCTTTCATCCGTCTAACAACCAGTCATATACTTTCATGGTGATTCGAAATTATGTGGTTCTCCGCCTATTGTCTTGTTTACCTTAAATATGAGTATCGCGGCTCTACTCATAGCATTTTTTTCTTGGGATATGTTTCTCCTCATGGTAGGAACACCTTAATCACTGTTTCATTTGTCCCAAGTGCTTATCTTAATCGGATCTACTCGGGGCATGAGTGTATGTTCTTTATACGTTTTCTTCCCCTCTATCTGATCTATCTAGGTCTAAACTCAGCTTCTTCCAAAAAAAAACTTTTCAAAAAAAAAAAAAAAAAAAGGGGATAGACTGATCCCTTGAAGGACAGCTACCCATACAATCAAATGAATCAAAAAATATAGACCATGCCCTCGAAGGATGGCTATCATTAAAATTCAAAATACAGACCGCTCCCTTGAAGGACGGTTGTTTCTCAAAGAAATATTCAAGGCTTCTTGCAATTGATCAGCCTTTCAGTCAGTTTATACACTTTTTAGCATCACTGAAAGACTTCCCGTATTGATCAGTCTTTCCATATCTAGCAAACTTCCCGCATTGATCAGTTTGCTTTTCTGCCAGAAATCATGAAGCTGAGATATAAGACCTTTTGTCGATCATATGGAGAATCCTATTTTCCCAGTATGGACATGTATTCTGTCCCTTGTAAATTCCGACAAGATACCTACTTACTGCTCCTTTCATTTCCCTCCTAAATCTGGTTTGCGGCTAGTTAGTGTCAGGTTTATTTTAACCTCATATAGGGCCTTGCATGCATGATCTTTTGATTTCCTATCCAGATTCTATCTATGGTCGGTTGAGAGTCCCGCTTGTCATTTTCTTTCTTATATGGGTATATTTCCTTTATTTCTAGTCAAGGTCCTTTTCATTACATCCTTGGCTCTTGCAAAGAGTACTCCCCATTATTCTTTGTTATTCATCCAGTCAAATTGACATTTCACATGTTAATTTAATCAAAATTTATCATCTATCTAATTTCATCTTATCTATCAAAGCATGTATTGTCAACACATGTGGATCTGGCTATCTATTTCCATCAAAATTAAATTAACATCTCAAACATACCGAATACATCAATCACATCTATCCATATATCCATCAAAACATCTAAAAACTTGTACATCCAAGTTACACTACATCTATCTATATCTATTTTTCATCAAAATTAAGTCCACACATCAATCACATCTATCCATCTATCCATCAAAACATCTAAAAACTTGTACATCCAAGTTACACTACATCTATCTATATCTATTTTTCATCAAAATTAAGTCCACACATCAATCACATCTATCCATCTATCCATCAAAATATCTAAAAATATGTACATCCAAGTTACATTACATCCATCTATATCTATTTTTCATCAAAATTATATCCACATATCAATCACATCAAATTACATCACATCTATCTATCCTCTATGTCTATGTTCAATCACATCTATTTATCATCTATCGATCTATGTCTACATCCATCACAATTACGCTACATCTATCCATGCACATCAAAATTAAAAACAGGAGAACAATCATATGACAAAAACAATGATAAATCTATATATATACATAAGTGTCTGTACAACAAAAAATGGGTGGCTCTCAATCAAGCCATCTATACAATGCCTTCCAATCGAGGCTACATCACTACACTGATACAAAATATATCAATCCCTATATAGTAAAATCTGATGCATGGAGGACACTATCTCCTCCACCCTCCTCTGGACCAAGCTGTCTCTCCTGGCCGCCGCCTATCGAGCTAGACGCACCTGCTGCTGGAGGCCTCTGCCCACCTCGGTCTCTCCCGGTGCTCCCTCCACCTGAGGCCCCGCTCGCTGTGGTCGTAGCTGATCTCCTCCTCGCCCCGTACCGAGGCACATCGGGGCATCTTTGCGCTAAGGCATCCTCATAGTATCTCACCTCAGCGAGGAGAGACTGATATGTGCTCAAGCTCATGGTACCGGTGCTCGTAATGGTGCTGCTGGTGCTGCTGGGGCTGTTGGTGCTGCTTGGTGGTGCTCCTCCTAGGGTCGTGCCCTGTGTACCAGACTCTGACATGGTACCTGTCTCCCCATATTTGGCCCTGAGGGCCTCCCTATGTCGAAGGTAGCGATCCCTCTGCTGGATCACTGTATCTCACTCCTGGTGAGCGGTGTCTCTCTCCAAAATTAGGGCATCCCTCTCCTCTGTCAGAGCTCTGATCTCCTCAAGAGCCACCTGGTGTGTCTGCGTCAGGGTGGCATGCTCTCCCTCCAGTCTCTCCAGCACCGTAGCCATATCCTCCTCGTCGGCATCTATAGATGCCGGGAGATGTCGTGGTAGCTCTGTCGCATACCATGCAGCATAACCATCACCTACTCCAGCATCATCATCGCTGTCTGTGGAGGGTGGGGCCTCTCTCAATGGATCTGCCGGGATCAAAATCGGCAGATCAGTCTCCCTGCTATCTCGCCTATAAGGCCTGTAAGTAGTCGGCACTGTCTGCACTAGGCCGAACTGTCTCAATACCCGCATAAACGGGACTCGCTCCCACATATCAGGCCTGCGGCCCCTAACCACCCTGCTCCGTCTCAATGCCACCAAGTGAGCATCCTGACCAGCCCATGTCGGAAATACCCGATATGGCCTCCAGATAACCTGATCCGGTGTCAGCGTCCTGAAACGCTCAGTATACCAATCCGACCTCCCTGTATCCCCAGCGGCCATATCGGCCCGCCATCGCCGGAATCCATAATCAATAGCTCCCACTGCTGCTGGCATCCAAGGAAGCCCGGATGGCCTGATCACTGCTATATGCTCATATGCCCAGCAGTGGAGCACAAAACTAACATCAATACCTGTCCTCCGGCCAGTGGTATACATCCATAGCTCGTGATATATCTGAGCTATCAGAGCATCAGCAAAAGCAAATACCTGTCTGAACTGCAGGATGTCGCAAACGCAATCTAATAATAATAGTGGGAATCTCCCACCTCCTGAATCTGGCAGAGCGAAATAGGATATCGCCATCTGAATCAAAACTATCCGTCTGCTCCGGGGGCTATCCTGTCTGTACTGCGAGGCTATCCGCACTGCCCCAGACACTATCTCTGAATCATCTGCCCTATCTCCATACAATCGAACTAGGGCCCTCTGCTGCTGCTCTCGTGGTGTAATCTCTATCGGGTCCCCAGTGATCGGCAGTCTCAAAATCCTGTATATATCCTCATGGGTGATGGTCATCTCACCCGTCCTGAACCAAAAAGTGCACGTCTGGCTATCCCATCATCGCACTAGTGCTCGCATCAACTCTACATCTCGCGGCACTCGTCTGTAGTATCTAAAGCCCCCGAGCCCGGCTAACTCTAAATGCCACCAATCTGCATCAGTCACATCAGGGAGAATAGTCTCTAGTAACTCGGGAATAGCATCCCTCATGTGTAGAACCTCTCGTGCCTGCATCCACGACATCAAGAGCAATATTAGTCTCATATTTACCCAAATCAGAACATCCAAAACAAAAAAATTACAATCTATTCACAAGTCTATACAATCGGCGTCGATTAAATATAATCGGCGTCGTTTATTTATAGTCGACGCCGATTAACATCAATCGGTGCCGCTTGCATAGAATCGGCGTCGATTATACCAATCGGCGCCGATTGCTCGGTCGGATGTAAAAAACACCCTGGCCTCCCACCCGGCAAAATAGAAATTAAAAAAATAAAAATAAAGCAAAAGTAAAACAACGGGTTCACGAAGAACCACTTACCCCAGGTCGTGTCCTCCTCCACTTCTGACCGCTTCCAGAGGCTTCCATGGTGCTCAAATCCAATTTTTGACTCTCTCTGATTCGATCGTCACGATGTAAATAAATCGTTCACGTTTTCCGTTCACATATTTATATGTGCTTTCAATGGTCGGCGCCGACTATTTTAGGTCGACGCCGTTTATTTGGATCGTCGCCGATTATTATAATCGCCGCCGATTTTCCATATCTCTTTGCCTTAGTGTTGATGCTTGGCTTATTTATCTATCTGATCATTATTGTGCGTTGAATGTTGCCTTTTGGCACATATTTTCGATATCACCGTCCATTTCGAGTTTGTTCCCTTTGCATGGGGCACTCGTACTTTTTGGCAACTTAGAGTTAAACGGGTCTGTAGGCACTAACGTCGTCTGCTTTGCAGACCGTCTAGTTGTCCCTACCAATGTGTCTCTCTTTAGATGCTGACTATTTTGCAGCCCTCCTTACACTCATGGGTCTGTAGGTACTAACGTCGTCTCATGAGGAGACCGTCTAGTTTGCCCTACCAATGTGAGTTCCTTAGGTTGCTGCCTTTTTATTTATTTTTATGCGTCATCAATGATCAGATCTACTCCAGACATCCAGCTGGGGCATCCCGCGTTTTCATCTACCTTTTTTCAAACTTGGGATCGTTTGTTCTATCATCCATCCCATCCCTAGTTTGAGGGGGATCATATCATCACTTTTTCTTCCCTTCTTCCATCTCCTTGTTTTTGTCTCATAACCTTGCTTATCGCAAGTTACTTGACAAAAAGGGGCAAAATGTAGACACCTAAAATTGATTATCCAATCTGGTGTCCCTTGTGCGCGTTTGCTCTCTCTGGTAACCTGGGGCACGTTTATGTCACCACTATCCCCTTGGGATATTATTCGATTTGTGATTTAAACACCTATCCTAAGTTTAATTCACCCCATTATATCTTACCCGTGAGTAATTAAATATTAACTATTTAATTACACCTCTTCACATGTATCCTAACCACTTATCTACCCCATATTTATCCTATCTATGTATCACCCCTATTTCTCCTCTTCCCCAAGCGGGATATTTCCCGTATTTAAGGTGGAGGGATAATTCTTATCCTTCCAGAAATCGTTCATTTTGGCCGTCTCGGGAGTCTGTTCCGTGATCGGCGCCGACCGGTACTCGGTCGACGCCGATTTTTCGGAGTGGCGCCGATTATAAAGGGAAGCACAGAACTCAGTTCTGGAGGACACGAGGACGAAAAAAAAAAGAGAGAGAGAGACAGATCGTGACACAGAGACGCAGATTGTAAGAGAGAGAACAAGAGATCTTTTAGCATCAAGTGTGGACATTATCTATTGAATGAGAGCAGATCTTGTCCGAATCAATCCCTGAGAGGAGCACCGTTACTCTGCTCTTATCACATCAACATCTCACATCTCCATTGATTTTCTGGTGACTCTTTTCCTGCACCCAGCATGGGTGGAGTCTCGCTAGTATCTCTCGACTTCCACAAATCCAACAGACATTGACGATCTGGCCTTCGCTTTCCGATTTCCAAATCTTCTCACACTTTATCTCGGATCGATGCCGATCTGTATCAGTCGAAGCCGATCTACATCAGTCGACGCTAATTTCAACAGTCGACGCCGATTCTACCTAATCGACGCCGATCTCCCTGCAGACAGGTAAAAAGACGCAGGTAACACAAATCCAGCTTCTTTTTTCACAGTTCCCTGTTTTCTATTGCTTTCTACCTGCTGTTTAGATTTCGTTTATCACTTTGATCAGAAAATCTAGTCTTGTACGTACATCTTTTATCATGTATATTTCTTTACTTAATTGAAAACGTGGACTGACATCCGCCGAGGGAGCCTATCGCTTCCTAGACCCGCTTCTCGGGCAGTCCACCTAAATATCTTTTAACGTGGTCTTTTTCTGTCAAGCATCGGTGTCTCGCAGGTTACTTGGATCTACTGTGCAGAACTGCTCGTGTGCACCCATCTTATCTACATCGACCTCCTTATCCGTCTACATCTTCGGATCTTGTCCATCGTATCGATTTCATTGGAGTTTTTCGGGATTTTTGTGTTTAGACAAGTAACAAGCACGAAATTCTTGATCTACATCTTGTGTAAAGAAGGAGGACTTTCAGGAGCTCCTTCTTGAGCAGAGCTCAATTCACCCTCTCTATCCTTACTTTTGACCTTTGGCGGATGCTTCACTGACAGTGCATTGCCCAATGGGAATGTAGTGAAATATACTTCGACGTAGATAAGGCCATTCATTCTCGCACGGTGTTCTATCCTCCGTAATGTCTCCTTGACCCTTTCTTCAATGGTCTAGGGCGCTTTTGTTCTTTCAATTGTAGAAAATGGCCAATTGTCTCCATCTGTGTCCATATACACCTAATCAACTTCTTGATCGGTAGTTTGATAACCCTTTGGAACAATGGCCACACTATATTGAATAATCTCTGCCAAGGCCAAGCGGGAGTGATCCTTCCTTCTAAGTTCGACCTCATGATACATGTCAATATAGATGTCCTCGATCTGTGGAATGTGGATTGGATCGAGTTTTGCCTTGGGAAGGTAATTCCTTGGATCAAAAGTGGGCCTCGCTAGGAAGTTGTGCTTTAGATTGAGCAATTCTAGCTCTGCAAACATCTCCGAGCTTTGTGGTGAGAAACGCAGGTGTATCTGCCCACTGTAAGGGGGAAAGGAGTTCCACCCTTCTTTCTCTTCAAACATTTCTCATGGTAGGTTATGAGCTATCTGGACAGCTCTAACAGGATCAACTTGGGGCCAGCATATCTCGGCAATTTGGTGGGCTCCCCCAAGAAGTTGGCCGCTCTGAGATAGGTGAAGGTGGGGAATTGGGTAAATAGTGCCCCCACTTCTCAATTGCTATGACTATGCTCTTGGTCGTCTAACCATGAGTCATATTTGGCCTCAAAAGGCAGACGATGCCATAGAAGAAAGCATCGTTGATTTTAGTAAATCGGGATCAGTTTGTTCTCCGACTTTAGCTCCGAGTAGTATTCATATATCTTTACATGAGGCCAAACCCCGCATCAGCTCGGTCTAGATAATCTCTCTCAGCGGCAGCAGCATAGACTACGTCGGAGTTCATGTAGAACCTCCCCATTGTGGTGAGTTTTTGGAGCTACTCGGATATGGTGCTGCTTATGATCTCCGCCCATTCAAAGCATTGATCCGGCACATTCTTTTCATGGTTTCAAAGTACCTGAGCATCGAAAGCCCAAAAATCTACTTAGAAATGTGATGGTGTCGCTCAATTCCTCAGAGAAGTCACTGCGGTGAATAACCTATGGCCATCTGGTTATTACCTTCTTGTTCTTCAAGTACACTTCATTCATCAGCTACATGCACTTTTCTTCATTGTCCTCCCATGCCTTGGCAGAAAGTCCTCTTGGCTTGCCCGAGAAAGTGTCGGTGGTGAGGAATGCCCAACATGATCTCAAAGTGCCAGGCAGTGAGGTTGATTACGACCTCGCCCTTTTCATTTTTGACACACCTTGTGTCTTTGATATAACACCGGGCCACCACCATCATAAATTCATTGTTTTCTACACTGACGGGGATCCCCCTAGCAAAATGCAGTACACTACCCACTAGCTTGTCCATCCAAAGACTTCATGTGACTCTCCTGGTTCTGGCCCAAAAATCCTCCATGTCGATGTGACCGAGTTTGGAGTCTCTTATGTCCAGGTTACATTCTTCCTGGGACTCGGGCATTCTGACCCTCTGATATTTATACTTCATCTCTTCTTTTGTAAGCTTAGTCATACCCTTTGACTTGGTTGGCTTTTTGCTTGATGTAGACATATATGTATCTGAGTTTAGTTGCTGATCTGCAAGAAGAAGGAGTGAATTCCAACAAAAAGAGCCATGTTAATTTGTCATATCTTCCATTAAAGCACTACAGAATGAGGAGTTAGCAATTTTAAGGCCTCGGGCGCAAGGCGTAGGAACACTGCGCGGGCTGCAGAGTTAATAAAATGGCGCCGAATCGAGTGTTACAAGGAACAAATTAGCGCCAAAGGGTGCAGGGCACAAGGATTTTTCATATGACATTATTGTTATTGTAAGCGGGGATGTGCCTACACCATTTATGCAGTTTTATAATGGGCGCAAATAATTTTGGTGTTGTATGGGGGCAGGGTGCGCCAATGGCGCATGCAATTTGCGTGTAACACGAGACTTTGGTATGCCAAGGGCACAAGATCAATGTGTGTAACACCAAAATTGCATGCGCACAGGGGGACTTTGGCATGGTGCAGGGAAAGCTTGCATGACACTTTGTTGTTGTGAACGGGAATGTGCTGCACTGTGTTTAGGATTTACTTGATTTTTGTATGGCGCGGGGACACTACATGTTGCAATCAAGGGTGGTGTTCCTTCTTGGCATGACTGTGTTTCTTGTAACAAAGGTGGTGATTGTGCCTAAAGGAAAATCCAGCCCGAGAATAAATTTCAAGTTTTCTTTCCTTTACGATGGGTTTGTGATCTTTCAGGCTTAACTTCGCATTAATTTACACGGTGAAGTGGGGGTACAATAGAGAGGTTTGGATTTGTTTTCAGGGTAGAGCTCTCTTGGCTAGCAGATTTGGAAAAAGGACGAAAGACGGTTTGAGAGGGAAGAAGTGCAAGAACGGCAGGTGGGAATTATGGTTTCATAGATCTATTGCATCCAAAATCACAAACAACCAACAAAAATGAAAACACAAGAGAAACGAGGACCACTTACCCGGAATATATAATGTGAGAGATGAAGTGGGGTCCACGAATGCGATACGAGGAGAAGAGACGTCTTGTGAGTGTGTAGAGGAATAAAAATTATCACATGTTTTCTAATTGTGAAAGTGACAGGGTGGATGTGCCTATATATAGGCAAAGGTGCAATAAATGCACCAACCACTTTTTCAAGGGTGCACCAAAACATGTGTCGACACGTAAAACTTTGTGCCCTTTGGCGCGGATATACGCATGTCAACACGGAAATATTTGCGCCCTTGGCACAAATTTAGTACTGTCAACACTTCATTTTGAGCGCCTTGGCGCACCAAAACACGGTGCAACAATTTAGTTGTTAACATGAAGGCACATGCAAGAAAGGCGCATCATGGGGAGGCACAACAATTGTTGTGTTAACACTTCAAAGGGTGTGCCAAAGGAAATGAAGGGGGCGTAAATTTAGTCTGTGTTACACAGATAAAAGGTGCGCCAGCCCAAAAAGGACCAAAATGACTAAGTTCGGAGAACTAGATTTCCCGGAAAGGGATTTTGTAACATTCCGAACGCAGAGGGGTCCCCTGACGAGGGACCAGGACAAAATTTGGTATGGTTACCTACAAAATTTCCCTTGTCAATTTTACAGATAACAGCTAGCTCTTTCTGGGGACTATCTTTGAGCGAAGCTCAAGGGTAGAGAACCCCAGATCAACATGTGCCTATCCATTGGGTTACAGAATCAAAAACAAGGGCGAGGACAAAAGAAAACACACAATGAAAGCAAACACACAACAAAAGAAAACTGTACAAAGAAGAGAGCAAGCTCTACTTCTTGAATATTTTTAGATGCTACCCACTATAGGAAGCGGGAGATCAGTTCCGTCTAGATAGGAGAGATAGAAGTTATTCCCTTCGTTGAGCTTTTTGATCTTGAAAGGCCCTCTCCATAGAGAATCAAATTTCCTGTGCATGCCCTTCGGCTCTCTCTGTTTTTCCCACAAAAGGACGAGATCTCCCACTTGGAAATCTCTTTGCTTAGCCCTTTTATCGAACAATCTCTTAACTTGATTCTGATGTTCGGTGATCTTTCGACCACTCTTACTTTTTTTTCTTCGAGCTTTGATAGATACATGATCCTTTTTAAGAGAATTTTGGAAAGTCTCATCTTCAATTGCTCGTGCCAAGCGCTGAAAGGGGAGTTCTCGTAGAAATGGGGAGCTCGGCATCGATTCCATATAACACTTGAAAAGGTGACATACCAAGATACCTTTTGGGAGTAATGCGATGCCCAAAAAGTGTCGTATAATGACTTGTGCCACGTCCGTGACTCTCATCAACTAGCTTCCGTATGATGGTCACTAAGTTTTTATTCTTGGATTCTACCCGACCATTTCCGTGGGGGTAATAATCGAGGCGTGGGCAAGATTATCCCGTGTTCATAACAAAACCAACAACTTCTTGTGAGGAGAAGTTACGAGCATTATCAGCAACAATCTTGCTTGGAACGCCAAACCTGACAATGATATTCTCTTTGATGAAATTACAAACAACCTCAGAAGTGGCGCTCTTGACAGGAATGGCCTCCACCCATTTGGTGAAGTAATCTGTTGCTATCAGGACATAACTATGCCCGGCACTCGATTGGGGATGGAGTGCTCTGATAAAGTCAATTCCCCACTGTCTGAATGGTTCATCAATAACAACCGGCCTGAGGGGAAAAGCAACCAATTTTGGCTTGCCGACAAATTGTTGGCAGAGCTCACACTTTGCTACCCAGGTGGCTATATCCTGGAATAGCATCGGCCAATAGTACCTGGCCCGGATGATCTTGTGTGCCATCACGGAAGAGGAGAAGTGACCACCACAGGCTGAATCATGAAAACTCTCCAGTAGCTTTATCTGTTGTGGCTTATCAACACATCGCAAGAAGATGCCATCTATTCCGCGTTTGTATAAACAGTCATCCCAGATGACATATCTGGCTGCTCTGAGCTTTATAGCACGTTTCTCCTTTAAAGTTAGATGAGTTGGACACTCACCATAAGTGAGAAAGAAAGTGATATCAGAATACCATTCATCGCTGGTGGCGACAAATAGAACCATGGGTAGAGAATCGACTTTCTCCAGCTGGCTTTGTACTCCCTCGGTGCAATCACCCTTTTCCTCAGGGTCTTCTGAATCTCGGTTTTAAGCCATGAGCTGACATAGGCCCTTGCCCCTTACCAGCTTGGTTGGTTTTATATCTAGATCATACTCTGGACTTTTGCAATCCAATTTCCTCACAAACTCCCTAACTCCTATTGAGTTAGGATTGACTTGACTGCCGTGTCAGGGACAAGCACCATTGTATGAGAGTTTAGAATGTAATACCTGAAGTTCTTGACTACTTTGACAACAAAGAAAGGCATGCTTTTCCAACTGAGACATCTTTAATTCATGAGGCTTGAGAGGAGAGCTCATGAACGCAATCAGGGATTCAACATCTTCAGAATTCTTTTGCATTAAGATGGCTGATACAGTATGCTCAGATGCATAGCTATACATGATAAAATCCTTGGAGAAATCGGGACATACCAGGACTGGTGCGTGAGCGACGGAGGCTTTTATATCTTCAAACGACTTCTTTCCTTCTTCGCTCCACCGGAAAGTTGGTGATCCTTTCATCATGTTTGATATGTGGTGAGTCTTTTCAGAAAGTCGGGAACAAAGCACCTGAGAAAGTTCACCTTTCCGAAGAAAGAGTGAATGCCGGTCTTGCTTGTGGGTAAAGTAAGGCTCTGAATAGCCCTAACCCTTTCGGCATCTATCTTTGTCCCTTCTTTGCTAACAACATGTCCCAAAGCAACTTTCCTTTTGTGACTCTGAAAACAGACTTTTTCAGATTTAGGGAGATCCCATGTTCTCGGCATCTATTCAATACTTGCTCCAAATGATCACAATGATCACTTTGCTATTTAGAGAACACAGTTAAGTCATCCAAGTAGACTACGATGACCTTCCCCATCATACCTTTAAACGCGAAGTCCATGGCCCGCTGAAAAGTGGTGCGATTGGTCAAACCAAAAGGCATCCTGCTATAGGCGAATGTGCCCCAGAGGGTAGTGAATGCTGTTTTGAATTGGTCTTCGGGTGAGACTTCAATCTAATTGTAGCCTAAAAAACCATCAAGCATGGACAACATTTCCGAACTAGTTACTGCCTGCAGAACCTGATCCATTATGGGAAGTGGGTAGTTGTCCTTCAAGGATGCTTGATTTAAGTTACGAAAATCCACGCATATGCGTATCTCACCATTCTTCTTGCGTACTGGCACAATGTTCGTGACCCAGGTACTGTGATGGATAGGAAAAATGATCCTTGCATCCAGCATCTTCTGAATTTCAGCCTGGATAGTACCTGAGACCTTAGGATTATAGTGCCTCTGTTTTTGGCAAAAGGGTTTGACATCTTCTTTCAACGAGAATGTCATGCTAGACATCTTTTGGCTTGAAAGACTTTAGATCGGCATAGGACCATGCCAATACATCCATGTATTTCTTCAGCAATTTGACGAATTTCCGCTTTTCTTCGGGTGTGCAACATTTTCCGATGTTCACAAACTGCAGATGTTCTACCGAACCTAAATTGACCGGTTCGGTTTCTGGGGAGGAGTTAGGATCATCTCACCTTTTCTTCTTGACAAAACAATCGTGCCTGTCGAACAAACGCTCTAGAGAAACCAAGCCTTTTGGAATTTTATTTCCTTTGAGCTGACATATGCCATCACTTCCATTGGATCCCCCATCCTGATCAGTAATAGATTCATGGAATTTCAGAAGTGGATCCTTCAAAATGAAGCTCACTAAAATTTTCCACCTTTTCTAGAAAGGCAATAAGTTGATTGTCATCGTTGAATACCTGCCAGTGTTGAGAATTGTCCGGCACGCTTGGGCGGAAAACCACCTCAATGGTATAGGTGTCTATTTTCAAGCCTGGGTGAGGGAGCATGAGGGATGTTGAGACGGCTAATGAGTCGGCCATGTCATTCTGAGCTCTTGGGATGGCTTTTATTGAAAAAGTGTCAAACTCCTCGATGTTGTCCCATACCGCGTTGCGGTAATGCCTGAGCCTTTCATTCTTCACTTGGTATATCCTTTTAACTTGATTTACGACCAGCTCTGCATCACCTTGTACTTTTAGGTTCTTGATTCCTCTTTCCTTTATGGCTTGCATGCCAAGTAGCAAAGATTCATACTCAGCAGTATTATTCGTGTTGAAAAACTACAACTTGAAAGAGAGAGGAATAATCTCCTCTTCGGGAGATATTAGCACGGCTCCAGCGCCGCACCCACTAGTCGCATAACTACCATCAAACTGTAATGTCCAGATCTTGTTAAGATCCTCCGCTTGGACGAGGACATCCATTTTTCTAACTCAGTAGACAAGAAATAGTTTCCCATCCCTGATGATTCGAAGAGAATTTGGGCTTTGGGGTCATCGGAGTTAGTAACCAAGTACTTCTTTTGTGATTCCGGCTCCAATGTTTGCATTATACCTTTGACGGGGATTCTAGCCTTAGACCAGTCCATATGAATCTCTCCACCAACCTCACTGCAAAAACTCCTTCCTAATAGAATTCCGTATGCTGCCGGAATATCGGCAACAAGGACGGTCATCTTTACTCTTTTCTCTAGGAACGCTACGCAAATGCAAACTGCGCATCTTTGATTTGACCGATCAACGGAACCTGCTTGGTTTCCAAGGAATAACATCTGCCAAAAGGCTTGGTAAGGGTGAGGCCCAGGGCATGGGTGACCTTTACTGGCATGACGTTATTGGAAGCCCCAGAATCAATTATGCAGTTGCTTAGTTTGTGGCCATTGATTAGGAGGGAGAGATAGAAAGGTTCTATCTTGCTGACGCAGATGTCGAGGCAACATTTATGCGAGATGCAGAAGGAGTAGAAAGGATTCCTTTTGGGGAAACCTGAGTAGTTATGATAGCTTGGCTTTGGATGTATTCGGTCAACCTTACAAGCTGCTCAGGATTGGACTGAAGATATTCGGCTTCAGACATTTGGATCTTGGTCTTTTTAGTGTGATCAATTATGTCAAACATAGCCAAGGGTTACGTTGATGAAGGAATGAGTCCCTCATTTCGTGATGGTAGGGTAGGATTACTGGTCTTGATAGGAATATGTGAGGACTGATTCGGAGGGGAGATAGGGGAAAAAGATCTTTTGAAAAAGACTTAATAACAGGTTGAGCAGGAAGGGGACTACCTCGTTTAGCGATGGTTGGAGGCGTGTGTGACACGGCCTTCTCTTTCTACATATTGGCAGCCACTTCTACTTCTTTTCCTTGTGAGCGGGTAAAAACAACATATGACTGCCCGCTTGCATATCCTTGGGTACCCTCCTCTTCGTCAGATTCTTCCTCATCAAATTCCATATACCCAATAGTAGAGTCGCCAGTCGGTTCACCGACATCTTGATCATCTTCACCTGGCGATGAAGGTTCTTCATAATTTTCTCCTCTTCTTCAATTTCGGCTAAAGCATTGACCAGGAGGGGCCTCGAGCGCCAACCGTGGAGTAGCTGCAGGTAGGTGTGGCCTTTGTGAGACGTTATTAGAAGTGAAATTTCTCCGTGGGATATCCCGGTACGAAGAGCTGGGAGAAGACTGAGCTAGCTACTTTTTTAATGCGAGCAAGTCATTTGCCATCTTTTGAAATGCTGGATCGGATGAAGTGGCGGGAGAAGGAGCTGAAACTTTCGCTTGGATGGCTCTCGCTTTAATTCACCAGATATTAGCAAGTTATCTTCAATCCGTATGGCAGCAGCTTGGGTGAGAACCAAAGTAGTGACCTGTTCTTGTAAGAGTAAGAAACTTACTTTTGAGCTCATGGCATTCACGAAGAAACATTTCTGATTTTCTGGCGTTGGCAGCATGGTAGGTGGAACCCATTGATCGTGAATTGAAACGGGTGATGAAATCGTGCATGGTTTCATTGACCTCCTTCTTCAGGTGAGTGATCTTGGATAGTAACGTGAACGCATCCTCTGAAGGCTTATATCTTTCTTCAAATGCAGTTCGTAAGGTGGCCCAACTAGTAATAGATCGCCGGCAAATGCTGAAACCATTCCGCTGCTGGTCCTTGCAAGGTTTCTAGAAAGAGGTGAACTGACACATCTTCATGGGTCACATCCAGGATACTGCATGACATGATGAACGCGGATATGTGTGAATCCGTGCTTTGGTTTCCGCTACCATCAAATTTAGGAAAATTCTTTCGGTTTCCATGAGGGAGCGCATGAACGGGGTATGGAAAAGCAAGTGGGCCCATACAATTTCTCCATGGCTTGCCATTTGGGATGACTAGAAAAAGGATGCGAGATGGAAGCACAGTTCCACTGAGTAGCAAGGCGCTACAAAGAGATGAGGATATTCCTTGTGAGAGATGCTTCCTTCATGGAGGTGAGACACTTCTGGATGACCGGTTAGCTGAACTTAGCGATGGGAAGCATGCCAGTGTAACACTGAAGTTGTGCCTTTGAAGTAGATCAAAAGTAGGATCGATTACTCCACGAGCTCTTCTGCTACGAGTGAATGGTTCACCCGCCAGCGTACCTTCCAGATCTGTAATATTTTGGAGCAAATTTTAGAAACTCCTTTTTGGTTGTACTGGCTGATTTTCTGATTTTTCTGACAAAAACCAGCAGCATGTACTTTTCTAAATATTTAATTTTATCCCTCTTTTGAAAACCGATTGCAGTTTAATGACAAATGTTAATGAGGATAAAATAATGGCCAACTTAGTAAGCTGATTTTCGGATCTTAAAGTTGACCTTTTGGTAAGGGTTTGAAATTTTGCAAAATAGTCAAAACTCAGATCTACGGAAAAATATAGGTTTTTGTAAAAACTCACTAACTAAAGATCTCTAACTAGTCCCGATCTATGGATCCCTGAAGAAAATTTTCAGTTCGGATCACTTTTGCAAAAATAGTGGATTTTGAACAAAAGTTAAAATTTGCAAACAAATAGTGATTTTTTTTTTTATTTTTTTTACTGATTTTCAATCATACCACTATCGAGAGATCTCGATAGATCTGTTCGATCCCATGGAGATTAGCCAAAAATGTTGGTCCGAAAATCTATTGGGTGGACAAATCTATGGATAGACGAGCCAACAGTGTGTGCAAGGCATAGCCCCTCTTTGAGTCAAGCAAAGTGAAGCTGGTTTATTGCTATTCTACCAGCGAGGAATGCATGCAAGTATCACAATATTTTGCCTTCGGGGGTTGGGATCTCATCTCGGTAGAGGTATTTCCAACTGTGAAAACAAGGGAAAGAAATGGGGTGAGGAGATAGGATAGATCGAAGGGAGAAAAGAAATGAATTCCAAAGTAGAAAGGTCAGAGGGTCTATGTTTTGGGCTGGTAGTAAATAGAGCCGAACCTACTTGCATAGACAAACAAAGCAATACTGATGAATAAATGACAAAAAGTAGAGATAGATTCAACAGAATAAACGCCTAAATCTGACATAAGAAAGATTAAGATGCCCATAACACACATATTCAGACAAAGTCTTAATATTTGTATTAATGTTTTCTTCTATTACAAAAAGCTCAAAGTCTTTTCTTCTCACTTCTATTTTTCATCTAAAAAGTATCCACTCCTTGAATACAACAAGTATCCAAGTATATATAGAAGAAGGAGAAGAGAGAAGGCAAAAAGCAACCAACAACTAATTACAAAATATCTACAAAATATCTAAAAGTCAATGTTGACTTTGGACAACTTGGTGGATGACAACATCCCATGGTGCAACATGGATGAGGTCATCGTTTGTATCAACATACTCTTAGATATTTACAAAAAGGAAGCCAAGAGGAAGAAAGTTATTCGTCATCGTCTCATGGTGAAAGGGGGTATCTTGCTTCTACTGTTGTTCGAGAGAGGTGATGTGGAACTGAGTCCAATATTCCATGAATTTATTGATCATTGGCTGAAGTTGATCCTAGGCAGGACCCTTCGTATGATCGCCGATGACCTCACAAGTTTCCCGCTCATCTCTCGAGTTTTGGGGAGTTTGAAATATTCATTTCCTACCTCCATCGTGGGAACCCCACAAAATCACGGCAAGCCGTAAGCGTTGTTGATGCATTCGGTGTCGAAAGTGGCTTCCGTCCCTAACCCTTACGAGATGATCTTCTTAAAGATATGGATAGTTTAAATCTGCCTTCCTCAAGGTGAAAGAAGGAGTAAGCAAGCCTGGAGACATTCTCAGAACAATTTGCTCCATTTGATGCATTGCATCCAGGGCTTCCTCCTTGACTTTGTCAATCTTTTCTAGGATGAACTCCATCTGATCGACCCGGTAATCCAACACAGTAAGGATCTTGCTGGGTACCCTGGGGTGATTGAAAATGTTGAATTTCACTAGATCGTCGATTAAGCAGTCGAGCATTTTCTGGAACGTCTCGTGTTACAACCTTGCATGGTCCAACTCTTCGGAGATAGGTCCTGCGATCACCTAGAGATATTTGTTCGCCCGACTAATGTTCTGATACAATTCGGTGAACTTGACTATTACCTCCTCGCTGTCTTTGAGGATTTGATCTCTCCAGGGAAACTGCCATACCTTGTTCACCAATTTTGGCATACTCATTTATCTTATCCTGGCTTAGGACCTTAGGAGTTTCGGTGGTAGTTGTAGGAGGTGCACTGCCCATTTTCTGTAGGGCATGGAGAAGATGTTTGTTTTGTTCTTTTAGTAACCTCTTCTCCTCCTTTGCTTCTTGAAGTTTCTTGCAAAGGGCATCCACCGCAGATAGGGCCTCTCCTTGAAGACTTTTAGAAGATGTTCCCATTGTGACTTGGGTCACTGTATAATCTATCGGAGACAGATCCTTTTTACCCTTTGAAGGATCGGGATATGTGATCTCCATTACTCTTTCTCCGATGCACTCTGAGAGAAGCGGGTTATAGGATTTTGCTTCTTAGCCCCCTTTGCTGGGATGACGGAGAAGTCCATCGGTGTGATAGGGAATTTCCTCTTTTGCTGGCTCAGATGCTGGGAGATCCATGCTGGACTTAAGGGAACGGGACCAAAGGTAGAAGAGGGAGCAGCTGCGGTGGATGAGGGAAATGGGTAGAGACACTTGGTGGTGGCATCAAGAGGGAGGCCAAGAAAGTGCTCACGGGAGGAAGGGATACTGCAGGGGAGGTAGACATGGGAATGGAAGGGAGCTGAGAGATGAGAGAAGAAATGGTGGGGGACAGCTCCACGAGAGAAGAGAAGATGGATGACGAGGAAGGGGGAACAGTAGAAGATGGGGGAGAGGATACAACCAAAGGAATGGTCACTGGAGTCACGCAAGGAGGAGAAGGAGGAGAGGGAGAAGGGATAGAAGGGACCTCAGCAGTTGTAGTAGTGGCGACACCACGAGTGGATGTGCCCGTCGAACACCTTTGCCGCTTCTTTCTCTGGGAGACCAAACTTACAACTGTTCTTGTGTAGCAGAAGGAGGACTTTCGGGAGCTCCTTCTTGAGCGAGAGATCGATTCGCCCTCTCTATCCTTGCCTTTGATCTTTGGCAGATGCTTGACTGACAGTGCGTTTTCCCAATGGGGATATAGTGAAATCTACTCCGAGGTAGATAAGGCCATTCATTCTACACCAGTGTTCTATCCTCCGCAATGTCTCCTTAACCCTTTCTTCAATATTCGGGGTGCTTTTTTTTCATCGGTCAATTGCAACAAATGGCCAATTGTCTCCATCTGTGTCCATATACACCTGATCAACTTCTTGATCGGTAGTTTGATAACCCTTTGGAACAATGGCCACGCTGTATTGAATAATCTCTGCCAAGGCCAAGCGGGAGTGATCCTTCCTTCTAAGTTCGACCTCATGATACAGGTCGATATAGATGTCCTCGATCTGTGGAATGTGGATTGGATCGAGTTTTGCCTTGGGAAGGAAATTCCTTGGATCAAAAGTGGGCCTTGCCGGGAAGTTGTGCTTTAGATTGAGCAGTTCTAGCTCTGCAAACATTTCCCGGGCTTTGTGGTGAGAAACGCAGGTGTATCTGCCCATTGTAAGGGGGAAAGGAGTTCCACCCTTCTTTCTCTTCAAACATTTCTCATGGTAGGTTATGAGCTGTCTGGACAGCTCCAACAGGATCAACTTGGGGCCAGCATATCTCGGCAATTTGGTGGGCTCCCCCAAGAAGTTGGCCACTCTGAGATAGGTGAAGGTGGGGAATTGGGTAAATAGTGCCCCCACTTCTCAGTTGTTGTGACTATGCTCTTGGTCGTCTCGACCATGAGTCATATTTGGCCTCAAAAGGCAGACGATGCCATAGAAGAAAGCATCGTTGATCTTAGTAAACTGCGGGATGTTGTTCTCTAGCTTCAGCTCCGGGTAGTATTCATATATCTTTACCTGAGGCCAAACCCCACATCGGCTCAGTGCTAGATAATCCCTCTCTGAGGCTGTAGCGTAGACTACGTAGGAGTTCATGTAGAACCTCCCCGTTGTGGTGAGTTGTTGGAGCTGCTCGAGATATGGTGTTGCTTATGATCTCCGCCCACTCAAAGCGTTGATCTAGAACATTCTTGTTCATGGTTTCAAGGTACCTGAGCATCCATTTGTGAAAGTAATGGGCATCAGAAAGCCCAAAAAATCTACTTAGGAATGTGATGGTGTCACTAAATTCCTCGGAGAAGTCAACTGCGATGAATAACCTTTGTGGCCATCCGGTTATTACCTTCTTGTTCTTCAAGTACACTTCGTTCATCACCAAGATGCACTTTTCTTCATTGTCCTCCCATGCCTTCAGTGCAGTCCTCTTGGCTTACTGACCACAAAGTGTCGGTGGTGAGGAATGCCCAAGCATGATCTCGAAGTGTCGGGCAGTGAGGTTGATTACAACCTCGCCCTTTTCATTTTCGACACACCTTGTGTCTTTGATGTAACAGTGGGCCACCACCATCATAAATTCATTGTTTACTACTACTTTGAAGGGGATACCCCAAAGCAAAATACGATCCCTTTCGCCCACCAACTTGTCCATCCAAGGACTTCCTGTGAATCTCCGATTCGGCCGAGAAATCCTCCATGTCTATGTAACCGAGTTGAGTCTCTTATGTCTAGGTCACATTCTTCCGGGACTCGGGCATTTAACCCTCCGATATTTATACTTCATCTCTTCTTCGTAAGCTTAGCCTTACCCTTATACTTGGTTGGCTTTTTGCTTGATGTAGACATATATGTATCTCGAGTTCGATTCTTGATCTACAAGAATAAGTAGCGAAGTCCAACGCAAAAGAGCCATGTTAGTGTCGATCTTCCATTAAAGCACTACTGAGAATGAGGAGTTAGCAATTTTAAGGCATCGGGCGCATGGCGTAGGAACACTACGGGTGTAGAGTTCATAAAATGGCACACCGAATCAAAGTGTTACAAGGAACAAATCAGCACTAAAGGTCACAAGGCGCAAGGATTTTGCATATGACATTATTGTTATTGTAAGCGGGGATGCCTTGCACCATTTATGCGTTTTATAATGGGCGCAAATAATTTTGGTGTTGCGTAGGTGCGGGTGCGCCAATGGTGCATGCAATTTACGTGTAACACGAGACTCGGTGTGCCGAAGTTCGCAAGATCAATGTGTGTAACACCAAAATTACATGTGCACAAGGGGACTTTGGCGCGGTGCAGGGAAAGCTTGCATGACACTTTGTTGTTGTAAACGGGAATGCGCCTGCGCCAGGTTTAGGATTTACTTGGTTTTCGCATGGCGCAGGGACACTGCATGTTGCAATCAAGGGTGGTGCACCTTCTTGGCGCGACTGTGTTTCTTGTAACAAAGGTGGTGATTGCGCCTAGAGGAAAATATAGCCCGAGAACAACTTTCAAGTTTTCTTTCCTTTACGATGGGTTTGTGATCTTTCAGGCTTAACTCCGCATCAATTTACACGGTGAAGGGGGTACAAAGAGAGGTTTGGATTTTTTTTCAGGGCAGAGCTCTCTTGGCCAGCAGATCTAGAAAAAGGATGAAAGACGGTTTGGGAGGGAAGATGTGCAAGAACGACAGTGGGAATTATGGTTTCACGAGATCTATTGCATCCAAAATCATAAAACAACCAAAGCAAAAATGAAAACACAAGAGAAACGAGGACCACTTACCCGGAATATATAATGTGAGAGACGAAGTGGGGTCCACGAACGTGATACGAGGAGAACGGACATGCTGACAGGTGTAGAGGAATAAAATTTATCACGTGTTTTCTGATTGTGAAAGTGACAGGGCGGATGCGCCTATATATAGGCAAAGGTGCAATAAATGCGCCAACCACTTTTTCAAGGGTGCACCAAAATGTGTGTCGACACATAAAACTTTGTGCCCTTTGGTGCGGATATACACATGTCAACATGGAATTATTTGCGCCCTTGGCACAAATTTAGTATTGTCAACACTTCATTTTGAGCGCCTTGGTGCACCAAAACACGACGCAACAATTTAGTTGTTAACATGAAGGTGCATGTGCCTTGGCGCATGCAAGAAAGACGCATCACGGGGAGGTGTAACAATTGTTGCGTTAACACTTCAAAGGGTGTGCCAAAGGAAAAGAAGGGGGCGCAAATTTATTCTGTGTTACACAGATAAAAGGTGCGCCCATCTAAAAAAGGACCAAAATGACTAAGTTCGGAGAACTAGATTTCCCAGAAAGGGATTTTGTAAAATTCGAACACGAGAGGGGTCCCTGACGAGGGACCAGGACAAAATTTGGTATGGTTACTTGCAAAATTGCCCTTGTCAATTTTACATGATAACACAAAGTTGTCTTCGAAATACAAGAAAACCGACACAATTCAATATGGAACATGACTATGAAGAGATTCTCAACGAGTGTAGAATGACATATGCGTGTAGAGAGGTGCCTACCTACGTAAGAAAAGGGAAAAAAAAATTGTAGGTAAGATGTTCAAAAATTTGAATAATTAAATTGAAATAAAAAACACATACGTGGAAGAACTAATAATTGATTATTAGATTTTGTAAGTATAATACACCGTGGCCATTGAATCTTGATGGATCAAAGTTATATCAAGACTCAGAGACGGGAGATAAAAATTTCAAACTTGCAAGAAATGATGATGGGGTAAATACACATAATCGCTACATATTACAATTATATAGAGAAAACGTAGATTGACAACTTGTTCTTTCCAAACATGTCGTAGTCAAGTATATTGCAAAGTATGTAATGAAAGTGGAGAAAATATCTTAAACTTATCATCAAATGTTGATGCAGATGGAAAATATTGAAAACTTGTATGAAATGAAAGTGACAACATAGGAGACTTCTAACCAAAACAATTGTTGAAAGAGACATTGGCACACAAGAAACATGTCACATGTTGTTGAAGCTCCCTTTGGTAGAGAGCAGTAGAGTATTTGTCAATTTGAATGTTGCGTATGAGGTGTTCAAAAAAGTAACAACACCTAATGGAGATGGCCATGAAGAACATGCGAAAAGTTTCATTGATGGGTACAAGAATAGGCCTTTTTCCATGGAAAGTGTGTCTCTTATTCATCTGCTTAGATCTTGGACATATAATCCAAGGAGAAAATAGGATAACAAGTGGGAGGTCAGGAGTTTCACATCTATTGTGAGATTGTTCCCGAGGTTTTCCTCTGTCCCTTTCATGGGAATATCATAAATGGGTTGATTTTTGTTGGTCATATTTGTTGCTTTACAAGCCGTTTTGAGATATAGACAGAGATATCGGACATGATTCTGATTCAATGAGTTCAAACTGGGATTCGTTCCATTATAATCCATGGCATGTCGAAAGGAGGACTGCAGTAGAAGATGTTGAAAATAATAGCAATTCTAAAGATGAAATTAATCAACATGTTCAACAGAATACAATAGAACATGAATGGGAAATCATGTGTAGGCTTCATCATGGTCAAATTTTACAAGCGAGAAATAGATATGTTGGGAAGGAGATATATTGACAGACAAGCACCATGGAATGATGAATATCGAGGTGAAGAATACACAAGTAAAGCGATAAAATTCATAAGAAACATGAAAGATAATGGGTTGGTTATAGCGATGAATTATCCCCGAATTCCAATTCAGTGCGACACCTTGGGTGATAAATAAAAACAAGCACTTCATATAATAATGACACATTATAATCAACATCGAAATAACATTCTATTGCTCATAATAGTTCAAGGAACAATGGGAATAGGAAAATCCTATTTGATTGGTGCGATTCATCGGGGAAATTTTGATGCATCATTCCACGAACGTTATCCTCTTCTATTGCTTGCACCGATAAGAGTTACAACTTTTAATATTGGCACCTCAAAAATCCATTCACAACTTTGAATCCCTATTATAGATTTTACAAAATTGGAGGGATCGAGACTTACAACATTCCAACAAGAGATTTTCCACATAAAATATGTACTGATTGATGAAATGAGCTTCGTCAAACAAAGTTTGCTGGAAAACATGGACTCGACTTCATCAAGCATTCCCTGAAAGAGAAGACTTGAGTTTTGGTGGTGTTTCTATGATTTTGGTAGGAGATTTTGGGCAACTTCCTCCTGTTACCGATAAACCGCCATATGATAGTAATAGACGTGCAAAGTTGTTATGGGAAGCATTCGGAACAGTTATTACATTGGATAAGGTATTTAGGCAAGGAGGAAAAGATGAAGATCAAAAACATTTTCGACAAATTCTGGCCAATCTCAGAGATGTGAATCCAACACTAGATGATTGGATGTTGTTGATGAGTAGAACAAGTTCTGCATTAGACAAAGATAACAACGAATAATTCTATAATCATATTCACCTGATGACGACAAAGATTAATGTGAATAACCACAACAACAAAAATTGCATTCATTGAAAAGACTGTCACATGTACCATTACAACTAGAACAATGCTTACTTGCCAACACACTTTGGCGGGGAGGTCTAAATGACGAACTTGATTTAGAATTATTAATTTCTAATGATGCGAGGTTATGCTAACATCCAATCTTTGGATAGAAGCAAGTCCTGTAAATGGAGCTCGGGATATATTCAAGCATAGTATATACACTGGTAGTGGTCCACTGAACCCACCAACATATGTAATGGTTGAATTTGATAGTTACTTCGGAATACCATTCGAAGATAGAACTCTGTGTACCATTCCAATTACACCAATACAGAGGGGACACACACACCAATTACCCTTACAGTTGGCATGGGCATTGACGATACATAAATTGCAAGGTTTGACTCTTTCCAAGGCTACAATTGATAATGAAGAAAGAGAAACAATGGGGTTAACATTTGCAGCTATCCTCTTCTATTGCTTGCACCAACAAGAGTTGTAGCTTTTAATATTGGCACCTTGACAATCCATTCACAACTTCGAATCCCTATTACAGATTTTGTAGAATTTGAGGGATCGAGACTTGCAACATTCCAACAAGATATTTGACACATAAAATATGCATTGATTGATGAAATGAGCTTCGTCAAACAAAGTTTGCTAGAAAACTTGGACTCCTGACTTTGTCAAGCATTCCCTAAAAGAGCAGACTTGAGTTTTGGTGGTGTTTCTATGATTTTGGTAGGAGATTTGGGGCAACTTTCTCCTGTTACCGATAAATCGCCATATGATAGTAATAGACGTGCAAATTTGTTATGGGAATCATTCAGAACAATTGTTACATTGGATAAGGTATTTAGGCAAGGAGGAGAAGATGAAGATCAAAAATGTTTTCGACAACTTCTTGCCAATCTCAGAGATGCGAATCTGATACTAGATGATTGGATGTTGTTAATGAGTAAAACAAGTTCTGCATTAGACAAAGATAGCAACGAAGAATTCTATAATCATATTCACCTGATGGTGACAAAGATTAACGTGAATAACCACAAAAAAATTTACATTCATTGAAAAGACCTATCGCAGGTAAGATTACGCAACTAGAACAAGTACCGCCAACACACTGGCAGGAGGTCTGAATGACGAACTTGATTTAGAATTATTAATTTGTAATGATGCAAGGGTTATGCTAACATCCAATCTTTGGATAGAAGCAGGTCTTGTAAATGGAGCTCGGGATATATTTGAAGCATAGTATATGCACCTGGTAGTGGTCCACCGAACCCACCAACATATATAATGGTTGAATTTGATAGTTACTTCGGAATACCATTCGAAGATAGAACTCTGCGTACCATCCCAATTACACCAATACAAAGGGGATGCCCACACCAATTACCCTTACGGTTGACATGGGCATTGACGATACATAAATCGCAAGGTTTGACTCTTTCCAAGGCTACAATTGATATTGAAGAAAGAGAAACAATGGGGTTAACATTTGTGGCTATCTCTCGAGTGAATTCGTTATAGAGTCTAAGAATATCTCCGCCATTTTCATATGAGTGCTACGCAAAAATGAAGAATGGAAAACTACTTTCGAAACAGAAGGTTGAGGAAAAAAGACTTATGTCCTTGGAATATAAATAATGTACCATGTGTAACACACATTTCATTCTATGAATTTGTCATTACATGTGATGTACATTACGCATTTCAATTTGTAGGAAAAAGATTGTATTTTTTTAACTTGATAATACGGTTACTAATAAAATCCATAAGAACTTCGTGCATTATAGACCTTGATTTTTTTTGCTCATACTCATTCTCCAAAGACAAATATGGTTCCTTATTTAAATACATTTATGATGTTCCTTGTAAGATATTTGATTTTATTCATGCACGAACAAAATTCCCCCTTATTTTCCGTACTTTATTTTTGGTATTATTTTCTGCATAATGCAACTCCAACGGTTGCTACTAGCATACCTATATTATATAAATATATGTAATATATGCCGAGAGGTATATATTACATATATTATATATTATATAGGTGCCTCGTGAACTTCACCTCTCGGCATATTTTACATATCATGTTTTGATTTATGTTTCTATATGTATGTAAAATATGCCGAGAGGTGAAGTTCACGAGGCACCTATATAATATATAATATATGTAATATATACCTCTCAGCATATATTACATATATTTATATAATATAGGTATGCTAGTAAAATAAAGTAAAACAATAGATAATTTCGTGGGTGAGGATCAATCTTTCAAAATCAAGATGAACGTTTTAGTCGATAGGGATTGTTTCCTCGTTTTTCCCGAGCCCGACTCTCGCTTAGATGCGTCTTTATAAATACCCATCGCGTTACCCCTTTACAAAATATACAGACGAGCTCCCCTCCGCAAGTTCCCACTTGCTTGCTCATATGGATTCCACTCTCATTAATGTAGTTGAAGCTGCCGCGCTTTTACTCGCGTCCGGGTGAGCATGGGTTGCCATCAGGACCACGTCTATGGCCTGTGTTAGGGAATCTTCATGAGTTGGGAGAGCTCCCTCATCAGTCTCTGGCAGCCCTTGCAAAGAAATACAGCCCCCTCATGTTTCTTCGCCTCGGCTCCAAACACTTTCTCAAAACTCATGATCTCTTCTTCGCCAACAGGCCCACTGTTTCCGCTGGAATTTACTTAGCCTACGAGGGAAAAGACGTGGCATATGCCTCGTATGGAGATTATTGGAGGCAAATGAAAAAGCTCTGCACTCTCGAGTTGCTCACTCCCAAAAGAACCGAGACATTCAAATCGGTGAGGGAGGAAGAGGTGGCCGCCATGATCCGCTCCATTTGGAAACAGAGCGAACAAGGCGCTCGATGTGTGGATCTCACCAAATTCTTCTTCTCTCTCACACTTAATATTGTTAGCAGAATGTCAGCCGGCAGAACATTCTCCGACCATGAATTGAGAGGAGGCCGCAAATTTAAGGAAATAATGGGCGAGATGATGGCTCTCGCTGGCGCCTTTGTTATCGCAGATTTCATTCCCCTTCTCAAATACATAGACTTGCAAGGCCTCCGCCGTCGCATGAAATCCCTCCACCAAATATACGATGAATTTGCTGAGAAAGTGATCGATGAGCACATTAATCGCAGAAACCAAAAAGCAGAGGAAGAACGTGGCGTAAAAGACCTTGTCGACATTATGCTCGACATGTCCGAGGCCGGCAGCCATTCCGCCGAAATGAAAGTCACGCGGCTCAACATTAAAGCAATCATCTTGGTAAGACTAGAGTAGCTAACCTCTTATCGTGAATAATAGTAGCTAGTCCAACAATAACTTTCTGATGTGAACCATTTTTCAGGATATGTTAATTGGTGGAGTAGAATCATCGTCCACCACAGTAGAATGGGCAATGCGTGAGCTGCTGAGAAACCCCTGTGCGATGGCAACAGCACAACAAGAAATTGAATCGGTAGTCGGATTGGACAGAAATTGTTTATTAAAAGAGAGCGATATAAAAAATTGTGAATATCTGCGATGCGTAGTGAAGGAGACATTTCGATTGCAACTGAGGGTTGCAATGTGGGCGGAGGCTGTTTGTGAATATATGGGCCATTGGAAGAGATGAAAGCATTTGGGACGATCCGTACCACTTCAAACCAGAGAGATTTATCGGGAAAAATATAGACTTTAGAGGGCAGCACTACGAATTGCTTCCGTTTGGAACGGGAAGAAGGGGATGCCCTGGGATTCCAATGGGGCTTTTTGTTACTGAGTTAACACTAGCTCAACTGTTACATTGTTTTCACTGGACTGTGGAGGGTGAGGTGAACATGGATGAAATGTATGGATTGACTGTACCAGGAAAATTTCCAATCTCTGCTCGTCCCTCATGGAGGCTCACTAGTAAATTTCCTGGTTAAGATTTATTCAATCCTTGTCTTTAAAATGCACTTACGATTGTTTCCCATCAATTGTTGTTAGCATGCTTATTAGACATAAATAAACTAGCAATTGCACATGAGCTGCAAGGTACATTGGAAAAGAGATGTGACATCTAAATTTAGTTTAGAAATTAATTTCAATGTGCAAGTATAGATTTCATCTTTTTATATGATAAGGGTGCATTGAGACCAATTCATAAAAAGAGAGAAACTATTTTCGAAGGAACAATACAAGTGTGACTCTTGAGAAACAATAGAAAAAGGAAAGTGAGGAGGAGGAGAACCCACATAGCTATGTAAAGGAGGATAACAAATTAAATATTTAGTTTTTTTGTGTGTTCTCAAAATATAAAAATACAAATCCTATCAACATATTGTTGCCATTAAGAGTAGCATAATGCTTGCGAAAGTTCTTGAAAGAAAAATTATATTTAAATGATAGAATTATTTTTATCTATTTGTGTGTATTTAAATGTAATGTAAATAATTAAATTAAGTTGTATTTATTATATGTAAAATAAATACTCATCTCATTTCCACAAGTGTGCTCTTGTTCCTCTTTGTAAGTTCCCACTTATGCAATCGAACTCAATGTTTTACTCACATTGTCTTGTTTTTTTACAAATTTGTGAAGCAGGCGTCAAGTTGAGCCTCCATCTATTGGGAGACCTCCTCAACACTTACTATGAATAATAATTGTCCAACAATAATTTTCTATTATATTTACTTCGCTACCGTCAAAAAAACATCTTATGTTAGATAGAAAGCCTAAATATTCCTTGGGAACATTAGTAAAACTTACATATCCATATTCTAAATGAGTGAGGGATTGACAACCAAAATAGAAGTTGGAACTTGTAACATCAAAATGATCCCACTTTTAATAGAAGTTTGTTTCACTTCATTTGTTGCTATACACCGAATCCATTCCCCAATCATGTTATTTTAATACTACATTAAAAAGAGGGATCAAACAAAACAAAAATGATAGAAAATTATAGTTTTCTAATGTTTAGATTTCATTTTATCATAGAACTACGGTGTATTGAGACCAACCCATAAAAAAGAAAAAAATGTTGGAAATAACAATACAAGGGTGAATATGTCGAGAGTCATACGAGGAGGATGAATAAAGTTGGGAGAATGCACAACATCAAAACAAATACATACCAACATGAATGATTAGGAGGATTTTTGGGTGTTGGAAATTTCCTAAACCTATCTAAACCATGATCACGTTGTAGAGAGTTCTAAGACCTATCCGACGATATGTAGGACTTCTGAAACGAAGTCTGGATGCAGAAGATAGCGCTGGTCAAAGTTTGATTTGAAAACGAGTCAAAATTGGTCAATGGCTAATAACGTGTTGACACGTGGAAAAAGTTTAAAATGAATAAAAGCGTAAAAATGTTGTGTTTTCGAGCCTTTGGTCTTCAACACTCGAAAAGCTGGTGGCCCCCACTATTTGTTGGTTGGGGCCCTCACCAAATTCGGCACACTCTATTAACGAAGGGGTGCCTTTGCCTCCGACTCATTATATTATTGTTACGATATTGCTTATATATGCCACATTTTTCTATATACTATGCATGTGGAATTTTGTTATTTCGTGTTATCATATTGTGTTGTAGGATTGAATGTGTGCGAAGCAGTTGTTTCTCACCTCAATGAGTTGACCGTTTAAATCCACATGTTTCGGTGGGGTGATCAACTCCCCACTGAATGGCTTATTATATGGGTTGAACCCCTTATTACTCGGCAAGCCAACATTTTCTAGATAAACATTGCATTGGTGCCCATACAGCTTGGGCTTAATACATGGCTAACACAAATGTTGGGTTGATCCACATTGTTTAGACGATCAACACTACATGACGGATGTGCAAATGCCAACTCGTCACCAACATTATCAACTCGGCTCATTCCAAGAGCATTTTGAACAAGCCCACCATTAAACCATCGTGGTGGCAAAATCAATTCATAAGTGTGGCCAAGTGCCACGGGATAAACGGAGAGTTCAAGCCTTATCAAGGATTTAAAACAATTTATATCCTATGAATGTGGGATAATATCCCCACATAAAAATAAAATATGCCTTATTTTGGAAAGTCAATGGGGTCAACTAGGTTTATGGGGAGTGGAACCCGTGACTTGTGGAAAAAGACTAAGTGGCCTTACCAACCCGCCACCTTTTGGAAAATGGTATTAAAAGAGAAAACTTATATTTAAAGGTATTTTTTTGGAGGTCTGCGTGTGGGCGGGAATTGACTGTTTTCGAAAATGCCATTTTTGGAGCACTTCCACTCAAAACCAGAGCTTGGAGTGAACTAGTGATTTGTTCAAAATTCCAATACAATTCATGATATGGTATAATTGTTTTCTCATTGTGAAGAAATTTTTATGATGTTTTAAGCTGCAAAATTCACACGAGCATGTAGATCCTAAGGGAAACACAACTGCAAGTGAATCAAGAAGGTGAAAGACAAGTCTTGAGCTACATAAAAGTCTTTCGAAGGTCTGATATCACATTTTTGCATGTTTTGATTCATTATTTGTTAATTGTAAACACTAATTTTGTTTGAAATTCAAACATTATTAATGGTTCAATTCTCAACAAACTCAAGGACGTAGGAATTTTGAACCCTGTAAACAATATGTGTGTTGTTTCTAATTTTGATTTTCAGTTTCTGATTACCTACAATAATTTAAGTTCATAAAAATAATATGGATCCATCGATAACCACTATTTAACAAATTCATAAAATCAGTTAAATCGGGAAATGGTGAATTTTAGGCTTCGATCAAACAGTGAATTTTTGAGTAAAAAGGAATTAAAATTTCAGTTTGAATTCAGTCCTAAATCATATTTTAATCAGTTTTAGAGTATTTAATCCTTGAAATTTGATTAAAATTTTACGATCCTTAAAAGCGATTTAAAAGTGAATATTTACCTCACCCGTTTTCGGATCAAGTGTTTGGTATCGAGCTAATTTACCTCACTCCGTTTATGAATTTCTGCATATCGTCGAGAAAGGTCTCAAAACACTCTACAACATTGTCATGGTTTAAGGAGGTTTAGGAAACTTTCCAACACCCGAAAATCCTCTGCATCAATGAATATACCTTAGATGAAAAAATCCTAGCCATACGAGGTTGTATTTTTGTCAACCAATTATCATGTATTATTTATGTTAAATGATCCTGTATTAAATGCAGTGTCTATCGATCACTATCTTGACATCACTTATAAAATAGACAACACAAAATCCCAAAAATTATAATAATTATAAATTGAAATATAAAATACAAAAATAAAATAATTTAAGAAGGAACTTTCCTATAGTCTAAATTTGTCTAGTGGAATATTCTAAAGTTTCCATGATGATGCACATTTGCTTCAATCTTTGATGCTTTCTACAACTAAAACACTATAATGTACTTTATGTGCCATTGACACTTATTAAGAAAACTATTGTTTTCCATGGATATATGGATGTTTCCAACCATTTATTTGTAATGAAGCGGTGTAGTTACATAGTTGTTGTTCTCTTCCCATCCTTATTCAACTATATTGTTTGAGAAGTTCAACATTTAAATGTAATTAAATTTAAAAAAAATTAAAAGAACACTTCAAACCACTTTCCACATATTCAATGCTAAGGAGAAGAAGACGAGTAGAATCGGTGAGTGTAGGTTTTGCAAAATAGAAGAAAAAAGAAGGCGAGAAAGAGGAACACCCTCATCGCTGTATAAAGGATGGTAACAAATAAAAGTACAATATTTTTTCTGCGCTAAACATGTACAAATAAAGACCTTGTCACCATATTGTTTCCATTAAGAGAATCATAATGCTAGTAGAATCTCTTGAAATATAATCAAAATAAATAAAATATATATACAAAATTTAACTAACATCTTGCAAAAGTCAAGCTCCGTCAATGAATTTCCCTCAAAATCATATTGAGGTAAGCAAAGTTCAAGAGGAAGGAAAAGATGAGAATACTAAGGTAAGTACAGGTTTGTTCCTATAGGTGGCAGAGAAGCTATAAGGAGAGCCATGTGTGTAAAGTGTAGATAGAAGAGTGTGCCATGGGGTCATATCATGGGCATAATTACGAAGAAATACTTTTCAAAACAATTTTAGTAATACAATTAAAAATTGTCATTGTGTTCTTACCATTAATAACACCATAAAATAATTTTTTATATAAAATGAGAAAACAAAAAATTAATTAATGTTAATGTCATTAATAATTCTAGAAAGTAGTGAAAAATCGTTAGGATTTGTTTGGTTAGTAACGTAGGATATGGAAACTCCAAGCATCATCTTTCGGCTTTTAATTATTTTGTATCCATTCAATAATATAGGTTTATAATTTAACAAGCTAGCTTTTTGAATAGTGTCATATTTGACATTTTCATCCCCTTTTGTTTTTCTTTCATTCTTGCATCTCTCACAGGAATCCATTTGTATCGCTTAGGTATCAATGTTTTCGAGGTTATATTTTTTTCCTTTATAGATTTTTTCGATAAATAGGAGAAGGCTTTTCTTGAAGAGAATCTTATACTACACATTTTCTTAAGAATTTTTTTACGATTTCATGCTCTCATTTAATTTAAAAACTAAAATTACAGATCAATATTAACCCAAAATAGTAAAAATAAAAATTAAAAACTAAGATATTACATGGAAAAAGTGGTACGGGGATAATTTGATTGATGGGAGTATTACATAATTGACATTCGCTTTTCTCTTAAAAGAAAATATAAGTATTTTACATTTTGTGTTGGTAGAATGAAAATAACTCACATTTATATTTTTTATTTATTTTTAAACTAAGTAACATTATCTCTTATAAACAAAATCCATTCTAAACATATATCTATATTAATATATTCAAATCTATTCAAAATAATAAAATATTAATTTATGTAAAGAGACCCATAACTATTCAAAATAATAATCTTTCCACCTTTAAAGATTCATAATTCGACACCACATAATTACTAAAATATTTAAGCAATATAAATATTATTTTCTATTACATTGAGTAACTACCTTTTTATCTATGTCATAACTTTATTTACTGCATTAATAAATGTAACTTATCTTTCTAAATGTTAAATGTACACATACTCATAAGTTAAATACTACAAAATGACAATGTCCAAATCTTCATCCCTATTAAAATCACACTTTGTCTTAAATTGTATATCAAAACAATTTGTACTCTTTGTATATTTGTTGGATTGAAAATTTCTTTCTCAAAATTATTACAATAGTTAACTAATGTTGGATTCAAAATAGCTTTATCAAAATTATTATATTATTCAATTAATGTTTGCAGTCCATATTTCATATTTTTGCATTGAGTAAATAACCGTCAGATCAGTATGTCCCATTATAAATCATGTTTGGTAATTAATGTTGGATGGAAAGGGTCATGATAACTACCAACATATTATTTTGTAAGATCTTGTTGTGAATTGAAGTGCCATTTCATGAGGTTAGTTACGTTGATTGTGGTATATAATATGTAACGCCGAAGGAGTGACTACTGCTCGCTCAAACTCCTCAAGCTTGTTGACGACGTCCAACAGCTTCAGCAGCTTCACCCGTTCAACCTGCTCCACACTTCCCTCTCTGTATTTTGACCAGCTTCTTCTTTTCCACCTGTTGACGCCAATGTGTTGCTTCAGGTACTTCACAACGGTGTCAAGTTTCAGCTGCTTGTCATCATTGTTGTGCATCGTTTGTAACTGCATGCGTGTCATGCCCTGGTCTTGCGGTGTCTGTCCTGTATGCAGCTTTACCCACCTGTGGTGGTTTCTGCGACCCCTGTGCATATGCATTCCAGTTTCTCCTCATATGTATGGTACAGGGTTTTCTTGTACTGGAACAACCAGTAAATGTAAGCTTTGACAATCAGCCAGAAAATGGGAACATGGAGTTGAAATTAAGAAATGGAAATTGAAAATCTAATTGGTAAGGTACATGGATTTCAACTAGCATCCAAAAAGCTACAAATCCCCTCAAATGCTACAAGAGCGGGGTTGGGTTGAAATCACTATTTTCATCCTTATAACAAATCTTAAATAAGCTTGCACATGCTAATGTTACCACTGGCAATATCAATGTCAGGTAAACGTCCATAATACCACTTTTTCATTGTCAATGCCATCCACAGCCCATCTCAATCTCAATCTCAATCTCAATCTCAATCTGACATCATTATGTATAGAGGGTTGGTCGAAAGAGGGGCTACACATTCTGCTTACTCTTAATAGTCCTCCTGTAGACTCTTCTATATATCTTCAATTATTGCAGACCTGAATGCCCTTGCATATGGCAAACAAATCCATTCTCTCGTCACTCACAGGGGTTTTGCATTTGCTACCCGCACATTTTCCCAAATAACCTTATCAACATGTATGTTAAGGGTGGTAGTTTGGTGGATGCTTGAAAAATTTTAACTACATGAAAGAACCAAAAGTCTGCTCATGGAATACCATAATTGCAGCTTATAGAAGACATGGGTGTCTACATGAGGTATTGGCACTGTTTCACCAAATGCAACATACAGCCACCATACTCCCAGCTTTTGCCAAAATAAGAGCTTTGGAAAGGGTGTGGACATCCATAAGAGCATAATGCAAAGGGGATTCTTGTCAGATGTCGTAGTTGCAAATGCCCTGGTAGACATGTATGCAAAATGTGGAAGAATACACAAGGCACGTGAACTGTTTGACAAAATTCCTCAAAAATGTGGTTTCATGGAATGCGATGATTGCAGGATATGCACAAAATGGTGTTCTTGATGACGCTTTAAGGCTTTTCAAAGAAATGCCTCAACCTAGATGTCATCTCATGGAGTGCCATGGGTGCAAGATATGCACAAAATAGGATATGCCCAAAATGGGTTTGTTGAAAAGGCTTTGGAAGCATTTATGAAAATGCAATTTGCAGGCATAAAGCCAAACTCCACAACCTTTTCCAACATCCTCCCAACCTATGCCAAAATGGGAGGTTTAGGACAGGGTATGGATATCCATCAAAGCATAATCGAAAATGGATTTTATTCAGATGTCGTAGTTGCAAATGCCTTGATAGACATGTATGTAAAATGTGGAAGCATATAAAAGGCACGTGAACTGTTTGACAAAATGCCTCAGAGAGATGTGGTCTCATGGACAGCAGTGATAGGAGGATATGCACAAAATGGGTTTGTTGAAAAATCCTTGGAAACTTTTAAGAAAATGCAATTGGCAGCTGTAAAGCTAGACTCCACAATCTTTGTCGGTATCCTCCCAGCCTACTATAAAATGGGAGCATTAACACATGGTATGGACATCCATCATAACATAATTGAAAGTGGATTTTTCTCAGATGTTGTAGTTGTGAATGCCCTGATAGACATGTATGCAAAATGTGGAAGCATATGCAAGGCACGTGAACTGTTTGACAAAATGTTTCAAAGAGATGTCATCTCATGGAATGCCATGGTTACAGGATATGCACAAAATGGCTTTTGCGTAAGAATGCTCTCAATCTTTTTGAACTAATGAAGCACTCTGGAACATACCCCGACCATGTAAGCTTTGCTTGTGTTTTATTTGCATGCAGCCATGCAGGTTTAGTGGATGAAGGCTGTAAATACTTCAATGACATGAACAACTCTTATTGCATTAACCATACAATTGAACACTATGTGTGCATGGTTGACCTTCTTGGCGGTGTTGGCTATCTTGAGGAAACTCTAAACTTTATTGTAAAACTGCTAATTAAACATGTCTCGGTTGTGTGGACATGTTTCCTTGGTGCCTATAGATCACATAAAAATATAGGGTTAGGAGTGTTTACAACAACTCTCCTTTTTGAGCTGGATCCTAAAAAAATGCAACTTATGTTCTTCTATCAAACATCTATGCAAATGTGGGTAGGTGGGCTAAGGTTCAAATGGTAAGGAGATTAATGAAAAATAGAGGAATAAAAAAGATACCTGGGTGTAGTTGGATTGAAAGCCCTAAAATGGTACATGCTTTTTGTGTGGGAGACAGATCACATCCATAGACACATGAGATCTATGCAAAATTGGAGAAATTGTCTTTGGAGATATGCCACCATAGTGAGAAACTGGAAATTGCATTTGGATTGTTAAATACACCCTCTGGAACAACTATCAGAGTTGTCAAAAACCTCCGCATATGTGTTGACTGCCACACTGTAACCAAGTTCATCTCCAAGGTTGTTGCAAGACACATTGTTGTGAGAGATGCAAACCAGTTCCATCATTTCAAACAAGGACAATGTTCTTGCGGAGATTATTGGTGATGCTAAGAAAAGAAATCTGTAAACATAGGCTTGCACTATAACAAGATGCATTGTGTCAGACCTGCAGGTGATAAAGAAGTGACCAGGTTTAAACAAGTTTTTTTCCTGTGTTTGGAAACATAGACTCTGTTATTGCTTTCATAAAATCAGATGTATAGAATGCAATGTGCATCATTGCCTATGTATTTTTTTAAGCATTGTTTTATAATACCATGTAGGTGGGACATGTGTTAGGAAAATTAATATTTACATAGTTGTGGGTGATTTACCATTTGGTAGCTTAGTACTTACTAGTTTGTTAGTGTGGTTACAAGTTTATTTGTAACGTATTTGGATAGTTAATATATTGTTATAACAAATGTATAACAATATATTAATATGGGTTTTATATTGTTTGCCCTTCTTGTTTTATAGGAAGTTGTTTTCCTATTTGTATGGCTATATATTAGCCATCCTACCATTGTAAAATTACAGCAGCAATTTAATAAAAGAATATCTTTTGTTGTGCTAATTCGACTCTGACCAAATTTAATATTTGGTATCATAGTAGTGTGAGATCTACTTTTCAAATATGGAGTCTTGAAGAGTTTCAGAAGGGGAAACTTCATTAGTTTTTCTTTTGTTGCTTTGTCTCATGTAAAATTTCCATTCTAATATTGCATGTAGCGTATTTTGTTCAAGACTAATATTGGTTGTAGAAAGGAAGTGTGGTACCATAATAAGGGTTGGAACTTAATACAAAAGCAAAGATGTTCACATTTTGTTTTTGATCTTCTAGAAATTCCATGTGGTCTTCCTTCACCTTCCATCAAGCATCTGGAGTTGTGCTTGAAACTAAGTAGATGTCGTGCAGAGAAAGTCTCCATGATGTCAGTAACTGCTCCAAGTGCTCAATGACCTCATTATGGCCTATCTATGCAATTATTTATTTGGAATTCACCTACAAATCTGAGTGAGAAAAATCCTTCGCCCCTTGAATCTAAGTCTCATAAACGGATTTGGTACAACATTCGAGTTCTAGTTTGTATGCATCAATAGTTTCATTAAATTTTACGTGAATCTCTTGAAGACAGTATAATTTCTACAAAGTTTCTTCATGTTGTGGTATTTAAGGAGTCATTGAGAAAAATGTAGATTCCAATCGACAATCTAACACCAGTTTCGTATTATCCTTTTGTTTTGTTGGTATTGTGTTTTTGAAGAAGAAGATAAAGGATATTATTGTCGACTAGGACAATTGTTCCATTCTATTCAGTTTGATTTCATTATTGAAGTTTGGTGTGCATTTATGAACATTTGGTTGTTGCAATGAGGGCCGAGAATCCACGTGGTGATAGTCATCTTGTGTATGCATCTGATGATGATCTATCACATGGTATTTGCTTCAACATGCCCTCTAAACTCGCCACTATCAACTTAAAAATCATGATTGTTGGGTCGTATGCATTTCATATTGTTGTCGGATGTGTCATGTTTTCCACGTTTGAGTTCCACATTACTAGTAAGTCATTTTGTCAAGTTTTAAATAGTCGGTCTATTGTTCCATTATTTAGTAGTTGTCTTTATTATTATTTTAGTATAGTGAGTCCGAACAAAGCTTAAGGTTCATCGATGTTATTAAAAATTGTCAATGTTCTTTACCAGTCGAGTCTATATAGAAATGCCATCTTCGGTTCAGTTGTCTATTTGAATTGTTATAGTTTCTGGTTTGTTTGTAGGTTGTGTCGGTTTGTAAAGTCCTCTCTTTCCTATAAAATTTTATGTTATTGTGTAAAAAATAAAATAAAATAAAAATCATTTTAATAGTCATTTGATTATAGTGTCTATATTATTTGTTAGTCATGTATCGTCAAATAATTAAGTTATAGTCAAATTTGTAATGTCGTCAAAAGTATTGTTTTAGTCATCAAGTGTCATTATTTTGTGTTAGCAATTTTGTTGTCAACATCGTTTGTCAAGTCATTGTAAAAGTCTGAAAAATTAAAAATTCATTGTAAAAGTATGAAAAATTAAATAAAAAATTTCCTCACGGACACATTTTCGGTGTTACCCAACATCTGCAAAATAAATGATTTCACATTACGGGAGTAAGTTATACAAATAAACCCAATGTGGAAACTATTGAGCTTCATATCCAAATCAAGTTTGAGTTAGCGGCATGAGATTAGCGAGACAGAGACATCGAAGGCTAGAGGACAATCAACGACCTCTCGTTAGTCACCAACGATGGGGCCGCTTCACTGATTTGGTGGCACGTGTGTGAAGTGTGTTTGTTTTTAGTATTCAGTTTTTAGTTGTGCTTTTCATATTTCAACTTTGGTGTGGATTTCAGCGTGGTGTGAAAAATAAGAATAGATGTGGTATGTTCATGTTCACTTGTGTATGTGAGTATTCCTACATAATTCCCCAATGTAATAACATAGTGAAGAACAAATAGCATAGTGAAATGCAACATCATGAGTCTTGAAGAGGTTGAATAGTCAGATGTGTTCTTGTTCATACCTAGGTTTTTGGTTAGCCTCTAGAAAACCATTGAAGGTTGTTCAGATGTGTTCGTTCTTTATTTCCCATGTTGTTAGGTCAAATGTGTTCCTTAGAGTGATTGGTTGATAAGCAGATGATTCATAAGTGTGTTCTCATCCTCGTCGGTCAAATGTGTTCCGACAAGTGCATGGTTGATAAGAAGTTGATGTGTTCCTTCTTCTACCTTCAATTTGAGTGTTGTACCAAGATCATGAGCAAGCACGGGTGGTAGGCTATAGAGGAAGTGTGAAAATTCTTTTACTAGCATTTAAATTTTAAGGGGAATGTTAGGAAAATTAATATTTACATGGTTGTGGGTGATTTACCATTTGGTAAATTAGTACTTACTAGTTTGTTAGTGTGGTTATAAGTTTATTTGTAATGTATTTGGATAGTTAATATATTGTTATAACAAATGTATAACAATATATTAATACGGGCTATATATTGTTTGCACTTCCTATTTTATAGGAAGTGCTTTTTCTATTTATATGGCTATATATTAGCCATCTTACCATTGTAAAATTATAGCAACAAGTTAATAGAAGAATATCCTTTTTTGTGCTAATTCGACTCGACCAAATTTAATAACATAGAATCGGTTTACGAAACTTGCGCGTTTCGAATTGGAAAGCGGAGAAGGAGGAAAAGAATATGAAAAATCAAAAGGAGAAGAATCGAAGGAAATAGAAAGATGCTCATTGATCGGGGAAATGAGAGAGATGGGCTTGGATTCAATTCAATGCTTGGATACGATGGGGGGATAGTCTCTTTATGGTTTATTACTCTAACCTTTGTAATTTTATATGCTTCTTTTGGCTAGATTAATTGTATTGTCTTTTATGTATGTCAAATCTGCCACTTGACTTCAATTATATATGTTTATGTGGATTTTGTCTCAATTATGATGAGATATTTCTACAGTTTCTCATAACTCTTTGTTATCAATTTTTTTACTTTGTTGGCATAAGGCTATGTAGAAATTATTTTATATAATTAGGAGACTTTTTTTGAACTTATTCCATTATTCTCTCCTAGTTTGTAATCTCTCCGTTCATTGTGGAGAGTATTGTTACTTCTCCTCTACTATAAATAATGTATGTGCTTTCTGAATAATACACATTGAGAGAGATATCCTATCTCTATTTCTTCTCCTCAATTACCTCCTCACAATCTGGTATCAGAGCATTATACGTCTTTGGCCTATGCGCATAAAGGAGAAGTGATCTAAGGAGAAAAACATGGGAGTAATTAAATTATGGCTGAAGCGATCTCTTTTGTGGTCTTCTATTCCTACATTGGAGAGTGCTCGACTCGGTCAAAAGAAATGTTGCGTCGAAAGAAAGAGTAATCTGTGTGGAAGTTTTAAGAGTTGTTTTTTAATTATTTTATGCACTAAAAGACAAAGATTATTCATACCTACGTGGAGAGGCTTGGACGCTTCTGTTGCTGCATGGAGGAGCGGTCTGCATTCAATTTCTTTGACCATCATTCAAATCCTTCAAATGTGGAGTTTGGTGAAGACCATTCATTGTTGCGTGGGAACATTCAAAAAAATTGTTACGTTGAAATCTAACCTACTGCGAGGTGGAGGAAGAGTTGGACGTGGGAGGTTGTATTCACTCTGTGGAAATTGTTGAAGAAAGCTGCATGGAAGTGAAAGGTAAGTATATTTGTTGTTTAATATATATATATATATATATATATACAAAAATTCCCAGCTACCTAAGACATGGTGATCAGGAACCTTGGTGTTTTGTGGCAAATAGCTACAAGCACACATCTCAACCTCTAAGCCCAACGTATGAATGCTTGAGTTGGCACAAGAGCTCAAGTGCTCTAGAGCTCGCAAACAAAAGGAGAAAACAAAGAAATTGCAGCCAAGGTCATTTGCATTGGAAAATATGATTTTTTGGCTAAATTAAAAAATATATAGAGCTAGTGTATGCAGTGGAATATCTCAAAGCCAATGCCGAATGACGAGCGTGAATGACACAATCGAGACTGCTGAAGGTTGAAACATCAACTCACACGCCGAAGAACACCATCCAGAAGCTCTTGAAAGCTTCGGGTTCTACTTTGCACTGCTCAATGAGCTACGCAACACCAACAACCTTGTTTTTGACAAACCGTTCGTACATGAATCTTGGATTATTTCCTTTTCGACGCGTCATTTGTCAAGCAAAGCGAGTCTGGGAGGAATTAGAAGAGGAACACGATGTCGATTGTGAATACTAAGAAGACGCCCCAACAAAGTTTCATCGTCTCTCAGCACGTGAGTATCGAGAGCATCTACGAGGTAGTACTTCTCATCAGTGAGTCAAAGTTGTAATATCTCTTGGAAATCAATAATTAAATAAAAATATATATTTTATTTTATTCCAATGTCTGCACCAAAACTTCTACTCTCAATGCTCAATTACTTAAAGGGCCAAATTTTGTGGCCTAGAAAACAAAGATGCAAATGATCCTTCAATTTTAAGGATTATGGGGCATCATAACTAGATATGTGCCAGTCCCCATAGCCGTTGATGAATTAATGAAGTATGAGATGGCTAGTGCCAAAGCCTTGATGTTGATAATGCTCAATATCAATGACGATGTGCAACCACATGTTCAAAATGTGGAGGAACCAAAGGAGGCCTAGGACAAGTTGGCAACTATTTATGAAGCCAAAAATTAGACTAAGATCCTCCATCTTCAGTCAAAGTTGCACACCCTCTCTATGGGGTCAGATGAGAAATTTGAGGAGTTCTTACATCACGTGGTTGTGCTACGATTGGATTTAATAGTGCTCGGTGAAACGGTGGATGAAAAACTTCTCATGCCGATCACCTTGAGAGCACTCCCTTTTCAATTTTGAGTGTTCTTTATGAACTGAATGCATCTAAACAAACAATGGCATTCGAAGAGCTCATGAACTTGCTGCAACAAGAAGAGGCCATCAATTCAACCCAAGAGGAGACTCAGGATAAAGACCTGTTCTCAAAGCCATATAGTGGCGGAAGAAGAATGGAAGGGTCCCCAGAAAATACAAATCAAGCAAAACCAAATCAAAACAGAAAGATCAAAAGTCAAAGAGGCGGTGTCAAATTTACATAACCAATGCTCACGACACTAATCACTTTGTTACAATGGCTTAAAACAGGGGTCTTCAAGTCAAACAAGCACATTCAGTGCATGAAGATTTTCAAAAATCCAAATGATGTCCTCAGAAGAAAGAAGAAGGGACATCTTGCAGCCCAAACATGAGATGATGAATCGCGAGGAGACATCGAGAAAGGAGCCCATTTTGGTAAGAACCTTCTAGTGTCTCAAAATTCTCACCCACGAAGAGATTTTTTTTGATAGACTCAGTGCAGTGAGAATATGTCAGGTGATAAGAAACTATTTGATTCACTAAACGAACAACCCACTAGAGATCGGGTTCGGATAGCAAATGAAAAAGAGTACGTTGCAGAAGGAATAGGAAAAGTCACCATTCCTCTGGGACCACGAAAATGTACACTTACAAAGGTACTATATGTTCTGGCTTGACTACTAACCTCTTTTCAGTGACTCGACTCTTGAATCATCACCTAAAGGTAGAATTTCTTGTCCAAAATGGCATAAATCATGTTTGATCTCAAGACAAGGTATGGTTATTGCTAGAGAATTTCTAAAAGATAATTTATTTTCTTTAGATATTGTTTCATCTTTTGCAGTAGATTTATCTACCTCAACAGTAGAATCTAAAACCCTCTGACATTTTAGATATGGTCACTTGTTAGTTAGTTCATTACATCATATGAGTTCAAAAGCAATGGTCCATGGACTACCCAAATTGTCCAGTTCCTTGCCTATTTTCCCTGTTGTCTTGCGGGGAAAACATCACGAGGATCCATTTCAGAGAGCACCTCCATGCCAAGAAGCGTCTGGAGGTAGTTCATACCTATTTGAATGGCCCGTTTCTTGCTTCATTTTCAAGATATAAGTACTCCCAACTATTTGTGGATGACCACTCTCGCAAGATGTGGGTTTTTTCTGAAGAAGAAAAGTGAGGCTCTTCAACATTTCTAGAATTTCTATCATTGTGTTGTGAAAGAGACTAGACAACCACTTCTTCTACTTCACTCAGATCGAGGGGGAATTCACATCAAATAATTTCTTGGCCTTCCTGAACCAACAAGGTGTTAAGAAGAACCTAAATGCTCCCTACACACCCCAAAAAAACGGCATTGTTGAGCGTCGCAATCACACAGTGATGGAGATGGCTTGCTGCATATGCTAACAAAAAAAAAGATAGAGGAATGCTATTGGGATGAAGCAGTATAGACAGTTGTATATCTTCTCAACAAGGCACCAACAAAGATTCTAAAAAATAAAATGCTAGAAGAGGTATGGAGTGGTATAAATCCATCAAATTCTCATTTACGAGTATTTAGTTGCACATAGCATACATGCATGTCCCATCTCAGAAGAGAAATAAGGTTGAGCCAAAGATGCTCTCGTGCATCCTACTTGATTATACACTACCTCAAAGGCATACTGTCTCATGGATCCTAAGACGAAGAAAATCTATGAGAGTTAAGACGTGGTTTGTGACGATTCATCCTTTGACTCAGTAGTGACAACAGAAGAACCATTACCAACCACCTCTCACCGACTAGTCTCCGAATCAGATGATCAACCAGAGGAGACTACTCAAAGAAAGATGTGCTTCCAAGAGAGCTATTTGTTGACCTTGGAGAACTAGAGAATGTGACTCCACATCAATCCACATGAAAACAACATAGTTCTTCTCAAAAGTAGCCAAGTTCTCATCCGAAGTGGGTACAAAGCACCATCAAGGACTCACATTTGCAACAACTCCCAGATACATCATCCGAGTCAAAACAAGGATTCAAACAAGAAATGAGGTAAAATTTGCACTCATGAGTTCACTAATTAATATCTCTGAGCCTGATAATGTTCATGAAGCACTCAGTCAACCTCAGTGGAAGAAATCCATGGATATAGAAATTGACTCACTCAAGAAAAATCGACATGTGGAAACTTGTCGATATACCTACGGAAAGAAACCCATAAGTTGAAAATGGGTTTTCAAGACAAAATATAAGGTAGATGGGTCCATCGACAAACATAAATCACATGACTTGTAGCAAAAGGGTATGCTCAGAAAGAGGGCATTGACTATGAAGAAACCTTTGCACCCATTGTGAAGATCAAGACCATCAGAGTTGTTTGCGCACTAGCAGACACAAAAGGATGGAGACTTCAGCAGATGGACGTTAAGAGTGCTTTCCTAAATGGTGATCTAAAAGAAGAAGTGTACATGACCCAACCTGAAGGATTTTTGATGAAGAGCATCCTAAGAAGGTATGTCGTCTCATCAAATAATTTTATGGATTGAAACAAGCTCCAAGGGCATGGTATATCAATATTGATGATCACCTTCTTCAAAGCATGGGTTCACTCGTAGCCCCTCAGATTCCAATTTTTATATAAAGAAGGTAGGAAAAGAAATTTTCATTCTTGTTGTGTATGTAGATGATCTTGTGATCACTTGGAAGTTCAGAAGATCATGTTGATATTGTAAATAATGATCTCAAAGAACCTTCGACATGACATATTTGGGGCTACTACATTATTGTCTTGGCTTAGAGATATGGAAAAAGGAGCATCACATTTTTGTCTCCTAGATAAAATACGCCAAGACACTCCTGGAAAAGTACAATATGTCCAATTGTAAACCTATATCCACTCCCATGGAAAAAGGCTTGCAACTTTCACAATTCAGGATTCACCTCAAGTAGATGCTACTCTCTACAAGAAATTTGTTGGAGGACTCATCTACTTGACATATACCAGACCAAACTTATGCTATGTTGTCAACTATCTTTCCAAGTTCATGCAGGAGCCGAAGAAATGTCACTGGACTACAACAAAGCATGTTTTGAGGTATGTTTGAGGTATAGTTGATTATGGTTTGGAATATAAGAAGAATGATCAATTCTTCTTACAAGGATACGTCGACTCGGACCATGCCAGATCTATTGATGACAGGAAGTCAACTACATGATACATATTTCATCTCGGATCTGGACCTATCTCGTGGATAAGAAAGAAGCAAAATGTTGTTTCTATCTCATCCACATAGGCAAAATATTATGTCGTATGAGGAGATGTGTGCAAAGCGATATGGTTACGTCACATTTTGGATGACATGAGCATTCCTGAAAAACAATCACCTATTCTTTACTGTGATAATCAAAGTGCATTAAAGCTCGTGTAGAATCATGTCTTTCATGAACAAACAAAGCATATTGATATTGATTGTCATTTCATTTGAGAGCACGTCTTGAACCATAACATTTTGTTCCAATGATGTCTGAAGCACAAGTAGCTGATATTCTCACCAAATCCCTTGGAAAAGTGAAATTTGAACTTTTTAGGGGTTACATTTGCAAGAATAATGTAATAAGGGGGAATGTTGGCATAAGGTTACATAGCAATTACTTTATATATTTAGGAGAGTTTGTTTGAACTTATTCCATTATTCTCTCCTAGTTTTTAATCTCTTCATTCATTGTGGAGAGTATTGTTACTTTCTCCTCTACCGTAAATAATGTACGTACTTTATGAATAATACACATTGAGAGAGATATCCTATCTCTATTTCTTCTCCTCAATTACCTCCTCACATACTTTTGATTAGCAATAAATTATTAGAATTTATATACATATATAATATTACTATTTTGATTATAGTGTAACTAATCTACAAATATGGTGCTTGTAAAACTTGTATAATTAAGTGTATAGATTTATATTAAAGAGGGTAAACAAGTATTTTAAAATACAAACATAATTACGCCAATGATAGGCATTATCTTTGTGGGATCAAGTCACATGGGGAAGAACATCAACGGTAGGAAATTACATTACACAGGGGAGGACCATGCAATCAAGCTCACCCATTCATGTCATACAATAGGAAGGGGATTTTGATATGTTTACTTATGCAGTGAGACTCCCATGCAATGTTGGGAGCCATCGATCAAAACTCATATTGTTCCATTGCATGCAATTTGTAATAGGAAATGCTTCTTATCCACACCTCATTAATGCTTGTTGATACAAAGACATGACACCTACAATGGGGAAGTTCTATGCTACAATAGTAGATAAACAGGGCACAAGGTGTGATTATAGATGTTGTTCACAAAAAAATCACACCCATTGTTTTTAGTCCTCACTTGTGATGCATGTGCAAATAGAGCAAGGCCATTGCAGATAGAGAAATTGGATGTATTTTTTATTGTTTTGCAATGCCTTTGAATAATGTTTCTATGCAGGTTCAGGAAATATTGTTTATTAGCTCACTTTGTTAGCATGATGGTAGCCACCAAATGATATATACATAATAGATTGCTTTTTTTTATAAATGTGCTTGATTAAGATGTCAGAATGTAGAAAAAAACTCTTTTGACTAGAATATGTCTCTAGATTTCTCTAGGGTTTATTACATGTGGGTTGTTTGTGGTATGATACGTTGGATTATTATTTGTGATCCATGTCATCTAGAACATAACGAGATCTACACACCATTTTCTGATGCACAATACCATTAACATTGTTGTTAGATGTTGTCTAGATTTTACAAACAACCCTTCAGTTGACCCTTGTCATGTGGGTGGAAGAAGAGAGAGGTTATTCAACCCAAAGGATATCAGTTGTCATTTTTGAAGATGTAGGTGCAATCTCTCAACTTTTGTCTCTTGCTAATATTTTCCTTTTAAACTAGACATGTTGTGCCTTAATGAGACCTTTACTGACTTCACATATTTGATTCGATTGACAAATGTTTCACGTGAAGCTGTTTAATAGAATGTAATGGATTATATAATTATTTTTGTAGAATAAAAATGCAATACAAAAAGCAAGTATGAGAAAAAATATTAAGTACATTAAACAAATCTTATAGAAACAGTCAAACATTATGGAATACGAGCAAACCAAATATTATGTTTCATAATGTTTGACTCAAAGAAGATGTTATTTTATAAAGAATAATGTAGAAAAAAACCCTTGGCCATTTTGAAAAATTCCCAATGAGGGAATCATTGAATGTTAAGAGCACATCGTAACACCCGATTTTTGTAAGTTATCATGGTAATTACTTTCTTGATGTTGTAACTACTGAAATGAAGGAAAACATGTTAAGATATATATTTTGATCTTAAGGGAATGTGTTGCTAATCTGGATTCTTGCATCTTTGTAATTTGTTTACATGGGACAGCGAGTTATTATTGCTTGTATGTTCTTTGATGTGACGACAAATTTGTCGTATGCTTGCTTTGAACTCTATATGCTTTGAACTCTATATCTTTGTGGCCTTCTTGTAATCGCTTTGTCGATTTACTCTTGAACAAATTGAAGGTTGATATAAATGTGCAGCACCTGATTACAGGTATGAAAAGTTGGCTAGTAGATGCCAACGGAAAAGGTTCGATTCACGAACCATACACTGTCGTAACGTGAAACCTCGTAAGGTGAGAAATGCTTGGATACGGGTGGCTCAGGTATGTTTAATGAAGGACGAAATGTCCTGCACAATGTTGAAATTGGAAGTCAGTTGGGAAGACTTGATTTGGAAGTTGATTGATTATGTGTTAGGTGTTAGACGGAATTATATCCTAATCTAATCCTAAGTTCTAGCTTACATCCTAAACTACTATCCTAAGTGGATTTTTAAATTCTAAAATGGTGAAAATAGACCTAAGTTCTATTAACCTAAAGACTAGGCGGTGACCTAGGTTTGAACACTATTATGATTCCTAAACTAATCCTAACCTAGGAGGGGATGCACGAGACCCATGGGAAAGGATAAGGATGAAAGGGAATTTAATGGCAATTAATGTGAGTCCTTGCGTGGACAGCGCCAAGTTTGGCGGGAATAGGAAAAAGGTGGAGGTATCTAGTTGGTCATGGAACTAAACTTGGTTTTGCATGCAAAATTTGAAATTGGGAGTTCGCCAACCCAAGTCGGCGGTGGCGTGAGGAAATAGAAAAAGGCAGAGCCTTTAATGCATTTAATTTTTTTGGTCTTCGTGACCAGTCCGCCTTGGAAAGAGTTTGGAGGAATTTTTGTTGGTCATTTGTGTTTGCTCGGGTTTTTGGAAAGTTGCTCTGCATTTGGTTTTTGCTTGGTTCAGTCGAACCAGTTGTGTTTGGGTTCTGTCACTGTTTCTTTGGAATTTGAAGGTTGTTTTCTGAGCCTGAAGAGGAAGGTGATTGTTGGGAAGCTCGTGTTGTCGCCGTGGAAGGAAACACCTTCTGTAGACGCGGTTTTCTTCGAGTTTCGAGGAAGAATACCAGGCATGTTAAGCCCTTCTCTTTAAAACACTTGCTTTATTTAAGCGTCTCATTAAAACAACCCTGCTCTTCTTCTTCTGAACGGGTTTTGGGTTTATTCGATTTTGCTGTCAGTGTGGAAATGAATTGGGTAGAATCGTTTCCTTCTTTGTTGTGATTTGATCTGTCTTTGCATAAATTTGAGTTGGAAATACGAACTTGCTGTGTTGGTTTGTTTGACAGTTTTGGGGAATTCGAAATGGGTATTCTCTGATAATGTTTATATGAAAACAGTACAGGCAGTATGAGTTGTTTTCATTGTTGTGCAATCGTTCTTTTGCTATATGAACTTGAATGATGAAATCTCTACAGGCTGTGCGAGTTGTTTGAAGTTGTTTCTTTACTGAAATTTTTAAAAGGAAATAAGACCCTTTTTCCTTCTGCTATTTTAGGTTTAGAAGGAGATAGCATTTTTGGATTTTAAAAGAACTAGCATTGGAGTTTTATTTGAGCATTACGAGCTCGGTTAGAGGGAAATGATAGTGATATTATTATTGTTGTGCTCTTTCTTTTGTAAAGAAATGAACGAATACGTTTTGGGTATTCGTGAAAGTAGGAGAAGGCAACTGTTTTTCCTTCTGAACTTATTAATGAATTGTGTTTATCCTTGCTGTGAGGGTAGGATGATTTTGTTGTGTTTTATTGATGCTGTTCGGACTGTGGACACGATTACAAATTTGGCTTTGTATTTTTGTGCAATGAATGAATTATGTTGTCTTCTTGCTGTGATGGAAAGTCGATTTTATAGTGTTTTATGGATGCGGTTGATCTTCTAACTCAGACTGTCATCGTGAAAACGCACTTGACTTTGGATTGCTGTGCAAAGGAAGAAAAACATGAAAATTTGTTTTGTTGTTTGGGTCTGTCTTGACTGTACCAAGCTTACGCATTTAACACCCTATGCGGGTTTGCCTTGATAGAGGTATTGATAACTGATTATTGCATTCTAAAGTTTTGCATATCATTATGAACTTGAAAAATGGATTTCGGGTAGAAATGTTTGTTGGCAGGGAACTCGAATTGGGTATTCTTTAAAAGAGAAATAATGAATGAAAACTGTACAGGTTATATGAGTTTGTTTTCATTATTGAACAATTGTTCTACTGTCGAGATGGGTTTGAGCTGTCAGTATGAAGTAAACACGACTAGGGTGTTCTTATCACATTTTGAAGAAAATGATCGTTTCTTTTCTGGAATTATTAAAGAAATGAGTTCTTCCTTCTATTGTTTTTAATTCTGAAGAAATAATAATTGGGTTTCTTTGATCACTTGGATTCAGCGGAAGTAGTGACGGTGATATTTTGATTAATTTCCTGAGTGCTGTGTTTTTCTGTACAAACGGAATATTGAAAGGTTTCGTATGATTCTGATTTTGCACAGTCATTTAAAAGAAATGAAATCGACCTGAATAATTCTTGTGGAGTTTGAAGAAAATGGTTGTTTTCTTATTGAAAGGTTAAAGGAATGAATTCTTCTCTTCTTGCTGTTTGAATTCTGGAAATAGCAATAGAGCTTTCTTTTGTGCATTGTAAATTGGTCTTCTTTGCAGAGTACAATGAATGTGCAAATTGTTATTATGAACTGTATGCGTTCATGGATATAGAAGGACATGTGAATAAGTGATTACTTGGCTGTATAACTGTTTATTTGGTTAAAAATACAGTGAAAGAAGTATGGAATCTTCTAGTACAACAAGTACATAGTATGCATCTTGATACTTCTTGTTCTATGATAATAAGATGTTTTACTAACTTTGTGTATGGCATTCGTATGAGCCGAAATTAAATGAATTATTGATAAGAACGATAAGTACTTCCTTGTTTTCATTTAAAGTGATTATGAATGAAATTATTCTTCTTTCTTTGGAAAGTGAATTCGAATGGATTTTGTAAGTTTCACTCTGAATCTGTTATCTTGATTTGTGTATCGTTTGGATTCAATTTTAGGACGAGTCATGAGGAAAGAAATAGGAATGTGGATGGATAACTTGGAAAAATGATCTTTTCTTCTCTCATACGATTTGAAATCTGTAATCGTTTAGGAGCGAATTTTGTAATTGCTTGGGTTTAAGCATCTATATGTATTGTTGTTTGCTTATATCATCTCGCACTTGATTGCTAGAAATCAAATGAGTTGCATGAACCTGAAAGGAAAGTAATTGGTTTACATTTCAGTTAATATTTTTATCCTTTGCATTTATTACTAATGAAAGGAATAGAAAGGATCACAGTTATGTTATAACAAAGAAGTATGCTACTTGTATTCCTAGTTCTTACAAATGTTTAATGTCTGGGCTATTTGAAGGAAATTACGTATTGTAGTTGGTTATGTGGGAAATAGGACAGCAATTCTTTGGCTGATTGGGATGGTATTTAGATGGTTCAGTTGTTATGCTATCCATTCTTTTTTATGCGTAATTTTTGATTGATGTTCTTCTCTTGTCGTTTCATAAAAGCGGGGTTCTTTTATCGAGAGAGGCATTAATTGAAGCACCTCATTTTAATGACAAGTGCTTAATATGCTCGATTCGAAGCCGGCCGTGCAAGTAATTTTACAGATGGAATTTGATTAAAATGAAGACATGGCTGTTTTTTGATACTTCTTTTGATTGTCTGAAGATGAATTGTATTTGTTAGTTATTATTCCTCTCTGAGGAATTGTGAAAAGAAGAAAGTACATTCTTCTATCTATGAGTTGTAACGTTGTTTAATATAAACAAAGTCCAGTCATTTGGATTGGCAGATGTATGGATTATGAAATGGATTGATGAATACAAATACAAGTGTGATATTTTAATGACTATATCAGTTAGATATTGTTGATTAAATTGGAAATATAATGTTATTTCTTGATTGGGAATTATTTAATTGTCACGGGATGGATTTAAAAGGAATTGACATTTATTCTTACCTAAATATAACCTTTAAGTTGAAATGTGCAATTAGTTCATACTTGGATAAAGATGAATTTTTAATTGACATTAAAAAGGATTAGGAAGAACATGATTCCATAACTGATAGGTATTCAGGATTAGCTTGGAAGCTAAGGAATATCAATTAACTTAGGAGCAACCGAACTTCGTTTTCGGACTCCGTTAATAGCCTCGAATGTTAAATTCAGAAAGTAAGGATATGGGAAAAATATATCCAGGGCTAATAGACCTTAACTATGTAAGGTTAAGGAGAATAAATGAATACATTTATTGAGAATTAGACCTCGTTTAAATGACGTCTAATAAGCTGGAATTCTGAATTGGGTTACAGTTGTGAAAAACTTGGTTAAGCTCGATGGGAGGATTCCGTAGACATTGACATACGCCGGCTCTGACAACACGGTGTCTTCATGAAAGACGGGGTCTTCATGACGACACAATGTTATAGCCGACATATTACAATGCCCTCCCGAATTAAATCATCAAGAATACATAAATTTGAATGTTAAGTTCTTGGCTGGGGATAGGAGTATGATCACGTATACGGAGTGACTCCGGAGGACTAAAGATAACTAGACACATGGAGTCATGGGGAACGACACCGTATGTCTGCGTATCTTTAGTTACCATGAGTGCCTTCCTATATTCGTTCATATTGCTAATTGGAAATTGGAAGTTAGAATTTGACCTTAAATTGAAAGGATTGGTAGGAACCAGGAAAGACCATTCTAGATAATAGGTGAAGTGAGGTGAAGGACGTATTCCATTGGTGTGTATCACATCTAGGAATATGATCATGCAAAGCATGTGAAAATCTTTGGCCAAAGTATCGCAAGTGCTGGTTGTGTTGTCCTAATCACTTAATTTAAGATGCAGGATGTCAGATGAATATCAGTAACAAATATTCAGATAGGCTTCTTAAATGGATCACTTCGATAACCGGAAACGGTTAAGAGAACTTGTATATATATTATACTATGCATGAATGAACATGAAGGATCGGTAGTTGCCGAGTCATGAAATGAGAGATCGTTGAAACTCCGAGCCATGAAAATGGGAGATCGTAGTTCTTCGAGTCATTTACGGTGAGCATATAGAATGTTATAAGATTGAATGGCATTGAATGTGTGTTCCATATTGTAAATATGTGAACAGGAACATTAGTTTTAAAAGGAAATTGTGTGTTCCAAAGCGCATTGTTTGGGCGAATGGAGAACAATTATGAAAACTTGAACGTGTGTTTGAATTATATAATTCATAATAGAGAACGTTTTATTAAAAAAAAAAATTCCCTTGTTCTAGTATCTTAAAATGGGGATGTTACATCTTGGTATCAGAGCTGAAGGTTGCAGCTCTTGGACCTAATGAGTCCACGATATTAATAAGGTTTACATTTTCTTATTGAACAGAAAATGGTCAGAACAAGAGGGAATGCTGTGAATAACCCGTTACAGGGTGGAGAAGCAGCTACTGCTCAAAAGCTAGATGAAATCCTTGCTGCCCTACTAGATACGAGAGATCGTTTGACTGTTCTGGAACAACAGTCAATGGGCAATGAAGAGGAGGAAGATGAAGCTGAAATAAATGATCAGCCGCCTCCTGTGGACAACATCAATAGAGGGAATCCGGGTGTTGATAATAATAATGTAATTGCTCCTAATCCCCCTGAAAATAAAAGGGAAAGATTAGCAGCTGAACTTACAAATGATATAAAGAGAATAAGTCCTCCAAAGTTTGATGGAACAACCCTTGGGGATGGAGCTGAGAATTGGCTCAGTGAAATGGAGAAATACTTTGCAATAAGAAACTTCTCTGAAGAGACCAAAGCGATATGGGGAGCATATCAGCTTTCTCATGAAGCATCATCATGGTGGGACAACCGTAAGGTTGAGTTGAACATTGTCAAATCAGACATAACTTGGGATCAATTTAAGGGTTATTTTAGGCAACGATGGCTGCCTCAACTCTATTTTGATAGGAAAATGGCTGAATTTAGTAACTCGGGTCAGTAAGGAAGGGTGTTGGTGACGAAATCTTGGGAAGGGTTTACTAAACTCCTTAAGTATGTGCCGCAGTACCAAGCTGATGAGAAGTTCATAATACGAAAATTCATAATGGGACTAAATCCCATCATTGGTGGCGAAGTGGATGTCCACGGCCCAACCACCATGGAAGGAGTTGTCGAAAAGGCAATCAGACAGGAACAAAAATTGAGAGCAATATCTGCTCACAGGGAAGAGATAAGGAAGAAGATTCCCAATTCTTCTTCATCTCTTGCACCAAAAAGGGGACCTTGGAAAAGATTTGGTGTGAAAAAAAAATTGTTGTGGATAACAACAAGAAATCTGTGATGAACAGACCTGTAAATAACATGCGGAACAGCTTCACGAAAGTTAGTGGCAATGGACAGAAGTCCTATGGGAGCCAGAATGATAACTTCAAAGCTGGTAACAAATTTGAGCCTAGAAAAGGGCCAGTTGGAGGATGCTTCAACTATGGAAAGGACCACTATGCGAATCACTGTCCTCTGAAGAAGGATGATCGCGGTCAGCAGCATAGGATACATCTTTGTGGTGGCTAATGCATGACAATTTGAAAAGCAAGTTACGCCTATAGAAGTTCCGAGGTAAGTTATTCGGTATTTTTGTAGTCATACTTTTTGATCTGGAGCTCTTGAATGCTTTATTTCAGCTAAACTTGCAATGAAATTAAAAAGAAAGGTTGAACAAATGGATAAAACATGGACAAAGTGCATTATGGGAATAATGTTGTCCATATAGTCAAAAATGTGCCTTTTTGGGGCAATTCTTGACTTGCCTAGTTTCTCCACCGAAGTTGACTTGTATGTCACTCCTCTCAGGATCATATGATATCATTATTGGAGTTAGCTGGTTGGCTGAACATAAGGCAAAGGTCGACTGTTATGAAAAACAAATTTGTTGTTTTGATGACCGCAGAAAGCAGTGATCATTCAAGTGTAAAGCGTGAAGTTGCGGTTAGAAACCGACAACTATGTCAACTAAAAAGGGCTAAAAGCAGAGAGGCGCACTTTGTATCCGGTAAAAATGACAAAAATCTTTGAGGAAGATAATGATTTCATGGAAAGATATCCATTGTTAAGGGTTTTGATGATGTGTTTCTCGGAGGAATTGCTGGAGTCTTCCACCCAAACGTGAGTTTGATTTTGCAATAGAAATCAAACACGGAACCGAACCCATATCTAAGGCACCTTATAGGATGACCACCATCGATTTGGTAGAGCTAAAGGCTCAGTTACAAGAACTTTTGACTAAGGGGCTGATAAGACCAAGTGTCTCACCTTAGGAGCGCGCAATGATTTTGTAAAGAAAAGGATGGCACATTGAGGCTGTGCATTGATTACGAATCTTTGGACAAGGCAACTATTAAAAATCGATACCCACTTCCTAGGATTGATGATCTATTCAATCAGATGCGAGGAGCATCAGTCTATTCAAAAATAGATCTTCGATCTGGGTATCATCAGCTGAGAATAAAGGAAGAAGATATTCATAAAACAACTTTTAGAACAAGGTACGAGCATTATGAGTTCACGGTGTTACATTTTGGGTTGACTAATGCACCTGCCGCCTTCATGAATTTGATGAACAATATTTTTCAAGAATACTTAGACAAGTTTTTGCTTGTATTCTTAGACGACATTCTTATATACTCTAAAAATGTCGAAGAGCACCAAGAACATCTAAGGATAGTGCTGGAAATTTTAAGAAAGAGGAAGTTGTATGGTAAACTGTCTAAATGTTCCTTTTATGATGCAGAGGTGCATTATTTGGGACACGTTATAAGCAAGAATGGAATAGCTGTTGACCCTTCAAAGATCACAGCTATAATTGAATGGCCTGCGCCTAAGAACGTGCACGAAGTGAGAAGCTTCATGGGCTTGGCAGGATACTATCGAAAGTTTGTTAAGGACTTTTCAAAAATTACTGCCCCAATCACTTCGCTGCAAAAGAAGGATAAGAAATTTATGCAGACGGACAAATGTGAATCGCCTTTAAAAATTTAAAGGAACAGATTAACTACAAAGCACCTATTTTGATGCACGATCCAAATGGAAATTTTATGGTTGTAACGGATGCCTCGGGAGAAGGCCTTGGAGGTATTCTCATTACATGAACAGCAATTATGCTCCACACGATCTAGAGCTCGCTGCCATTGTTCATGCACTTCAAATGTGGAGGCATTACCTTTTAGGCAAGCCTTTTGAGTTAAAAACAGACCATCTGGGGCTGAAGTATATTTTCACTTAGCCAAATCTGAATGCAAGGCAGCGAAGATGGTTAGAATTTCTATCTCAGTATGATTTTGATATAAGCTACATCAAGGGCAAGGAAAATAGGGTAGCAGATGCTCTGAGTCGAAGGAAGCATATCTCTGCTCTTATAACGTTAAGAACTCAATTTAAGGATGAGGTGAAAGATGCCTTGGAATCAGATCCTTATTTCCAGCAAGTCAAAACAACACTTGCTGTAGATCCAAAGGATGTCAGGTATAAAGGATTTCATTTTGACAATGAAGGAATTCTGAGGTTCGAAAACAGGGTATATATACCTTTGGAGAATGACTTAAGAGGGAAATTGTTGACTGAATTTCATAATTCACCTTTTTCTGGACACCCTGGCATTACAAAAATGCTTGCTGATCTTAAGCAGCAATACTTTTGGAAGGGAATGAAAAAGGATGTGGTGGAATTTGTAACACACTGCTTGGAATGTCAGCGTGTTAAGGCGGAACATATGCATCCCGCAGATTATTGTATCCCCACAAAGCATTCCACGAGACAAATGGCAAGTGATAACGATGGATTTCGTTCAAGGATTGCCTATGTCAAGAAATAAGCATGACATTATCCTGGTTGTAGTTGACAAATTGACCAAAGTGGCACACTTCATTGCTGGTAATTTGAAAGACGATGCACCAGTGTTAGCAAGAAGATTTGTACATGAAATCTTCAGATTGCATGGAATACTGGAATTAATCATATCGGACAGAGATCCGAGGATGACATCAAGGTTTTGGCAAACGCTTAATGCAGCCTTGGGAACTAAATTAAACTTCAGTTCTACATATCATCCGGAGACGGATGGACAGACTGAGAGAGTCAATCAGGTTTTAGAGGACATGTTAAGGATGTATTGCATGGACCAACAGTATAAATGGGAGGAATACCTTCCGCTGGTAGAATTTGCTTACAATAATACATATCATGCCTCTTTAAAAATGGCGCCCTTTGAAGCATTGTATGGAAGAAAATGCAGAACCCCTGTCAGCTGGGACAGCGTTGAGGACAGAGAGGTAATTGGGCCAGAAATCCTTACGGAAATGGAACAGCAAATCAAAATGATTCGGGAACATCTAAAGGAGGCTGCCAATAGGCAAAAGAGTTATGCAGACTTAAAGCGGGTTGATAGGAATTATAAATTGGGAGAGAAGGTCTTTCTTCGGGTGAAGCCGAAAAAGAGCTCAATAACTTTTGGCAAGGCTGCCAAGTTGTCGCCACGATACGTGGGACCTTTTGAAATTGTTGAAATAATCAACCCTGTATCTTATTTTCTAGCATTACCTCCTGTTTTGTCTCAAATGCATGATGTTTTTCATATTTCTTTGCTTAAGAAATACGTGATGATTTATCACATGTGCTGAATTGGAATTCCTTGCAGGTCCAAGACCCAGGAATAATCGTGGTTAAGCCCATTCGAGTGTTGGGAACTCGCCAGTTGTACTTAAGAAATCGCAAAGTGAATCAATGTAAGGTCCAGTGGGACCAGTTCAGCGAAGAAAGTGCAACTTGGGAAAATCTCAAAGAAATGAGATCTACTTTTCCACATTTGTTTGATCAAATTTGAAATTCGAAAAACTGATAATTCTACCAAACTTAGACAATTATTAGTCTATTGTACAGTTGTCTTAAAACACTATTTTTAAGAGTGAATCTATTTTGGTATGAACTTATGAATGGAAGGACAATAACTGAACTTTGTCCTAGGAACTCCTTGATTTGGTTAATTTGATCATCGGGACGATGATTCTTTAAGGAGGGAGGAATGTAACGCCCTGATTTTTGTAAGTTATCATGGTAATTACTTTCTTGATGTTGTAACTGCTGAAATGAAGGAAAACATGTTAAGATATATATTTTGATCTTAAGGGAATGTGTTGCTAATCTAGATTCTTGCATGCTGTAATTTGTTTACATGGGACAACAGTTATTATTGCTTGTATGTTGCTGATGTGACAAAAAATTTGTCGTATGCTTGCTGAACTCTATATGCTGTGGCCTTCTTGTAATTGCTTTGTCGATTTACTCTTGAACCAAATTGAAGGTTGATATAAATGTGCAAAGACACCTGATTACAGGTATGAAAAGTTGGCCATAGATGCCAACGGAAAAGGTTCGATTCACGAACCATACACTGTCGTAACGTGAGACCTCGTAAGGTGAGAAATGCTTGGATACGGGTGGCTCAGGTATGTTTAATGAAGGACGAAATGTCCTGCACAGTGTTGAAATTGGAAGTCAGTTGGGAAGACTTGACTGGAAGTTGATTGATTAGTGTTAGGTGTTAGAGGGAATTAGATCCTAATCTAATCCTAAGTTCTACCTTACATCCTAAACTACTATCCTAAGTGGATTTTTAAATTCTAAAATGGTGAAAATAGACCTAAGTTCTATTAACCTAAAGACTAGGCGGTGACCTAGGTTTGAACACTATTATGAATCCTAAACTAATCCTAACCTAGAAGGGGACGCACAGACCCATGGGAAAGGATAAGGATGAAAGGGAATTAAATGGCAATTAATGTGAGTCCTTGCGTGGACAGCGCCAAGTTTGGCGGGAACAGGAAAAAGGTGGAGGTATCTAGTTGGTCATGGAACTAAACTTGGTTTGCATGCAAAATTTGAAATTGGGAGTTCGCCAACCCAAGTCGGCGGTGGCGTGAGGAAATAGAAAAAGGCAGAGCCTTTAATGCATTTAATTTTTTTGGTCTTCGTGACCAGTCCGCCTTGGAAAGAGTTTGGAGGAATTTTTGTTGGTCATTTGTGTTTGCTCGGGTTTTTGGAAAGTTGCTCTGCATTTGGTTTTTCTTGGTTCAGTCGAACCAGTTGTGTTTGGGTTCATCACTGTTTCTTTGGAATTTGAAGGCTGTTTTCTGAGCCTGAAGAGGAAGGTGATTGTTGGGAAGCTCTTGTTGTCGCCGTGGAAGGAAACACCTTCTGTAGACGCGGTTTTCTTCGAGTTTCGAGGAAGAATACCAGGCATGTTAAGCCCTTCTCTTTAAAACACTTGCTTTATTTAAGCGTCTCATTAAAACAACCCTGCTCTTCTTCTTCTGAATGGGTTTTGGGTTTATTCGATTTTGTTGTCATTGTGGAAATGAATTGGGTAGAATCGTTTCTTGCTGTTGTGATTTGATCTGTCTTTGCATAAATTTGAGTTGGAAATACGAACTTGCTGTGTTGGTTTGTTTGACAGTTTTGGGAATTCGAAATGGGTATTCTCTGATAATGTTTATATGAAAACAATACAGGTAGTATGAGTTGTTTTCATTGTTGTGCAATTGTTCTTTTGCTATATGAACTTGAATGATGAAATCTCTATAGGCTGTGCGAGTTGTTTGAAGTTGTTTCTTTACTGAAATTTTTAAAAGGAAATAAGACCCTTTTTCCCTTTGTTGTTTTGGGTTTAGAAGGAAATAGCATTTTTGGATTTTAAAAGAACTGGCATTGGAGTTTTATTTGAGCATTACGAGCTCGGTTAGAGGGAAATGATAGTGATATTATTATTGTTGTGCTCTTTCTTTTGTAAAAGAAATGAACGAATACGTTTTGGGTATTCGTGAAAGTAGGAGAAGGCAACTGTTTTTCCTTCTGAACTTATTAATGAATTGTGTTTATCCTTGCTGTGAGGGTAGGATGATTTTGTTGTGTTTTATTGATGTTGTTTGGTCTTCCTGTTCGGACTGTGGACATGATTACAAACTTGGCTTTGTATTTTCTGTGCAATGAATGAATTATGTTGTCTTCTTGCTGTGATGGAAAGTCGATTTTATAGTATTTTATGGATGCGGTTGATCTTCTAACTCAGACTGTCATCGTGAAAACGCACTTAACTTTGGATTGCTGTGCAAAGGAAGAAAAACATGAAAATTTGTTTTGTTGTTTGGTTCTGTCTTGACTGTACCAAGCTTACGCATTTAACACCCTATGCGGGTTTGCCTTGATAGAGGTATTGATAACTGATTATTGCATTCTAAAGTTCTGCATATCATTATGAACTTGAAAAATGGATTTCGGGTAGAAATGTTTATTGGCAGGGAACTCAAATTGGGTATTCTTTAAAAGAGAAATAATGAATGAAAACTGTATAGGTTATATGAGTTTGTTTTTCATTATTGAACAATTGTTCTACTGTCGAGATGGGTTTGAGCTATCAGTATGAAGTAAACACGACTAGGGTGTTCTTATCACATTTTGAAGAAAATGATCATTTCTTTTCTGGAATTATTAAAGAAATGAGTTCTTCCTTCTGTTGTTTTTAATTCTGAAGAAATAATAATTGGGTTTCTTTGATCACTTGGATTCGGCTTGACGGAAGTGACAGTGATATTTTGATTAATTTCCGAGTCTTTGTGTTTTTTACATACAAACGGAATATTGAAAGGTTTCGTATGATTCGATTTTGCTGATCATTTAAAAGAAATGAAATCGACCTGAATAATTCTTGTGGAGTTTGAAGAAAATGGTTGTTTTCTTATTGAAAGGTTAAAGGAATGAATTCTTCTCTTCTTGCTGTTTGAATTCTGGAAATAGCAATAGAGCTTTACTGTGCATTATAAATTGGTCTTGCTGTAGGTAACAACAATGTGTAAATTGTTATTATGAACTGTATGCGTTCATGGATATAGAAGGTCATGTGAATAAGTGATTACTTGGTTGTATAACTGTTTATTTGGTTAAAAATACAGTGAAAGAAGTATGGAATCTTCTAGTACAACAAGTACATAGTATGCATCTTGATACTGCTTGTTTTATGATAATAAGATGTTTTACTAACCTGTGTATGGCATTTGTATGAGCCAGAATTAAATGAAGTATTGATAAGAATGATAAGTTCTTCCTTGTTTTCATTTAAAGCTAATTATGAATGAAATTATTCTTACTGCTGGAAAGTGAATTCCGAATGGATTTTGTAAGTTTCACTTTGAACTATTATCTTGATTTGTGTCTCGTTTGGATTCAATTTTTAGGACAATCATGAGGAAAGAAATAGGAATGTGGATGGATAACTTGGAAAAATGATCTTTTCTTCTCTCATACGATTGTAAATCTATAATCGTTTAGAACGAATTTTGTAATTGCTTGGGTTTAAGCATCTATATGTATTGTTGTTTGCTTATATCATCTGCAGTTGATTGCTAGAAATCAAATGAGTTGCATGAACTAAAAGGAAAGTAATTGGTTTACATTTCAGTTAAGATTTTTATCCTTTGCATTTATTACTAATGAAAGGAATAGAAAGGATCACAGTTATGTTATAACAGCAGTATGCTACTTGTATTCCTAGTTCTTACAAATGTTGTAATCTGGAACTGCTGAAGGAAATTGCGTATTGTATGGTTATGTGGGAAATAGGACAGCAATTCTTTGGCTGATTGGGATGGTATTTAGATGGTTCAGTTGTTATGTTGTCCATTCTTTTTGATGCTTAATTTTTGATTAATGTTCTTACTGTCGTTTCATAAAAGCAGGGTTCTTTTATTGAGACAGTTAATTGAAGCACCTCATTTTAATGACAAGTGCTTAATATGCTCAGTTCATTGAACTGACCCGTGTAAGTAATTTTGCAGATGGAATTTGATTAAAATGAAGACATGGTTGTTTTCTGATACTTCTTTTGATTGTCTGAAGATGAATTGTATTTGTTATTTATTATTCCTCTATGAGGAATTGTGAAAAGAAGAAAGTATATTCTTCTATCTATGAGTTGTAACGTTGTTTAATATAAACAAAGTCCAGTCATTTGGACTGGCAGATGTATGAATTATGAAATGGATTGATGAATACAAATACAAGTGTGATATTTTAATGACTATATCAGTTGGATATTGTTGATTAAATTGGAAATATAATGTTATTTCTTGATTGGGAATTATTTAATTGTCCTTGGATGGATTTAAAAGGAATTGACATCTATTCTTACCTAAATATAACCTTTAAGTTGAAATGTGCAATTAGTTCATACTTGGGTAAAGATGAATTTTTAATTGACATTAAAAAGGATTAGGAAGAACATGATTCCATAACTGATAGGTATTCAGGATTAGCTTGGAAGCTAAGGAATATCAATTAACTTAGGAGCAACCGAACTTCGTTTTCGGACTCCGTTAATAGCCTCGAATGTTAAATTCAGAAAGTAAGGATATGGGAAAAATATATCCAGGGCTAATAGACCTTAACTATGTAAGGTTAAGGAGAATAAATGAATACATTTATTGAGAATTAGACCTCGTTTAAATGACGTCTAATAAGCTGGAATTCTGAATTGGGTTACAGTTGTGAAAAACTTGGTTAAGTTTAATAGGTTAAACTTATCACGTCCGTCAGTAATGGGCTGCTTAATCCAATGATTAAGAAGAGAACCAAGTAGAGAAAATGCAACCCTTCGGTACGAAGGAGAAGATGCATAGTAAGCTAGAAGACGGATTTAGTCTCTCTTAGCTACATACAACTGTAACAGGAACGAGGATAAAGGATCAGCATGGTTGCTGAAATTTGATCTTAATTATTAAGATCATATCTAAATCACTTGAGCAAGATGTGTACTCTTGATGGGAGGATTCCGTAGGACATTGACATACGCCAGCTACAGCACGGTGTCTTCATGAAGACGGGGTCTTCATGATGACACAATGTTATAGCTGACATATTACAATGCCCTCCCGAATTAAATCATCAAGAATACATAGGCTGAATGTTAAGTTCTTAGCTGGGGATAGGAGTATGATCACGTATACGGAGTGACTCCGGAGGACTAAAGATAACTAGACACACGGATTCGTGGGGAACGACACCGTATGTCTGCGTATCTTTAGTTACCATGAGTGCCTTCCTATATTCGTTCATATTGCTAGTTGGAAATTGGAAGTTAGAATTTGACCTTAAATTGAAAGGACTGGTAGGAACCAGGAAAGACCATTCTAGATAATGGTGAAGTGAGGTGAAGGATGTATTCCATTGGTGTGTATCACATCCGGGAATATGATCATGCAAAGCATGTGAAAATCTTTGGCCAAAGTATCGCAAGTCTTTGGTTGCGTTGTCCTAATCACTTAATTTAAGATGCAGGATGTCAGATGAATATCAGTAACAGATATTCAGATAGGCTTCTTAAATGGATCACTTCGATAACCGGAAATGGTTAAGAGAACTTGTATATATATTATACTATGCATGAATGAACATGAAGGATCGGTAGTTGCCGAGTCATGAAATGAGAGATCGTTGAAACTCCGAGCCATGAAAATGGGAGATCGGTAGTTCTTCGAGTCATTTACAGTAGCATATAGAATCTGTTATAAGATTGAATGGCACTGAATGTGTGTTCCATATTGTAAATATGTGAACAGGGAACATTAGTTTTAAAAGGAAATTGTGTGTTCCAAACTGCATTGTTTGGGACAGAGAACAATTATTAAAACTTGAACGTGTGTTTGAATTATATAATTCATAACAGAGAACATTTTATAAAAAAATAAAAAAATTCCCTTGTTCTAGTATCTTAAAATGGGGATGTTACAACATCACGGTAAACATGAATCCTAAAGCAAACAACACCCAAACAAGCAAAACAAGAAAAATAACATCATTAGGAAAGTGGTAATCACTTCTAAGGCTACAACAAATTTCATGACCCTTTTACAATTCCAATGCTACTAAATATTTATGCCTCTTTCTTTGAAGAATGTCCAGTTCATCTTTTTGTTTTTCAATGAAATAAACCCAAAAAAATATCTTTTATAAAGAATAATGTAGAAAAGCTAGCTTAACCTCCCTTACATATTGGAGGACACAATCCCTTCATTACCCCAATAATTGAAATCATTATCTCCACAAGCATTGGCCAAATGTTGTGAACTACACAGAGCCATATATAGCAAAGGTGCTTTCTCCATTCTCCATGTTCCCTTGCTCGAAAAACAATAGGAGACTTATTGACAGGGAAACGATAAAGCTTGTCCATTTCAAAAAATTCTCTCTCAAGAATAAGTCTTGTAAAAGGATGAGGGGATAGTTGAATGTTAACAACACAAAATAGTAAACATGAATCCCAAAAGCAATGCACCCAAACAAGCAAAGTAAGGAAAAAAACAACAACGAGAGGAAAGTCACAGTCATTTACGAGGCATGCAACGAATTTCTTTACTCTTTTAGAATTCCAGTGCTTTAGTAAATATATATCCCTCTTGCTTAGAAAAGCTCCCATTTTATCTTTTCTTTTCTTTAATAAAATAAATTCAATATTCTATTTGGGAGACAGAGAACCTCCTCTTTTCTACATTAATCATCAAAAGCTAGACATTGAATGCCCTCTTTTCTACAATAATCATCAAAAGCTATCCTCAAGTGTTTTTATGTCTAAGTTTCTCTTGAAAATAACTTTGAAAAGCAGACTAGTTTTTGTAAATAACAATGTAGAAAAGATAGCTTAATCTCCCTTTCATATTAGAGGTCACAATCCCTCCATTTCCTCAATAATTGAAATCATTATCTCCACAAGCATTGGCCAAATGTTGTGAACTATACAGAGCCATATATAACATAGTTACTTTCTCAATACACCATGTCCGCTCGCTCAACGAAAACAGTAGGAGACTAATTGACAAGGCAACAATTAAGCTTGTTCATTTCAAAAAATTACCTCCTTTAAAAACAAGTCTTGGAAAAGGGTGAGGGAATCATTGAATGTTAAGAGAAAACAAATATTAAACACGAATCCCAAAACAAAAAAATAAAGCATGAAAAATAATAGGAGGAAAGTGACAGTCATTTATGATGTTGCGCAAAGCAAATTTTGGACCCTTTTAGACCACCTAGGATGCTAAATATCTATCCCTCTTGCTTGGAAGAGTGTCATGTTCATCTTTGAATTTTTTTCCAATTAAATAAATTCAATCTTCTATTTCGGAGATAGAGAACATCCTCTTTTATACAATAATCATCAAAAGATATCCTTAAGGGTTTCCAAATCTAAGTTTGTCTTGAAAAAAACCTTCAAGATTTATTTATGTGGGCCATTCTTACATTTAATCATCAAGTTTTATGCAATATAATCCCTATTACAAGTACAACATATCTATTGTCGCATTCCTCTTTTATCTATTTGTTGTTATATTCAAGTATTTGTGTGTACTAACAACCTATTTGCATGTGTTATATATCAATCAATATTGTTATTCCTCTTGTCAGTTTAAGTCTTAAATGCCTTTACAACATGTAAAGGCTATCCCCTATAAGAATTTCTTGTGGCTCTATAAGATGCTAATGTAGTTGGAGACCATGCCAAAAATTCTAATCCAATTTGAGCAAGTAACTTGAAGTAGGTCATTCTCTTTCCTCATCATAAGGCATTCTCTATGTATCCTCTTTCTTGCCTCAATTGTATTCCGTAGTTTATTTATCAACTTTATTTTCTCTTTCTTCATTTCATTATGTGTAGTCTATTTGGCTATCTTTTAGCTATTTTGATTTGTTTGAGTCCTCTTCTCTATGATGATCATCAAACATATATATAATTAAAATAATTGTTTTTACCATATCTTTGTACTCAAAGTTGGATCAAATTCACCTTTGAAATAAAATTATTCATAAGCAATCCGCCATGTGATTCTTGAAGCATATTTTCCCAAGTATTTGATGGAGGTTTTGTGTTTACAATGACTTTTGATCGTTCCTTGATTACTGCAGTAATCTTTTCCTCTAATTGTACCAAAATGATATTCTCTTTTTCGTCAAACTCTCCCTAGAGTATTTATTTTTTATGTTCTTATCTTGGATCTCGGGCTTCTCTGTCTACTTCAGGGTTAGAGCTTCCTTTTGGTCCCGCATGTTATTTTTAAGTTGTAGTATCAAGTTCTATTGACCTACTTTGGTCATTCACTAAATTTAGTATAATTTCTTTCTTATTGTGTAGTCCTTGTAAAGTGTTCATCTCTTCTTAGGTTGAACTTCCACGACATTTCCAATGCAAGATCAAGGAGTAACATGTTTTTAGTAAGTGGATTTTTCATTACTAAAAGAAACACTACTTATTTTATCCAATGCGAGAGGTAATTCCCTGTTGACGGTTTCCCTCCCTCCAAGAAACAATTTTAGTATTAAAACAAATTGAACATAGACCAAATGTTTACAATATAACTATTCTAATATCTCACCTCTAACCTCCGATGAGAAGAAGACCAGGCTTTGGCACCTCCCGAAAATACTATTCCAATTACAAAATTGGTACCTCCAGATTACACTATTACTGCAACTTTCAAAGCTTAACTATAGAGAAAACTTATACTAGATCTCAATTATAAGACAACTTATAGCTACAAAATTGGATGACCTATTCGGTGCCTTATTTTGTTGTAACACTAGCATACTTGCATCTTTACTCACAAACGTAGGGGTTTCTCAAAGCTCAAAATACCCCATTTGCTTCCATATAAACACTACTTTCACATATTTATATTAAATAAAATCCTTTCACCAACGCATCAAACATGTAATTGACTATTCACCAAATATGAATTTCAAAATTTACATATAACAATTCTTCATTACTCACAACCCACAAATTGTTTTTTTATTAAATTAGGTAAAAAGAAGGGATTGTGGGTCCTACAAACCTTACAAAGGTAGATACAACATGAGAAAGCATAACGGAGAAAAAGATGAAGCATTAGAAACTAAATGAATGACCTCTACTAGCAGCCAGGGAGACAAAAACACCACATTGGTGAGAGAAGCTAAGAGGCCGGTCAAGAAAGCTTGACACAAGCTCAATAACTAGAGCTCACCACCAAAAACCACCCGAGAGCAACTTCGCGTAGCGTAATGTTTTTTGTGATGGACCTCCATCCAACCCGCATTACCATCGGACGCTGAAGAGCTCAAAACATGATTTGGAGTGTGGACCAATACCAAGGAGCACTTCCAACTTGCCATTAATTAAGTCAACATCTTTATCTTTAAACGACAGCCTAGAGTTAGCGGTCCCATCGCCCATCTTCATCGAACCTATTCAATATGGGCCTCCCGCCCATCCAACATATTCCCTCGGTTGCCTCCACTGGTCCTTCCCGTCACCAAAGTAGATCCGTCAAACCCCGTTCGAATCTCATCTCCTCTCACCTCTGTACGCGGCACAAAACAGGTCAGAATTGGGGCTACATCCTGCCCTCCCACGCTGCCAGAAGCCACCATAGTCTCATTGCTCTCCGTCGTCGTCGTTTGTCCCTCCAATGGTGCCACCACAGGGGGCTCATCCTCCTGTTCATCTGATTCGACAGCTTCATCCCCTGCCCGTTCCTCCAGTTCATCATCCCCCTGAAGGTAGGTGAATTTGACAGGCGACTCCTCAATTCCACAACAATCTTTCATTTCATATCTCTCCGTTCTGTACTTGCTACAAAAGATCCTAGAGCTTTCAACTTCAATATCGTGTACTCGTTTTCCATTAGGGTAATTCAAAAAGATTCTCTTAGGCACCTTGAAGCCAACAGGTATGTTGATACACAACCCGATGAAGACAAGTCTGGATTGATTTTTGGTAGTGGGATCAATAGCAATAAGAAAACCCATCAATCTGGAAATTCCCAAGAAAACCTCAGGTTCCCAGAATTCCAGTGGGAGACCCGAAAGCCTAATTCAGATCGAGAGGGTATGGAAGCAGAAATCGTGAGGCATACCAGGTTCCCAAAGATGGAATGTGAAGGTAGCACTCCCAAAAACCAAGGACCTTCATGTAGAACTTTCTGCATATCCTGGTAAGAATGAAAGAAAAAACGGAAACCTTCTCCATTTAGAGCCCGAACTTCAACATTGCAACCTCATTTCCTTCTCCCCACAAAATTCAATTACCATCTAATCTGCTAATTTTTTTAGCAAATATATTTAATTAATGAGAACACCTAAGTGAGTCATTCATTCTTCATGTACAAATTGACAATAAGAGTGGCATATCCCTCATATACAAATTATTTCCATCCCCATGCACACACTCTAAACATTGCCACCCTCAAAATGCATACAAGTCCACTACAAAACATGAACACTGTAGACAAAGATCCAGTTTACAAAATCTTGGTTACACAGGAAAAGAACAATTACAACAAGTACTCCAGCACTTAGCCATTGTGAGCGAGGATACAATCCATAATCCCACCCCTTAAATAAAAAAGTAACCACCAATGTACAAGCCCGCAGTCCTCACACATACCTACCAACAACTTTTAATGCAGACAACTATATATACAAATCGTTACACCTTATAGGTACGATAAACAAACACGTTTGTTGCAATGGTCCCCATTAATTGACTATAATAATGAAAGGCCCGTAATTTCTTTATACTGAACTACTTGGGGAAAACATTACCATACCATTTTTAAAAAACATGCATTTCTCAATCCCTACAAAAACAGATGAACAACCATCAATGTACACATGTTTCTTACAAAGAACGAGAAAAATGACAAGCAACATTCCACATCACAACATACCGAATCTCCCCATTATGATATACCCTTCGCCTACCTAACCAATACAAAAACCGCCAACCGACCCAACTTACACCGTGTCAAACCTACAATATATCCACCAAAACCATACACAACCACAACCCCTGACCTACAAGACGGTTATCCAGTTTTACCCCTTAGGGCAAAAATGGACAACGGGGTAACACCCCGAGACCGAAAATTCTTTCATGAAATGTTCGGGGTTATCAAGCCAATGTTAAACTTTGAGAGTGTTTACGATCATCTTGGGCTTTTCTTCTCTTTCCCGAGTCCTAGAAGCTTGAGTTTTGCTCGGAATGAAAAAATTGATTTTGGAAGGTCCACACTTACCTAACTCAAGCAAGACACGGTTAAAATTGGCATACAATTTTTCAGGTGTCTTGTCATACTTTCATGACCCACTTGTTCACAGAAAAGTTCAGAAGTTTAAGAAAGGTCAATGTAAGACTTGAAAATTTGTCAACACAAATCACAAATGGGCATGAGCTAAAAGTGGCTTGCCGAGCAGCTCGGCGAACCAGTTGACATGTGTTAGTGTGAGTTGCGTAGAGTGAGCTCTACACCGAGCTCATTTCGGTTGTTGAATCTACATGTGGCAAGTCGGAAGTGGAACGTGGTTGCGATCAGAGTGAATGTAAAAATTGGTCGAGCCATGGAGGTTTAGAGGTTCAATGTCTTAGGAAGAGTGCATCACTCGCAAGGAAAAAGAGTGGAAGGCAACACCGTATAAGCTTGAGATCATGATAGTTGCATGAGCTCATTGCATGACTAAATGGACTCATGACATGCATTGAGAGAATTCAGTTAGCCACACATAGGCATCCGAGTTAGACTTGGTAGGTGAATGAACAACTCGGAGCGATTGAGATGGAGCTCGAATGATGAGCTCGTGATCGAGTAAGGCGGTATTAGCAGTGTCAACAAAATGAGTGCATGGATCAAGGTTGACTTGGGAATAGACAGACGAGCCAATTCACAGCAAAGACTCACCCAGATACTTGAGTTATTGAGGCATACTCTACAGAAATGTGAGCTCATTCGAATTCAGCATGGAATAGGACGTTCCGAGTTGGTGTTAGCAGCATGCAGGAATATATCTTCTTGGCTCGGTTGAGCAAACACGTAACAACTCGGAGATGTGAGTTCGACGTCACAATAATGTTGAGCCAAGTCGCGAGAGGCCGAGTAGTGTTTAAGAGCTTGTTTAGGCTGAAAAAATTATAACTTAGATATTGGCGAGCCACTCGTTTGAGGTTGGGGCGATTTCAACAGCGATCAAGGAGCTAACAGGCACGAAATAGGGGATAGCTTAGTTGGCTCAGCTCGATGACCAAGTCCACATTAAGAGTGAAGATGAAGCTCAAACGATGAGCTCATGGCAAAGAAATCGAGCCTTGGATCAGAATGAATCCAAACAGAGGCATTACAGAGTCGTAAAGCATGGCGAGGTAGAAACATGCTCGCAAGGTGCTCAGCATTGCGGATTTCAGGCTTGGGTGAAGCTCAGAGCTTGCAGAAGTCATGGTGGCCCAGAGCCGAGCTGAATGCATGACGAAAGGAACCACGCAGGTCGGCGTATGACCCATCTAACGGCTCACGGTAATATGGGAATACGGTGAGATGGTTTGTCTCAAGCTTAGATTTGAAGCGAGCCGAGTTCGTGGGGAATAGTTCGCGGCAGTAACAAAGAATTTGGGGTCGTGGGAGAAGACAAGCTCGTGCCGAGCTAAGGGCTTAGTGGCTCGACACTCACGGGGCAAGTTTCACAATGATCGAATGAGCTCGCAGACATGAAGCTCGAATGTATAAATAACTCGGAGGATAGGCGATGAATAGATTACTGATCGACGAGTTGGGAATCACAGTACGCCAAGGGAAATCGAGTAGGGCCGAAGTGTTACAGGGCAGCAAGGAAGTAGCACGACACTTGATGTTCTGGCGAGTTGGCGATTGAGGAATCTGGTAGAAAGTATTTCGAAGGAGTTCGTTACAATGGCTCCATGATTCAGTTTTCGGTTGTCACAGGCTGAGTCAATGGCGGGCGAGAAAGTTATGTCCCACGTGGACCAATGAAGGAGATGAAGCCAAACATTCACCATGAATAGTGTTGGAAAGATGCATGCGATGTATATTTAATTCCAACTATAGGTTTTTAGGAAAGCTAATTTTAGCTTTAGTCTTGTTTTAGTTAAGTTAGCTTTATCTTATTTTTATCATTAGATTTAATTCAAATAACTCTGTTTTAAATCATGCATAGCATGCCACTGTTTTAAAGCATGAGTTTAGATTTAGAATACTCAGTTGAAGAGTTGTTAGTGGGTGAGTTATTCTATTTAAATAACAGCAATTGTAATTGCTTTGTATGCACACACAAAGGTGTGAAATCTGCACAAGCAAGGAAGGATGTGCATTGAAAGCACACAGCTGTACGCACAGCTTGATTGTAAAGAGCTGAAGCTCTAAGTATGATGAAGCTTTTATTAATGGAGATTATGCACAACAATGCTGGTTCGAATATTCATCTATTTATGCAAGTTATTTAAGTATTTTGTTTATTTCTTTTATGTTGTTTGTTGTATAAGACTGCATATTTTCTACAAATTGGTATCAGAGCAAGGTTGTTCCAGCAACTTATTAAATTGGTAGCAAGCTATGGCTTCTACATCCGGTATGCAGACACCGCAATTTAATGGAAAGAATTACGAATACTAGTCGTTGACCATGAAGGCACTATTCAGATCTCAAGACGTGTGGGAGATCGTTGAAGATGGGTACACAGAGCCTGCAAATGCAAAGCAACATATATTGCACTTTCTCAAGCAGAGAAAGATACTTTGAAGGAGTTACGAAAGAAGGATGGAAAAGCTCTTTTCTATATTCATCAGGCAATGCATGAAAGCATTCTTCCAAGAGTGGCAGCAGCTAGTCAAGCAAAGACTGCATGGGATACTTTACAAGTTGCATATCAAGGTAAGGAGAAAGTAAAAACCACCAAGCTACAGTTACTTCGTAGAGATTTTGAGAATTTAGCAATGAAAGATTCAGATTCTGTAGAATCATTTTTTACATATGTAGTTGGCTTAGTCAATCAAATCAAATCCCATGGTGAGACTCTTGAGGACAGAAGGATTATTGAAAAATTGCTTAGAAGTTTGCCTACGAAATTTGATCCTTTAGTTGTTGCTATTGAAGAAACTAAGGATCTGAGTCAATTTTCTATTGATGAGTTGCATGCATCACTAATCAATCATGAACAGAGGATGAATAGATCACATGCAAGTGTAGATCAGGCTTTTGCATCTCAGACAGCAGGTAGTCGTGGCAAAAGAAGAGGAAGTTTCAGCCCAAGAGGCAGAGGAAGAAGTCCATCTAGAGGACGTGGCAGCGGTTCATCAAACTCAAGTGGAAGAGGACAGAATCAAGAACAAAGTTATGGTCAGAGACAAGATAAGTCTCATGTTCAGTGTCATTATTGCAAGAAGTATGGGCACTATGCTTATGATTGCAAGAAAAAGCAATATGATCAAGAGAGACAAAATCAAAATCAGGTTGGAAGTTCTATTTCTAAACCTATGTTTATTGCATGCACAAGGATTGCCAAAGCAATACCTTCTTTATCCCCTATTGAATGTAATTTGTCAAAAGAGAGTCCATGTGATGTATGGTATTTGGATTCAGGTTGCAGTAATCACATGACAGGTAATCTAGATTTGTTTTCTAGTTTGGATGATTCAATTAAGAGTGATGTAACTCTTGGAAATAACAATATTGTGTGTCTGTGAAAGGAAAAGGCGCAGTTAGTATTCTAACAAGACAGGGGGAGCAAACAAGTATGCAAGATGTTTACTATGTTGCAGGTTTGAAACATAACCTTATGAGTATTGGACAACTGGTACAGAAAGGATACCGAGTCTATATGGAAGACAATGAGTGCGTGATTGTGGACAAAGCTCCTAGCACTCAGTTGATTGCAAAAGTGAAGATGAGCAGCAATAGGATGTTTCCATTGATTTTGAAACCTGGAAAGAAGAAGAAATCAGATCTGTTTGCAGCAAAGTCATGCGTTAAGCCAAATCAGTCTTTTGTTGAGTCCTGCGCTCAAACAGATGAGTCCTGCGCCAATGAAAATCAGGTCTGCGCTACAGTAAGTGAGTCCTGCACTGATTCCTACGTAAATATAGTTGAGTCCTACGCTGAAGGAACACAATCAGCTTTTCATTCAGTCATGAAGGATGAAACATGGCTTTGGCATCTAAGGTATGGACATTTGAATTTTGGAGGTTTGAATTTATTATATAGAAAAAATATGGTTAAAGGTTTGCCATTGATTCAGAAACCTGAAAGGGTATGTGAAGGTTGTATTTTGGGAAAGCAACACAGAGATTCATTCCCAGTTGGCAAAACAGCAAGAGCAAGTGCACCACTTGAGATTGTACATTCAGATTTATGTGGACCTATGCAGACAGCTTCTATTGGAGGTTGTATTTATTTTATGACATTCATTGATGATTACACAAGGAAGACATGGGTTTATTTTCTGAGAAATAAATCAAATGCCTTTGATACATTTCAGCAGTTCAAGGCATTAGTGGAGAAGCAAAGTGGATACTACATCAAAGTTCTCAGAACAGACAGAGGAGGTGAGTATGTTTCTAATGAGTTTATGAATTTTTGCAGATATCATGGTATACACAAGCGATTTACTACAGTATACACCACAAGAATGGTGTGGCGAGAGAGAGAAAAATAGAACCATCATGGAGATGGCAAGAAGTATGTTGAAGGCAAAACATCTTCCAAATGAGTATTGGGCGTAAGCGTAGCAAGAACTTGTTTATATTTTGAACAGTGTCAATGAAACTTGTTAGGAACATGGTTCCTCAACAAGCATGGACTAATAGGAAACACAAGTGTTTCACATTTGAGTTTTTGGTTGTGTGGCATATGCACATGTGCCTGATGAGCTAAGGAAGAAGTTAGAAAACAAAGGAGAAAAATGTATTTTTGTTGGGTATTCAGAGAATACAAAAGCATACAAATTGTACAATCTAGTCACTGGAAAGGTTGTGATCAGCAGGGATGTACAGTTTATTGAGAATGAAGCATGTGATGGAAGTATAGAGAAAACAGTGAGTATAGAAACATCTATTCCACATGATGATATGAGATGAAACTTTAGAGCAACAAGCTATTGTATCTACAAATCTTGGACATGCACCACAAGTTGTAGCACAAGCTACACTTCCATCTGACAGGGAGGTCTCCAAGATTTCAGCCATCTTCAGCCATGCAAGAGACACCACAAGGAACACCAGAAGCTACTCCATCACCAAAAAGTAGTCCTGCATCAAATGCTCCTATGCAGCGGAAAACAAGAAGTCTAAGTGAGATTTATAATGTTGATACAACTAACTCATTTTCAGTTTTTGCATTATTTTCTCAAGTCTGTAGATCCAGTATATTATGAAGAGGCTATAAAGAATGAAGTTTGGGAAAAATCCATGGATGATGAGATTGATGCTATAGAGAAGAATCAGACATGGGAGCTAATGGATCTTCCAAAAGGAAAGGACGTGATAGGAGTCAAGTGGGTCTACAAGACAAAATACAATGCTTGATGGAAAAGTACATAAACACAAAGCAAGGCTGGTTGCAAGAGGTTTTACACAACAATATGGAGTTGACTACAATGAAACATTTGCACCAATAGCACGTTTGGATATGGTAAGAATGGTTTTAGCAATTACAGCTCAAAACAAATGGCCTATTTATCAGATGGATGTTAAATCAGCATTCTTAAATGGATTCCTTGAAGAGGAAGTTTATGTAAATCAGCCAGAAGGTTATGAGATTGAAGGTCATGAAGGAAAAGTATATAGATTGAAGAAAGCGCTCTATGGTCTCAAGCAAGCACCTAGAGCTTGGTACAGTGAGAATAGATTCTTATTTGATTGAGAATGGTTTTAGTAGGAGCAGCAGTGAGCCTACCTTATACACCAAGATAAATGAACAGGGTAAAATTTTAATTGTTTGTTTATATGTAGATGATTTGATCATTACTGGAAATCTATCTACAGAGTCATTCAAATCAGCCATGAAGAAGGAGTTTGAGATGAACAGATCTTGGTCTTATGCATTACTTTTTGGGTATTGAAGTTCAACAATCAGAAGGTGAAGTTTTTATCTCACAAGCAAAAGTATGCAAGTGACGTTTTGAAAAGGTTTAACATGTTGAATTGTAAGCCAGCACCAACACCAGTTGCAGTAGGTTTGAAGTTGAGAAAAGAGGATGAAGGATCGTTTGTGGATCCAACATTGTTTAAAAAGTTGGTTGGAAGTCTTATGTATTTGACGGCCACAAGGCCTGATATCATGTATGGTGTGAGCCTCATATCAAGGTTCATGGAATCTCCAAAAGATTCACATTGGCAAGCTGGAAAAATAATTTTGAGGTATGTACGTGGAACAAGAAATCATGGAATTCTTTATTCAAGTTCAGATGAGTTCAAACTCATTGGTTATACAGATAGTGACAATGCTGGAAGTATAGATGATCGGAAAAGCACATCCGGCTATACTTTTCACTTTGGAACAGAGTGGTTTCATGGGCATCAAAGAAGCAGCCCATTGTCACGTTATCTTCAGCAGAAGCAGAGTATGTAGCAGCATGTCAAGTTGTTTGGATGAGAAGAGTGTTGATAGATTTACAACAAAAATAAGAGGAAGCTACACAATTTTTGTGACAACAACTCAGCCATAGCGTTGTCCAAAAATCATGTTTTTCATAAGAGGAGCAAGCATATTGATACGAGGTATCATTTCATCAGGGAGTTGGTAAACAACAAGGAAATTCATCTTGAATTTTGTAGATCCGAAGATCAGTTTGCAGACATTTTTATAAAGGCTTTAGCAAAAGAAGTTTTCGAATATTTGAGAGATTGTTTGGGAGTATCGATCCTCGCATGCATGACAGATTTGAAAAAGTAAATACAACTCTAGAAGAGTGAAAGCTACTGATTTGAAATTAAGGGGAGTGTTGGAAAGATGCATGCGATGCATATTTAATTCCAACTATAGCTTTTTTAGGAAAGCTAATTTTAGCTTTAGTCTTGTTTTAGTTTGCTTTAGTTAAGTTAGCTTTATCTTATTTTTATCATTAGATTTAATTCAAATAAATCTGTTTTAAATCATGCATAGCATGTATGTTAAACCTGTTTTAAAGCATGAGTTTAGATTTAGAATACTCGGTTGAAGAGAGTTAGTGGGTGAGTTATTCTATTTAAATAACAACAATTGTAATTGCTTTGTATGCACACACAAAAGTGTGAAATCTGCACAAACAAGGAAGGATGTACATTGAAAGCACACATTTGTACACATATGACTTGATTGTAAAGAGTGAAGCTCTAAGTATGATGAAGCATTTATTAATGGAGATTATGCTGTTAGCAGTTGTCTTTGGTTTGAATATTCTTCTATTTATGCAAGTTATTTAATTGTTTTGTTTATTTCTTTTATGTTGTTTGTTGTATAAGACTGCAGATTTTCTACAAATTGCTCGAGCTTGCGAAGTCATGGTGGCCCGTGAGCCGAGCTGAATGCATGACGAAAGGAACCACGCAGTCGGCGTATGACCCATCTAACGGCTCACGGTAATATGGGAATACGGTGAGATGGTTTGGCTCAAGCTTAGATTTGAAGCGAGCCGAGTTCGTGGGGAATAGTTCGCGGCGAATAACAAAGAATTTGGGGTCGTGGGAGAAGACAAGCTTGCTTGAGCTAAGGGCTTAGTGGCTCGACACTCACGGGGCAAGTTTCACAATGATCGAATGAGCTCGTAGACATGAAGCTCGAATGTATAAATAACTCGGAGGATAGGCGATGAATAGATTGCGATCGATGAGTTGGGAATCACAAGACGCGAGGGAAATCGAGTCGGGCCGAAGTGTTATAGGGCAGCAAGGAAGTAGCATGACACTTGATGTTCGCGAGTTAGCGATTGAGGAATCGGTAGAAAGTATTTCAAAGGAGTTCGTTCAATGGCTCCATGATTCGAGTTTTCGGTTGTCACAGTGAGTCAATGGCGGGCAAGAAAGTTATGTCCAGGTGGACCAATGAAGGAGATGAAGCCAAACATTCACAATGAATAGCTCGGAGTTGCAGAGTGTTGGAGGTTGAGTGAGAGTTGGAAGAAGTTGAGTTGACGTCAAGCTGGGTACTTGAAGCCACTAGCTCGGGCCTAGTGCTCGTTGGAGCTCGCAACGTGGAAATAGCTCACCAATGGCGAGTCCAAGTTGATCGGTGTGGCTCGGATGTTGCTCACGGGAGCTCGGGACCGCTAAGTCGCCATGCCAACAAAGTGCGATGCATAGTGGAGAAGCGAGCATTAAGTGCCGACTTCTTGCCAAGCAAAGCGTAAGTGGGGAAAAATGGCCTCGGAGACCCGGATTCCCCACTTCAAACTTGCATAGTGCGAAAGCCATGCCATGCGCATGGCAACATGGCAATCGGGATCGAAACGGAAGAGCCAATTCAGGTGGATCATGGGCTCTACGTCCGAGTCAAACGTTGAGCTCAAAGGAGAGACCGTCGAGCCAACCACCATACACGAGTTTTCCGAGATAGTTTTCAATTCGATAGGACGGTTTCTGAGTTAAGTGGAGTGACGAATCAATGTGAGAGTGGATCGGTGGGAGTGATTGTTGGGTTTAACACCGAGGGAGTCTTTGGATTTTGACGTTCAATGTTACATGTCACAATAATTTTCTTTGACGGTCTAAAAAATTATATGGATGTCATTTGACGTTCAAAATATAATATGCACATCAAATTTATTTTTATAATAATTATTATAAAATACAAAAATTGAGTAAAATTTTACATCCACAAGATTGAAACAATAAATTTATATGACTTTCTAAAATTAAATTGAAATAAATAATTATAAAATGAGTGCAAGTTCTCAAATTTCACATTTATTGCAATAATTGTAGTTTCCAATCTTTATTTGTAAAAAATCAAACAAATAACAATAAAACAAACAATTACAAATCAAAAATCAATACAAAAAGCTAAACAAAAAATCAAATCAAACTAAAAAAGAAATCAAACAAAACTAATTGAAAATCAAAATTAATAGATGTTTTATTTCATAAGCATTAATAAGATATTAAGATTTTATTATTTTTATTTTATTTATATATGAAAATTTCTATTTTTATTTATATTGTATTTTTCATGAATCTAAAATATATATATTTAATTTATATTAATCTCCTTCAAAGGGTGAGCAACATCATGGATTTAACAGGACACTCAGAGGCAGATAGATGATTATGTATGTCGTTTTGCAGCCGGGGAAGCAATCTATCTGAATTTTTAGCACTCAGGCTTTGAAAAGGAGTGGGTAGCACCTTAAGAGGATTTGATCTATCCTCACTATTTTAGGTTGTGCCTTTCAACCAAGGTAAGAGAACCCTTTTGTAGCTTGTTGTTTATGGAGGAGATGGAGATGTCCTTCCTAATGAAGTTGTTTAGGAGACCTTGGAGAAAATATGATCAATGCAACAAAATCTAACTCTCACGAGTTGTCACTCTAGATAGTGGAGATATTTTCTGGGCAAGGTTTAGGCTACTAAAGACATTTGAAATCCTGATTGTTTCTGCATGCTTTGGTAATGGAAATTATGCTTTTGTGCACACACAGGACAAACAAGGGTAGTATGGGTAGGATTAGTTGTTTTAAATGAATTTTTGGTGGGAGGTGAGGCAGAATGAATTTGATTTTTAAATCTCTGAGAACTCTTAAAAATGGAAAGTCTAATCAACAGAATGCTTCAGAATAGCTAAAATGTTCCTTTAACCAGAATATGTGCTTCAATGGAGGCCTAGATTAGCACCTTTTCACACAATCTATGAGATTTTAACATGAAGGCTCGAGTTAGAAAACCCAACAAAGTATTGAGATCCAAACCCAATCACGCCTGAGGTACACCCAGAGGCTTACAGATAATCTCTGTCAACAAATGAAAGAAAAGTGATTTTAAATCGTTTATTTCATCCCCAGATGAAAGCTCTTCCAGGAAATGAAATTGCAGATGCCACTAAACTGTCACAAGGATTGAGACCTGTGTGATTAAGACAAATTTTGATACAAGATTGCAATAGGAACAAGAAAATTTATTTGCAGACATTCAGAAATGAAATAAACACATTTTTCTCAAGATCAACACAGAATAACTCAAGTTTGATTAAATTTATCAGTAGGGGAAAGTTTCTAGAACAATCTCAGAGCTTGTCAATGGTTGTACACTTGCACCACCTTGACATGATCAAAATTAATACAAAAGAGTTATACAGGATTCTCATATGGCTTCTCAAAAGACAAGCTTTGTCAAGTTTTCCTCTTGGGAATTTTTCTTCAACCTCTAACACTCTAACCTCCCCATTTGCATGAAACATTTGTGCCATTTATAAAATTTACAACAAAGCCCCTTTTCCCCCAAAAATCACGACATTGAGTGCTACCAGTGCTTGCCATGATCACGATCACGATTTCTAGAATTAGATCTGCAAAAAGTCGCAGGTGCTCAGGGGGAAAATCTCTTCGAATATCTCCTGCATTCAACTCCTCCTTCTGGTAGATCACTCTTTCTTCAACTCGCCAACCAATTCTGCCCCTAATCTATCAAATTTGGTTCCTTGTGTGCTTGGGAGAAGAAAAACAGAAAATCATATTGAGCCCAAGAGTCAGACCATTTTAATGGCGAAAGACGTCTCAGATCTCCTCCACCAAACTTAGATATCAAAATTAACTCTCCTCTCTGTTTGGCGTGTAGGAAATACCAAGAAATCATGAAGACTCGCACTTCCAGGCATGTTTCAGTAAAAATGGGGGAAATCAAATTTAGACTCTCAGCTGTTGTTGATCTTTACTTTGAATTTGGGCCATCCACATGGAAGATTCATTTTAAGACGGGCCTGGGTTCTTCTTTGAATTTTTACAACTTTTGGAAAAATGTAAAATTTTCACATTTTGCTCCATGCCTCCACCCTTGAGAAATGAGCCTGATACATGTCCCAATGTGGGTCCTAGCGGAACCACACTTCCTTTTTACTTTTAACTCTTTTCTCCTAAAAGGAAAATTTTCCAAATTTCCTCCAAGGGTCCACACCTCCGCCATTGACTGGAGCAAGCTTTGACCTTTCCTCTATCGGGCTTGTGGGCCATTTTGATGTTTTAATCTTTTGAATATTAGGGGAAAAAATGCAAGTTACCCTCGATGGTCCACCTCCCGCCTCTTAACATTTTCAAAGCCAACCCTGACCTCCTTCTTGTTGGGCTTGCGAGGCCATTTTGAGATTTTAATCATTTTGATGACAAGAAAAAAATCCAATTTGCCTTCGATGGTCTACTTCTGCCCCTTTGACTTTTCAAACTGCCACATGTCACAATGGTGCATCTTGAGATGATCCCCAAAGGTTGAGACCTTGAATGAGCGTAGGCTCACCATGTGTCGTTATGGCGCAACTTCAAAAACCTTAAGGTTTTAAAATGATTTGGTGGGTGCGCTTCCATTTTAGAATCTTATTCCATTTTTCCAAAAGGGAAAAACATTCAACTTACCTCCGAAGGCCCACATCTCCACCATTAGATTTTCCACGTGTCCTCCTGCGGGGTCAAAGTACGACTTTTTCCCACTAGTTTTTATATCTCGATAAAACTTACCTTTGTGTGGAAGTGAATTCTAATATACTTTATCACTAAAATAAATTAGAATAGGAATATTCTAGCTGGAATATTTTTTTGTCATAGTTTTTGCATTTTTTTCCCTAAATATTGTGATTGCATATGAAAACAATTACTCAAAACCCGATGGAGCACATAATGAGCTGAAGTAGGTACCGAAAAAAACTATAGTAAAATATTTAACCACCAAACAATGTTAAAGAATTGAAGCAAGTGGATGTACCAAATGATAATTTAGATGGTGTACAAATTATTCCCATGGAAGATGCATCTACCGAGAGTAGGGTTCATTTTAAGACCCCCCTTCCAAAAAATATTATAGAATGGGTGGCGAATCGAGCGAAAAGGCCATTTCGCACTGTAGGTGAATGTACAAAATGAGGGTTTTGAACGACGGTGAATGGAGGTTTTTTCAAGAAAATGGTGCTAGGAACATTTGTATTTGTTCGATTGACAAGCATGAAGTGTTACCGACCAAAGTACAAAATGTTACCGATCAAGAATAAGAAAGAACAAAGTCTTACCGATATGTAACATATAATATATTCCCAAACGACAACACTTTATTACCGACCGCAACAAAATAACACATATTGATGTCCGAAGCACAACTATGTTGTGTTCGGGGACGGTAATAGTATACATTGTTATCGACGGTAACACGTTGTTATCGGTCGGTAACATATTATTGTTACCATTCGACATTACACATTTACCTTGTTATACAACATCACAAATGTTTATTATCAGACAATAACACAAATAGTTGTTAGCATTCGCCAACACAAAAAAAAAAATTACAGTCTATAGACAAAGTTCTCTTTTTCTCTTACCTCTTGTGTCTTTTGCTTATTCCTATACTTTAGGATTTTTCACTGAGCTTATAATGTAAATAGTATGACTATATTATGGTGAATTAATCCTATATAGAGTAGAATGTGTTGGTACCCAAATTTAATCTCCTTCAAGGGCAAACAGCATCATGGATTTAACAGGACACTCAGAGGTAGATAGATAATTATGTATGTCATTTTTCAGTCGAAGAAACAATCTATCTAACTTTTTAGCACTCAGGCTTTGAAAAGGAGTGGGTAGCACCTTAAGAGGATTTGATCTATCCTCACTATTTTAGGTTGTACCTTTCAACCAAGGTAAGAGAACCCTTTTGTAGCTTGTTGTTTATGGAGGAGATGGAGATGTCCTTCCTAATGAAGTTGTTTAGGAGACCTTGGAGAAAATATGATCAATGCAACAAAATCTAACTCTCACGAGTTGTCACTCTAGATAGTGGAGATATTTTCTGGGAAAGGTTCAAGCTACTAAAGACATTTGAAATCTTAATTATTTTTGCATGCTTTGGTAATGGAAATTATGCTTTTGTGCACACATAGGAAAAACAGGGGTAGTATGGGTAGGATTAGTTGTTTTAAATGAATTTTTGGTGGGAGGTGAGGTAGAATGAACTTGATTTTCCAGATCTCTGAGAACTCTTACAAAATGGAAATTCTAATCAACAGAATGCTTCAGAATAGCTAAAATGTTCCTTTAACAGAATATGTGCTTCAATGGAGGCCCAAATTAGCACCTTTTCACACAATCTATGAGATTTTAACACGAAGGCTCGAGTTAGAAAACCCAACAAAGTATTGAGATCCAAACCCAATCATGCCTGAGGTACACCTAGAGGCTTACAGACAATCTCTGTCAACAAATGAAAGAAAAGTGATTTTAAATCGTTTATTTCATCTCAGATGAAAGCTCTTCCAGGAAATGAAATTGCAAATGCCACTAAACTATCACAAGGATTGAGACCTGTGTGATTAAGATAGATTTTGATACAAGATTGCAATAGGAACAAGAAAATTTATTTGCAGACATTTAGAAATGAAACAAACACATTTTTCTCAAGATCAACACAGAATAACTCGAGTTTGATTAAATTTATTAGCAAGGGAAAGTTTCTAGAACAATCTTAGAGCTTTTCAATGGTTGTACACTTGCAACCACCTTGACATGATCAAACTTAATACAAAAGAGTTATACGGGCTTCTCAGATGGCTTCTCAAAAGATAGGCTTTGTCAAGTTTTCCTCTTGGGAATTTTCTTCGACCTCTAACACTCTAACCTCCCCCATTTGCACGAAAAATTTGTGCCATTTATAACATTTACAACAGAGCCCATTTTCCCCAAAAATCATGACATTGAGTGCTACCAAGTGCCCACCATGATCACGATCACAATTTCTAGAATCAGATTTGTAAAAATTCACCAGGTGCTCAAGGGGCAAATCTCTTTGAATATCTCTCACATTCAACTCCTCCTTCTGGTAGATCACTCTTTCTTCAACTCACCAACCACTTCCGCCCCTAATCTATCAAATCTAGTTCCTTGCGTGCTCGGGAGAAGAAAAAAAAAATCATATCGAGCTCGAGAGTCAGACCATTTTAATGGCGAAAGACGTCTCCAGATCTCCTCCACAAAACTTAGATATCAAAATTAACTCTCCTCCTTATTTGGCGTGTATAAAATACCAAGAAATCATGAACTCGCACAAGGAAAATCAGATTCAGACTCTCAACTGTCGTTGATCTTTACTTTGAATTTGGGCCGTCCACGTGGAAGATTCATTTTAAGATGGGCCCGAGGTTCTTCTTTGACTTTTTACAACTTTTGGAAAAATGTAAAATTTTCACATTTTGCTCCATGCCTCCGCCCTTGAGAAATGAGCTTGACACATGTCCCAATGTGGGTCCCAGCGGAACCATGCTTCCTTTTTTACTTTTAACTCTTTTCTCCTAAAAGGAAATTTTTCCAAATTTCCCCGAGGGTCCACACCTCTGCCATTGACTGGAGCAAGCTTTGACCTTTCCTCTATCGGGCTTGTGGGCCATTTTGATGTTTTAATCTTTTGAATATCAAGGGAAAAAATAAAAGTTACCCCGATGGTCCGCCTCCTACCTCTTAACATTTTCAAAGCCAACCTTGACCTCCTTCTTGTCGGGCTTGCGGGCCATTTTGAGATTTTAATCCTTTTGATGACAAGAGGCAAAAAATCCAATTTGCCTTCGATGGTCCACTTCCCCACCCCTTTGACTTTTCAAACTGCCACGTGTCACAATGGCGCATCTTGAGATGATCCCCAAAGGTTGAGACCTTGAATGAGCGCGGGCTCGCCACGTGTCATTATGGTGCAACTTCAAAAACCTTAAGGTTTCAAAATGATTTGGTGGGGGCGCGCTTCCATTTTAGAATCTATTCCATTTTTCCAAAAGGGAAAAACATTCAACTTACCTCCAAAGGCCCGCATCTCCACCATTAGCTTTTCCACATGTCCTCATGCGGGGTCAAAGTAAAACTTTTTCCTTGCCACTTAAATTTTTCTTTAATCAGAGCTTGGCAGGGCCGTGGGGCGAGTTCAAACCTTTTTCCGAAGTAGCCAAAAGGAACAAGTTCAAAAACAAACCCACCGTACCCCATCTAGTTAGAAGAAGCCACGTAAGCACCAAAAGAACCAATCAAAAATGAGCGGAGCCACGAGACCAAATTTGCCTTTTTGCCAAGAAAGAAAAAAGTGATAAGTTAAAGCATTTTCCTATCGTCCCTTGACCAACCAAAAGAATCCACATTCCCTGTCAATGCAAGGATGCAAATTTGACTGGGAAATGCCCGTCAAACCGTAAAATGTAGAAACACGACCATTTGAGCCTAGGGATGAAGTTTTTTCCAAGGACATAGGATTTAGAAATGTTGCAAGGCTCAAATGCACTCTTTATCGCTACATAAATTTTTCATCAAGTATTTGGGGCAAAATGACAAGGGCAACAAATCTCAACTGTAAAAATGGAAAGAATGGGAAAGCCCGAGTTTTTGAATGAATAGAGGATGGGAGACCCAAATTTCAGACCTCTTCGGAGAAACAGAGAAACAAGGACACAAATATAGATCCATACGTGATCTTCGGCCTAAGGAAAGATTAATTATGGAAACAAAGGAAAGTAGAGACTTCCTAGGCACAACACGGGGGATAAAATGTGACAGAGGTCGTAAATTAATGGATTTTCAAAGGAAAAATGGGACGAGACTATTTTGAGCACCAACATCGGCTCTGAATTAGGGATGGGCATTCCCTATGAGTGCCACAAGAAAAATAGTATACCAAGTGCCAAAATATCCATTGGGAAACGGAGTCATCTCGCGGATCAGAAAAATAGAGCCATCTCCCAAAAATGAAATAGAAACCAGAAACCAACGAAAAAGGTCACCAAAAAACCATAACGAGCAAAAACACAAAAATAGGAAACAAACAAGCACTATATACCTTTGTATAAAATATATTTACCTTGATTCTGGGGAATCAATCCAAGAAATGCTTCAAATGCCTACCATTAACAGGTAATTTAAGAAAATCACCATCCAAATCCTTTAATAAGAAGGTGTGTTCACCAATTCTAATATCAATGGAGTAAGGGCCCATCCATAATGAGTCAAATTTTCCATGCTTTCCCTTATCTTCATGTCTGTTATCCCATAGAAGCACAAGATCTCCAATATTGAAATCTCTATGAGTGACCTTCTTGTCAAATAACTTCTTCATTTTTCTCTGAACTTTACATGCCTTTGGTGGGATGCCCTCCTCTCTTCATCAAGCTCAACAATCTGATTAATGCAGGCATCATAAGGACTTACCTTCTGATCCTCCAACTATTGAATGAACTGCTATGAAGATAGTTGTATATGAAGGGCAAAGAGGGCTGGAGTCCCATATACCAACTCAAATGGACTCTTTCCAGTAACTCTCTTGACAGTGATTCTATCAGCCCAAACAACAAACTTCAACTGTTCACCCCATTTCCTTTTATTCAACTCCAAGGTTCTTCTGATAATCTTCAAAGCAAGTTTTTATTACTAGACTCAGCTTGTCCATTTCCTTAGGGGTTATAATTAGAGGTATATGTCAAGTTGATCCCATACTCTTTGCACATTGCCACCAAAGGTTTAGCTCCAAAACTCATGGCATTATCAACTACATTCTTGACTGACACCCCAAACCTGCAGATAATATGGTTCAAGAGAAAGTCCATGTAAATTTGGTGTGTTGCCTTCTTGGTGGGGATTGCCTCCACCCATTTAGTAAAGTAATCAGTGGCTACAAGAATCCACTTATGGCTAGCACTTGAAGGGTCTAAAATATCACCAATGAAATCCATTCCCCATTGCTTGAATGGAGATTCAATTGATACTGAGCTATAAAGGAAGGGATCTTGAAGCTTTCTGGTCTTCCAGAGAAGCGCGACAACTCTCACATCTTCTAACCAACAAGGTTGTATCCTTGAAAAGAGTTGGCCACCAATAACTAGCCCTCAGGATCTTGTGTGCTATGAATCTTGTAGCAAAGCGGAGCCTGTTTTCATGTGTGAAAGTGTTGAAGACTGTACACTAAGAGTACTGTACACTTTTCATGTATCCTCGCCGGGGTTTGGGGGCGCAGCCCCCGAAAAAAAAAAAAATTTAGGCGTAAAATTTTTGGCCTCGAAAAATGCACCCGACATATCAGGAAACATGCTTTTCTCATATGGGCGAGTTTTTTGACCCATAGGTTTATGGGACGGGTTTTTCCCATGGTTTTGATACCCACGGTTTTGTAAAACTACTTAAGCAGTTGTCTATTTATATGGTCTTATGCATATGATAGATGTACAAGCAAATGTATTATAGATGTGTTTTGAATTCGGTGTGAATTCTCGTAGAGTTTGTTGAGCATAGCTCCAAATGGATCTCAGGTATCGTATTGAGAGAGCGGTGGCTTGTAATAAAATCGACCAAGTGATTCTTGGTGGATGTAGACCGAATTGGGTGAACCACGTTAAAATCTTTGTCTCTTTGTGTTGCGTTATTTTATTACTGCAATTTTATTTGAGATGTGTAATAATTTCGCATATTAGTTTCTCATGTTGTGATTGTCGTGAGGGATTATTCCACATATTTTATCCCTTATTTCCTAACAAAACTCATGGCATTGTTAGCTACAATCTTGACTAACACCCCAAACCTGCAGATAATATGGTTCAACAGAAAGTCCATGACAATTTGGTGTGTTGCCTTCTTGGTGGGGATTGCCTCCACCCATTTAGTAAAGTAATCAGTGGCTACAAGAATCCACTTATGGATAGCACTTGAAGGGTCTGAAATATCACCAATGAAATCCATTCCCCATTGCTTGAATGGAGATTCAATTGATATAGGATATAAAGGAAGGGATCTTGAAGCTTTCAGTCTTCCAGAGAAGCACTGACAACTCTCACATCTTCTAACCAACAAGGTTGTATCCTTGAAGAGAGTTGGCCACCAATAACTAGCCCTCATGATCTTGTGTGCTATGACTCTTGTAGCAAAATGCCCCCACAAAATCCTCCATGGAGATTAGCAATTATCTTGGGGATTTTTCTTCATAATGCACCTTAAAAGGACTCCTTCTAGGTTCCTCCAAGCTAACCCATAATTAGTAATGACATATTTCTAGGAAGCCAACTTAAGGGCTCTTTTCTGGTTCTTACTTAAATACTCAGGGTAGTTTAGATGTCTACGATAAAAAATTACATCTTTGTACCACTTAAGAACTCATCAATTTTTCAAAAACACTTGCCCTTTCTTCTTCTACCTCATTTACCTCAATAGTTTGCAAGTTGCTCTCAGCCATAAGCTTAGCCAAGCCCAAACCTCTCACCAACTTCATGGTTTGGATATCCATATCATATTCTTGTAACTTGTTCACCCACCTGCACCTTTTGCTTGATACTTCCATCTCTAATAAAATGTCTTTCACCATGGTGTGGGGAACATAAGCAACAATCTTAGAACTCAAAATATAAGGCCTAAAAACCTTTGCTACTTTTACCAAGGCAAATGATTGTTTCTCCATAATAGTGTAGCTCATCTTAGCCCCTTACAAGGCCTTACTGAAAAAGGCAATTGGCCTCTCAACCCCTTTATCATCCTTTACGTAGTAGACAAAGCAGCAATAGTGTTCTTTGAAGCAAAGGAAAATAGTTGGAAAGGATTCTTATAGTCTAGAGCTGCCAGAACAGGTGCATGCTTTAGTGCCTCTTTAATCCCATTGAAATCTTGGATGGAAGCCTCCTCCCACTTGATGACCTGATCCTTATTTAACATGGAAGTGATTGGAATGGTCAACTCAGAAAAGTTCGATATGAATCTCTTGATGAAGTTTATCTGCCCAAAGAAGGACTGAATTCCTTTCTTGGTTCTTGGAATTGGGACATTACTGATGGCCTCTAGCCTTCCTGGATCAATCATCACCCCTTCTTGTGACACAATGTGACCAAGAAACTTTTCCTTTTGCACTCCAAAATGGCACTTCTTTGGATTGAGTGGGATGCCATATTCTCTACATCTTCTCCAAGTGCAACGGTGATCACTTATCTTCTGGAAAATACGGACACATCATCTTGATAAATAATAATAAAATCATTGATGTAACCAAAAAAGCAACATCCATTTCTCTTTGAAAGGTAGCTCCAACATTCATCAAACTAAAGGGCATCCTAACATACACATACGCTCCCGAGGAGTAGTAAAAGTTGTCTTGATCCTTTCTGATTCCTTCACCACAACTTGGTTATAACAAGAGAAACCATCCAGGGTAAAGAGAAATTCAGAACTAGTCACTAACTGTAGCATGTTTTCTATGTTTGGTAAATGATAATTATCCTTCATTGATGCTCTCTGTTTAGATTCCGAAGTCTACACATGGTCCGATATCACCATTCTTCTTTCTTACTGGTACTAGGTTTGCAACCCAAGAAGAATACCTTGTGGGTTGAATAATCCCTCAACCTCTTAGCTTCTTCAATTTCTCTTGCATCTTAAGAGATAAGAGTGGATTGATTGGCCTCTGTTTTCTGCCGAATGGTTTTGCATTGGACTCCAAGGGAATCTCATGTTGAAACAGATCCTCTCTATATGCTTTTAATTCAGCATAGGTCCAAGCCATGCAATCTTGGTATTTTTCCAACAATTGGATGTATGACTACTTTTCCTCTTTGCTGAGATTGCTACCAAACCAAATTTTCCTTGGTTTCTCCTTTGTACCAATATCAAGCTCCTCAACATCCATCGAAGCTTCCATATGCCTATTAATAATGCAATCGCATTATTAAAATTTGACTCAAGAGAAACCAACCCTCTAGGAATGGTATTAGTCTTTAGTTGAATGATGCCCTTGCCAAACAAGGTTTCTTTCCCATCTCCTACACACACCATTGTCTCCCAATAACCACTTTGATTAGTAAACTCTCCCTAGCTTTGCAGAAATCTTTTGATTTGAGCATCATCATCAAAAACTGCAGGTGTTTAATCTTGTTAGGAACAGAGGGTCTTGTCAATACCTCAACATCATATTCAAAAATGGGGACATTTCACAATTGTCAAAACAAGACCCCAACACTACAATCTTGTCTGCTAAGTCATTGAAATTCCTATCATGATGCACAATGTTGAATGAATCAAACATCTCAATGAAATCCCAAACTGCATGCTTGTATTGTTTCATTCATTGGTTTTTTTGTGGCATATAGTTTTCTGACTTGTTTTACAATTAATTCTGAGTCTCCCTTTACAATGATGTCCTTGACACCATATTTCCAAGCAATTCTTAAACCCAACAACAATTCCTCATACTCAACAATGTTGTTAGTGCACTCAAAGTTGAGTTTGAAGGAAAAAACAAATTTTTCCTGACCTGGAGAAAGCAGAACAACACCAACACCATTCCCAAACTTGGAGCAAGCTCCATCAAACAATAGAGTCCAAGGAGAGCCCACTTGTTCAAGACACTTGCATTCCTCAATCTTGTGCTCCTTTCCATTAGCAAATCCTACAAAGTTATCAACATCAACATTTGTGTACAATACTTCATAAGATGCATTGTTGGGATCTTCAATAAGGTGCAACATCTTCTTTTCCCCATACAACTTGACAAGGCTGCCCTCAATTGGGATGGTGGCATAGGACATGTCCATTTGGACACTCCCACCAACACTTGTAGCCCATTTTCTAGACAATAGCATGCCCCACTTGGCTGGGCAGTCAACAATGACAACATCAAGTTTTAAATTTTTACCTGGGTAAGCTGCAAGCTATACCACCAAACCCTTCACACATCCCACTACTAGCACTTCTCTGGAGTCCATGGTAGTGCACTTCCCATATGTTGTTGTTACTTTGATATTCAGCTCGTTCATGACTTCCAGAGGCATGACATTGCATGATGCCCCTGAGTCAAACATGCAGTTGTGGAGTAGTCTGTCCTTAATGATCAAAGTGGTGAAGAATGGATCCACATTCAGCTGAGAATCCACCAAGGATGTCCCCAAATAGACCTCAGGTGGTTCACCTAATTCCTCTAATGCTAGTGGTGTCTCTAACTCTTTAATGATTAGAGGAGTCTCCACAATGTTTACATTTCTACCTAGGGCAGTCTTCTCTTCTTTCAACCCCAAGTATTCAAATGCTCTCTTTTTGTTCTCAGGAATCCTAAGAAAATAAAAAATTGGAATAGAAATTTTGATTTGACTTAAAAGCGTAACACTTTGTGATTTTGTAAGTTATCTTGGTAAATATTTTTCATACTATTATAATCTTGCTGAAATGAAGGCAAACATGTTAAGATATATTCGATCTTAAGAGAATGTGTTGCTTAACTTGGATTCTTCGTGCATGCTGTAATTTATTGCATAGGACAGCAGTTATTGTGCTTGTGTGTTTGCTGATGTGACGACAAATTGTCGTATACTTGCTAAACTCTCTTTGCTGATTGACAGCACACCTTGAATCAATTTCATTGATCCAAAGTATGCTGTGGTCTTCTTGTGATTTCTGTGTCGATTTACTCTTTAACCGAACCTGAGGATGATATAAATGTGCAGCGCCTGATTGCAGGTATGAGTAGCTGGCACGTAAATGCCAACGACAAAGGTTCGATTCTTGAACCCTGTACTGTCGAACTTAAGACCTCGTGAGACAGGAAGCGTCTGGACACGGGTGGCTTTGGCATGTGAAACAAAGGACGAAACGTCCTGCACAACATTGACGTGAGTGTCAGTTGGAAGACTGGGTGAAGGTTGGTTAGTGTTAGTGGTTAGAAGGAATTAAATCCTAAGCTAATCCTAAGTTCTAACATACATCCTAAACTACTATCCTAAGTGGATTTTTAAATTACAAAAAAAAAGGGAAATAAACCTAAGTCCTAATAACCTAAAACTAAACTATGACCTAGGTTGAATAACTAATATACATCCTAAGCTAATCCTAACCTAAAGGGGGTGCGCAGACCCTTGGAGGGAGAGGATAAGGATGAAGGGGTATTCAATGGCATTAAATGAGAGTCCATACGTGGACAGCGCCAGTTTGGCGGGGGCAGGTAAGTGGCGGAGGTATTTAGTTGGACATGGAGCTAAATTTGGTTTTGCATGTGAAATTCAAAATTTGGAATTCGCCAACTCAAGTTGGCAGTGGCGTGGAAATTTGGAAAAAGGCAGAGCCTTTAATGCATTAAATGTTCTTGGTCCTCACGACCAACTCGCCTTGGAAGGCGTAGGAGGGAAATGTTGATTGTTATTGTGTCGATTTGGATTTGGTGAAGTTGCTCTGCATTTGGTTTTTTTGTTTGGTTCAGTCGAACCAGTTTCTTTGGATTTATCACTGTTCTTGGGAGATTTGGAGGCTGTTGCTGAGCCTGAAGAGGAAAGGAATTGTTGGAAAGCTCGTGTTGTCACCGAGGAAGGAAATATCTTCGGCAAACGCAGTTTTCTTCGAGTTTTGGAAAAGAAATTGCAGGCATGTTAAGCCCTTCTCTTTAAAAATACTTGCTTTGTTTAAACGTCTCATTAAAACAACCCTGCTCTTGGGTTTTGGGCTTATGTGATTGTTGTTGTGTTGATACGATTTGGATCTCGTCGATTCTTGCTGTCATTTTTGGAAATGATAGGTAAAATCGTCTCTGGTTGCTGTGTTTAACTGTCTTTGCATTTCTTTGAATGGAATACCTCCATGTTGTGCTGGTTGTTGACGTTAAATGGAAATTCGAAATGGGTTTTTCTCTGTAAAATGTTAAATGGGAACTGTGCAGGCAGTGTGGGTTGTTTTATTGCTGTGCGATTGTTCTTTTGTCATATGAACTTTTGTGATAAGATTGTATAGGTTGTGCGAGCGGCTTGATGTCGTTTCTATACTGAAGTTTTCTTAAAAGAAATAAGACCTTTCTTTTTTTTCTTCTTTCTGTTTCAGGATTAAAAGGGAATAGCATTTCTTTTTGAACTTTAAGGGATGGGTTTTAGAGTTTTATCTGAGCAATGCGAGCTCGGTTAGAAGGATATGCCAGTAATACAATTGTTGTTGTACTTCTTCTTTTATGTAAATGGACGAATATGATTTTGAGTATTCGTGAAAGCTGGAAAAGAAATTGTTTTCTCTTCTGAACATATGAATGATTACAGTCCTTCTTGCTGTGATGAAAGGTTGGTTGTGTTGTGTTGTATGGAAACGACTTGATCATACGGCTCGGACTGTAGTCGTGAAAACGAGCTTGACTTGTATTTTGTGCTTTAAATAAATCATGTTGAATCTTGTTGAAGGGATTAGATGATTTGTTGTGTTTCATTAATGTTGTTCGACCCTTTTAGTTCTGACTGTCTTTGTGAAAACGCATTTTACTTGGATTGCTGTACAAAGAAGGAAATGCTTGGGAAGTTGTCTTGTTGTTGGACCTGTTTTGATTATACTTTGTTGTGCATCTGATATTCTATGCGGGTTTTTAATAATAAGGGTATTATTGGATGAAAAATCACATTTTTGAGTTCTGTACATCATTGTGAATAGAAAAATGGATTCGGGTAGAATCATTTATTGGTAAGGAATTCTTCTTCTGTCTGCTGTTTTGATTTGGTAAAATCAGTAGTCAGGTGGTTATTGAACTTTACCAGTTCAGTCGGTAGAGAGGACAGTGGCATTTAAATTGTTTCTGAGTGCTGAGTTTTCTGTACAAATGAAATAATTGAATGTTTCTTGTGGTCTCTGATTTTGCATAGTTATTTAGAAGAAATGAAACCGGCATGAATAATTCTTAGTGAGTTGAAGAAAATGGTTGTTTTCTTATTTGAATAGTTAAAGAACGAATTCTTCTCTTTAGCTGTCTGAGTTCTGGAAATAGCATTGAAGTTTTACTGTGCATTATGATTGGACTTGCTGTAGGTAACAACAATGAATAAATTTTATTTTGAACGGAATGCATTCATAGAATTAGAAAATCACGTGAATAATTGATGGCATGATTGTATAACTGTTTATCTGGTTTACCATACAGTGAAAGAATTATGGTTTCTTCTAGTACGGTAAATATATAGTATGCATCCTTGTACTATTTGATCTATGATAAATACGACGATGTACTAACCTGTTTTGGATATGCATATGAGCCTGATTTAAATGAAGTATTGATAAGGACGATAAATTCTTCCTTGTTTTCATTTAAAGCTGATTATGAATGAAATTACTCTTGCTGCCGGAAAGTGAATTCGAATGGATTTTGTAAGTTTCACTCTGAACTGTTATCTTGATTGTGTCTCGTTTGGATTCAATTTTGGGACAGTCATGAGGAAAGAAATAGGGATATGGATGAATGACTTGGAAAAATGATCTTTTCTTCTTTCATTCAGTTGGAAATCTGTAATTCGTTAATAATGAATCTTGTAGTGCTTAGATATGAGCAACTATCTGCATTGTTGTTCGCTTTCTCGTCTGTGCTTGATTGCTTGGAATCTAATATGATGCATGAACTGAAAGGAAAGTAATGGGTTTACGTTTCAGTTAGTTTTAACCTTTGCATTTATTATTAATGAAAGGTGTGGAAAGGATAACAGTATTTTATATCAGCAGTATGCTACTTGTATTCCTAACCTTACAAATATTGTAATTTGGAACTTGTAACGGTTATGTGGAAAATGGGACAGCAGCTCTTTGGCTGATTGTGATGGTATTTTGATGGCTCAGTTGTTATGCTGATCATTCTTTGGTGCCTATTTCTTGATTGATGTCTTACTGTCGTTTCATAAAAGCAGGGTTCTTTTATTGAGACAGTTAATTGAAGCACCTCATTTTAATGACAAGTGCTTAATATGCTCAGTTCATTGAACTGACCCGTGCAAATAATTTTGCAGATGGAATTTGATTAGAATGAAGACATGGCTATTTTCTGATGCTTCTTGATTGGTTGAAGATGAATTGTATTTGTTTACTTTTATTCCTCTTCGAGGAATTAAGAAAAGAAGAAAGTATATTCTTCCATCTATGAGTTGTAATGATGTTTTATGTAAACAATGCCCATTCAGTGGGATTGGCAAATGTATGGATTATGACATGAATTGATGAATACAAATACAAGTGTGATATTTTAATGACTATATCAGTTGATATTGATGATTAAATTGGAAACATAATGTTATTCCTGATTTGGATTTATTTAATTGTCCGTGGATGGATGCTAAATGGGAATTGATATCTATTCTTACCTTATTACAACTTTAAGTTGAAATGTGCAATTAGATCATACTTGGGTAAAGATGAATTCTTAATTGACATTAAAAAGGGTTAGGAAGAATATGATTCCATAACTGATAGGTATTCAGGATTAGCTTGGAAGCTAAGGAATATCAATTAACTTCGGAGTAATCGAACTTCGCTTTCGAACTCCATTAATGACCTCGTATGTTAATTTCAGAATAAAGGGTAGGGGATAAGTATATCCCTAACTAATGGACCTTAACTATGTAATGTTAAGGAGAATAAATGAATACATTTATTGGGAATTAGACCTCGTTTAAATGACGTCTAATAAGCTAGAATTCTGAATTTAGTTACAGTTGGGAAAATCTTGGTTAAGTTTAATAGGTTAAACTTATCACATCCGTCGGTAACGGGCTGCTTAATCCAATGATTAAGAAGAGAACCAAGTAGAGAAAATGCAACCCTTCGGTACGAAGAAGATGCATAGCAAGCTAGAAGACGGATTTAGTCTCTCTTAGCTATATACAACTGTAACGGGAACGAGGATAAAGGGATCAACATGGTTGCTGAGAGTTGATTTTTAAATACTAAGATCATATCCAAATCACTTGAGCAGGATGTGTACTCGATGGAAGGATTCCGTAGGACATTGACATATGCCAGCTAAAGAAGGTGTCTTCATGAAGATGGGGTCTTCATGACGACACAATGTTATAGCTGACATATTACAATGCCCTCCCGAATTAAAACATTAAGAATACATAGGCTGAATGTGAAGTTCTTGGCAGGGGATAGGAGTATGATCAGGTATACGGAGTGACTCCGGGATACTAAAGATAACTAGACACACGGAGTCGTGGGGAACGACACCGCATGTCTGCGTATCTTTAGTTACCAGGAGTGCCTTCCTATATTTGTTCATATTGCTAGTTAGAAATTGGAAGTTTAAAACTGATCTTAAACTGAGAGGACTGGTAGGAACCAGGAAAGACCATTCTAGATAACAGGTGAAGTGAAGTGAAGGACGTATTCCATTGATGTGTATCACATCCAGGAATATGATCATGCAAAGCATGTGAAAATCTTTGGCCAAAGTATCACAAGTGCTGGTTGCGTTGTCCTTATCACTTAATTTAAGATGCGGGATGTCGATGAATATCGAATGAGATATTGAGATAGGCTTCTTAAATGGATCACTTGATAACTTAAACGGTTAAGAGAACTGGTATATATAATATACTATGCATAAACGAACATGAAGGATCGGTTGTTGCCGAGTCATGAAATGAAGGATCGTTGAAACTCCGAGCCATGAGAATGGAAGATCGGCAGTTCCTCGAGTCATTTACAGCAGCATATAGAATCTATTATAGGATTGAATGGCATTGAATGTGTGTTCCATATTGTAAATATGTGAACAGGGAACATTAGTTTTAAAAGGAAATTATGTGTTCCAAATTGTGTTGTTTAGGCAGAGAACAATTATTAAAACTGGGAACGTGTGTTTGAATTTTATAATTCATAACAGAGAACGTTATCAAAAAAAAATTTTTTTACCTTGTTCTAGTATCTTAAAATGGGGATGTTACAAAAACTTAGGTAATATCATATGGGACATTCTTTGGCAAGGTAGTATTAGAAGGAAAGCTAACACACTCACTAGGTGGTACAAGATTTTTGACAACTTGGGCATGAGGAGGGGTATGATTTTGTTTAGAGCTACAAGGAATTTGGCAGATGCATCTTTCTTAAGAGATTCTTTAGGAATGTTTGAAAGTAAGGGAGCTTTTGGCTTGGCTTGAGGCCCTGTCCCTTTGACAACCTTACTTCTTGTGTTATATTCCTTTTCTTGAGCAACAACAACATTCATCAATAATTATCTATCTTCCTCAGATGGGATTCCTCCATCATACTTCTTTATCATTAGATCCCTTAAATATTCAAAGTCATTATTGGGAAATTCAAAAGCTTGTACAATATTTACTTCTAAAGTATGAGATGGAGGAAGAATAGGTAACCTATGAATGTAGTCCCAAAAAGTGGCAGCAGTCCGGACACTTATCACCTCAGTTGAAGTTGCCCCTTATTGTGAGCTCGTGGAACAACCCATCATGCAGACATCATTATCATTATCATCATCAACTTCTTCTTCTTGTTGATCTTCTTCACAAGGAGCATGGGGCATGAAACATCTGTCACATCAATCAATGACATGTCTCCTCCACAATAGCAACTCTAGCAGCCAAAGGATCAGACACCATTCTGTTTTCCTTGCCTTGGGGCTGCCTATTTCCAAATCCAATAGGTCCCTTGCCTCTGTCATTAGGTCTTTGGTGGTTTGTGAACTTGTCTTGGATTTTTTGCTTGTGTTGACCTTGTGAGCTCTGTCAATTCCTTCTCGGCTGGGCTAATTTGTAGGAAATTTCTTTGACAGCCCCTGCCAAAGTCTTCACAACTTCCTCCAAATCAGCAACTTTACTTGTTTGAGGTTTTTCTGGGTTAATCAGCTTCACACCATCCCTCTTGGGAGGTTTTCCAATTGCCTTGATATTATTTTCAATTTGCAAAGCCATAGTGAAGGCCTACCTCAAATTAGTAGGGTTTTTGTCCCTAAAAGTAGTAAACAGCAGTCTTTTCATCAAATGCATCTAAATACTTGATCAAACATGATTCATCACATGGGGTTATCGTAATAGGAAATATCCTCAAGGTATTATTAAACCTTGTGTTGAATTCATGTACTTGACTCATTAGGATTTTTTTATGTTTTCAAATTTTGTGAAGAGAAATCTAGGGTCGATTCTATCACCATACCTGCAATCTAAATGCATTGCTCATATTTTTTAGGAATCAATGGAATTATCTGGAAAATCTTTATACCAGTCCTTTGCATCCTCTTCTAAAGTATGGATAAACATCTTTACATATACATCTTCATGTTCAATCTCAAAATCTTCCATCATATTGATAAAAAGCTTTAGGTGTTGATCACCAGTTATAACATTGTTTCCTTGGAACTTTGGTAGTCTGTTCCTTAGATCTTGAGGAACTACATTTGGATAACCAATAATTCCCACAAAATTTATGGGACCAAAAGTGTTTACAAAAAGTGGAAGTTTGGGTGGGGTCTAGGCCATATTGTTTTAAGGAGGTGACCTTGGAGGAGAAACAAACTTAAAAGGGGTAGAGGGTCCTTGGAACACAGGAGTATAACTTTCAAAATGGATACCCCGAAGGACTTGTTTCTTGAAATACCTATCAACTTCTAAAAAGACAGGGCGAGAATGAGAAGAAAACCTTTCAAAATCAAATGAAGGCCCCTTTCCGGTTGGAGAATTCAATTCCACAAATAGGCTACCCGATTGAAGCACTTGAATAATAGTCTTCAAAGATAGGTGATCACTTTCATCAATGGAGATCCCTCTTCTTGTCTGTTAATCTCCCACAACTCTCCGAGATTTCTTCCTTCTGATTTTGCTTTTCCTAGCTCTGGAAATAATGTCCTAGCAAGATCCCTAGCAAAGAAAGATATTATTCCTTCAAGCTTTTAAATATTGGTAACAAATCTCACTTGACAAAGGTTAAGACATTGGTACTCATCAAGAATCGATCAACAGGAGTCGCCACTAAGGATTTCCACCTTAGTTGTGTAAATGCACTAAAATATGATTGCGAAACAAGGTTTGAAAATGAACTATGAAGAGGAATGGAGTGGAAAAAAGCCATCAATTTCTCCTTTGCATATATTTGGTTACACAACATACATGCATGTCCCAGCTCAGAAGAGAAAGAAGGTAGAGACAAAGTCACTCCTGTGTATCCTTCTTAGCTACAACACTACCTCGAAGGCGTATCGTCTCATGGATATTGAGAAAAAGAAAATATACGAGAGTCGTGATGTGGTTTGTGACGATTCATCCTTTGACTCAATAGTATCAACAAAAGATCCACTTCCAACCACCTCTCACCGACTAGTCTCGAAATGATGAGGAGCTAGAAGAGACTACTCGAGAGAAAATAAACGCGTCGTCGGGAGAGCTATTTATTGACCTTGGAGAACTAGAGAAGGTGACTCCACATCAATCCACATGGCAACAACATAGTTATTCTCAAAAGTAGCCTAGTTCTTGTCCCAAGTGGGTACAAAACACTATCAAGGAATCTCATTTGCAACAACTCCCAGATACACCATGCGGAGTCAAAACAAGGAGTTAAACAAGAAATAAGGTAAAATTTACACTCATGAATTAACTGATTGATAGCTCTGAGCCTGATAATGTTTGTGAAGCAATCAATCAACCTTAGTGGAAGGAAGCCATGGATACAAAAATTGACTCACTCAAGAAAAATCAAACATGGGAACTTGTCGATCTGCCTATAGGTAAGAAACCCATAGGCTGCAAATGGGTTTTCAAAACTAAATATAAGGTAGATGGATCCATAGAAAAATACAAAGCACATCTTGTAGCAAAAGGATATGATCAGAAAGAGGGAATCGAATATGAAGAAACCTTTACACCCATTCGAAGAAAAATACCATCGAGTTGTTTGTGCATCGACAACACGAAAGGATGGAGACTTCACAGATGGACGTCAAGAGTGCTTTCCTAAATGGTGATTTGAAAGAAGAAGTGTACATGACCCAACCTGAAGGATTTGTTGATGAAGAGCATCCTAAAAAGGTATGTCATCTCATCAAATCACTGTATGGACTGAAACAAGCTCCAAGGGCATGGTATATCAAGATCAATGATCACCTTTTGCAGCATGGGTTCACTCATAGCCCCTCGATTCAAATTTGTATATAAAGAAGGTAGGAAAAGAAATTGTCATTATTGTTGTATATGTAGATGATCTTGTGATCACTGGTAGTTCAAAAGATCAGGTTGATATTGTGAAGAATGATCTCAAAAGAACCTTCGACATGACAGATTTGGGGCTACTACATTACTGTCTTGGCTTGGAAATATGGAAAAAGGAGCATCACATATTTTCTCCCAGATAAAGTATGCCAAGACACTCTTGGAAAAGTACAAAATGTCTGATTGTAAACCTATATCCACTCCCATGGAAAAAGGCTTGCAACTTTCAAGATTCCAGGACTCACCTCAAGTAGATGCTACACTCTATAGGAAACTTATTGGAGGGCTCATCTACTTGACATATACCAGACCAGATCTATGCTTTGCCATTAGCTATCTTTCTAGGTTCATGCAGGAGCCAAAGCAATGTCACTGGACAACAACAAAGCATGTATTGAGATATGTCCGAGGAACATTTGATTATGGTTTGGAATATAAGAAGAATGATCAATTCTTCTTACAGGGATACGTCGACTCGGACCATGCCGAATCTGTTGATGATAGGAAGTCAACTACAGGATACATATTTCATCTCGGATCTGGACCCATCTCGTGGATAAGCAAGAAGTAGAATGTTGTTTCTATCTCATCCACAGAGGCAAAATATCATGTCGCATGAGGAGTGTGTGCGAAGTGATATGGTTATGTCATATTTTAGATGATATGGGAATTCCTGAAAAATAGTCACCTATTCTCTATTGTGACAATCAGAGTGTGTTGAAGCTCGTGCAAAATCCTATTTTTCATGAACAAACAAAGCATATTGAGATTGATTGTCATTTCATTCGAGAGCACGTCTTGAACCATCACATTCAGCTCCAGTATTGTCCTACAGAAGCACAAGTTGCCAACATTCTCACAAAATCTCTTGGAAAAGTGAAATTTGAACTTTTCAGGGGTCACATTTGCAAGAATAATGTAATAAGGGGGGAATGTTAGCATACATAGCATAGATTATATATTTAGGAGTGTTTTTTTCCATTATCCCTTTATTCTCTCTTCCTTGTTGTATTCCATTATTCTCTCACCTACATCCATATCTTCCTCCTTTAGATTAGGGGAATATTGTTTATTGCTTCTCCTATATAATGTACGTGCTTCTTCATAATAAAACAATGTGTGAAGAGTATTTCACTCCACATTCTTCCTCTGAACTATTTGGTTCCTACGATTCTCTCTTTACTATTCTTCACCATGTGCTTATAGATCTTGTAGAAATTTCTCCTCATTCCGATCAAATTCTTATTGAATCTACAATTTAACCTCATATTTTCTTCACATCCTTAGGTTTATAAAAGAATTAGTTGTTCCATCTCATCCTTTTCTTCTTCCTTTTTCAAACACTTTATAATACCTCTAGGATGATTGTAATCTTATTTTTCACCTCATCCACACATATACTAATAACTTTGTAGTCTAATTGTCTATATGATAAAAATGCATACTTTCACTCAATACGTTTTCTTTGATACCTATGTGTGCTTCTCCCAAATATGCAACATTACTTTTATCCTTAAATATTCTTGGTAGAGACATGTACAAAATTTCAATATCCTTCTTTTCCTCTATGCTACATGAGTGACATTCTTTAACTTTCCTTATCCAAATTCTCTTTGGATGAACTAACACTTTCGAAAAAAAAATCTTCCAACATTTAACTTTCTATGCATCTTTTAAGATGAAGGATCAAGGCATGCCACTCTTTATCCAATGCTTCCCCGATAATAAGTTCTTATTCATCTTTTCAATGTCCTGTAATTTTTCTTATGAGAGTCTTCTCTTGCAGCTACAACCATTGTAAGTGAATACATGCTTGTATTTCCTCTTGGAGACTATTTTATAAGATCACTTTCCCACTCTCTTGTATGTCCTTTTTGAACCTATCTTATACGATCACTTTCCCACTCTCTCTTGTCTTCCATCTTTCTTGAAGACAATCCTCTTCTATTTTCATGCACTTACCAACCAAAATTTCAACCACTACTAAAATATTATCATCTTATACGATCACTTTCCCACTCTCTCTTGTCTTTCATCTTTCTTCAAGACAATCCTCTCCTATTTTCATGCACTTACCAACCAAAATTTCAACCACTACTAAAATATTATCATCCTAGGCCATATTGTTTTGAGGAGGTGACCTTGGAGGAGAAAAAAATTATAAGGGGTAGAGGGTCCTTGGAACACAAGAGTATAACTTTCAAAATGGATACCCCCTAAAGGACATGTTTCTTGGAAATCCCTATCAACTTCTGAAAAGACAAGGGCAGAATGAGAAGAAAACCTTTCAAAATCAAATGAAGGCCCCTCTCCAGTTGGAGAATTCAATTCCACAAAGAGGCTACCTGATTTAGATGCACTTGAATAATAGTCTTCAATGATAGGCCGATCACTTTCATCAATGGAGATCCCTCTTCTTGTTTATTAATCTCCCACAACTCTCCAAGATTTCTTCCTTCTGATTTTGGTTTTCCTAGCTCACGGAAATAATGTCCTAAAGAACATCCCTAGCAAAGAAAGATATTCTTCCTTCCAACTTTGTAAAGATTGGTAAAAAATCTCACTTGATAGAGGTTAAGACACTGGTACTCATCAAGAATCAGATCAACAGGGAGTCGCCACTAAGGATTTCCGCCTTAGTTGTGTAAATGCACTAAAATATGATTGTAGAAACAAGGTTTGAAAATGAAGCTGTGAAGAGGTATGGAGTGGAAGAAAGCCGTCAATTTCTCATTTGCGTATATTTGGTTGCACAACATACATGCATGTCCCAGCTCAGAAGAGAAAGAAGGTAGAGCCAAAGGCACTCCGGTGTATCCTTCTTAGCTACAACACTACCTCAAAGGTGTATCATCTCATGGATCTTGAGACAAAGAAAATATACAAGAGTCGTGATGTGGTTTGTGATGAGTCATCCTTTGACTCAATAGTATCAACAGAAGATTCACTTCCAACCACCTCTCACCGACTAGTCTTGAATCAGATGATGAGCTAGAAGAGACTACTCAGAGAAAATATATGCTATCAGGAGAGCTATTTATTGACCTTGGAGAAATAGAAAAGGTGACTCCACATCAATCCACATGGCAACGACATAGTTCTTCTCAAAAGTAGCCCGGTGCTTGTCCCATGTGGGTACAAAGCACGATCAAGGACTCTCATTTGCAACGACTCCCAGATACACCATCCGAGTCAAAACAAGGAGTCAAACAAGAAATGAGGTAAAATTTGCACTCATGAGTTCACTAATTAATAGCTCCGAGCCTGATAATGTTTGTGAAGCACTCAGTCAACCTCAGTGGAAGGAAGCCATGGATACGAAATTGACTCACTCAAGAAAAATCAGACATGGGAACTTGTCGATCTGCTACAGGTAAGAAACCCATAGGCTGCAAATGGGTTTTCAAAACTAAATATAAGGTAGATGGATCCATCGACAAATACAAAGCATGTCTTGTAGCAAAAGGATATGCTTAGAAAGAGGGCATCGAATATGAAGAAACCTTTGCACCCATTGCAAAGATCAAGACCATCAGAGTTGTTTGTGTAACGGCACAAAAAGGATGGAGACTTCAACAGATGGATGTCAAGAGTGCTTTCCTAAATGGTGATTTGAAAGAAGAAGTCTACATGACCCAACTTGAAGGATTTGTTAATGAAGAGCATCCTAAAAAGGTATGTCATCTCATCAAATCACTGTATGGACTGAAACAAGCTCCAAGGGCATGGTATATCAAGATCAATGATCACCTTTTGCAGCATGGGTTCACTCATAGCCCCTCATATTCAAATTTTTATATAAAGAAGGTAGGAAAAGAAATTTTCATTCTTGTTGTATATGTAGATGATCTTGTGATCACTGGTAGTTCAGAAGATCAAGTTGATATTATGAAGAATGATCTCAAAAGAACCTTCGACATGACAGATTTGGGGCTACTACATTACTGTCTTAGCTTGGAAATATGGAAAAAGGAGCATCACATATTTTCTCCCAGATAAAGTATGCCAAGACACTCTTGGAAAAGTACAAAATGTCTGATTGTAAACCTATATCCACTCCCATGGAAAAAGGCTTACAACTTTCAAGATTCCAGGACTCACCTCAAGTAGATGCTACACTCTATAGGCAACTTATTGGAGGGCTCATCTACTTGACATATACCATTGACCAGATCTATGCTTTGCCATCAGCTATCTTTCTAGGTTCATGCAAGAGCCAAAGCAATGTCACTGGACAACAACAAAGCATGTATTGAGATATGTCCGAGGAACATTTGATTATGGTTTGGAATATAAGAAGAATGATCAATTCTTCTTACAGGATACGTCGACTCGGACCATGCCGAATGGCATTGATGATAGGAAGTCAACTACAGGATACATATTTCATCTCGGATCTGGACCCATCTCGTGGATAAGCAAGAAGTAGAATGTTGTTTCTATCTCATCCACAGAGGCAGAATATCATGTCGCATGAGGAGCTGTGTGCAAAGTGATATGGTTATGTCATATTTTAGATGATATGGGAATTCCTGAAAAATAGTCACCTATTCTCTATTGTGATAATTAGAGTGTGTTGAAGCTCGTGCAAAATCCTATTTTTCATGAACAAACAAAGCATATTGAGATTGATTGTCATTTCATTCGAGAGCACGTCTTGAACCATCACATTCAGCTCCAGTACTGTCCTACAGAAGCACAAGTTGCCAACATTCTCACAAAATCTCTTGGAAAAGTGAAATTTGAACTTTTCAGGGGTCACATTTGCAAGAATAATGTAATAAGGGGGGGAATGTTAGCATACATAGCATAGTTTATATTTTAGGTGTGTTTTTTTCTATTATCCCTTTATTCTCTCTTCCTTGTTGTATTCCATTATTCTCTCACCTACATCCATATCTTCCTCCTTCAGTTTAGGGGAATATTGTTTATTGCTTCTCCTATATAATGTACGTGCTTCTTCATAATAAAACAATGTGTGAAGAGTATTTCACTCCACATTCTTCCTCTGAACTATTTGGTTCCTACGATTCTCTCTTTAATGTTCTTCACCATGTGCTTATAGATCTTGTAGAAACTTCTCCTCATTTCGATCAAATTCTTATTGAATCTACAATTTAACCTCATATTTTCTTCACATCCTTAGGTTTATAAAAGAATTAGTTGTTCCATCTCATCCTTTTCTTCTTCCTTTTCAAACACTTTATAATACCTCTAGGATGATTGTAATCTTATTTTTCACCTCATCCACACATATAATAATAACTTTGTAGTCTAATTGTCTATATGATAAAAATGCATACTTTCACTCAATACGTTTTCTTTGATACCTATGTGTGCTGCTCCCAAATATGCAACATTACTTTTATCCTTAAATATTCTTGGTAGAGACATGTACAAAATTTCAATATCCTTCTTTTCCTCTATGCTACATGAGTGACATTCTTTATCTTTCCTTATCCAAATTCTCTTTGGATGAACTAACACTTTCAGAAAAAAAATCTTCCAACATTTAACTTTCTATGCATATTTTAAGATGAAGGATCAAGGCATGCCACTCTTTATCCAATGCTTCCCTGATAATAAGTTCTTATTCATCTTTTCAATGTCTTGTAATTTTTCTTATGAGAGTCTTCTCTTTGCAACAACTACAACCATTGTAAGTGAATAAATGCTTGTATTTTCTCTTGGAGAATATTTTATAAGATCACTTTCCCACTCTCTTGTATGTCCTCTTTGAACCTATCTTATACGATCACTTTCCCACTCTCTCTTGTCTTCCATCTTTCTTGAAGACAATCCTCTTCTATTTTCATGCACTTACCAACCAAAATTTCAACCACTACTAAAATATTATCATCTTGTGCCCCCCACCCTTCACTTTGTTTCTCATATATATGAACATGTTAGATAAAACCACACCTTTTCTGTTATTTTCCATCTTCTCAATTGTTGGGCCTACACATTGAATAAACATATTAATGGAATTTATAGTTCCCACAAACACTTCTTCAAACACTATAACATGTCTCATAGACATGTTTTCTAACTCTTAACCGTTCCTTTCTTTCTTCTAATGGATTTCAATTGTACAATGAACTCCTAAAAGTCCATTCTCAATAATCTCCATGGTTTTCCTCTCCTCTTTTTTCTTTTGATTTTATTATCCTTCACATAGTTAGTATTCAATCATACTCTCCTTGTGTGCATTAACTTGCACTTCATCCACCTCTATTTTCTTCTTCATAGAAACCTATAACTCTTCTTATCTTTTATCTTCATTCACCTCTCTTGTTTCCATTAAGGAAAGATGTATCTTTTCTTGGTTGTCCTTAATCGTTATACTCTCCAAAGGAGGCATGATAAATGCATTGCATTCATTCTTCAAGGATGATTTTTCCTCTTCCCACTTATGGGATACTAAATTATATTTCCAATCATCAAATAATGGGTCTCCCTTCTTGGTTCAATAACTATTACATTCACATCTTCTTCATGATGACTCATTCATCTATTGGTTTCTCAAAATTTTCCTCCTCCTTGTTGTTTTTAAATTATATTTCGGCTTCTCAAATGCAAACCTCACTATCTTATTCTTCACTTCTTCCTCTCTTTGTATTTTTAAAAATGGATTTGAGTTCCTTACATGGAAACTTCCCTATTATTATCCCTCAACAAAACCTTCTTTTCTCGTCTCTTAATCCTTGGAAACAACATTTTTTCCATTGCTCTTCTTATATATTTAGGTGTACAACTTGTCCCATCAATTTAGAAACTAAATTTTCCAAAATTCTAAAATTTGTATTTCCTTTCTCTAGTCTTCTTGCTTGATACATTTCTAATACATAGATGAACTATCACACATCCTTTTACTTACAACATTTACCTTTATAGGGTCTTCTACACAACACTTTAAAGAAAAATATAATTCAGCTATCCTATTAGCTTCATAACTCCAAAAAATCATGTAAATTATCTCGTAAATAAATGTCTTATTATCCAAGTTAGAGATGCCTCTTCATTGCATATTAGAATTTCTTATACAACTCTAAACAACTTCACTCACTCATTCATTTTGTGTCACATATTTTAATACTAGTTTATAAATAATGTTATGCTTATCACACGTTTATTAAAAATAGGGAAAATATTCACCAATCAAATTAAACACCGTAAGATTTAGCAAATTCTATCAAAACGAAATATTAAATACACTCTAATGTGACACTTTAGACATTATAATATTTACAATATCAACTTACCCATAAAACAAGGCATTAAGCACACTTATCATGAACCCTAACTTAAGGGGTTGCTTGAGCCACTTAATTATCATATAATTATTTTATAAAAAAGCTTTAATAGATCATGATTTTTTCAATATACAGATTTTCTTTTGAGCATTAAAATTGTGTGGAAAACATATTTTTAAGGGATTTAAATTAAGTATTTTTGAATACAAAGAAATTTAAGGTGACTCATTACTTGGGAATAAAGTCACCATTTATGGATTGCCTATGTGTCACCATTTCATTGGTTAATGACTTGATGTGACTTGCTTTATTGGCTAGTTTATATTTAATTTTTAATTTTGAAAGTGACATGTGCTCACTTTAATTGAAACAACTAATGGTACTTTATTTCACATATGCACTAACGGTCATTGGCCCATGCACGACCTAATCGGCTCCTTTCCCTATCATTGTTTAGGGGACATTACTTCAAAAAAAAAAAGTATAGAGTACATTTATTAAAAACACACATAGTTAATTACTCTATACAATTTTTGAAATTTAATAATTAAATAACTTACTACCAAAATATAAAATTATTGAAATTACACATCTGAATTATTTATCAGAACCATTGAAGCCTTAACATTAATTATGTTTGAACACACTAGAACCAAAGACGATAAAACTTGAAATCATTGAAAATACAACATAAGCAATAACTTGTCCTATATTTGTTCCCACTCACGAAATATCAGATTGGAGACTCTAATGGTATGGTTCTAGTCATTGATCCATAGGGATTTAGAAAAACACACCATTCCATCAGATCCATCAGCACCAAAAAGGAAAAGTGAAGAAAAATGAGGAGAAGGAGGTTATGTTAGCATTTTAACAGAATGTCACTTTACACAAAGTGATGCTTGCAGAACCTCCACCTAACCTGGGCTGCAGTCCTGTAACCATTTCCTAGCCAGGGCGGAGGTCCTGTAACCACCGGTATATACCAGTGAAGTGACGGTCTTGACACTTTTGACGGGAAAAATAAAATCAAGGAACGAATAGTTCAGAATTCAAAGAGATGGTTATGTCTCTTCCCTTCCATGCCCTTTCACATCCTCCAGTGCATAGGAGGACATGAGAAGACCTATAAATGCGTGAAACGAAGAGGAGAATGGGCAATCAAAGATCCAAAGAGATCAAGAAAAAGTTTAATTATATGAGAGAAAGTGAGTAGAGATTCTTTAGTGATGGAGTGGAATTTTAGGAGCAAGGTGTAAGAAAAAAAGAGAAAACAAGTAATTGGAGAGAAGGTTTACATTGTTTCTTCTTTTCATACTTATTATAATCTATAAAATTTGATTATTGGCCAATACAAGTGGGAAGAAAGAGCAGTTGCCCTTCCCGACTGGTTTTCCCTCAAATTGGGGGTTTCTAAGATAAAACTCTTGTGTTATGTGTTTGAGTTTTGTTGGCACTCTCTTTAATTAAATTATAAGCACTAGATAACCAGATCACTAAAGCTCTAATATTCATCAATAAGTCATTTTCCAAAGAGAAATTAGAACAACAAATTATTGTGATTTTGTGAATTTCCAAAGTAGAAGTTTACAAATCATTTTGGTATCAATGTTGATTATATATCCAAGACTATGGTATTCAATTCTTTCTTGTGATTTGTATGATAGTGACAAGTTCCAAATGTGTGAAGAAGTTTTACGTTGCGAACTAGATATTTCTACGAAGAAGTGGCAATAGAGAATTCAAGCTCAATGGAGGAAGAGAACTTGGTCCATAGAGTCGAGATGCTAGAGACCATGATGGATAGGTTGCATAAAAAACAACAAGAGCTTTCAGATCTACAAAAGATGGCTTCAATTAAGAAAGATTCCATGGACTCAGTGGTTCGAGCATTGGCCAAAAAAATTGGTATCGAGAGGGAGCCATGATGAGGAATATTTGGAAGGGTGTGAAGAAGAGGCTACAATTGTAAGCGAGAAGGTAAAATCTGCTCATACTCCTTTTAAAGTCGAAACAAAAGTTGAAATAAATAATTTTGAAGGACAAGTAGATGTAGAATTACTGGATAAATGGCTAAAATAGTTGGAAGTTTATTTTAGTGTGCATAATGTCACTGAGGCACAAAGGATCACCTTTACATGTCTCAAAATGGAAGGTCATGCTCTGGTTTGGTGGGAAACCCATCTAGCCACTTGTGAAAAGAAGAAACATCCTATTGTTAGTACTTGGAAGGGTTTTAAAGAGTTCTTAGAGCTAATTTCTATCCTATTGGCCATAAGACTGACTAGATGATTAAGTGGCAGTACTTTAGGTAGGGCAAAGGTCAAAGCGTATAGGACTATATTAGAATGTTTCAAAGATAAGCCATGTTTCTCAATATGGACTTTGAGGATGAGGACATTCGACCAAATATTGGGAGGACTTCACACTCACCTTCGGAGGAAGGTAATCTCCACGAAGCCCAAGGATCTCAATGAAGCTTGCGTGCAAGCATACTATATTGATGATGAGAAGAAGCAAGGAGAAGCATAGCCAAAGGAAGACCAGTCAACAAATCAAAGTAAAAGGAGCGGGATTGACAAGTTAAAAAGGTAAATGGAAACTTAAACAAGTTGTCTCTGCTTTGCATACTTGTAAAGATCCTAAAAACTTCTATAAGAAATGTGATATAAATGGGCATATTGATGCCACATTTTGGAAGTTGCATCCAAATTGCACCCAAAGCACCGAACCCAAGGATTCCAAGAAATCCATGGCCACTGTGAAAATAGAAGAAGAGATGGAGATTGAGGATGATTCGGATGTAGACAAGAGGCTAGGATGCACACCACTAACATGTGGGGAGAAGAAGAAGAAGATATGAGTAAGATATTTCAAATCAAAATCCAAATCAAGAAGACTAAGGTAAACACTTTAGTAGATTCTGGTTCTCAGTCAAATTTGATTTCTGATATGGTTGTAAAAGAGCTTGGTCTAGAAACTTACAAGCATCCACGTCCATACCCATTGGGATGGGTAAAGAAGGGTGTAGAAATCCAAGTAACAAGAAAGTGTAAGTTCATATTTGGGATAAATTCCCAATACATAGATGTATTAGAGGTTGATATCATTCCACTTGATGCATTTGATGTTGTCTTGAAAGTCCTTACTTGTATGTCAGGGATGCTATATTCACAAGGAGGGAGAACCGGTACATATGGGTCAAGGACGAGTCGGTTTTCAACATCCTGGGCACACCAGAGCAAATCAAAGAAGGCTATGGTAAGTGCCAACCAAGCACAAAGACTTATTCAGGAAAATCATCAGTTTTGTTTACTTTCATTAGAAGAAAATAAAAATGGAGTAGAGAGCACAAATGTTTCTAACCAAAGGATGGAGAATTTAGATAGCACTTTTCAGTTTCTACATAAGAAGCCGCCACAAGAATTGCACATTTAAGGAGCAAAACAAAATTTCTGCTATGCAGTCACCATATCTACTTACTGATTCACTGGACCTGACAAAGTAGGATTGTAGGAAGAGGAGGAGATACAAGGAACAGTGGTGACTATAGCAGCAACACACATGGAGAGGATTTGAAAAATCCATCTCAAGAGACAAAGTCTACCACACTTCATGCGGATGCACTTGATAGCAAGTTGTAAGAGCTCGCACCTACTAGGGTCATCTATGCATGATAAAGAAAACATACAGAAGTTTCCTTCCAAAGAGGATTGTACTCGAGGCAACTCAAAGGAGGATGTAGCACTGGAGCAAGCAAACTAGAGATCCATAGGAGTCTTGGCAGGTTGGATGAGAAGAGAAGATGCCAAGGGAAACCGGTGGTACTCGAAGGAGCAAGAGAGGGAGTTAATTCCTCTACCACTCCCCCACTAAGATTTTGTGGGACCAAAATCCTCCTAAGCAAGGGAGGTATGATCCATAGGGATCCAAAAAAACACACCATTCCATTAGATCCATTAGCACCAAGAAGGAAAAGTGAAGAAAAATGAGGAAAAGGAGGTTTTGTCAACATTTTAACAGAACCACCGCTCCGCTGCTGAGCGGGGGTTGTCAGAACCACCATCTAACCTAGGTGGTAGTCCTGTAACCACCGCTTGCCTGGGCGGCGGTCCTGTAACCGTTGGTCCGCACCGGGATGGTCCCGACACTTTGACGGGAAAAATAAAATCAAGAAACGAACAATTCCGGGATTGAAGAGATGGTTGTGTCTCTTCCCTTCCATGCCCTTTCACATCCTCCAGTGCACGGGAGGACATGGGAAGGCCTATAAATGCATGAAAGGAAGAGGAGAACGGGCATTCGAAGATCCAAAGAGATCAAGAACAAAGTTTAATTATATGAGAGCAAGTGAGCAAAGATTCTTTAGTGCTGGAGTGGAATTGTAGGAGCAAGGTGTAAGAAAACAGAGCAAGCAAATAATTGGAGAGAAGGTTTACATTGTTGCTTCTTTGCATACTTATTATAATCTCTAAAATTTGATTATAGGCCAATACAAGTGGGAAGAAAGAGCAATTGCCCTTCAAATTTGTTGGAACTCTCTTTAATTCAATTCTAAGCATTAGATAATCAATCACTAAAACTCTAATCTTCGTCAATCTCTCATTTTCCAAAGACTAGAAACTAGAACAAAAATTATTGTGATTTTGTGAATTTCCGAAGTAGAAGTTTACAGATGAGTCGTTGAATGGGAAACTTGTTCTTGGTCGTTGTTTTCGCCAGAAATATCTTCTAGGGATCTGCCCATTGTTTCAGGGATCAAAAACGTGAAAATGAAGCCCAGAGCATTCGTTATTCCCAAAACCAGCAGAGAATTCTTGACGCCGATACCCTTGTGGTACCCGTGCTCGACCTCGCTAATATGAGTGCTCTGAGCCGCGTACAGAGACAATGGCTCCTGCTTTTCCTGCTGCAGCCGATACGCCGTGGCATGTCGAACGAACCCTCGCCGGAAAAAGCTCTGAAGGGATGATAAAAGTGGTGCTGTTGGGACCGAAATTCGCAAAGAAGAAGGTTAGTGCATACAGAGCGACGAAGGCCGTATGATTGCCGCCGCAAAAAGAGTCGCCGCATTTTGTAGCGCGCCAGCGGTTGTACGGAATGGCCAGGGCCAACATGAATACTGTCTGCATGAAGAAGAATCCAATCAACTGAATAGTAACTCTGCCGATGCGATCTACTAAAGCGACGGTGAACCAGTATCCTGGGACTGTTGAACACAGCGCAATGATGCACTGTGCTCTTGCGATGCGATAAACTTCTTCGATGGCGTTCATTTTCTTGCCCGCAAGGAGCCATCCGACGGCCCTGAAGATGTCCTTTTGAAACAGGTTTTGGCTGTAGAAGGCTATGTCCAGAACAAACCAGGTGGTCGTGGTGCCCAGCAGGTGGAGGCCGTGGCGCCTTAAAATTCTTTCGAAAAGAAGCCGAAGTTCTGATCTGTGGTTGCAATCCTCTCGATCTTCTCCTGCTCTTCTTCTATCTCTACACGAAGCACGTTCGACATATCGGCAGCGGCTTGCTTCGCGTTTCTTGCGACGAGGGCCATGTAGCGAGCGGTCTCTGGCATTTTCATGCGCCAGTAGTATGTCATTGCCGCTGGAATGGCACCGACCATTAGCCTGAGAGACGGTGGAACCTTTCGGATCAACTTGAAAGGCCGGAGCTTTATACTTGTTCTTGAACCCGGCTGACACAATTATGGCCACGGCCCCTCCTGCTACAATCCCGAAGCCTTGCATGGCGAACACTGTCGCAAGAAAGGTTCCTCTGGTTTTCTTGTTAGCGTATTCCGACATTATTGTAGCGGATAAAGGATAATCTCCGCCTATGCCGAAGCCGAGCCAGAATCTGAAGAAGCACAGCGTGGTCATCACGGATTTTGCTGTGCTGCCGAAGGACAGGCCCGATGCTACGGACGCGACGACCATGAGGACAAGCGTCATTCCGTACACTTTCTTCCGTCCCATTTTGTCGCCCAGCCAACCGAAGAAGAGTTGCCCGGCTAGAGTTCCACACAAGGCTACTCCGTTGATGGCGGCTGAGACATTTGCAGGAAGGGCACCTGGCTTGCTGCTGCTTGGATCAAAGTAATAGATCCTTCCGAGCAGCCGAACTACTGTAGAAATGCAGAAGAGGTCGTAGGCGTCTGTGAAGAAGCCCATGCCTGCGATAACAATGGCAGTGAAGTGGTACCATTGTGTTTTGGCTACGTCCAAGGCGTTCAGTACTTGAAGCTGGTTCTGCGCCATCATCCAAAACCTGTGCCTTTCTTTCTTCTGAAACAAGCACTACTTCAAATTAACGAATCAAAACTTTACCATTCGTTCAAAGTTGTATGAGGAATCTTTAATGCAGAGTTTATGTTGCGGAGGGATTATGATGACAAAAACAAAAACGGTAGAACGCAGACCGAATGCATTATAATGAAAATAAAAATATTGTTTCAAAGGTAATATATTCATTTCTGATTTTTTATTTGATTTGGTAAAGGTAATACCGTAACTCGAAGCTATACTTGTTTGGTACGCTCGAAATCCTATTGCTGCATCCAGCACTGAGACTTCATTTTTAATCTTTTAATCTTAAATGGGAAGGAAATGCTAGTCATAATTTTTACAACATTTTTAATATTTCAATAATATATGAATATGGAGCAAAAGATTTTCTGAACCAGCATAAAATAAAACTCTACGAAAACGGCTATCTTTTTCTTCAACCGGAACTTCGACTCAATTCAAAAAATATAAAATTGAAATTATTTTATTTTTCTTGTAAAAGTGAAAAGACTAAGCCATCTAACCAAAACAAAATAACAAAAACTTGGATTATTAATGTTTGTAAATGATAATATTTTAATAAGTGAAATGTGTTGGAATTATAATCTTGAGCGACTCCATTTAATGCATTTATTTTTATCAGTCGTAAAACACATTTACCAAATCGATTAATAACTGTTCGAAATTTAAACTGCACCTCTCATATCCAAGTGAGAGGAATGGGAAGGAGAAAATATAACTGTTCTATATCCTAGTTAAGCTCTACACATGAGCAAAATGGTGAATTGGGTCTAAATCCTATTTTGCTGATGTTAGCGAATAATTTTGCAAATAAAGTTCATTTCTCTGTAAAAATAGGTGGCATTATTGGTTAATTTAATGTAAATTAGACAGTTTCGTTAAAGCTCTATCGAATCTTGTATGGGCTGGTTTTCCTAGTTTCTTGAACTCGAAGAGTTCCTTGCTCGAGGCGGTCAAGGTAAGCGCAGTCTTTGGGAATCACTCTTCACTTTCAGATTCTACGTGTTTGATTGTGTACACAACAGTGGAACTTGATCTATGCTACTCCTCTTGTGCAAGAAACCGAGTAACATCTTTTGTGAAAAATCTATTACGATTCTTCGATTATTAACCTCCTATCTTGTAAGATTATTTGATCAACAAATATTGGAAAATAACACAACTGTAACTTCACAAATACAAACACATAAGAAATACCCAACAAGGTGAACACAATATTTTCGGACAATTGTCCCTGGAAAAACCCCGTAGGGAAAACCAGTACTACAGATGAGAAATATATTAAACTTCAGCAAATCAAGAGATACAAATACTGCTTGCCTCTTCTTGGCGAGCTCGACAATCTCCTAATCCTCCTGCTGATATTCCTCCACTGCTATCTCCAACGCTAACACTGCAAGACTACTTGCTAACACTGCAAGTTTCTCTCTAAACTTCCTTGTTACAAATGACCCCAATGACCCCCTTATATACTACTCTCATTGAAAATCAATGGCTGAGATTAATACAAATGAATGACTGAGATTAAGACAACTCAATAACCATAACAACCTTGGTTATGAGGTGTCACCTAAAAGGAGTCAATATTAGATAACAATTGTTCTTATCCTAACAATATTTGTTTGACAAAAACAACTATTTCTCTAAATTCTAGGTTGTCCAAACTACCCATAACAAATGGATGAGGACAAATAGTTGTCCAAGCTACTAACTACTAAGATTAACACTCCCTCTTAGCGAGGAAGCTGTTCTGCATGACACCCAACATCTCTCTGAAGAAGATAAATTTTGCCTTCCCCAATGCCTTTGTCAGAATGTCTGCTACCTGCTGATCTGTAGGTACAAACTGTAGCTTAACAACCCCATGCTGTACACAATCTCTGATGAAGTGATACTTGATGTCTATATGTTTTGACCTATCATGAAACACCGGATTCTCAGTCAACTTGATGCAACTCTGATTGTCGCAGTGTATCACCGTAGTCTCAACCTTCTGACCAAACAAAGCTACTAGCAACTTCCGAAGCCATATAGCTTCACATGTTGCCATGCTAGCTGCTATGTACTCTGACTCTGCTGAACTCAGAGCCACAGACTTCTGCTTCCTGCTGAACCAAGATACAACTCCTGATCCCAGACTGAAACAACACCCTGAAGTGCTCCTCTTGTCCATTGTACTACACCTTGATCTCGTCGGTCTAGCCCATCAACCTGATTCCTTCACCTCGAGCATATCTAATTCCATACTCGATTGTACCTCACAAATAATGCAGCACATGCTTTGCCGCAGTCCAATGCACTCTCTTTGGCTCAACCATGAACTGACTAAGAGAGTTAACTACAAAAGCTATATCTAGCCTGGTATTGACCAAATACATGAGAGAACCAATCAACTGCTGTATAAGGTGGGGTCTACATCCTTCTCCCTAGATGTGTCTACCTTCCTCCAATTCATGATCATGGGTGTAGACATGGCTTTGCAATCTTCCATCCTGAACCTTTTCAAGATTTCCATGTAATATTTCCCTTGCCCAAGGAAAATCTCTCCATCTTTCTGCCATACCTCCATGCCTAGAAAGTAGTGCATGAGTCCCAAATCCTTCATCTCGAACTCCGCTGCAAGATCCCTCTTGCATTCTTCTATGAGCCCCAGTGAACCTGTAAGAAACAAGTCATCTACATATAGAACAAGAATGAGAATCTCACCTCCAACTACCAAGTAGTAGAGATTAGCATCTGCCTCACTCTTCACAAAGCCAATTTCCTGCAAGTAACTTTCAATGTGCTCATACCATGCTGCGGGAGCCTGCTTGAGTCCATCTGATGCTCTCTTTAATCTACACACGTGGGTCTCTTTTCTTTGTGTGCTATAAAGCCCTTACAGTTGTTCTATGTATACCTCCTCTTTCAACTCACCATTAAGAAATCTTTGTCTTGACATCCATTTGATGGATCTGCCATCCCATCTGTCTTTGAAATTGAGATTACGGCTCGTATAGAAGTATACAGCAAACTGGAGCAAATGTCTCCTCGTAGTCTATTCCCTCTTTCTGAGAGAACCCCTTTGCCACGAACCTTGCCTTATATTTCGATGCTACCATCTGCACCACTTGCGTGCTTGATCTTATAGATCCAGCGTGATCCAACCACTGCCCTATCTGTTGGTCTAGGCACTACCTCCCACACATCATTCTGCATAATTGAAGTATACTCCTCAACCATTGCTTCTTGCCACACTTGATGTTGTGCAGCCTCCTGATAGCTAGAAGGTTCACTATCTACCAACATACTAACTAATGCAACATAGTCATCATACCTGGCTGGTGGTTTCCCTTGTCTATTACTCCTCCTAGGAGTACCCACTAACTCCTGAGTATTCTTCTATGTCTGTTGAACCTCACGGTTCTACTGCAACTGTAGAGGATGAAATATCAACCTCCATGTCTTCTTGATGCATCTCTTCTTGCACCTGTTGCTCCATACTTTGAAAACTCTCTCCTCCTGAGTCTATGCTTGTACTAGTAACTGTACTCGAGCTTTGCTGCCCTTGACTCGATTGAGTGATCCTTGGAGCTTCTGTTGGCTGCTTACTTTGATCATCTACTGGCAAATCTCTAGACCTTCTAAATGCCTTGTCCTCCATGAACTTGACATCACGTCGAACAATAATCCTTCTGGTCCCCGGAATGAATATCCGATATGCCTTAGAGGTTTCACTGTACCCCACAAAGTACCCTCTCTCTGTGATCCTGATCTAACTAGCAGTACGTGTATCCTTAGGAATGTGACAATATGCCAAACTCCTAAAGATCCTAAAGTGATTGACATCGGCTTCTTCCCAGTGAATGCTTCCTCTGGTGTCATCTTCCCTAGTACCTTATGTGGAACTCTATTTTGTATGTATACTGTTGTATTGCATGCCTCTGCCCACAGATAACGGGGTAAATCCTGGTCATGCAACATAGCCCTTGATGCCTCCGTTATAGACCGATTCTTCCTCTCAGCAACTCCATTCTGTTGCGGATTGTAAGGAACAGTCCACTCTCTCTTGATTCCTTCTCTGGTACAGAACTCCTGGAACTCATTGCTTTTGTACTCGCCTCCATTGTCTGACCGAAGAAATTTTATCTTCCTTCCTGTCGAATTCTCCACAAGAGCTTTGAACTCTTGGAAGCGACTGAAAACCTCATCCTTGGTCTTCAAGAAGTATATCCATGTCTTCCTGGAGAAATCATCAATAAAAGTAACAAAGTACTCATACCTTCTGAGAGACTTCGTTGACATTGGTCCACATACATCTGAATGTACTAGATCAAGAATGCCCTTAGATCTGGTGTCACTCCTTGGAAAAGATGCTTTAGCAAACTTCCCCAACACGCATCCCTTACATACATCATCGTGCTCTGTGCTCACCTCAGGAACACCTGTCACTGTCTCATGAAGTAATTTAAGGGCTCCATGATGGATATGGCCCATCCTTCTATGCCATAGCTCTCCCTGATCTCTAAGATTATTGTTGCTCATGAGTGCCTTAGGAATATCAAACTGCAGCCTATAAAGCCGACCGCTCCTAACTCCAATAGCTATGGGTGATTTCCAATCCTTGTGCTTGATCAACACATGTGCCCCTCTAAAGAGAACATTGTACCCTTTGTCTGAAGGACGGATCACAGAAATCAAATTCATCCCTAATCTGGAACATGCAACACATCACGAAGGGGAATCATCTTACCACTCTCCCTCTCGGCCCAGGCAGTCCCTTTCCCAGTGAGTTGAGTTTGGACATGTTCCCCATAGAGATCTGGATTGGTGCTCTCTTCCTTATAAGCGGAGAAGTATTCTCTAACTCTGTCATATGATATGACGCCCCACTATCTATGTACTAAACACTCGTGAGGTTGAGCTAACCATACATGCTTTATGAGTGCAAACTCATCTTCCATTCTCTTAGAGAGCTCATCGCACTTGCTTTGAAGCCCATGACTTGCTTCTTGCCTTTCTTTTCATTCTTCTTCCTTTTTGGGCAATCGCGACATAGTGGCCAAACTCGTGACGACCATAGCACTTGATCTTGAAGAATCTTTCTTCTTCTTTTCACCTTGTGAATTTGATCCTTTACTTAGACCCCTTCTTTGCTTTCCCTTTACCCGCTAGGGCAACATTTTCCTATTCCACCTCACTTTTCTGACTCTTATTGTTGGCTCCATTGACAAGACTTAGTCTAAGCTCCTCTTGAGTGAAATCACTCCATAGTCGATCCCAACTCGGTAAGGTGTCTCGTCCATTGATGACTTGAACAAAGACATCCCACTGCTTAGTAAACCCATTTAGGGCTATTCTCACTAGCTCGTCATCACTTGGTTTGTCTCCAACAGCTGCCAATTCATCCTTGACAAGTCTAAGTCTGGTGAGGTAACTTGTGACGTCTTCTCCTTATTCATCGGGTATTCCTCAACTTTTCTCTCGAGAATCGACTTCCGATTAGTGGTAGCATTGCAGTGCATGATTCATAATGGCATCCCACATCGTCTTGTTTGTATCTAACTCTACAATATGATCCTTGACTCCGTCAAGAATTAGCCTCCTCGCCTTGGCATCTTCCTTCTTATATGCTAAGAGTTGTGTTGCATCTGTAGGTACAGGTACAACAGTGGTCACATATTCCTTGATACCATTCTCTTCCAGCAATAGAGAAATTCTGGCTTTCCAGACACCAAAATTCGAGGCTCCATCCAATCTGTCCTGATCTCTTAAACCTGCTGAGGCCATCTTAAAGGAAAATAATAATAATAATTTTGAAGAGGTTAAACTGGGTTTTATAAACCCTCACTTTCTTTCACCTAGGGTAAATCTCTTCTACCCGAACTTAGCTCTGATACCATGTGAAAAATCTATTACAGTTACTGATTATTAACCTCCTATCTTGTAAGATTATTTGATCAACAAATATTGGAAAATAACACAACTGTAACTTCACAAATACAAACACATAAGAAATACCCAACAAGGTGAACACAATATTTTGGACAATTGTCCTGGAAAACCCGTAGGGAAAACCAAGATACTGGATGAGAAATATATTAAACTTCAGCAAATCAAGAGATACAAATCGCTTGCCTCTTCTTGGCGAGCTCGACAATCTCCTAATCCTCCTTTGATATTCCTCCCACTGCTATCTCCAACGCTATCAACGTGCCCTTGCTAACACTGCAGAGACTACTAACTGCTTTGCAAGTTTCTCTCTAAACTTCCTTGTTACAAATGACCCCAATGACCCCCTTATATACTACTCTCATTGAAAATCAACGGTGAGATTAATACAAATGAATGAGCGCATTTGAGATTAAGACAACTCAATAACCATAACAACCTTGGTTATGAGGTGTCACCTAAAAGGAGTCAATATTAGATAACAATTGTTCTTATCCTAACAATATTTGTTTGACAAAAACAACTATTTCTCTAAATTCTAGGTCATCCAAACTACCCATAACAAATGGATGAGGACAAATAGTTGTCCAAGCTACTAACTACTAAGATTAACACATACATCGTTTGTTGTCATGACCCCACAATGAGGGTGGGAATCTCTAGAAATGCCCTGGTAAAACCATTTGTCCTTCCACCCAACCCTAAGGAGGCCTCGGGGCAAGCAACAACTATTGCGCATGCGTTGATTGCCCCACAAGAAAGGGTGAGTTGTTTTTATATAAATTTATTCTATAATCGAAGTAAAGAAATATGAAATGCCGCGTTGATGTTACATGTCACAATAATTTTCCTTGACGGTCTAAAAAATTATATGGATGTCATTTGACATTCAAAATATAATATGCACGTCAAATATTTTTTTATAATAACTATTATAAAATTAAAAAAATTGAGTGCAATTTTACATTCACAAGATTGAAACAATAAATTTATATGACTTTCTAAAATTAAATTAAAATAAATAATTATAAAATGAGTGCAGGTTCTCAAATTTCACATTTATTGCAATAATTGTAGTTTCCAATCTTTATTTGTAAAAAATCAAACAAATACAATAAAACAAACAATTACATATCAAAAATCAATAGAAAAAGCTAAACAAAATATCAAATCAAACTAATTGAAAATCAAAATTAATAGATGTTTCTAATTCATAATCATTAATAAGATATTAAGACTTTGTTATTTTTATTTTCTTTATATATGAAAATTTCTATTTTTATTGTATTTTTCATGAATCTAAAACAAAAACAAATATAATATATTTAATTTATTAACTTTCTTTATATATATATATATATATTGACGGTTAAATTTGTAATATACATGTCATTTTGACATTTAAATTACATTTGCATGTCAAAACTATAAAATGGCTGTAACATCTAAAATGAAATCCAAATGAAATAGTAGGCAGTCATCGTTTTTGCCCAAATAAAAAATAAGAAGACTAGGAGAGTCAACGTTTCTTGAGCGTATAAAAAATAAAAGTGGGATAAAGTCACAATCAAATCGCCGCAATAAAGGACAGAGTCAACGTTAAAACAATTTGAGGAATCAATATCGAGTGAAATTCTAAAATCGTCTTTGCAACGCAAACAACAAATATTTACCAAATCTATTCCTCTATCAATGTTAGAGATTTTTCTATCGATATTCCGGATCATTTTATAAATCAATCATAGAAAATAATTTGAAACAATGGTAACTAAATTTTATCTAAACAAAAATCCAATTTATCTCATAAACTTCAGTGCCACAAAATATTCATAAGATTCTGGTATTGAACCAGGAAAAATATATCTATGATGCACAAGCTCGAAAAAGCTAATAGTGTTCTCACTCTCTGCATACAAGCTACAGCACAGTTAATCTATTTTAAAGAATTTAAACGTTAGTCGACGGCTCTAAACATCAAACCAATTTACAAAAATCAGATATGAGACCAAAATTAAAAGTTAGTGGTGACACAGTTTGTATGAAGTCGAAAATGTTAAATTTTGTATACCTTGTTTAGTTGGTAGTAAGTAGCGAATAGCCAGGGACGAGCGCCTCTTCTGACTTTTAAGGATTGAGGAAGAGATTATCCAAATATACAGCTACGTGTTTGAGTGTATTGTACGGGTCAACGTATGTACTATCTTTAATGTATACGAAGGCTTAAGTCCTATTGGCCATTACTATTCCTATCTGCCAAGTCATTACGTAATTACCGAACTGTAGAATAAAATACTTGGCACTTCCGTGACCACACTAGGTGAGTCGTGACCGAGTAAAATAGTAGAATATTGTCCACTTGTTAAGTCTACGTGTGAATGTAGTCCATTCCCCGACCAAGTCAAGCGAGAATGGGGTATTACGTACGTTGAAAATGGCTTTCTATTATTTTAAATTATATTAATACACAGAATATAATCGTAGCTTAGTTAAGATTTAATGTCGTTTTTGGGATTGAGATTGGAGATTTAAAACTCCTTTAAATAATTATTTTAATCAAATACAATTAGCAGTAATATATTAAAAATCACTCGATATAATCATCTTCATAAAATGTTATCATTAACTTTTTAATAAAAGCCTTTCGAGAAATAAGAAGAAAGCATAAAACAATTATATGACTTGAGCAATCAAAACTTGGCGGTGGTGGATGTTTATGTAACTTATTTTTTTGACCACCACAATTAGAATGAAAAATCACATTAGGTACTAACTCGTACACACTTTTCCCCCTTTTTTGTTTTCTTCTTATTAGGTCTCGGTTGTAAAAATAGCTAGGACTAGCCTCGAGAATTTTCCTTGTAACACTACTGTCCACTAGAATCAAAGTGATAGTGTGGCCAAAACTAGCACCGTTGTTAAGGGTGGAAGAGGTTCATCGAGAGTGTGGTGAGAAACTCTCCCAACCATAAGAGCAATGAAACCTTCGTCCCCCATACACATGGTGTTGTGAAGGTCAATGTTAACAAACCGAGTTAGGCGGTACTCAACTTAATGCACACATACCCGGTTCCCTAATGATCTAGAAGAGAATAAATATTTTCCACATCTTTTTGTACTTTATATGTACATTCAAACTCAAATCTAAAGCATGAAACTAGAAATAGCTAAAACTTTGTTAGCAATTGAAAACATCATGTTAAGAGGGAAGTGGAAAATAATGCGTTATTCCTTTTTTCCATAATGTAAAATGGGTTAATTGGGGGATGGAGACTCTCTTTAGAAAGTAAATTGAGGAGGGAACAAAGATTGTGTGTTGAGAGGCTAAAAGCTCATAAATCCATGAATCTTTCTTTGTATTACACTATGCATCCATATGTTGATGATGAAGGTCTTTAGCTAAGGGTACTTGATGCTAATATTGATAGATACTTCTACAAATTTATAAACACACTGATAGGGAAATTATTGGGCTCTAGGCTAAACAATGATATATTAAGAGTTGGGCTTATAGGAAATGGAAGCCAAAAAGATAGTTGGAGATTTATCATATAGAACTAAAGGTTTTTTACTCATTTCCTTTCAAATCACGAGTCTTTGTAATGTCAAAATTAGGTTTCTTCTAATTAATATTAAGTACTTTAATATTTGAACTATGATTCAAAATTGTAAACATAGTAAAAGACACTTAATATAGAAATTATAAATAATGTGTCGAGTAATATACGATCAAAACTAATCTTGAAATTTATATAGAGTGAACAAGGTTTAGGGGTAAAAAGGGTAGTACCTTCTATAAGGTATAGAAATATGATAGATATTTGAAACTATGGAAATAGGTTATGTAGAGTGTCAAGCTATGCTTGTATAATTTTTAAATCTAAAAATGAGTGCATGACATGATCGCTTGCGCTTGGAAGAAACACCGAATTTTTCATCCTCTCGTGGCCAATTTTATCTCGAGTGTCTTGATTTTCATCTTAGTTATGGCACCCAAGTATGCGCATGTCCTTGGATCTAGAATATGTGATAGTAATTTTATGATCGTACTTATGTACCTACAAATGGTTTCTCTTTATTAAAATCCTTTCTTCTTGCCTTATGACTGAAAAAATAGGTTTTCCAATTTGGCTAGACTAACCTTAGAAATCCCTTAAATGTTGAGCATTTCCTAAATAGATTTATTTCAAAAGGGCATCATGCCTCTGTAGTTTTCCCTCATGGTGAATGTGTGTGAATGTAATAGGTAGGAAAGGGGGTTAATTCCTTTTTATTGTATTCAATTCCAAATTAAGGATATATCCATGATGTATTTTTAGTTTATTAATCAAGCATGCAAATCATGATATACATATATAAAAATTTAGCATGATCAATCAATTAAAACATGTGCTAAATATAGTTAAACATGTGAGAAAGGGTACACTTAGCTATTTAGATGAACATGTATGCTTAGCTTGGGTGTATGTTGGGATATAAAATGTCACTTTGCATATTATATGAAAATCCCATCGGAACTTATGCCCCTTTTTTTCAAACTGGTCAAAATAGCCAAATTTGTGAAAATTGCCAAAATTGCTCGTTTCAAAGTTTAACTCCTATGGAAGGTTTCGGGAGACTCGAGCATTTTCAAATTATTGGTTGTATTCAATGGAAAGGTATACGGGTTTTTCCACGATGGTATGATTTAGCAAGCATTCTAGGATCTTTTGGATGGTCTTGGGAAATATTTCTTCCTAGGAACTTTTTGGGAAAAAGGAGTGTGCATGCTTCATTGAAGATTCAAATTTGGAGAAAGGTTTCGAGAACCTGTGTGTGTTAGGAGCTCATATAATAGGCATTGGAGAATTTTTGGAGCCTACTACATGGTAAAATAAGTAAGATGAAGTTTTGGAGATATAGAAAGAAGAAACCTTTTCAACACTGGCACAAGGTGGCCTTTCTACACAATAATTTTGCATTGAAGGTTTTAGACACCTTGAGAAGAGTTAGGAGACTAAAAAATTAAAAATGAGATAACATTCAATCCTCTTTATGATCCATAAATTGGTTCAGTTTGTGTTTATTAAAAACTACTCCTGCAACTTAGCTCATCAACACTCAAAATTTGGTTGATATACAAATTTAACAGTTTATTGATTCAGATATTGCAATTGGTCCAGTTGTGTACAGGTGAACTATGGGAAAGTTGTCAAAATAGAATAATCTTGATGAGCTTTAAGATATCACCATTAGATCCATGAAGAGAACTTTTCACGAGATCAAATTTTTACTCCTTGGAAGAGGACATTGTTAGATTAAAATCTGAGTTGTAAGCTAAGCATGAGATCTTAACAAGACTTCAAATTGGTGATGGTGCGAAGGAGTAAAACAATTCCATTTACAATCAAGACCTTCCTCTTCCACACGTGCACAAGCTAATTTAAGCATTATGAGTGAATCACCAATTCTTAATAATTCCTCCCATTCCAAATTAGTTGAAAATGATTTTTGTAAATTTGAACAACATCTTTAGAGGAATTGGTTTGAAAATAATTTTAAAATGGGATGTAATTGAAAATCCCTTTAAACTAAGGCCAAGGTATTTCTAACCCCATTCGGGTAGAAGACATGCCTCACCCTCGCATGTTTGGGATTCCATTTTGGTGGTAAAATGAAATAGGTGAATGCTCCAAGATAGTTGAAACTACAAGGGAGAAACCTACACCATAGCCCATGAAAGGTAATGGAAATTTACATTTTGTCAAACCTTCTAAGGAGAATTTTGTATCTCACAATGATGGGAATATTGCTGATAATGTTGAATCTGGTAAAACTAGACAACATAAATATTCCAACATTCCTTTTGATTATGGTTTAAATACACAAAATTTGTGGTACATTTATCCATGTAGTTTTTTTGGATTGTCTAACCACTGTGTAGCCAAATGTTGGAAATGTAAATATTTGTTAGGAAATATTTTGAAAGACCACTCTCCCAAACAAAATTCATTGTGGTAATATTTCAAAAGAGTGGACAAATGTTTTGGTGTTCATTGTAACATAAAATGTTGTGAGGTTGACAAGTGTTGGAAGATTCTTCTAAAATAACATTTGAGAATTTTTTAAAATGAAATCATTTTAAAACCAACAATTTCAAAAATAACCCATGCAGATTGCATACATGAATTAGTTATCTATGTAAGTAGAATTGAAACTAACACCTAGTAGCTTCAATACAATGCTAAACTAAACCTATGCATCATCATGCTAAGAGCTTAAGCAAAGATAACCTATCAAAATTTCTACATTAAACATGAAATGAACATTTCAAGCTAATATGCTAAACAAATTAACTTCTATCTCTTATTGAATGCTAAATGAAATGAGATTGAACCTATGTAGATCTCTAGCAATCAAAGAGTTGATTATGTGCTTGAAATCCCAAGGTTTCTAAGAATGGAGTCTTGTCAAATCATGGCTACAAGACCACTTGACATATCTCCATATGACTTCAAAAACTTGGGTGGATGAATGCAAGAAATGGAGAAGGCTAGCTCTTCTAATGGAAGAATGCTCAAAGATGATAAAATGGCTATAGTGTATGCTCTATGCTCATTTAGGAGTGTAGGTGTAAATAGAAAGGTAGGAGGAGTGCTCCTTATATAGACCAATGGATAGAAGAATCTCTACATATCTTTTCATGTGGGATAAATGGAGAGGTTGGGTTAGTTGTGGATAAGGAAGGTTTAGAAAGGGTTGAGTCAACCTTAAGAGAGTTTAGTTTTTCCTTTAGTGACCCATGGGGTTTGAGGGGATTTATTAATTAACCAAAGTGATTAATTAATAGGTGTGCAAACTTATAGAAGCTTTTTAGAGGAATAATTAGCATGATTTAGACTATGAGAGGATTTAATCAAATAAATGATGATTTATTGATTTAATGGAATAGGAAGCTAATTAATTAATAATGATTAATCAGTCTAGATAGAAAGGGGATTAATTAAATGAATGTCGTTAATTGATATATTTGTTGGGTAGAAGGGTTAATTAACTAGCGCAATGCGACTAATTAACGGTGATAGGCGAGGAAGTGTGTTATATTGATGATGTTGTCAATTTGTGAGAAAGAGGATAATTAATGCAATTTAAGTATTTAAATTGCTCGGTTTAATTTATAGGTGTCTACATTTGCCCCTCTTTGGGGTGGTGTAAGTGACTCCACTTTAAAGATAGTAGACAGATAAAATTTTGAAGGCGTAGAAGAAAAATTACAGGAAGTGAGAGATGCCCCTCAAGTGTCGATGAGGTGATGAAAGAAGGTGATCGATGATCGAAAAGGTGAGAGAAATTTATAGAAGAATGGGTAGGGCGGGATGCCACGGGTGAATCAGGAAGAATAGTGTTGATAAGAGAATGATGTAGAGGAGGAATGAAGGTGGAAAGAAAAGAGCAAGCTTTCATCCGGTGTATTGAAACAAATTTTTTGTCATCATATTACCAAATATCTACATCATCGGCCCTTATTAAAAATATAATCATACGAAAAATTAGGATGACATGAAAAGACATACTATGAACAATTGTCCATTGTTGAAAACACCCACTCAATGGAACATACAAGAAGCAATGCAATATGAGAAGGAAACAAGCTCATTTAACGGGAAAACAAGTACAAACACACATATTCGACCAAAATGATCAAGGCAGTTGTACAAATGTTTTGTTATCAAGTTGAAGATCCCAAAATTTTCATGATTTACGAAAAGGGTTAAAAATGATGCCTCGAGCAAGGATACATGCAAGGGAAGAAGATTAAGGACATCGGGTCCAATTAGAAAGCGTAGTGTGCCATGAAACAAGATGCCAGTAACTAGATGTGCCTCAAAGTACTGATGAAGCCAACAGGCTAGCTTTGTAAATTTTTGTAAATATGATGATCCATGAGTCATTTGATCAGCAAAGAGGTGAAATTTACAACAAGATTTGGAAAGAATACCATGCGCAAGACACGAGTTTCAGCTAATATGAGTTGGTTTACCTAGTTTTGCAAATTTTACAATTTGTTAGGATTTTTGGAGAATTTTTGAATTTTTTTGGATTTTGAATTGATTTTTACCTTTGTTTTTTAATTTTTGATGATTTGGATGCGTAGAAGAAATTAGAAGAAGCGTAAGAATCTCCCAAATGCAGAAAAAAGAAATGACCTAGGTAGAAGAAAGAAGCAACATGCGGAAAATAATGCCCTAGCACAACGGAAAAATTAACAAAATAATTATTTAATAAAAAATAAGTATTCGATGGAGTGTGTAGAAGAAGCGATATCGCGTAGGAGCAATAAAATTGTCCTAGTGAGAATAAATGAGTACTAGATGGCAAAGAATGCCCCATGACGAAAAATGAAAGAAAATAATTATTTAAATAAATAATTATTCACGGCGAATAGAAGAAGAGTTAGAGCAACAACGGTGGTCAAAACAGTCTTCCAGGCATCACGGCTAGTGAGAATGGTTTAATATACCCCACCTCGGGGGGTTAAGTCATCGTGACCAATTAATTTATTCTTGACCACCGCTACCAAAATTTTATAGGGAGACCCCGATAGTGATAAGGACGATGGTGAGAGGATGAGCCCATAGGAGACGCGTTGACCGAGTTCGAGAGTACACTCGACATGCAAATGATGGATTCTTTGTGAGTAGCTTGACCTACTTTGTCAATTATGCATTTAATATTATAATTAATGCTTTAATTAGTAGGGTAGATGTAGGGTATAGCGTAGGTGTAAGCGCCCTATGGTGGTGCGGGTACCTAAAGCATATGCGTGCACATGTAGGTACATAAAAATATGTGCGCATATGTGCATATGCCACAAAAGTGTATGCACATACACGCACATGCATATAACACATGCCCATACGTGCAAGTGTCAAAACCACGATGTACACACACACACACACACACCCGCACGCGCATGTGCAGGCAACATAAACACAATGCAAGCACCCTGAGGCAGATGCGCACACGCGCGCGCACCAAAAAGGAGGTTAGACACCAAAATTGGGTCACACTCCCCTTAGTCCCTTGTTAATTAACTAGCTTAAACATACTCACCTAACCAAGGCCCCTTCTACCCCACACCACTATTAATTTAATTGATTTAATTACATTAATACATACCCTCACAATATTTGTTATCTAATTATCTTAATTTCTACCCCACCACCTCACCTAGACACCTCACCCAATCACCTCACCCTAGACCTATTCTTGGCATGTTTCCATAACTAATAATAAGTAAGTCTTACTTGCCTTAATGAGCTCAGATTTGGTTTAACCCTAAAATCAATCCCCAAAACCTATCTAACCAAATTCCCACCCATTGGAAGGGAAGTTTATGTTCTAATCCGTGAGAACAAACTAACTGGGCCCAAGAAATTAGAAAGATCTGCCCATTTTAGTAAACCTAGGGAATCTCGCCTTAACCGACACCGGTCATCCCTAAACCGACGCCGGTCAACCCGGAACCGTCATCAGTTATCATTTATTCACCTAAGTAATCTTGTTTTTGGTTGACACATTCTGAGAGCAATAAGGTGAGAAGAGAGATGCATGCAAGTAGAACCAAACTCTTTTTCATGCACTCGGACATTCACAACCAGCACCAGGACAAATCTAGAAGCATTGTACTCATGGAAGCATTCCGAGATTCACTGCTACGACACCAAATACCATCCTTTTGATCAACTACCATTACTATTCAGCCATCCAGTCTACATCATAGTAAGTGTATCCCTAACCAACATTGTTATTTCAGTTAGTGTCTTTTGTTACTCCTATTATTAATCTACACTTTGCATGATCATTCTTCTATCCCTTACCAACCTGTAACCCAACCTTTTCCTTACCCACACCTCCAAATCACCCATCCTTGTCTATTGTTCATCCCTTAAAGAACATGAGACTTATATAAACCTCCTTATCACCCTACCATCTCTATCAAATCCCATATCAAACCTTGCAATCAAATCTCTATGAGTTTCGTATGTGCCCCAACCTTGCGATGTCGGTTACCCATAACCATCGTTGGTTCTGCATAAACCATTGTCGGTTATACCCAGTGACATTGGTCTCTGTGTTTTATACCCTGCCCAAGAACAGAGCCAAACAACCTCTTACCAGTTGACCTAAACAACCCAGAATCAGACCCTGACCAGTCCCCTAGTACCGTGACAGACACCTCATCCTTTAGATCTAACTATAACCTAGCCTGTTGTGATTAGATTTGCTTATTGTACTTGAATGAGATACCTAAATCATATCAACTATAGTAGGACTTTATTTATCTATCACATTGATTTATTTTAAACAGTGGATTGACAGCCATCTAGGAAGTATCACACTTCCCGGAACTAGCATACGTTAGACAGTCCATTGTCATATATCATTTAACTTCTCTTTTGTGGTCTTGTTTTCTATTATAGGTAGTTCCTCCTAGCCAAAAGGAAGCTCTCACAATCAACATTGGATCAAGAAGTCTGAACGTGCACATCAACCTCCAACCAACCCATTTAATAGGTATTCCTCCTGGCCCTTACCCTTATCTATTTCATCATTCAAAATGTAAAGAAAATGGTGAAACATTTTGGCAAGCCGGTGGGACCCATCAGGGGTTCTATTGCATTTTATTCATTCCTAGGAAAAATTTGTGTGTTTGTTTCCCTTCAAAAAGCTTACACATTAATCTTCTTCCTTGGTAATCTTCTCTTCTTTCTAATTACTCTAAAGGATACATTTTATTTTGGTGCCTTTAAAAAGAACCATTCTTCTTGCTTTTTGCATTTAGTGAAAGAGCATACCCTCTCCTATTCACCATTTGTGTCATTGAACATAATATTTCGATTTGGGCTTAAAATTGGTTGCATTACATTCTGATTTGCTGCATTTAGCTCACATTAAAATGAGGGCAACCTATATGCTGGAAGTTATGCCTCTTGATGGTTGACACAAAGAATCATAGAAAGCACATTCTCTCTGTGTGTGTGTGTGTGTGTGTGTGTGTGTGTGTGTGTGTGTGTGTGTGTGTGTGTGTGTGTGTGTGTGTGTGTGTGTGTGTGTGTGTGTGTGTGTGTGTGTGTTACCAAACTTGCACAAAATTTGAAATATACACATCTTTCTTAAACAACATCTTACCTGGGAATGTTAGGAATAATATTAGATATTGTGAACATTATTATGAGTGTGGAAATAAATAATATAGTGTAATGTAATACAACTATTTATGAGTTGTTAACTCATGTAAATAGTTGTAATTAGATAAGGTTTGTTGGAGATATCTTAGGGTTGAGAGAGATTGTAGGGGATGTTGGAGATGAGTGTTGACTCCTTGTATTAAGGAGTTCATCCTCCTATTTATGTGTATCACTCTCGTATTGAGATATTTGGAATAAATTGAATGAAATATTATTCTTTCGTGAATTGTATTGTGTAAATGCTGCTCTTTGTACCATCATTTGGTATTAGAGCAAAATTGGTTTGTCCCATTATATGAAACGTTGTGATAGAAGAAATGCAAGGGTTTGGTCGAAATATGTGTAAAGAAAATGCTCCAGATAATGTGGAAAATTGTAGTGGATTTAACCATGGCAGAGCCTTAATCACCTCTGACTGAGCTCATTATATATTGATCTTCATTCGCCGGGATTTAGCCGTGAATTTGAGGTTTTTTAATACAAATTTCATGGTAGATTTGAGAGATTTTTTGGGTTTTTTCCGCAGTAGTTTTAGTGGGTTAGAGGCTTTTCATAATTTTTTTCTCAGCACGTGTTCATCAAATGAGAGTCTAGAGGATCGTGTAAAATATACGAGTCTTTATTTTTCCATGTTCTAGTGTTGATCCATGCATCGGGGACTTCAAAATCTGAGTTATCCATATCAACGTATGGTATTTTTGTTTGACGTGGGAAATATTTAAGCGCTCGGGTAGTACATAGCAGCAACGGTGATAATTTTTTCATTCAATGTCAGTGATATGATCTCCGCCCATTCCAAACCAGGGCCTGTGTATCATACTCAGCTGTGTGATTTTCTACATTTCCAGTGCAAGTCGATTCATCTAAAGCAATGCACCACGTTCCTTCAAATCTGTCAGGGAAATCTGTTTTACTTTTATCCTTCAAGCCCTCTTGTACGTGCGAATTCTGGTCAAGGTTCTATTGCATGGTATTGGCATTGTAAACAGGTTTGAGAAATTTGTTACTTGTCGTAATCTTCATAGATCATGTCGTTCACATGCCACGTTTTAAGCCTTCTTTGATTTGTTCTTGGTTAATGTGCGTTGAATGTGGTATCCTACAAAATCTATGTTTTGCGGTCAAAAGTCTTTTGAATATGTTTTTGAGTATTAATAGTCATTTATATATTGTTTAAAAAAAAATATCATTTGTCTCGTTTAAGTCTTTATAAGTCTATTTCCATAATAGTGAGTCATTGTAATGATTGTGATAGAGTCAAACAAAATTCATATTTTTTTGTGTCGTTAAGTGTCACTTGTGTCAAGTCAAGTATTGTTGTTGTAAAAGTCATGTTGTTTGTAAGAGTCAAAAAATTGTTACAAAAAAAGGACAAATGAGTGCATTTTCGGTGTAATCCGACACTCAATTTTAAAGAGAAAACGCAAATGAAAACCATTCTCGGCTTTGGGGCTTCACCCCTTGACCCTACCCTATATCACTGATAGGGAACGTGTATCATCATTGACTATACTTTATGCTGAGTAAGTAGTGAAAAATGGAGGCTGGAGGCAATGGAGGAAGGAGGTTGATCAGTGACCTCTCGTCAGGCACCATCGACGAGGCCACGATACTAATTTGGTGACCAAGTATTTTCAGTTGAGTGTTTATTTTCAGCAGCGTGGTAGTGCAAATAAAAACATATGATTTTTCAATTGTGATGTGTGAGAAAATACCAATACATAACCTCCTAGTAGAAAACATTGTAGAGTGTGTCTCTAACTTTATTGTAACACTCATAGATTTGGAAAGGGTTGGTGGTCGATCCAGAAAACCACAGATGTAAAAAGGTAGATAAACTGTTACTAGGTGTTGTGGTCCTATGACTTCCTTCCTTCTTTATGAAGATGAACCGCCAGTGGAATGCCAAGTGCATTCTTTTCATGGAGTAAATGGGGGATGCGGTCCGTCGCATAGTTGTGGTCATGTGTAGTAAGACAGTCAGCCAATTGAAAGTTTACACGCCTTTCTTTTCATCCAGGTTATGAGGCAAGCTTATGCAAAGACGTTAAAGTATAAGACAAAATTATATTGTACCATGTCAACATTAGGGGAGTGTATGTGTGGAAATAATAATGTTAACAATAGGGGAGTGAATGTTAGGAATAATATTAGATATTGTGAACATTATTATGAGTGTGGAAATAAATAATATAGTGTAATGTAATACAACTATTTATGAGTTGTTAACTCATGTAAATAGTTGTAATTAGATAAGGTTTGTTGGAGATATCTTAGGGATGAGAGAAATTGTAAGGGAAGTTGGAGATGATTGTTGACTCCTTGTATTAAGGAGTGCATCCTCCTATTTATGTTTATCACTCTTATATTGAGATATCTCGGAATGAATTGAATGAAATATTATTCTTCCATGAATTTTATTGTGTAAATATGCTCTTTGTACCATCGGGAACACTGTTAGTGATCAAAGCGATCAGATTGGTAGGTACTCCCACTCGTTTCCTCTGTCGAGTCATCATCTCAGAGGACGGCCCACCCCCACCATAACATACCTAAAACCTCTCCTTTTAGAATTCCTTCTTCGTAGGATGCCTTCCTAACCACAAAATTCTATTCTAAATACACAGTCAGTTTTAAATAGCGTAATATGAACACACATAAAGAAAAATCACTCTTAGGATCATATTTTTCTTAGTGTTCTTCTTGCTTTGTGTTTTGAGGTGTGAGGACACAATTCCACATTTTTTTTTTCCTTGCACACCCCCCATCATAGTTGGAATATTACAACTTTATTTGAGTGTGCCAGGGCCCCATCTTCTCATTCTCAGATTCATGAGTTTGATTCTTCACTTGATTTAAATCACAACCCCATTTTCTTCATGTCTGTCTCAATTTCATAGTAACCGGCGTCGGCCCATCGACCGTCATTGGTTTTCATCATGCGTCATCGGTTATACCCGATCGGTGTCAAACTCGACTTCCTTGGTACTTTGGCCTGGGACAATCTTCATTCATCATTTAGTTATGGTTTTTGGCCCTTTGGGAATTAACATATTTTCCTGATACTCTATTATGCTTTGTTGATATTATCATCATATAGAAAACATTTCCTTATACTGTTTATCAACCCTATTTCATTTTATGAAACAGGGTTTTTCAGTAATGTCGGCATCGGTTTACGTGACCAACATCGATTCTCCGAAGAAACCGTCACCGGTCAAACTAATCATTATCGATGTACGTATTTGGTTTTCTAGATCCAAATCTTGATCAAATTCACCCTCCCGAGACTCATTAATTTTTGTTTGGCTACTTTTTATGACATCTACAAAATACGGTCTTACGTGTCAACACTTGTTCACATTGTCTTTGACTCACGGACTAGACCAACGCTCTTATATTTTATGTGAGTTGTCAACCACTCCCACCTAGTCCTTCACCACCCTCTGTCCTGTCACCCATGGATCCAACCTTACCTACCACCATTACTACAGGTGATGAATAATTTGCACAAATCCTTGATTAGAATCTTGCGGCCTTACAGTTCTACCTTTCCCACTCTTCCACCGAGACTCCTCAGGTCAGTTGATATACGACATTCCTGTATCCATCTCTCCTGCCCTTATTCCTGCTTCTGCCCCTAATAATACGACATCACCCTCACCTGCTTCAGCCCCGGTAGTTTCGCAGCTAGGATCCACACCCATCATGACTGCTGCGTCTGCAGTATCACTCACGCATGTTGTATCTGTTGTCCCCTCATCGACCACCCATTCCATAGCCAGTCCAAACCCATTGTCTCATAAATACCCATTACAACACAACAACCCATGGTGTTGATAACCCCTACTCCATTCCAGAATCTTGTTCTCTCCATCCCACAAACACCGCCCCTAATCACTATTAGAGTCACGACGACAATCCCACCTACATACACATACTATCAAAACCCCCTATCTCATCATTACCCATTATGGATACATATCCTCTATGTCGGTTCTCTATTCTCAACCTCCCTATTCAGAATCACCATATAATGGAATGTTTCCCATGTCACAGGTTCAATACCACCCCCCTTATGCCACAGGAGGAACCCTTCCACCACAACCTACCAATGACCTCATCAAGTTAATGATGGAAAATATGTTGACACTAGAAGCATCGGTTTTCCGGCTCACACAATTCCCTCACCTATGATGAAATTTGTAATGAGCATATTCACCTATCCATTTCTATTCGACCATACCCCGTACATTGGGAAATGCCAAAATTCAACCGCTTGATAGTAAAGAGGACCCTGACAACATTTGCAGTCCTTTAAACATGGGTGTTACTTGATTTCCCACGATGACACTTTACTTATGAGGACTTTCCCAATGTCACGATAGGACCTATATTAGGCTGAGTACGGTGGGCTACTTAAGAAATTCCATCTACTCATTCAATCAACTAGCCTAGGCCTTCTTATACCATGACTGATCTTTATTCCACTCGGCTTGATGCGACAGCGAGTCCATCGCCGACTTTTTCACTCGTTGGTGTAGTTTAATTAATAATCTCACATTCGGTTACCTCAAACTAAATTCATAGACTTATTTACTCGGGTTTGTTCTAGACACATCTCACCCAACCTACGGGTGTGTTATGCTTTCAGAATTCCCCTCTCTAACAAGAACAAATTTTAAAAATTTTGAGTCTAAGTGTTTTTTTTCTGAGATACCCAGGTCGTGAAGTCGAAAGAATCTAAGTTTTGGGTCATTTTGTAAGTATTTCGGGTCTGTCGGAACTTTCTGTCCCACCTGTCCCAAGTACGAAAGTGCAAGTTGTTCCCCGATCGGCCGAAATCCCCGAAACTGTCCCATTCTCGGGCCCGTCGGAACTTTTTGTCCCAAGTGTCCCAAAAAAAAAAAAAAAAAAAATTTTGTGCGAGCTTTCCCATTTTCGGCCGAAACTCCTGAACCGCGTACTTCGCGCATTTTCGTCCCAATTGTTCCCAAAGATTTTGTGCATTCTCTCTCCATTTACCGAGAGCCGCGTGTTTCGCGCATTCGCGTCTCACCTGTTCCAGCGTGCAAGTGTCATTCACACTTAGCTTTTCCCGCTCATTCCGAATATGACGCTCTTTCAAATTGGTGGTGGTGTATTCAATGCGCATTAAATTCATTCCGCTCCTCAAACGGCTATATAACCAAGCATACCACCTTCGCATTTTTCACATTGCTTTCTTTTATCATTTGCTCAAACCCTTGCAACCTAGTTCCCCTTGCAAATTCCTTCCAGTGCGGGTCGCACTCCGAATCTATCAATATGAAGATCAAGTTTCGGGGGACAGGAGCAAATTTCTCCACTTGAGTCTGCCGTTAGCAATATCGGAGACAGTGAAGCTCGTCATCTCGACTTCGGTGATTTTTGGTCAAGAATGACAGATGCAAACCCTACGCCGATGGCACAGATGATTAATGATAGCGGTTTGGCTTTCGCCGGAGGTTTCCCTATCTCAGTGCAGTGTGCCGATACGATACTCTCATGCGGAGCTCACTTCGACCCCGATTCGAGCGACTTGACAAATGTACGGGAGCTCATTGCAAGGCTGGGCCAGCTGCTGCCATTAGAGCTGCTCGAGGATTCGGAGATGGACAATGCTATAGTCGTCTCTCGGGATCAAGCACGAGCCATGTTTGACCAAGAGTGATAAATATAAAGCTCGAGTGGCGAGGTCTTGGTTGAAGAACCCTAGGAAAGGAGCTTCTCGTCGACCAAAACCCTCTTAGGGCGGATTTCAATGAAGAATTGTCAGATTTTATAATCCTGTGGCTCGGGTTATGGGTTTGCCCTCAACCAATGAGTTTCATTTACGGATGTGCCGCTCGCTCATCGGCATGGTGTGCGAGGAACGCAAAACATCAATTAGGCGAAATCATAAGCATGAATTTGGCCGAGAAATTATCAATGTGCAACAAACAAAGAAGTTCTTCATGACTTCGTATCGATGTATACCTAGCAAAGCGTCACGGCAATGGTTTGGCTTTTCCTACATTGATGCACACAAAGCGATCCGGTGTACGCCTATTGCCCATGATTCACCCAGAGACCAGCAATCGGAATTTGGAAGGGTCGATGATGCCTTCACCATGTACGTGGTCGATTGCTCGAAGGTGACACCGCCAGGGAGGTTTTGAGATGAAGCTATGAACACGATATCACAATATGGAGCCTATTTCATTCGATTCAGGAAATTCTCTTATATCGGGCTTCTTTGCTATGAGAACACTCCTCGAGGCTTCCCATGTTCTCGTACAACGACAAAATGGCCTTGATTGAGATATGCAGCAAGCTGGACAAGTTGCGCGAGAACTTGCGAGAGACAAGAAGATTTACGCTTACACTTTCCCATCTCTACGGAAACTACACATGCAAAGCGACCTGGATGCTCGAGAACGTGAAAAGAGCCACGATCCCTATCCTTTGTTCATTTCTTCAAGCCAAGAACTGTTTTGACTTGAAGAAGTTCTTTGAAAGGAACATCAAGATAGTCTATCATCACGGGCGGAATCTGAGAAGACTCTTTGGGCAGAAACCCATGCGAGATGATTTTGAAGCCAAAAGAAGGCATTGTGGCGGGTTCTCCTGCAATTGATCCAGAACTCGGTCATGCCAAGTTCTGAAGGTCTCGGGATGACAATTCAGAGTTATATTCGTATGAATACGAAAATGTGATTAAGCACACCCCTCACGGAGGACTGGATTGGAGCAGAAAAGAAAGAGATGATGCGGTGAGATTATTGCCCGGTCTTGATCGAGAACTAAGTGCAGTTCGGTAAGAAGATCCGAGAATTCAAGAGGCACTCGGAGAATCCAGCTCAAAGATGATTCGACACCCATAAGGAAGCATCGGTTCAGTGCGGGACACGGTGAAAACCCCTCCTGCCTCAATAGCTCGGGGACTTGTAGGATCTACTCCTTCTCCATCTACCCGGGTATACTGAAGAAACTCAAAGAGGTAAAGAAGGAGCTGCAGAGGATGACCCTCAAGAAAGCGAGGCGAGTTGCCTATGGGGCGAGAGAACATCATCGTTCTCGGTGAAAGTGAAGACAGTGAGGTGCGATTCCTACAAGTGTTCACTGAAAATCCGGAGATAAAGATAAAGAAGTCGAGCACCGAACTTCCAGTGTACTACTGATTCTTACGCCGCCATTACCTCCGGTGTTACGCCAACATCTCACGGCAGTCAGCAATTGCCACGGACCTTGAGTGTCATGAGCTCCTGTCTCTTGGCCCCCTTGCTTCTCCTGCAGATTCTTCTTCCTCTTTTGCTGGGTACAACCTCTCGGTTGATAAAGGAAGAGAAAATCCTCCTCTCAAAACACAGGACCAAATTTTGATCTTTGTAGCGGCCTTGTTGGGCACCACTCCTTCTCGTGCCAAGAAAGCGAACTACTTCGAGATTGTGTCGGATGCTCGAGGTCAGCAATTCTTGGAGATTCTTAAGCCCCATGTAGACAAATCGGAATCGAGTTGCTTGACATCCGACTTGGAACTTTCAAGGATCCTATGGGAGAGTCTCACTCCGAAGGTGAGATTCATAACCTCCGGAAGCTTGATCACGAGTCATTGGAAGGGTAGAGAAGGGCAGCAGGCGATTGAGCAGTGGAAGAACAAGCCCAAGTTCTCACGAGTTTCATCAAGTCACTTTTGTCTAAGGACAAAGTTTTAGACCCCACTCCTTGACTGCTCTACCCCCTCCTGTAATTCTAAGCCAAGATGAAGTAAGAAATTAAAGATATGCACAAGTATTACGTCTATGGTAGAGCTATCGAAGCCATGGTGGATGACATGCTTGTTGCAGGCTAAACTTCATCGGCCAAACTTTTAAGCTACATGGAAAGGTAGACAAGTTGCAACATAAACTATCCTCTACCATTGAAGTTATGAATAAGGAGCTTAAACTTTGGGGCAGTTGCATTGTAGACCTTCGCCTCATGGGACAGACAGATGAGAACATCTTACTGGCGAGTAAGATTTTCGATGATGCCGAAGATAATCTATCAAAATCCTGGGTTTACAGTGTAGAGTGGAAAATCAGAGTCCTAGAAGAGGCTGTAGGAGAAATGAAGAATAGCTGGCAAAAAGGAGAAGCTTTCAAGACGCTAGCAGCTGCTGCTTTCAAAGATATGCATTGTTATCTTCAGGATGAGAACTCTGGCATTCCCTCGTCCTTGCAAGAAATCAAAGCTCAGTTCAGAGCTTTTGTCAAAGATAATCTTTCAAGAAGACTCCATCTCTAAAGACAAGATAAAGGAAATTTGTTCTCTCCATGATCTGCCATTGAAGAAAAACAAAGACTATCATACTCACGTCGAGTTCGATAAAGAGATGGAGAAATGCAGGATTTTGGACTCGATCTGCAACTAACACATCGGTCCCTCGTGGCGAGAGATATAGGTTTGAGTCATTGAAGAAGTTCGGGCGGTGGATTACAGAAGCAGTGGGTCCCTCCCGATGTGGCCGGCCACTGTCTCCTTCTCTCTTCTTTCCTCTTCTTTCCTTTCTTTTCGTATTCGTTGTAATTAGTTAAGGTATTGACAACCGGCAATACTTAACTATTCTTTATTTAAAAAACAGATTCTACAAATCGTAACCGACTTGTAAGCTATATAATGGCCTTTCCACGCCATTTTGAAGGGAGGAAGAACTTGGCATACTTTGAAATTGTAAATAGATCTTGAGAACGTATCAATACAAAAGGGCTTTTCTTTTCATTCTCTATCGAATCTGTATCTCTGTGTTTTCCTTTAGTATTGTGAAGATTATTTCGTACCTAATTCGTTAGTCTTGCTGATTGCTTTTGCAAATACAGTGATCTTGCACGACCAAGAAAGAACTTTGTGTCTTTGATTAATGAATCTGAAGAAGGTCGTTGAAGAACTTTGTGTCTTTGATCTTATTCAGTTAATACAAATAATCTTGTTCCAAATTCCCTGCAACTTCGCACTCGTAAAGAATTATTCTGTTATCTACAATTCCAAACGTTTGCTATTCTTCTTATCTTCGTACCCTCTTTCCTCCTCGACCGTTAAATGGCCCAGTGATCTTTGTGGAAAACATTTTCGTGGTATCCAAGTTCAACCATAAAATGACATTCTGTATATTTGTAAATAAGTTTGTGTCTCAATAAGGGAACCTCTCCCATTAAAGAGGAGGGACTTCTTGTCCCCTGACTGTTGTTCTTCTAAAAAGTCCTATCTGAAAACCAACAGTTTTTGGCGACTCCGCTGGGGAAAATCGCATTCCAGTACTATAATTTTTTCGATCATCCTTTGATCTGGCGACTCCGCGTTTCACTCGAGGGAGAAGGGCCCTTGGTATCGAAGATTCTCAGTTTCAGCTTTTGGAACAACAGGGTTTTCCTTTCCCTTTAAATAGAAGAACTCGTTCAACGAGCCCTCCGCCTATTCGAGATAGAAGTCCTACACAGCCAGCTAGCCCTAATCTGCGAGCTCTGATACTTGCTGGTGTTAAAGTTCCCCTTCGGACCGTATTCCCAAGAAGAATGGCACAATTACCATGGGGACAACGTGTCGGACCTCTGGCTCTTGCGCACCCTTTGCATGAGTTACCTCGAGGTAACCGAAAGAACTTCCCAAAGTTTAAAGGAGATGGCAAAATTCACCCTGATGAACATATTGCAGCATTCATAGTCGCATGTGGAGTCTTGGGGGTTGAACATGAAGACGTCTCAGTAAGACTATTCGTTGAGACATTACAGGATAATCTTCTTGCCATTGGTTCTATCACCTTCCGGCTGGTGCCATCACCGACTGGACTACCATGAGAACTCAGTTCGAAAACCGTTTTAAGCCGGCAGAAGATGTGCATGCCCTGCTTGCCCAGATTTCTCAGATAAAGAAAGATCCATCAGAACCCATGAGAGAATTTGTGGCTCGGTTCAACAGATTGATCAACAAGATTCCTGCAAATACTCGGCCGGTTGATCAAATTCAAAAATGTTTCTTTTTGAATGCCCAAACGCCTAAAGTCAGTTATGCTCTAAGAAGGGCTAATCTTGGAACGCTAGTTCTGGATCAAGCAATTTGTTAGTATCGAGGACGACCTGATCATGTCAGGGAAGTTGAAAAGAGATCCTCTCAAATCGAAATCTGCTGCTTCTTCCTCTTCCACCTCTGGACCTAATTCTGATCCATTAGTCCAGAAACTTGCAAATGATCTAGTGGCTATAAAGAAACAATTAGCCCAGCATGCACCATATGCAGATGTTCCGAGAAGAAATTTTCAACCCAGAAACCGTCTGCCAGCCCCCCACACCAGACTGGCACTTGAAGGGCCTCCTGTCAAAGTCCCTGTGAACGCAACCTGTGAAGTTGAAGAGCCAGATGATGACGTGGACGAAGAAGCTCGTGAGGAGTTCCTGGAAGAATTTGACGATGAGGCGGAAGAACTCGAAGGATCTCGGGTTAATTTCTTTACCACCGAAAGGCTTGATGATGGAGATAACTATGATGAAGTGGTAGCGAGATATGAACAGTGAATCTTTTCTTTGTCATGACTCGAAACAGAGACGAGGCGCGGGAAGGAGAAAATAACCACCACGAAGAAATCTAAGGAGCGGCAGTGACCATTCCCTGTAATTGCAAGGAGAGGATCCCCTATCCAGACCTCATCTCGCACCAAAGGTAAATCTGCATCGACCTTTGCTCCCAAAGTTTCTTCTTCTTCCTTTTCTCCTAAAGTTGATAAATCTAGAATTCCAAATGATGATGGCCCATCCACCTCTGGATCCTTTGATATTGTTGATCATCTTAAAAGGACTAAGGTTCAAATTTGGAAAAGTGAATACTACCAAACCCATCCAAAAGCTTTTGCCAAGATGATCCAATTTGTGAATTCCCATTCCAAGACCACCTCCAAGGGCCTTTTGCCCACACCTCCTCTATACCACCCTAGTCGGTAGGCTGTTGTCACCTCGCTTTGGAGACAAAATCAAGCCTTTTATGTTACCCTCCTTATAGCGGGCCATAGGCTTAGTAAGCGTGTCATAGATTCGGGGCCTACGATAATGTGATGCCCCCAAAGTAGCTCATGCTTTAGGCTTGACCCTTACTCGTACTTATGGATCTTGCTTTACTCCATGGAAAGTAAGGAAGTACCTTTGGTGGGAAGGATTAAAGATGCCAAGTGGCTTTTCTTGCTTTACGAAAAGAAGGTCTTGGCTACCATACTAGTATGAGACATTCCTCCTTCCTATGGAATGTTGCTAAGCGAAACTTACGTAAAGATGTGGGTGGAGAGATTCAAATGGGTGGTCACACGCTCTCATACACATCGATGGAAAAATGAAGAAGCTACTACGAGAAGCGATCAGGAGTACATTTACGAGAAGGAGAGATGATCCCAAGGCACAAATACTCTATGAGGACGGGGGCCATGGTAATTACATGATTTTGTCGCTTTGATGAAATCCGACCTGCAAAATATCACCTAAAGATCCCAATGGTGTCTGGATCTTAGAATTTGATGGCGATTGTTCTTTGGTGGTTACGAGGCGGTGTTACATTAATATCACACGAGGCTGCCTGTACCCCTTTTCATTCAAATTGCAGTTCGAGAACACTAACAATACAGCAGAGTATGAGGCTCTCATCCTTGGATTGCAAGTGGCCAAAGAACGAGGTGTAAAAAATCTTTTGGCTCGTGGTGATGCAGAGCTGATTGTGAAGCAAGTCAAAAACCTGTTTCAGGTAAAGAACGGGAGGCTGAAGCATTATCGGAATCAGGTTTGGGATTCGATTGAATTCCTTGACGCCTTCTCCATTGAAGCAATTCCCAGGAGAAAAAGCAGAGTGATTCCTGGTGTCTCGGGGTCATTATTGATTCCTCATCACAGAATTCTCTCGGGATAAATTCACTATTGAGATGGTCCACCGACCTAGTGTCCCGACAATACTAACAAGCTGGCAAGTCTTCAACGGACGACCAGCATTTGCTTTCCTTCACCGGAGCTCAAGGAAATTTTGAACAAGCTGTATTTGAAGGAAGTGACAACTGCCTCGTGAGAGCGTGTCTTGGACCAAGCCGTCACCCGAGGAGAAGAGGCGGGTCAAGAAGGGTGCATTAAGCTCAAAGGAAACAAGATCCCCAAAGGTTTGGTGAGTTTGGAGGAGTTGTTTGATAAGCATGACAGGTACGTGAGATCTAAAGCTTCCATTGGACCTCGGCAATCAGCTGAGTATGATAAAATTGATATTGGGAGTTACGATGACCGAAGTGGTAAATATCGGGAAGTGTTGCACATCAGATGAAAGGAGAAGAGCAATTGAACTTTTAAGGAAATATAAAGATGTGCTTGCTTATTCTTATGAAGATCTGAAAGCCTTCAAGCCAAAGGAAATGCAGCACTCTATCCCTCTCAAGCCAGGAATCAAGCCTTTCAAGCAAAAGCAGAGGCAGTACAACCCAAAGATAGCTGACACCATATTTCAGGAGATTCAGAAACTGCTAAAGGCTAAAATCATCTTTCCCATTCACCATTCGACTTGGATTGCAAACATTGTACCTGTTAGGAAGAAGAATGGGGAGATCCGTATCTGTGTTGATTTCAGGAACCTGAATCAGGCCTCTCTGAAAGATAACTACCCTCTGCCTATGATGGATCAGGTTTTGCAATGGTATGAGGCTGCGAGATGTTATCTATGCTCGATGGCTTTCGGATACAATCGGGTAGAGGTCGATCTGGCTGATCAACATAAGGCTGACCTTCACAACTCCTTGGGGTACCTTTGCCTACAAAGAGAATGCCTTTTGGGCTGATTAATGCGGTGCCACCTTCCGAGAGAGCTATGGATCGCTTTTGGAAGCTTGAAAGGAAAATGTATAGTCATATACCTTGATGACTGGCGGTGTTCTCAAAGACAAGAGCGGATCACTTCGACCACACAAGCAGTTACGAAAGATGCGAGAGCATGGGATTTCCTTAAATCCTAAAAAATCATCTTACGTGTTACGAGAGGAAAGCTATTAGGACACATTGTCTCAAAGGATGGCATCAAGATTGATCTGAGCGAGTTCAAGCCATCCAATGATTCCTCTCCTACTTTTAGTAAAAAGGCGTGCATTCCTTTTCGGTAAGATCAATTTTCTAAGGAGATTCATCCCTGATTTTGCTGAATTAACTTTGAATATTTCTCGAGATGATGAAAGGAAAGCAAGCATTTGGTTGGTCTTCGAAGGAAAGGAATCCTTCGAGGGTATCAGAAAGCTATTGCTAAAACTCCGGTTTGGCCATACGATTTCAGCAAGGATTTCATTATCTCTTGCTACGCTTCTGGTAGTACTGCGCTACCGTCTTAACCAGGAGGATCTGATAAACATGATCTACTAATTGCCTTCATGAGCTATATCACGAAGAACCATGAGCTAAAGTACACCATGATGGAGAAGCATGCCTTTGCAGTAGTCAAAGCCGTCAAGCAGTTCCGTTTCTATATCCTCAACTCTCACTCTTTGGTGCTTTGGTTCCGAGATCTGACGGTTAAGTCAATCCTTACAATGCAAGAATTTGGGTCAAGAGAGGAAGCTGGGTGGCTAAGGTCCAGGAGTACGACATTGATATCAAGCCAACCAAGCTGGTTCGGGGAAAAGGTCTTTGCGAGCTCATTGCTGAAGGAGCCCAACACGAGTTACTTTGGAGGAGAAAAGTGATCTTCCTACCGTTGCATTCTGAGTTCAGTTGATGAATGGTACGCTGACATCGCTCATTTTCTCACGTACGGGGAATGCCCCTCTCATTTAACTGCTAAAGAAAAGAGGACTGTTAAGTTGAGATCAGCACAATATGTATTGTGGGAAAATGCCTTGTTCAAGCGTGGTTTGGATGGGAGGTTCCTGAAGTGTGTAGACAAAGAACAACAGAGAAAATTGCTCTCAGCTTTTCATGATCAGGCATGCGGAGGGCACTATTCATCAACAGTCACAGCTCATAAGATACTCCGTGGAGGGTATTACTGGCCTTCTTTGTTCAAAGATGCATCCAAGTGGGTGGATAAATGTGAGGCCTGTCAGACTTTCGTGGGAAGACCTAAATTGGCTTCCTTGCCTCTCAAACCAGTTGTGATTGAAGAACCTTTCCAACAGTGGGGTCTAGACTTCATTGGTGCACTCAACCCTGTTTCCAGCGCTGGACATACTCATGTGCTAACTGCTACTGACTACTTCACCAAATGGGTGGAAGCTATTCCAGTCAAGAGCACCACTTCCGAAGTAGTGTGCAACTTCATTAAAGAGAACATCTTGGTTAGGTATGGTGTGCCTAACAAGATTGTAACAGATAATGCCTCAAACTTCTCCTCAACTGAGATAATGGATTTCTGCTACGGGTATGGCATCTCTCTGGCTCATTCTTCAGATTACTATCCCCAGGGAAATGGACAAGCAGAATCTACCAACAAGAATCTGGTGACTATCATAAGAAAGTTGGTCAATGAATCTCAGAGAAACTGGCATAAGAAACTTTACGATGCTCTTTGGGCAGACAGGACCACACCTAAAAGAGCCATTGGAATGTCCCCCTTTCAAATAGTGTATGGAGTAGAAGCTCGGTGCAGTGGATAAGGTGGAACTACCCGACCTTGCACTTTGATGAAGGCCATTGAAGACACTAGTTTGATGATGCTCTGGACAAAAGGATCATGTACTGCACAGGCGACGAGGATAGATTGGAGGTTCTTGTGAGAATATTTTGCCCACCATGCGTGAAGGTGAAGATTCTATTTAATAAGAAAGCTAGGAGCGAGAGAGAGTTCGGGTTGGTGATACCGTCTTTGTTGTGGGACAAAAGACACGAACCTCGTGGTAGCCATGGGAAATTTGATTCTCGTGGCTTGGACCTTTCAAGATAAGACACTTTCTTTGGTAAGAACTCTTTCTATCTTGATTACATGGATGGTTCCCCCCTCCCACTTCCTTATAGTGGGCAGTATTTGAAGTTGTTCAAGTCCTAGGTGACTAGGGAGTCCCTTTGTATATTATGTACAGTGTTTTGTTTTTCCTGCTTTCGGTGTGTTTCCCTTCTGTTGTGTGTGTTGCCCTCTGTATTGTTTTGTTTTTGACTCCTTTGCCCAATGGATAAGGCACTAGTCTGCTTCACCGAGTTATCTAAGTTCTTGTCTTGTCTCATTCTATGAATTTATGCCAAGTCATCCCCAGAAGGAGCCAGCTGTTGTCTGCTCAGAATTCCCCTCTCTAACAAGAACAAATTTTAAAAATTTTGAGTCTAAGTGTTTTTTCCGAGATACCGAGTCGTGAAGTCGAAAGAATCTAAGTTTTGGGTCATTTTGTAAGTATTTCGGGTCCGTGGAACTTTGTCCCCTGTCCCAGTACGAAAGTGCTGAGTTGTTCCCGATCGTAGAAATCCCAGCTGTCCCATTCTCGGGCCCGTCGGAACTTTTTGTCCCAAGTGTCCCAAAAAAAAAAAATAAAAAAATTTTGTGCGAGCTTTCCCATTTTCGGCCGAAACTCCTGAACCGCGTACTTCGCGCATTTTCGTCCCAATTGTTCCAAAAGCTTTGTGCATTCTCTCTCCATTTCGCTTAGAGCCGCGTGTTTCGCGCATTCGCGTCTCTCCAGTTGTTTCAAGCGTACCAAGTGTCATTCACACTTAGCTTTTCCCGCTCATTCGAATATGACGCTCTTTCAAATTGGTGGTGGTGTATTCAATGCGCATTAAATTCATTCCGCTCCTCAAACGGCTATATAACCAAGCATACCACCTTCGCATTTTTCACATTGCTTTCTTGCTATCATTTGCTCAAACCCTTGCAACCTAGTTCCCTTGCAAATTCCTTCCAGTGCAGGTCGTGAGCTCGAAGAATCTATCAATATGAAGATCAAGTTTGGGGACGAGCAAATTTCTCCACTTGAGTCTGCCGTTAGCAATATCGGAGCAGTGAAGCTCGTCATCTCGACTTCGGTGATTTTGGTCAAGAATGACAGATGAAAGCCCTCGCCCGATGGCACGAGATGATTAATGATAGCGGTTTGGCTTTCACTTGGAGGTTTCCTATCTCGGCGTGTTGTCGATCGATACTCTCATGCGGAGCTCACGCCCGACCCGATTCGGCGACTTGACAAATGTACACGGGAGCTCATTGCAGTGGACGTTGCTTTGCCATTAGAGCTGCTCACGAGGATTCCGGAGATGGACAATGCTATAGTCGTCTCTCGGGATCAAGCACGAGCCATGTTTGACCAAGACGGTGATAAATATAAAGCTTGAGTGGCGAGGTCTTGGTTGAAGAACCCTAGGAAAGGAGCTTCTCGTCGACCAAAACCCTCTTAGGGCGGATTTCAATGAAGAATTGTCAGATTTTATAATCCCTGGCTCGGGTTATGGGTTTGCCCTCGACGATGAGTTTCATTTCTGGATGTGCCGCTCATCGGCATGGTGTGCGAGGAACGCAAAACATCAATTGGGCAGAAATCATAAGCATGAATTTGGCGAAGCGATTATCGATGTGCACAAACAAAGAAGTTCTTCATGACTTCGTATCGATGTATACCCTAGCGGCGTCAGCGATGGTTTGGCTTTTCCTACATTGATGCACACAAAGCGATCAGTGTCGCCTATTGCCCATGATTCACCTAGAGACCAGCAATCGGAATTTGAAGGGTCGATGATGCCTTCACCATGTGCGTGGTCAGATTGCTCGAAGGTGACACCGCCAGGGAGGTTTTGGATGAAGCTATGAACTGATATCACAATATGGAGCCTATTTCATTCAGATTCGGGAAATTCTCTTATATCGGAGCTTCTTGTTATGAGAACACTCTCTGCGGCTTCCCATGTTCTGCAACGACAAAATGGCCTTGATTGAGATATGCAGGCAAGCTGGACAAGTTGCCTGAGAACTTGCGAGACAAGAAGATTTCGGCTTACACTTTCCCATCTCTCGGGAAACTACACATGTAAAAGCGACCTGGATGCTCGAACGTAGAAAGAGCCACGATCCCTATCCTTTATTCATTTCTTGAAGCCAAGAACTGTTTTGACTTGAAGAAGTTCTTTGAAAGGAACATCAAGATAGTCATCATCATCACGGGCGAGATCTGAGAAGACTCTTGGGCCGGTTGTGCGGATGATTTTGAAGCGAGAAGAAGGCATTGTGGCGGGTTCTCCTGCCGATTGATCCAAGAACTTCGATCTGTACCAAGTTCTGAAGGTCTCGGGATGACAATTACGAGTTATATTTGTATGAATACGAAAATGTGATTAAGCACACCCCTCTGGAGGACACGGATTGGAAGCAGAGAAAGAAAGAGATGATCTGGTGAGATTGTGCCCAGTCTTGATCAAAACTAAGTGCAGTTCGGTAAGAAGATCAGAATTCAAGAGGCACTCGGGAGAATCCAGCTCAAAGATGATTCGACACCCATAAAGGAAGCATCGGTTCAGAGTCACGGGACACCGGTGAAAACCCCTCCTGCCTCAATAGCTCGGGGACTTGTAGGATCTACTCCTTCTCCATCTACCCCGGGTATCTGAAGAAACTCAAAGAGGTAAAGAAGGAGCTGCAGAGGATGACCCTCAAGAAAAGCAGGCGAGAGTTGCCTATGGGGCCGAGAGAACATCATCGTTCTCGGTGAAAGTGAAGACGGTGAGGTGCCAATTCTACAAGTGTTCTGAAAATCAGCGAGATAAAGATAAAGAAGTCAGAGCACCGAACTTCCAGTACTGCGATTCTTACGCGCCATTACCTCCAGTGTTACGCAACATCTCGGCTTGAGTCGGCAGTGCCTGGACCTTGAGTGTCATGAGCTCCCTGTCTCTTGGCCCCCTTGCTTCTCTCTGATTCTTCTTCCTCTTTTGCTTGAGTACTGACCTCGGTTGATAAAAGGAAGAGAAAATCCTCCTCTCAAAACACAGGACCAAATTTTGATGCTTTGTGTGCCTTGTTGGGCACCACTCCTTCTCGTGCAAGAAAGCCGGAACTACTTCCGAGATTGTGTCGGATGCTCGAGGTCGAGCAATTCTTGGAGATTCTTAAGCCCATGATAGACAAATCGGAATCGGAGTTCTTGACATCCGACTTGGAACTTTCGAGGATCCCTATGGGAGAGTCTACTCCTGAAGGTGAGATTCATAACCTCCGGGAAGCAGTCACGAGAGTCATTGGAAGGGTAGAGAAAGGGCGTGAGACGATTGAGCAATTTGGAAGAACAAGCCCCGAGTTCTCACGAGTTTCATCAAGTCACTTTTGTCTAAGGACAAAGTTTTAGACCCCACTCCCTTGTTTGCTCTACCCCCTCCTGTAATTCTAAGCCAAGATGAAGTGCAAGAAATTAAAGATATGCACAAGTATGCATGCATGGTAGAGCTATCGAAGCCATGGTGGATGACATGCTTGTTTAGGGCTAAACTTCATCGACGAAGCTTTTAAGCTACATGGAAAGGTAGACAGTTGCAACATAAACTATCCTCTACCATTGAAGTTATGAATAAGGAGCTTAAACTTTGGGCGCGTTGCATTGTAGACCTTCGCCTCATGGGACGAGACAGGATGAGAGCATCTTCTTGGCGAGTAAGATTTTCGATGATGCCGAAGATAATCTATCAAAATCCTGGGTTTACAGTGTAGAGTGGAAAATCAGAGTCCTGGAAGAGGTTGTAGGAGAAATGAAGAATAGCTGGCAAAAAGGAGAAGCTTTCAAGAGGCATTAGCATTTCTTTGCTTTGAGATATGCATTGTTATCTTCAGGATGAGAACTCTGGCATTCCCTCGTCCTTGCAAGAAATCAAAGCTCAGTTCAGAGCTTTTGTCAAAGATAATCTTTTCAAGGAAGACTCCATCTCTAAAGACAAGATAAAGGAAATTTGTTCTCTCCAGTCTGCCATTGAAGAAGCAAACAAAGACTATCATACTCACGTCGAGTTCGATAAAGAGATGGAGAAATGCCTGGGATTTTGGACTCAGTCTGCAACTAACACATCAGTCCCTCGTGGCAGAGATATAGCTGAGTCATTGAAGAAGTTGAGCGACGGATTACGAAGGCAGTGGGTCCCTCGAGGTGGCCGGCCACTGTCTCCTTCTCTCTTCTTTCCTCTTCTTTCCTTTCTTTTCGTATTCGTTGTAATTAGTTAAGGTATTGCAACCGTGATACTTAACTATTCTTTATTTAAAAGAAAGCGTTCAAATCGTAACCGACTTGTAAGCTATATAATGGCCTTTCCACGCCATTTTGAAGGGAGGAAGAACTTGGCATACTTTCGAAATTGTAAATAGATCTTGAACGTATCAATCTGAAAAGGGCTTTTCTTTTCATTCTCTATCTGAATCTCTGTATCTCTGTGTTTTCCTTTAGTATTGTGAAGATTATTTCGTACCTAATTCGTTAGTCTTGCTGATTGCTTTTGCAAATACAGTGATCTTGCACGACCAAGAAAGAACTTTGTGTCTTTGATTAATGAATCTGAAGAAGGTCGTTGAAGAACTTTGTGTCTTTGATCTTATTCGAGTTAATACAAATAATCTTGTTCCAAATTCCTGCTGACTTCGCTTTTCGTAAAGAATTATTCTACATTATCTACAATTCCAAAGCGTTTGCTATTCTTCTTATCTTCGTACCCTCTTTCCTCCTCTGCCCGTTAAATGGCGATGATCTTTGTGGAAAACATTTTCGTGGTATCCAAGTTCAACCATAAAATGACATTACGTATATTTGTAAATAAGTTTGTGTCTCAATAAGGGAACCTCTCCCATTAAAGAGGAGGGACTTCTTGTCCCGATTTGTTGTTCTTCTAAAAGTCCTATCGAAAACCAACAAGGTGTAGACCTTTCATACTTTTGATGGGGCATTCACCATGGCATGGAAATTAGAAATTTGTGCTATTGAAGAAAAGAAGATTCAACTTCATAACAAGAACATTGTGCTCAAATAAAATGATGCTTCTTCATATTCGAAACCCAAAACAAACTATTCAAAACCCAAAGGATCTGCCAATGCCATAGTTCTCAAGGCTAGTCCCCCTCATCAATCAAGCCTAGCCAAACCTCTTTCTAATCTCTCTCTCGTCGAAGCTTTCTAGTTCAGATGAAAACAATGAAAGTACACTTTGATAGGAGAATCTTACTCTTCTATTTTGGAAAATCTTGTTAAAAATTTGGTGCCATTACTCTTCCACCTATAAAACCACATACTAGTTTTGACCCTAAGTGACCCATGCCTACATGGTATAAGGAACATGATTCTTGTAACTATCATTGTGTCAAAGGTCATAGCAACACTAACTACATCACCTTCAAGAATATTGTCCAAGAAATGTTAGACAACATAGATCTAGTCTTGGATAGTCGGAATGCACCCCCTAACCAAAACCTACACATCTTCAAGAAGCCATTACCTAATCACCCCCATCTTCCAACCAAGTTGGTGAATCCACAAATAATGATAGCAATGTCGTGAGGTCCATCCTATTTTTGATGACATACCAATTGCTTCCGATTTCCTAATGTTCTTTCCATAGATGAAATCTTAGCCGAGCTCCCCTCCCTACACAAGAACCTATTTCACGCACTCCTTAATCCAGAGGAACCCTCTTCATTTTCTCCTTCACCCTTGGAAGATCCTATAATTAGCATGTCGCTTTTAACCACTCAAATTTATGAGCGAGTTATGCCTAGTGGCACCTCTCCTACTCATAGGAGATACATGTTCACAACCTACACTATCATAAGGAAAATCAACCTTGTTTGGCACATCCTATTCTTTACCCATAGAGGATCCTATTGAAGTACCAGTGTCTTTTGATGACCCTTCATCATCAGACCATCAAGATCCCGTTGATCTACATTCGGCTCTCTTACCCATAGAGTCTGAGGCTATCCATTTCCCGGTATCTCAAACACATTTTACTGGGATTGCCACTCGATCCATGTTGGCCCCATCTACGTTAGTACTATTATCACGCTTGGCTGATTGCTTGGACTATGTCGATAGAGCCTTACTTTGGGGACACCTTCTACTTCCTATTCGACACAATTGCAACCTCCTCGGCCGACACCTCCACTATCTATCCAAAAGTGTTTCGAGTGACCAAACCAAACACAACCACGACTATTACAACACCTTCCATGTCACCACCCATGGCCCAACTCACACCTCTTCCCATAACCCAACATACATCTACACCCAAACACCTACCCACGCTATATCATCTCCCTTACCTAATTCTATCACTACCTAGGGGTCATACCGAAAACAAGCCTTACTCACCAATCCATCAAATTAGATTTAGCCACATCTTCCAAAACTTGCACTAAACTTACCTCAACCCCTAAAAAGAATATCCAATCTCCTAGGGCCCATATACCAACCTTGCCTACCACACCATTATCACCTTCACCCCTTAGTCCATCCTAGGACCTCACCCCTCGACCACGGCCAACCTGACCTCCGTCCATCGGTAAACTGGAGCGAATCAACCCACCTCCTCATCGCAAACCTCTAATATACCCGGGCGACCCACACAAATTCCGCCATCACCTATAACCTTTTTACCACCCATACCACCACTAACGTTCATAAGCCTTCACTACTCATGACATTTTCTTTCTTTTACTCATGCTTCTGCCCAACCTACACCACCCACCTCCATAGCACCTCGGTTACCCCTGTGGGTAACCCATCCTCTTCTACCATCAGCTTTTCCCTCCCCATCACATACACCTGTGTCATCATTGCCCAAAAAGATGCAACCTAAAGCTAAAAATCTGCTACCCTCCAATAAGGTAGCTAAACCAACCAAACCTTCCATCTCCAGCTCTTCTGCCATGCCCCTACCCAAGAAGCTATGACCAACACCTAAGACTACACCACACACCAAACTAGTAGACCAACCTACTCCTCCTCTTGTAAAGACTCTTCCCCCATAATCAGCCACACCTGTACCCACACCCACATTCACCTCCCATTGTGATTCACAAGTGGGATCCTACGTTAAAATCTTAACCAATCTCCTTGAAAATTCCGTCATCACATTACCACCTCTTAGACCTTATGACCCAATCAAACCCAAACCAAAAGGGTTTGATGAAACCAAATTTGCGCCTACCATCGTGTGCTAGGACATGATATAGAGAACTGTAAGGATTTAAAAACTACTCTTGTCCTCCCGAAGAAAATTTTGATGAAGACGATCTTCTTGATGAGCTCCCCATTTCACCTTCACCAATTTCCATAGATCTTCCCCCATTACCTACTCGGTGACAAAATCTCACCCAAAACTCTTTAATCCACCCCCGAGATTCGAGATCAACATGGTTCGTATAAGAGAGTTTGCCAAACCACCACCAAAATGCCAATGCACACTACTCATTTCACGAGGATCATATCCCCCACTAGGGTTTTGTCCTCATGCCGGTATACCTTCATGACACACCTCTTCATCCACCTCCCCTCGATTAATATGATGAACATTACCACCCATGCTCGGAAAGACAAGGGCAAGGAAAAAGTAGCAGGACCATCAACCAACCCCTGTACCCAACATACCAGCCACACCCATACCCAAAATCACCATTGAAGGTCTTGCATATCCTATTTCTGATGGAGTCACGCATCACAAAATACTAAAAAAACTACACAAATCCCCCTTAAAATGTCTTTATATGACCTCGTCCAAACCTCAGAGTCACATTGCCAATCCCTCATGGAGATCCTTCAATCTATTAAAGTCTTACCAAATGACCCCACACCCATCACCTCCATCATTACCCTTCACCATGTAGCCTCTCTCACCTCTACACCTCCACCTACTCGCCAAGTGGCCGCCCTCAGTTTTTCAAATGAAGAAATTTCTCCCTTCCAGTCTGATGACCCCAACCCTACTCTTTTCATCTCCATCTTTATCGATAATATATGCATATGACGTGTTATGATCGATGGCGGTGCTAGCATTAATATCATCTCCTCCTATACATATGACCAAATATGGATACGCCAATTACATGTAAGGTAACCCGGTTATGCTGCGCTCCTTCAATGACGACATGACCTCTACCCCAAGTACTATTTTTCTCCATGTCCGCGTGGCCCCCACACTATCCTGGAAATTTCCTATGTTCTATAAAGAGAGTTCCAATATAACTTGCTACTCGGCTTTCCTTGGATCCTTGCCATGGGTTGTGTCCCTTCAAATTTACATTGATGCCTCAAATTTGAACATAAGGGACATAATTACACCATCCCTATTGATGTTGTGCCCACTTCCCTTTGACACATTTTTCATATTGATCTTGATACTATTGATTACACTATGGACATTATTATGGTTTTGATTTAGTATGATGTTAGATGTTGGACCATGGATTATTGTTGATCTTGATTTAGTTATGATGATTATTAGAGACACTTCATATGTGGATGATGATATACTATTTGACATGGATATATTTTAAATGTTGTTCGGACATGTGATTTTTGATATTGTGAGTAGACCTAGAAAATAGAAATTATATGATAATGATACAATTGTTGATATGAATTGTAAGTGACTTTGTTGATTTCCTTAATGTTGTTGTGATTCATATGTATAGATGATTTTGTGATTATATTTATATCATGTTGGATGTTTTGATATGGCCATGAGGCTGAAGGAGGTATTTGTGTTTTACAGGTTAAAATATCACAACAAACATCGGGATTGTAGACCAACCACATTGGAATTCTAGATGAATTCAACAAGGTCACCATGACAACTTGTTTTATTGTGTTTGTGTTTGATTGTTGTTAGGGATTCCCATGGGGGGATCACCTTTAAATGTGACCATGGGTTTTGTGTATTTGTTCATGTGGTTCCTTGTTTTATTGTATGTGTTTTATTAGTGATGTGTCCCTTTCTTTTAATTAATTAAATTGTGGAAAATTAATGTGAGTAATCATATTGTTATATATTATATATATATATATATATATATATATATATATATATATATATCAAATTGGGATATGAGAAAGTAATTATAGAAGTTGTTGGATTTTGTATTTAATATGTAAGTGATGTGTAAGAGTTGTGTAAGTCAGATTTTGGAGTATGAAACACTCCACCTTCTTGGAAACTCGAATTTGTCCTTGGAGGCTATTTTTGGAGGCTTGTGGGACAAGTAAAACTTGTCCCATACCTCTTAAGTTTATTTACCAACCATACCTATGGTTGGAGGGTTGATTTTAGACATTTTTAATGCATTTTTTTAATCATGTTGCATGTTTTAATTGCACTCTTCTTACATTTTATTTAATTCAGTCCTTTGGGGTGTGGGCTTTTGGAGTGTGCAAGTAAATTGTCATATTTTCACCCACCTCTTTATTGTGCTTTGGAGAATGAAATTTGAATTTTGTGTTGGAGTTGAGGATGTGTGAAGTGGCATCCTACATGGATCCACCTCATCCTCTTCCTTTCCCTCTTCTATAAAATTTGAACTCTTTGCCTTGTTTTGGGTTGTTGAACTTTTGCTTACTTCCTTTTGGGGTGCATTTTTGCTGTTGGGAGCTCTTGTTGATTTGGAGGAGATTGGAGAGCATTTCATACTTAGAGATTGCTGATTTTGGGACTGTATTTGACATTAAAAGCTACTTGTTGTGTTGGAACAAAAGCTACCATGGAGAGGTAGGAGCTTAGCTCTTCTTTTATGCTGTTATTTTCTTTTTGTGTTTGTGTGAATGGTGTATGTTTTGTGTATTTGTTGGATATTTGGGTATACTTCCATAGGAATGGTGTAGGAGAAGGCTACAGGAATTCATTTGGGGGCATAAGGGAATGGCGGTGGCATCATAATTCTTGTGAAGGAGTTTGGGTTTGGGATCCACCATGGAAAAGAAATAGCTTGCATTTCTTACTTTGTGGGGCATAAGGAAATATGTGGGGGCATAAGGAGGGATTGTGGGGGGCATAAGGATATGTGTGATGAATTATTTTGGTGGTTTGTTATAGGTGGATGCCCAATTCCCATTGTGAGGCATAAGCATGTTTCCCCATAACTCTTGATCCTTTGGCTTGCATGATGAAGCTTTGAGTTACGTATTAATGTTTCAATGCATTGTAGAAGCTGTTGTTTTTATTGGAATGTTTTTAATTTGAAATGTGCATGTTGAAAGAATGTTGTGTGTATGTTTTGTGGAAGCTTGTTGTTTTCATGAGTTGAATCACACCTTCTATTGCATTGTGGTTGGGGCTGGGGGCCAATGAAGAAGGATGGATTATCCTCTTCATTGGATGTCTTGGTTGGGTGGAGAGCATTGCCTTTCCCCCACTTTTGTTGTGATCAAATTGGAAGAAAAAGGGAATTTTCATGTTCTTTGTCCTGGAGAGGAAAGAAGACGAGTTTTGTGAGTTCTTATGAGAATTCCTTTGTAACCTTTCCCAATTTGAAGTGGATGAAATTGTAATATTTTTTGTGAAGGAAAGATGTTTATATTTGGATATGAAAGCTTTAATTTGAATTTTGAAAGAGATATACTTTGTTTTTTTGGGTTTTGAAAGAAAGACATGAAATTTGTAAAGTGAAATAAAAAGAGAGAGACTCTATTTTGCTTTGAAAGAATGAGAAAGAAAATGCAATATTCTGCTATGTAATTAATAAATGGTTTTGGAAGGAAATAAAGAAAGAAGTTGTAAAAATTGTCTTTGGAAATCAATGAATGAATGAAATGTTCTTTCCAAATTGTATTGTAAATTTAAATCTGATCATGTCAATGTTTTGGGAATCTCTGTTTGAAAGGAAGAAATGTATGTGAGGAAAATACAGTGTTTTGCCTCTTTTGGAAATGTGTAAAATTGAAATCAGAATTACATTTTGGGTTTAGAATAGTTTGATTTAAATCATTTAAATGTATTAGACTAGATGAGAAATGAATTTTCATACTTGGAAGAAGAAATGGCAAATAGATCCCTCAAGATTTGATCCCTGTTATTGTAAATTTAAAATTGACAAATAATTTAATTAAAATGCATAGTTTAGACCTGTAAAAAATAATCAACATTGAAACATTAAAATTTAGCATGCTTTGATATCAATGAACTCAATTTGACAAAAAAAAAAAAAAACACTTAAGGAAATAATTAAAAACATTGCAAATCGGGCCCAAACCTTTCACAGTTATTTTGCAGTCTTTTGTTTTTGTCAAATGTTGGAAAATTTGAATTGGAATTAATTAAGAAAAATCACCTTTCAAATACATCCTAAATCCTTCATAGAATAGTTCTCCATGTCTGTTCGGCATGTTGAGTGAAGGTGAAGATCAAATTGAACCAAATTTATAAGTTAAAATTTACCAGTTTGCTTTTAAAAATCCTACAGGCGGTTTTCATAAAATTGACCCCTTAAAATTTATCAAAATGTTCAATTTATGATTCTTGTGCAAAGAGGGTGTCGAGAGCTTTCAGAAAGTCTCTCGTTTGCCCAAAATTAAGATTTCTATCAAAAGTTCTAGCCTTTTGAAGTTTTCTTTCCTTAAGCGGGAAAATTTGGGAAAATTTTCTTTTAATGGGCTTACCACGACCCAAAATTTTCCCTTTGAAAATCCTTAGAAAATTTTTGAAAAAAAAATAAATTTCCCCGCCGCCCCATGACCAACTAGGGTATGCCACATGGCACCATGGGGTGATAACTTGGGGGTGGGGGAACCACGCAACTTTATCATTTTTTTAAAAATTTTGTTTTGGAAATTTTTTTTTTTTTCTTTCGCTGCCCCGCACTCCCACCCCTACCTTTTAGAAATCCTTCCATAGACACGCGGGCTTGCATGTCAAACTTATCCTATTTCCCTCCTTGGTGAATTTTCCTCAACACCTTCGCCGCCCCACCTTCCCTCATTTCCTCCCCGCTTTGACTTGGAGCTCGACACGTGTCCCTGGCAAAGCATAAGCGGAGGTGTGGGCGAAAAAGTTGTTTTCATCCTCACGCAAATAAAAATTTGCTAAGTCTCCCCGTGACCCACCAACTCACCCTTTTGGGCAATTTTTCATCCCTAGGCCGTGGGCCGTTGCCTTTGGGGAAAATTTTCACCCCAAGGCCTGCCGGCCCATAACTGGAGTTTTATAAGGAGTTAGGAGGACTTATTTATATCATTGGAAAGGTGAGAAAATTTCCTATCCAATGGGAATGATTTAGGGAAATTTTGAATGCATTAAGTATGAGAAAAATCAAGTTGAAACTCTGAGCCTGTTAGAGAGTGGGTATGGTGATAATTTACCCTCTGAACCTAACTGAAACTTCTAACCCTAAAATTTGGACCTTGTGACCTCTGATAATTGTTAATAAAAGAAAAGTATGTTCTAGTAGATTAAACTTGTTCTAGAACTTGCTAGTGACAACTATTGCCTTGTAACCTGGTAGTAGACTCCTTTAAACAAAAAAATTATTCCATAATTTTCCTAACTAATCCTAGGTTGTTTCTTGGGTCTTAAGTGGGTTGTTTTAGTGGGAATCACAGTCAACCCATCACCTTTCAAGACCTATAACATGCTATATCGGCCCAATGATGTGCTTGTACCGGTCAAGGCATCTACTACTATCACAACTTCACCTTCAGCCATGAGCCCATCTACTAAAACTCGCCACTACTTCTGCGACATATAACCTTGCTATCTCCACTGTAATTATAGCCTCTACCACTAATGCACTTGTTTTCCAACATCTAGTGAGCCATCTATACCCATTACCCACATACCAACTACTGATCCCTTAGAAGGTGTTTTTCAATGCCTCACTCTAGGGGAATACCACCTATACAATATCGATACCTTCCTCACCCCATAAGAGTATGGGAATCTGCGTCAACACCCCAACTACGACATCCACATCGGTGATGTTTTCCTTATGGACCTCCCCACCTTCACACCAACCTAATGTATGGGGACTTGATATTTCCACCTATAAACCTGAACCTCCATCCCAAGCCCAACCATTTTCATCTGACCTACACTCCCTCACTAATCACCGCTTCACTCACACTTTCCTCCATCGGTGCATGTGGAAAGGATTTGGCTTCATTTTTTATGAACAAGGCCGCCATACTGTCATTTCTTGTACCTCTTGTAAACACAATGACCATAGTGGCATTGGTTTTGATACTCTACCCTCCAAGAAGGTTCATGTTGACCTTATCCAGACAAGAAATCTTCCTCCTCTCATTCACCCATGTTACCATCTTCACCCACGGAGTCCATAGATCCCGAATCTATTCCTCCTAACTTTTTTTTTGTAAACACCATTTCCTGGGACCACTGACCTATCAATGTGATGGAAAGGCTCCCTCTTCTCTCTCATTCCTATATCCTGACATGATCGATGACGATACACCTTCTATTAACATCATTCAATGTCAGGACAATGAATCCATCCTCACCTACCTTGGTGTGGAAGACTCTTATATTCATTGGTTGTTACCCTCTGAGATGCAAACCATGTTGAAGAATCAACTATTGAAATCAACATTAACACTCAGGATGACCCACACATTCTAAAGATCAACCAATCCTTAGACGCTACTGAACAAGAAGCCTTCACCTCTTTCCTTCGGGACCATAGCAACACATTTTCCTGGTCCTATGCCGATATGCCCAATATTGACCCAAAAATTGTGGTTCACAATATCATAACCATTCCTGATGCTAATCCCATCAAACAAAAGCTACAGAAAATACATCCTCGCATTGATCTTCTTGTCAAGGAAGAGCTCCAGTCATGCGTTCTATCAGTTTCCTTCATTCTACCCATTGATTATCCCTAATGGATTTCTAACATCGTTCCTATCATAAAAGTGATATGGGACTCTGCATTTGCATAGATTTCCATGACCTCAACCTTTCCTATCCCAAAGATGATTTCCCACTACCAAACATTAACCAACTAGTTGATCTCACCGCTGGCCATGAAATGTTATCACTCATGGACAACTTCTCGTCTATAATCAAATATTACTAGCTCCCGAGGATCAACACAAGACTTCCTTCATCACCCCTTGGGGTAATTTCTACTATCGAGTCATGCCTTTTGGCCTCAAAAACACTGGTGCTACATATCAACGAGCCATGACTTACATCTTTCATGACATCATGCATCACATATTGGAAGATTATGTTAATGATCTGCTTGCCAAATCCCAACATTGAACTGAACATTTGCCCATTCTTAAAGTCATCTTTGACTACCTCATCAAGTATTGTGTTCGTCTTTAACCAAAGAAGTGCATCTTTGCAGTACTTTCCGAAAAAATCCTTGATTTTATCATTTCTTTGCATGGCATAGAAGTTGATCCTGCTAAAGTCAAGGCTATTCTTGAAATGCCAACACCCACTAATCTCCGTCAATGTCGAATCCTACAAGGAAAGTTGTAATCAATTCATCATTTTATCTCACAGCTTTCCAACTGTTGTCAACCATTCCATCATCTCCTCAAGAAAGATGTTTCATTTAAATGGATGTTGAATGCCATAAAGCCTTTAAAGCCTTGAAACAATACCTCCTTTAACCACCGGTGCTCATTCCTTCTCGGGATGACCAGCCCTTCTACCTATATATTTCCACCACTGACCATTCTCTAGGTGCCATGCTTGCTCATTGTGATGACCAGCACTGAGAGAAAGCGGTTTATTACTTAAGTCGTACCCTTCTTGACTACGAAACTAGATATACGCATGCCAAAAAACTTTTCCTAGGATTATTTTTCATCGCCACCAAACTCTGCCATTACCTACTCAACCACATAACCTTCATCATTACGAATACCAACCCATTACACTATATGTATGCCAAACCTTATTAACATCAACATGCTGCATGTTGGCTTATGCTTCTGGCTGACCTCAACCTCGAATTCATCCATTAAAAGTCCATCAAGGGATAGGCTATCACCAACCAATTGGTGGATCAAGATGTACCTATTTCTCGGGAATTAACCCTCTAACTTCAAATTCCCGAGATGATTCTATATCTACCCTTTCCTGGATGAACCCACTTACCAAATGACACTCTTCTTCGATGGCTCCAAGTGTCGTGTGTGGGGGTGGGGCTGGTGTTATCCTCATTTCTCTTGATGGTGAACCTATTCCTTTATCTTTCAAACTCGATTTTGATTGTATAAATAATATTGCTAAATATGAATAACTCGTATTGGGTCTCCGTGCTGCTTGTGCATTAGATGTTAAGTCAATCAACATATTTGGTGATTCTCGTTGGTCATAAACCAAATCAATGGTAAATACCAGTTTTGTAATGAGATACTTCAAAAGTATAAACATCACAGAGACATACTTTTGACCACCTTTGACCATTATGCACTTCAAACCACCCCACGTTCTACCAATAAATTTGTGGATACCATGGCCTTCTTAGCTTATCGATACTTTCTTCACCCATCGACTCTAAAATATTTGTCACCATACAAAAGTTACAATCACCCTCTTATTTACCTCATGAAGTTTACTTTTTGTAAGCTGTTGCCCCCGACCCACGTGACCTTTGGTATAAGCAATATACTGAGACTATCTTTCCATTTCCATTCTACCCACCGATCTCACTCGTAATGGAAAATGTGTGTTTATTAAAAGTGTCTCCCGTTACGTCATCATGGGTCGTCTTCTTTACAAGCGTGGCTTTGACGACATTCTTTTTACGATGCCTTACAAGTTCTAAAATTCCTTACACCATTAAGGAAGTCCACGATGGAATTTGTGGAGGTCACTTTAGTGGTTTGGCTGTCACAAAACACATTCTTCTCCTAGGCTATTATTGGCCAACCCTAAACTATGACTGTTGTGATTATTTCAAACGTTGCGTGAAATTCCAACAACATGCTAATCTTCATCACACACCTAGTCATGCCTTATAGGTCGCACGAGACCTTTTTCCTTTCTCTCAATGGGGTTTGGATCTTTTTGGTGAGATCAACCCCCATTCTTCACAATGCCACCAATGGATCATAATCACTACCGAATATTACACTAAATGGGTAGAGGCCATTCCCCTCATTTCTACAAAAGCCGAGAAGATATGTGAATTCATCAACCATCATATCATTTGTTGCTTTGGTGTTCCTCACCACCTCATCACTAATAATGGAAAACAATTCAAAAACAAAACCCTACGCAAACTATGTGATGCTTTTGGCATCCAACTCAGTTTCTCATCACCTTATTACCCACAAACCAATGGTCAAGCCGAATCAACCAATAAAACCTTGAACAAAATTCTTATGAAGGTAGTCAACAATACTGGGAAATATTGGCATACACACATTCCTTTCGCCTTGTGGGCTTATCACACTAGTATTCGCACTTCGAATTGCTGCCACCCCCTTTTCTATGGTCTATGGTACTAAGGTTGTCTTACCTCTTAAAGTCTAGATTCCATCTCTTCGCATATCACTACAAGACATGCTCAACAACGATGACTTTTGCTAGGATCATTTGGCACAACTTGAGTTATTAGATGAACACCGTCTCAATGCTCTTAACCATCTTTAAATTTACCAAAAACGTATCAAATGTGCATATGATAAACATGTTCATGAACAAACCTTTCAGATCAAGTAACCTCATCCACGAAGGAAAATCAACATGCAACCAAAGAGGAGAAAAGTAAATGGGACAAATTTTCTCCTAATTGGCTTGGACCCTATATCGTTACACATGCCTATGGATCATGTGCTTATCATTTGTCTTCACTTCAAGATAAACCCAAACCTGAGCCCCTTAATGCCTTACATCTTCGACCATTCTATTGTTGATATCAAGTCCTATATCACTTTCTGTCAGTTGATCACTCGTCCCTTGAGCATTGTTCACCTTCCATATTACCCATTTTGAGGATCCACGACTAAAAAAGAATCATGTGATTACCCGTCACCATTTTAGCCTTATCTTCAATATGAGTACCACGGCTCTACTCATAGCATGATTCTCATGGATACTTTTCATCTTCTTCAAGATGGAATCCCATGGTCATTCATCACTTGAAACCACCTCTTTCATAGTTAATATTTGTGTGCAATGGTCTTGTCTTCTAAACAAGAACCTAATCTTCCTTTATAGTCTTTTCCATGACTTAAACATCCAAAACAAAAAGGGATACAACTCCTTGAGTCAAACTTCTAGCAAAAGATGACTCCCTCAAACGGGACATCTCTTCACTCTAATTCCACCACTATAAATAGACTTCTCCCTTGAAGGAAAGCTATAAAAGATCATTACACAAATTTAATAAATATCTAGAAGCTTCCTGCATCAATTAGCTTCATGAAGACCTCAAGGAGACCATATAAACTTCCCACATCGATCAATATATTAAAAGAAAACGAAAAAAAGAAAGGGAGATGAAACTTTCGTCATGGACTTGCCTATTCTTGATCTTGAGTTTCTTGTTTTGATGGACACACTGCCGTATTACACTAATTTACGCTCAGCCTACCCATTCTCACCTAATTTCCTCATTACTCAAGGGACTTGCCGCAAATGTGACATTTTGTGATTATGTGACTTTCTTCACCCTTAGAATGGTCCATTATGCAACACCTTTAGGGTCTTTTGTTCATGATCCTCTCTTAGGTATGATTGACTCATTAGGGTTATTATCAATTAAGTGGATCGTTTTACCACCTCTTACCATTCACCTTCCTCATTACTTGTTTACTATCTTATACAAGGCTAGATCATCAACACCTATATTTAAAAACCACTCAACCACACCTACGATCTAAACTCAATCATGCCTATGACCTACATTCACCCATGCCTAGCACCCATCAACCCATTCCACTATTTCACCGTAATTTTCCTAACTTATGGGAGAACTACATCGGTTTGAATTCCCTTTTGCCGGGACAATGTAGGCAACACTTTGAGGGCATGGGGCCCTTGCAGAGGTTAGGTCGACCACTCTCTACTCTAACCAATTCTCCCTTTCCATTTCCCTTTCCTATTCACATTCTACCCTAGTTAGTTTCTTTTCTCTATTAATAACTAGAAATTAAACAACACAAGTAACAATTACTAAACATCTTTACCATCATAATTTACATATTCATTTCATCACATCTACCATTTCTCTACTATAATCATACATTTTCATACAAATCATCTTAACATGATCCATACCATCATTAATTACACAAATTAATGAATTAGAAACTAAACCATACCTAACCAACTTGACTCAACCATGCCTACCAAACCTGGCTCAATCATACCTAAACCAACCCGACTCCACCATGCCTAAGCCAACCTCGACTCGATCCATTCATAAACCAATTTGACTCGATTCACGTCTAAACTAACTCCGAATCCATCATGCCTAAACTAACCTGACTCAATCCATGCCTATGACCTGCCTCCATCCATGCCTAAGACCGACTCTATCATGCCTAACTTACCTAGTTCCCATCACATGTACAACATCATCATCAAAAGTACATATACACATCATGCCATAAACATCATCATTGCCATATATATATATATATAAATAATCAACATCTCTATATGTCTGCTCAAATATATCCAATATACAATATCTCCAATATACAATGTCTCAATATACAAATATCTCAAGGTCATCGATCACGCAGTCGAATCATATACAAAACATCATCAACATGCAAGCCAGTATCATATACAAAAATCATCGGCATGCAGGCTGGTCCATATCACAAATAATCCCTATACTATCCAAAACGGTGATATCCCTCACTTGCTCCTCGGATCTCTATGTCGGTCTCTCCGACTCCTATTTCACTCCTATGTGGTGCCCCACACACGCCTCACCACCTGTTATGGGCCTCGATCTAGCAATCGATGGCCCCTCACCTAGATCTGGCCTCTATACACTAGTGGCCTCACCTTGCTCCTACCTCTGGGCTCACTAGCCCCCTGTGCTCTCCACACTGTGAGTGTGGTATTGGGTCCTCTCACTCGAGGCATGTTGTGCTCGGTACTCCACATACGAGGGGACATCTATCCCCGATGCTACCAAATGATACTGATAGTACCTCACCTCACCGGGGCATCCTTGAATTTTGCCATGGGCACTTTGCCTCGAGGAGGTGCCATGTGTCTCACCACAACCTGTGTACTCTGCATTGTCATTAAGGGTCTTTGACCTTGTACATGTACTGTACCATGAGAACTTGTCTCGACTCGTCCTACTACATCTACCGGTTTTTGTGCCTACGTAGTAATTTCGGCTCGTAAGGCCATAACTGTGCATGCTGTGTAGTGGCAACCGACCCCGTAACACTTTCACCTATTCCTGTAGGGTGGCCACTTACTCCCCATCTCTAGCCCCACTGGGTGGGTACCTACCCCTGTAATGCTGTGACTTGGGCCTGAAGGGCCACCACCTATGCTTGTAACATGGCCACCTCTTCTTGTGACCACCCATCAGCTGTCCCTGTAAACCTATAACTTGGCCTTGTAAGGTGGCCACTAGTCCTTGTAACATGTCCCTCTATACTATGAGGGTGGCCACATTTCGGCTGTCTTGTCTAGGTGGTGCTACTCATAGCTGAGCTTCCCACCACTATCTATATTTGTTAGTACACTGTCATCATCAATGCGTCGGCCCTTTGGTGCCTCCTCCACCCTATCAAGATAGTTGGTCATGGAGGGGACATAGGTCTCTCCATGTCATCCCTCCTATACTGTGGGAAGGGAGGTGGTACATCCTACACTATACCAAACTTCCGTCGACCCTGTCCGGGTATCATCTCATGCTCTCCTCCACCATGCCCTCTATCCATCAAACTAGCTGAAGTTTGTCTAACTCTGTGGCCATCCACCCATATGATGGAAAACCCATGTAGGGCCTCCAAATAATGTCCACGCTGGACAACCCCTCTAGCAAACACCTATAATAGGCTACATGTGTGTATCCCGATAGCTCTACATGCTCTAAGTAACCAGCACCTAGTGTGTGTAACCCACTCGAATGAAACCTGAATCAAATGCATCAGCCTGGGGAATACCTAGTGGCCTCACACATACAATGTGCTCATATGCCCAACAATGGAGAATAAATGTGCAAGATAGGTGAATCGCCATAATCTCCTATATGCCCATAACTCCCTATATAACTGCACCAAGTATGCTAGTGCCCAAGTAAAGCAATTCCTCTCCTCCATCATGTCATGGAGGACCCCCATCAATGCCCATGGGAATCTCCCACCCTCTGTATCTAGTAGTGCAAAACAACACATTACCTCCATACTCAATACTACTAGCCTCATCTCCTCTAGATGGGATGTATACATCTCACCATAGCTTAGACTAGTGCTATGGAACCTCATCTCTACCATACCCTCATTAAAAATTATCATCATTAACTCCTTGGATGCCTTCGAGGAGATAAAATACACCTGTCATCCCACTATCGGTAGGCGTAAGATCTGATAGGCATCCTCTAGGGTGACTCTCAGCTCACTCGTTGGCAAATGGAATGTGTTGGTTGATGTATCCCATCTATCGATGAGTGTAACCATGAGGCTAGGCTCCCGTACTATATTCTGTAACATCTCATGCCTATCAATCTAACATCTATCACATGCCTCGACTCATCGGTGTGCCGCCGCACTCCCCCGTACCTCCATGAATAAGGGCGATTCGGTCTCTCATCCGTAGTCGCTTTGCTCGCCCTGCATTAAACAAAACACAAACATTATTCAACTTTCCTTTAACCAACATTTCCCTCCACCCCCACCTCACCCCCTACCAACCTAAACCCCTTTTCCTCCAAACCTCAACCCTACAAACCCTTCCTACCTAAACCCCAAACCCCAACATTACCCCACTCTGAACCTAAAACCCTTCCTACCTAAACACGAAACCCCAAACCCCCAACCCTAACCCCTAAATTCACCGATGAAATCGGTTCCCAATACCTAACCGATGTCAGTATATTAAGACCGACGTTGGCCATACATTGACTGGCGTCAGTCACTATTACCATTCCCAAATCCGAAACCCCGATTTTTTTCCCCCATTTCTTTCCCATTTCCCCTACACACCTACCCAAACTTACCCCACATCCCTCCCCAACCCTATTTCCTATACCTATGACCTTTCCCACCTTGTCCTTCCTCAAAATTTTAACCACACATTTCAAATTCTCTACCCTACCCAAACTAACCTACCCATTCCCTTCTTCTTATATCAAACAACAATGAATGGATCAGATCTTACCTCATCTCGATGTCTCCTCTATGGGGGCATGTCTAGAAGCTGTGTTGGTGGTCCACTTGAGCCCTCCCCTACCTCTGCCATGTCAAATTCTCCCTCTAACCTCTCCACCAATCCACTCACTCTACCTGATCTCATGGGCCCGTCCACCTGACTCCTCTCCCCACCCGAATCTCTCCACCTCACCTTGATATAGTCCCACATACTTTCCTCTTACCAAGCCACACAAGTCTCGTGCTCTTATCATTTTCCCAAAATCCAAAATGTACAAATGAATCCGTATTATATGGCTTTTTTCTTTTTATATACCCATGTCAACCTGACCGACATTGGTTATACCTAAACCGACATCAGTCATGTGCCCTAGCACACCATGGTCGGTTGTACCCAAACCAACATTGGTCATCTTCCCTAATAAATCATGATTGGCTTACCTCAATGTCATCGGTTACGTATGACCGACATCGATTCCTGTCATACTCTTGTCCATACCCTTTCCCCATTTCTGACCAACACTTAACCAACCTAGCCACCATTTGACCTTACCCACCCTTATTGTAACCAACCTCCACGCCTACCTTACCTATACCTATCCTTAATTGTGTTTTGGGACTTGTTATTTTACCCATACCTTAGCCCTACCCATGCCGTGACCTAGCTACCTAGACCCAAAACATTGTTAGTGAGTGTGAACTCATGTGCTTGCTACACCTTGCGACATCATTACTTGTGCCATGACCTCACTACCTAGACACTGGAACATTGTTATTGACATATGACCTCATGTGCTTGCTATACCTTGCGATGCTATTACCCGTGTTGTTTGACCTAATGACCTTATTTTTCCTATTTTCATGCCATTTATCCCGACCTTACCTTTGGTGTACCATAACATACCTAAACATTCCTGCACTTGACCTATGGTGTGCTTCCTATCAATCTTAGATGATGTAGATTTTGCATGCTCTTCAACCTGGTACCATGCTATAGTTTATAAGTGTGTGTGTGCATTTGATGTCATTGTTACCTTTGACCCTAGCCCATTACCTTGATTACCTGATTAGACCTTTACCCCATTACCCCCATTATCCACCTTCCTCTTCATCACATCCACCTTTATCAAACCACTCACTGATTCGGTCTTCTACCTCATCTTGTTCCTAGTTTGAGGGGGATCACCTTCACCCACACATGGGGCACCCACATCTTATTTTTGTTAGCGTCACTTACCAATACAAGCCATGCAACAAAAAGGGGCAAAATGTAGACACCAAAATTGGGTCACACTCCCCTTAGTCCCTCGTCAAGTAACCAACTCAAACATACTCACCTAACCAAGGCCCCTTCCACCCCACACCACTATTAATTTAATTGATTTAATTAAATTAATATATATCCTTAAAATATTTATTATCTAATTATCTTAATTTCTACCCCACCACCTCACCTAACCACCTCACCCTAGACCTATTCTTGGCATGTTTCCATAACTAACAATAACTAAGTCTTACTTGCCTTAATGAGCTAAGATTTGGTATAACCCTAAAATCAATCCCTAAAACCTCTCTAACCACATTCCTTCCCATTAAGGGAAGTTTCTATTCTAATCCGCGAGAACAAACTAACTAGGCCCAAGCAATTAGAAATATCTCGCCCATTTTAGTAAATCTAGGGAATCCCGCCTTAATCGATGCTAGTCACCCTAAAATGATGTCGGTCAACCCGAAACTATCATCGGTTACCATTTATTCACCTAAGCAACCTTGTTTTTGGTTGACACATTTTGAGAGCAAGAAAACGAGAAGAGATCTACATGCAAGCAGAACCAAAGTCTTTTTTACTCACCCCACCATTCATAGCGCAGACACCGGGGACAAATCTAGAAGCATTGCACTCATGAAAGCATTCTGAGATTCATTGCTACAACACCAAATACCATCCTTCTGATCAAGTACCATTACCATTAAGCCATCCAGTTTGCATCATAGTAAGTGTATCCCTAACCAACATTGTTATTTCAGTTAGTGGATTTTGTTACTCTTGTTATTAATCTACACTTTGCATGCTCATTCTTCTATCCCTTACCAACCTATAACCCAACCTTTTCCTTACCCACACCTCAAAATTTTTGGTTGTCAAATTAGGAATTTAATGAAAACATTAGTTAGGGACAGAAAGTCCCTCCTCTTTGATGGGAGAGGTGTCCTTATTGAATATGAGCAACAAAACTATTTACAAATGTACAACTTTCTACTTTAATGAGGAACTCTTATATCATGAAAGTGTTTTAATGCAAAGGTAGATAATCAATACAAAAGAACATAAGAACTAAGGGAGGGAAAAGATAGAACATAACAACATTCCCAGAAATAGAGATAACAAAATAGTTCCTTATAAATGTTTTGCAAGGATGATATATAGGACATAATCATTCATATTAAACCACCGAGATATTATTTCATAGACACAAAGTTCCGAAATGACATCCATAAGAATACAAAGCTTCTTAATGCAATAGATTAATGATTCACAAACTTTAGACAAGCAAGAGAAAATAAATTGATGTAGATAGAAATAGGAAGGGAAATATTTTGTATTGATAGCTTTTAGTTCTTTTACACTTTCAAAATTATCGAGTTCCATTTCTTGGAATGGCATGGAGAGCCCAATATATAGTTTACAAAGTGGTTACATTTAGTAATGTTTCTTTTAACCAAAAGATTAATTAAGGAAATACACACTATAAAGTCCTTAATTAAATTACAAGGATATCAAACCAAAAAAATAGAAGAAGAAAGTCAAGAGCCAGAAGGAGAGACATTTGGTTGTGGCTGAGGAGGGCCCACTATTTTGAGGATCCGGTGCTTGAATCTCTTCAATTCTTCCACTATCTCCATGCCCTTTGGAATCATTGTGTTGGAAGTAGCGTGAGTCCATGTGCCTAGGAATTTCTCCATATCTTTGTCAAACTCAGTATGCTCTAGATATTCCTTATTAGCCTCGGCTATAGCTGAATGGAGAGAACAAACATCCTTCATTTTCTCTTTAGTGATTGAATCTTCCTTGAACAAATCATCCTTGACAAAGGATTTAAACGGAGCCTTGATTTCTTGGAGAGATAATAATACACCCGATGGTTTCATCCTAAAATGGCAGTGGATATCCTTGAAGGCGGATAAAACAAAAGTTTTAAAAGACTCCCCCTTTTGCCATACATTCCTTAATTCCCTCGGTGCTTCTTCTAGAACCTTTCTTTTTCACTCGATGCTAAAGATCCATGTCCTTGACAAGTTATTCTTGACATCATCAAACACATTATTTCCCAACAAGATCCTATCATTGGTTTGATCCATCAAATGGAGATCTACGATACATTCACTCTAGACTTTCAAATCCTTATCTATAGCCTTGATTGAGGAAATGAATTTCTACTATAACCTTATCACATTCTTATGAGTTTTTAAGGCTTCCTCAATGAAGTTCAAACCTTCTACAGTCATATCATCCACCATGGCCTCAACAACCTTCCCATAAGTAGAATACTTGTGGATTTATTTGATGGTTTTGACCTCACCTTGGATGAGAACTATGGGAGGTCGAGAGTGGCCAATGGGGTTGGATCCAAAACCTTATCCTTTGCCAACAATGATCGACAAAGTTGGAAAGAACTTGGTTGTGTTCTTCCAACTGCTCCATGGTTTTATTTCCTTTCTCCACCCGTTCAATAACCTTAGTCACGGTTTCTCGAAGGTTATGAACTTCAATATCAGTTTGGATTCTCCCATTAGAATTTCGGAAAGCTCCAAGTCGAGAGATCAAAAGATGTTTCTCCTCTTTATCCACTTTGGGTTTGCAGACCTGCAAGAACCGCTGGCCTTGGGCATCGATTACCAACCTCGAAGTGGTCTTCTCTTTCTTTTCTAGAGGAGGAGGGGCGTGCAAGTAGAGCTGCTATAACATCAAAGCCATGCACTATTAATCGGGAGGAATATTTCCTTTGCTTGCTTCTTTGTCAACTAGGAGCTGCACCGGAAAAGAAAAAGAAGAAGAAGAAGCGAATAATCAAGGGATCCAAGTGCAAGTGAACTCATGGCAATTAGATTATGAACCACTATTTTATCTAGTGGGAAATGAATGCAACCTTAGGAATTTCTTTTGCAGAAGAGTCTATTAAACTTGGAGGTTCAGTCCTTTGTCCTTCTTTCTCATCTTCGTATTTATTTCAGGGGTTTCTTTTGGGTCTTTCATCTCATCATCATCATTCTCACTTAGAACAATAATGTTCTCTGGCCCAATAGGTAATTATGACTACCCCGGAAGAGTCTCTTCCTTGATTAGTTCTTGCTTGGATTATTTGACCTTCTTTTGATACACTTTAGTGGAAGAGGAAGGAGTAGACAACTTAGGTTCTTTCATTAAAGAAGAAGGAGTTTGCTCAAGTGCCTCGGTGCTAGGCGTATGCACTTCCTTCCTAGGTGTGGAAGTATCTGTTGAAGAGGATCTACCTTTTTTCATCCCGAGGTCACGTATTTTTCTGTCAAACCAAATCTTTGATGGTGACAGGGGCGAACTCCTCATTCAAGTCATCTCTTTCCTTCACATACCAGTCTAAGGTTTCTAGAGGAGTGTGCTTAATTGATATTTCATACTCAAAGGATTGCAAATATTCATCATCATCCTTAATCCCTTTAGGCACCTCGTATAGGTTGAATTATATGATCGGTTGTAGAGAAAATTTTCCATAATGCCTCCTCCTGGCTTCAAAATCATCAACACAATCAGCCCAGTAATCCTCAGTGTCATGGCGGTGATGATAAGTTATCCTGAGATTTTGATCAATGTATCTCTTAAGATCAAAGCAAGTCTTGGGCTTGATGTAATGAGCTGTAAGAGGAGCAATAGTTATTTCTATATTTTGGGCATCTAGAGTTTTCTGCATGTATAATTCCCAATGTGATAGGAAATGAATACCATCAATCTTCTTATCTCGGAGGTTCTATGAAGTTTATCTAGCTTTTGCACACCTCAACAAAAGCCATTTTGTCATTTCGAGAACATGTGAAGCTTGAGAGGTGTTCTTTCAAAACAAGCCACTGTTTTATGAGAACATTTGAACCGAGTGAATAAATCCCCATACTTGGTTATCAAATCCTTAGCCTCATTAGAGAACCTTCTGGTAGTGTCACCCTCTCAAGATCCTCACAATATACATGGTGAAGGCATCATTTACCCTTCTAAAATTATGATTATTGACCTTGAGGGTAAACTGAGGGCAATATGTGTAGATGGGATCATCCTTCTTGTCTTCAATGAAAGTGAAGCGAGCCACTCACGAGATGCTGCCAAGGTGTACATGAGATAGGAAGTCATGTAGAACTTTTTGGTTTGTTGAACATTTGACAATTGTTCAGTTAGGTTTCCACAGATAATCTCAGCCCAATTCAGATTTTTCTTACCCTCGTAGATGATATTTATGAAAGGGCACATCCAAAAATGGAAGTCGTTAGTAGAGGGAATTCCCATAATCTACGGGAGAGCAAGGTGATGATATCTGGTAGTTCTTCCTTGAAGTCGACCTTGAATAATGCCTTAGAGAGTTGGGACGCTCCCTTCTTAGGGCACTTCAGCCATGATTTTGCTACTTGAGCCTTATATTTCTTATTGTCTTGATCAAACAGAGTCTGAGCTTGAGTGAGAGTGAGAACACTAGAGTCTTCTATTTTGGGGATGCACAGGGCAGCGGCGATGGCGGCAGCGTCCAATTTTGCAATCAACTCACCATGCACATTGACAACCTCCTTGGTGTCCGGATTGAAACTAGCCCCACAGGTGAGCATAGTGTTGACACATTGCATAGAGAGAGGAAAACCAGTGGCGTACATGATTCCACTATCATTTATCATTTCAACCATGGGAGTAGGGTTGTCACATGCTAATCTACCCCATAAATCATTGAAATCCAAATGCCGAACTTGGCTATCTCTAATAGCATGCACAAAAGTCTCCAAAGGGGAAAAATGTTCGTGCCCTTGAAATTTGATCTTCATTTTGATAGTGAACAGAGGAATGGCCTTCAAAGAACATAATCATGACAATTATTGCAAGGAGATACAGGAAGGTGGATAAACGAATCAATTTTGTAAAAGTGTAGGAAAGAGATAATGAGCAAGAAATGTGAGAAGTGCATAGATGGTTGCCCCTTTAAATAGTCATTCAGGAGAGAGAAGATCATAAATGTGTATTAAATATACCTTACACCGACTCAAAAAGGTGAAATGCGAAAAAGTGAAAAAAATGGCCGGACGGTCCATGGAACATTGGGACATAAGGGACGTGAAGAGACGATTCGAGACGATATGGGCGATGCAGACAAGAGAACATGGGTGGTTCGAGGGACACATAAATGTGAAGGATGCAAAGAGATGAGTCAGCCGAAGTGGGCAATGCATGGAATCGGTGAACAGGAGGCCCAGGTGTACTTGGGACAGATGGGCTCAAAAAGTTTGAAAAAGCTGATGGACAAGGAATTGCAGGGAAATCAAACAATCAACGAATAGGAGGCCTGCCACAAGGTACTTGGGACAAAAATGTTTGACAAACCCACAAGTTACTAAAATGACCCCAAGAAATGGAATTTTCACCATCTCTTCAAATTTCTTACTTCACTAAAACACTACTGAAGGGTGCCAACTCAAAATTTTCAAATTTTTGACTTTCAAAAGAGGGGAATTTTGAGGGAATCAATAGCTGGCTCTTTTCTGGGGATGACTTGACTAGATCATAGGAATGAGGCAAGACAAGAATTCAAGAAAAATCTGGGGAAGAAGACCAATGCCTTATCCATTGGGCAAACAGAGTCAAAGGAAAATCAATATAGAAGGCAACACACGGAAAAACAATAAAACAAAGGCAAGGAAAGGAAAACACACTATACATAATATACAAAGGAATTCCTATTCACCTAGGACTTGAACAATTTTAGTCTGTACTGCCCACTATAAGGAAGTGGGAGGGAAGATCCATCCATGTAATCAAGATAGAAAGAATTTTCACCAAAGAAAGTTCCCGATTACGAAAGGACCAAGCCAAAGAGAGTCAAACTTACCATGGATTCCTCAAGGTTCATGCCTTTTGTCCCATAGTAAAACAATGTCTCCAACTTTGAAATCTCTAGATCTGGTTTTCTTGTCAAATAAATATTTCACCTTCTATTGATGGGTAGATATCCTATCAAAAACTTGTAGCCTATCTTCATCTAGCTTATGGAGATACATGATCCTCTTATCTAAAGAATCATTGAAACTGGGGTCCTCAATAGCTTTCATCAAATGCAAATCTGGTAGTTCCACTGTCATTGGTAGTTGAGCTTCCACACCATACACCACTTGAAAAGGGGACATCCCAATTACTCTTTTGGGTGTAATCTTATCTCGCCTTGAGAGAGCATCATAAAGCTTCTTGTGCCAATTTCTCTAAGATTCATTGACAAGACTTCTTACAATGGTCACCAAATTCTGTTTTTGATTCTACCTATCCATTCCCTTGAGGGTAGTAATCGAAGAATGAGCGAGGGAAATTCCATACCCATAGAGAAATCCATCATCTCAAGAAAAGAAAAATTGGAAGCATTATCGGTCATGATCTTGTTTGGTACTTCCAACCTTACCAAGATGTTTTATTTGATGAAATTGCATACTACCTCAGAAGTAGTACTTTTAACTGGGATGGCTTCCACCCACTTGGTGAAATAATGTGGTAGTCAACACATGAGTATGTCCTGCACTTGAAGGTGGGTTGAGTGTTTCGATGAAATCCAAACCCCATTCTTGAAAGGGTTCTTCAATCACAATCGGCTTAAGTGGTAAAGCAGCTAACTTAGGGGTTCCCACAAAGGTTTGACAAGCTTCACACTTATCGACCCACTTTGATGCATCTCTAAATAAAGTAGGCCAATAGTACCCCGCATGAAGAATTTTGTGAGCAAAGTGATAGTAGATGAGAAATTATCCCCACAAGCTTGATCATGAAAGATCGAGAACATCTTCTTTCGTTGCTCTTTGTCAACACACTTCAATAATCTTCCATCCACTCCTCGCTTGAACAAATCATTCTCCCACAACACATACTGTGTTGACCTTAACTTGATAGCTCTCTTCTCCTTGGTAGTTAAGTGAGATGAACACTCACCATAGGTGAGGAAGTGAGCAATGTCAGCGTACCATTCATCTGTTGAGCTAAGGAACAGGATAATAGGGACATCAACTTCATCCTTAGGCAACTCATGACCAGCTCCTTTGGCAATGAGTTCACATAGGCCTTTACCCCAAACTAGCTTTGTTGGTCTGATGTCGAGATCATACTCTTGAACCTTCACTACCCAATTTCCTCTCTTGGTTCCAAACTCCTATTGTGTAAGAATATACTTGATAGTCATATCGGGCACAAGCACAATAGAGTGAGAGTTAAGAATGTAAAATTGAAACTGCTTAACAACTTTAACTACTACAAAAGCATGTTTCTCCATCATAGTGTACTTCAACTCATGAGTTTTCAGAATATAACTCATGAATGCAATTGGGAGCTCATGGTCTTCAGAATCTTTCTAAGTCAACACAAAGTGGCCAAGGTACTCTCTATGGCATAGCAATAGATGATAAAATCTTTGCTAAAATCTGAACATGCTAAGATAGGAGTCTTAGCAATAGCTTTCTTAATGCCTTCAAATGCTTCCTTTCCTTCAGAGGACCAACCAAACGTCTACTTTCCTTTCATCATTTGGTAAATGTTCAAAGTCAGCTCTGTAAAATTGGGGATGAATCTTCTCAGGAAATTGATCTTATCAAAGAAACAGTGCACTCCCTTTGTAGTGCCCACTTCCCTAAAGCACCTTTTATTACCGATCATGATATCTTGTGGACTATCCGATGGACATTTTTATAGTTTTGATTTAGTATCGTTAGAAATTTTGATCATGGATTATGGCTGATCTTGATTTGGATATGATACATGATGATTATTAGAGACACTCATATGTGGATGATGATATACTATTTGACATGGATGTTTTATGGATGTTGTTCGGACATGTGATTTTGGATATTATGAGTAGATCTAGAAAATGGATATTATATGATGATGATGTAGTTGTTACTTCGATGTTGTTGTGATTCATTTATATAGTTGGTTTTGTGATTTCATTTATATCACGTTGGATGTTCTGATATGGCCACGAGGCCGAAGGAGGTATTTGTGTTTTGTAGGTTAAAAATCACAACAAACATCAGGGGATTGGAGACCAACCACAATGGAATTCTAGGTGAATTCGACAAGGTCACCATGGCAACTTGTTTTATTGTGTTGTGTGTTGTTTTGTTAGGGATTCCCATGGGGGGATCACCTTTATATGTGACCATGGGTTTGTGTATTTTATTATGTGTTTCCTTTTTTATTATTGTTTGTATGTATTTTATTAGTGAAGTGTTCCCTTCTTTTATTTAATTAAATTGTGGAGAATTAATGTGGGAAATCATATGATTAAAATTTAAATTAATTAAATTAGGATATGGGAAAGTAATAATGGGAGTTTTTGGCTTTTGTATTAATTATGTAGGGATGTGTAAGTTTGTGTAGAGTTGTGTAAGTATTATTTTGGAGTATGAAATACTCCACCTTCATGGAAATTCGAATTTGTCCTTGGGGGTTGTTTCTGGAGGCTTGTGGGACAAGTAAAACTTGTCCCATGCCTCTCAATTTAATTTAACAACCATACTTATGGTTGGAGGGGTGATTTAGACTTTTATAATGCATTTTATTAATCATGTTGCAATTTTTATTGCACCTCTTACATTTTATTTATTTTGTAGTCCTTTGGGGTGTGGGCTTTTTGGAGTGTGCAAGTAACTTGTCATATTTTCACCCACCTCTTTATTGTGCTTGGGAGAATGAAATTTTTTCTTTTGTGTTTGAATTTGAGGATGTGTGATGTGGCATCCTACATGGATCCACATCATCCTCTTCTCTTCCCTCTTCTATAAAATTCAAACTCTTTGCTTGTTTTGGGTTGTTGAATCATTTTGCAAACTTCCTTGGGGTGCATTTTTCTTGTTTTTAGAGCTCTTACTTTTGGAAGGAGTTGGAGAAACTTTTCATGCTTGGATATTTCTATTTTGGTACTATGTATTTGGCATTGAAAGATTATTGTTGGGAACAAAATTTACTATAGGGAGGTAGGAGTTTAATATTTCTTTCATGTTGTTATTCTCTTGTTGTGATGTGTGAATGATGCATGTTTTGATTTAATTGTTGGTTGGTTGGGTAGACTGCCATAGGATTGGTGTAGGAGAAGGCTATGGGGAATCCATGTGGGGGGGCATAAGGGAATGCCATTGGCATAAGAATTTTGTGGAGGGAGTTTGGGTTTGGGATCCACCATGGAAAATAAATAGCTTGCATTTCTTACTTTGTAAGGGGGCATAAGGAAATCTATGGGGGGCATAAGGAGGGATTGTGTGGGAGCATAAGGAGTGTGTGGTGAATTTTATTTTGGCAGTTTGTAACAAGTGGATGCCTAATTCCCATTTGGGAGGCATAAGCAACTTCCCCATAGACCTTGCTCCTTTTGCTTGCATGATCAAACCCGAGTTTTGTTTGAATGTTTGCAAATGTAGTTGAAAATCTGTTGTCTTGTTTGGACTGTGTTTTATAATGAATTATTCATGTTGAAAGAATGTTGCGTGTTTTGGAAGCCTTGATTGTTTCCATGGGTTGAATTACACCTCTTATTGTATTTGGTTTGGGGCTCGGGGCCAATGATGAAGGAAGGATTCTCCTTTAATTGGATGTCTTGGTTAGCTAGAGAGTGTTGCCTTTCTCCCAGTTTTGTTGTGATCAAATTGAAAATGGAGGAAATTTGCATGTTGCTATTTTAGAGTAGAAGAAGACAGTTTTGTCAGCCCTTGTGAAACATATTTATTTGTAATCCTTTCCCACTAGATGTGGATGAAATTGTAAATGCATTTTGTGAAGAAAAGATGTTGTAATTGATTATGCAAGTATATATTCAAATTGTGAAGGATGTTTATATTCGTTCTGTCATTGGAAAGAAATAAATAGAATGTTGTTATTGCTTTCAAACATTGAAAGATGTAAAGTTTTATAATTGAAGTCAATAAAGGATTGCAATATCTTCTCTCATTTTCATTGTTGTGATGAAATGGGAATATCAAATTGTGATTGGAATCTTTGTTTAGAAAAAGAAAAAAAGAAAAAAAAGAAATACGAGTGTAGGAATTATATTACTTGTCTCCTTTGGAAATATATATTAGTTTGGAAGTTAGACTTACAATTTAGCTTTGAAATGATTTGTTTATAAGAAACTAAATGTATTAGATTAGATTAGAAATAAAATATCACACTTAAATGATAAAATTGATATACAAATTTTCCTAGAAATGAATCTCTGTTGTAAATTTAAAATTGACAAATAAATTTAATCAAAATGTACAGTTCGGACCTGCACATTATAATCAACTTGAAAACGATATAATTTAGCATGCTAAGACATAAATGAACTCAAATTGACAAAGAACACTTAAGAAAACAATTTAAACATTACAAAATTGAACCCAATCCCTTTCACAACCGTTTTCTATCAATTGTTGGACAAAATTCAAATTGGAATCAATTGAGAAAATTTACCTTCCTAAACCATTCTAAATCCTTCCTAGATCAATTCTCCATGTATGTTTGGCATGTTGAGTGAAGGAGGAGACCAAATTGAATAAATTTCATAAGTTAAAATTTACCAATTGTTTGTTTAAAAGCTTGCAAATCGTTTTCATAAAATTGACCCCTTAAACTTTATCAAAATGTAAAATTTATGATTCCTATGCAAAGAGGGCATCGAGAGCTTTCCAGAAAGTCCTCGTTTGCCAAAAACCAAGATTTCTAGCTCAAGTTATGGCCCTTTGAAGTTTTCTTGCCTTGGCGGGAAAATTTGGGAAAATTTTCCCTGACAGGCCCGCAGCCCAAAAATTTCCTATCGAAATATCCTTAAATTTTTTTTTTTTTTTGAAAAATTCTTGGGGAATTTTTTGAAAATTTCCTCCGTTGACCCACAGCTAATCAGAGGCTACCATGTGTCCTCACGGGGCAGTGACGGAGGCGCGACATCATTTTTGCCATTGGGAATTTTAAAATTTTTGGGAAAATTTTATCCTTTTCCCCGCCTGCCCCGCGACAATCACAGTGCCGCCACGTGGCAAAGATGGGGGTGAAAGAGGGGGCGGAACCCGCATACGACCTTTTGTCCTTTTGAAATTTTTTCTTGGGAAAATATTGTGAAAATATCCCCATGGCCCCACATCCCCGCCCTTGCCTTTTTGAAAATCTTCTCGTGGACGCGCGGGCCCGCACATCAAAACTTATCCTTTTCCCTTTCCTTTGGCGAAAACCCTAAAGTATTTCGCCACCCCGCCTCCCGTAGCTAGTGTTAGGATGACATGTGGTAGTCGTAGATTCGGTGGAGACTTGGATGGATTTTTTTTTAACTTGTTGCCATCGAGGCGCAAAACATTATTTTTTTTTCGCACAACCCCGCTCTACCCGTGCACCCCGTCTGTTGGAGAAGCACCACGTATCCTGGTAGAGGTGCGGGGCATGGGTGCAAGTTATATTTTGTTCCCTGCATGCCAACAAAAATTTCAAATACCAATGCATGACCCATGCCAACCCGGAAAAATGGGTTTCCTTCCCCTCTTGACATGTGTCCCCTTTGGGAAAATTTGACCCCTAAGCTCCGCTGGACCATAACTGGAGTTTTACAAGGAGTTAGGAGGACTTATTTATATTATAGGAAAGGTGAGAAAAATTTCTATCCAATGGGAATGATTTATGGAAACTTTGAATGCATTAAATATGATAAAAATCAAGTTGAAAATATGATCTGTTAGAGAGTGGGTATAGGGATAAATTACCCCTTGAACCTAACTGAAATTTCTAACCCTAAAATTTGGACCTTGTGACTTCTGATAATTGTTAATAAAAGAAATTTTTGTTCTAGTAGATTTGAATTGTTCTAGAATTTTTTATGGTAGTTTTTTCCTAGTAACTTTGGTTGTAGAAACTCTTAATCGAGTTTTGGGAGTGGGTAAGTGAGACCTTACTCCGATGATTTTCAATATGTATTCCTTTCCTCACCGTAATTAAACCCCGCTCTTATCTCAGATCTTGTGGAATTAAATACCTTGGCTATTTAATTGTTTTGTCCCTAAACCCTAAAATTTTAATTAGGGAATATTTAGCTAAAATGTCAATGTAATCAGTGATTAAATTAATCCCTAAGGAGATTTGAGCTAGGAGTGGATTATTACACTTGTTGCTTTATAATGTGGAATTAGTAATTATTGTAATGGGAAAAGTTATCAGTTGAATTTAATTGTCTTTGAGACTTTGGTCGTTAACTTCTAATAAAAAAATATTCCATAATTTTCTAACTAAACCTAGGTTGTTCATGGGTCTTAAGTGGGTTGTTTTAGTGGGCATCACACTTGGTATCAGAGTAGTGGTTCAAAAGCTTGGACCATTGGGAACACTAGAAAACTTGAGACATGAACTGTAAACCTAGCACACTTTTAAAACTAGAAAACAACCTTGTTTGAAAATTGAAAAAATAAATAAGTATGAAGAAATATTACATTACTCTGTTCATTTGAACTGCCAGAATTAAAATGCTAATAAAATAATAAGTTGTTTAAGTCATTATGTTTCTTAGTGACATTTGGTCTAAACCCAGGAAATTAAGAATGTCAAATTTAACTGATTTTTTTGTGAACTTCTAGTATAATGGAAACTTGGTTCCCCTTTTGAAAATGTGTTGATTTTACAAGTCCTAAAACTTGATTTAATTATATGATACATTAAGCTCTTTGTTGAGACCCTTCCTTATTGGAGTTGTTGGAATGATGAGTTATTTGGTGTTATTCTTGTAGTTGGACAGTAGTGGTTGTGTTCTAGGTTGGGAAGAGTTAATTAAAAGTTGTTTAGAGCTTCCTTCCTTGAGTGGTTAGGAAAGAGGGTTTGGTTATCAGTCTTCCATTTTTTTACCCGTATGGGAGAGTGGACATGGTGTCTAGGTATTGTTTAGGACCCAATCTGTGTATGTGTCCTGGAACTAACTTGAGCGCAGAGTACCCTATTGACGGCCATGAAGGGCTGCGAGGTGAATGTGGTGTGAACTGTTTTGTTTTACATTTGTAATCTTGTGATTATTTTATCAAGGACCAATATCTTATTTTATGATTGGATTGAGAAGATCTGAGAATCTTTTATTTATTTATAATTTTTGCAAGAATTTTCAAACTTTGCAATGCGGCTACTTAGCCACTTTTCTTGATTGCTAACATTTCTTGGAATTTATTTTGATTGGTGACTCAGAGCTCATTATGTGTTGGCTACTTGGCTAAATGTTATGTGGTTTCCTTCTTGCATGTTGTTGAGCTGGTTCTATGCTTCTTGTATGGTGACATTTGTCATATGGGGGTACACCTTGGGTGTCTTGAATGTCCTCTTAGGTGTTTGAAGTTATGCCTTGGTTATGGATGCACAGAACCTTGAGTGTGTCTAAAATCTTAGAGCAACCCTTTCATTGCTTGACCTTGCTATAAAGAAAGTTTGTTGTGTAGTGCGGCCTTGATGGCGGTCGATAGTAGTAGTGGTGATTTTATTACAACTGTAAAAGCTTAATGCTCGTTGGAGTAAGAAGTGTTTAATTATGGGATTTTAATTTTTTTAGAATTGGATTTCCTTTTGGTTGATTGTAAATGTTATGAAAAGTGTTTGTTTTGATAGTGAATTTTAATTGATGGCATGTTAAATTGTATCATGGGTTATTGGTTGCATCAGAGAAAGTTTTGACTCGTGGAATGTACGCATCTTGGTTATTATGGATAGATTTAAGCCCTTTCACGTAGTGTGTTTATTTAAGTATACTTTTTTTGCTCTCTTGACTTATAAATAGGTCTACCCTTACCTTAAATTTCCTTTACTATGAATAACATTCTATGACCTATTAATCTTTGGGTTACTTGGAAACACTTATGGATGCTTTGGGTCTTTTGGACCTTTCTCTTAGAGATGTTAGTTTGGTGAATCTTAATAGTTAATATTGGTGGTGCTTATATTGTACTTCCTCTTTTAAAAACTATAACTCTTGGTTGTAGAGTCCATGATTTGGAAAATTATTTGGTTGGCCCATTGCTTTTGATGCTTTCTAGTGTGGATGTGGTGTCCTTGGAGTAAAGTTGCATTGGCATCGAGTTGCTTGGTTGGTGGTATCTTATGGGGACATGAGAATTTATTGGAAAACCTTCTTTGGTTGTTAGGGGTGTAAAATGTTACCACCCTAAACAATTTTTTTTTGTTAAAGCTTAATAAATTCGTAAAAGTAAGATTATACCTCTTTAATGAGCCTTCCTTGAAAATTCTTGTGAGACTTGTGGAGACCCATTATGAATGTATAATGATGCTTGAAATTATTCGGTGAATCTTCAAAATCTTGGTGTGATTCATGTTGGTTCATTGTTTCCTAGTTCTTACAAAAAAATTAATGATGTGATTTCTATAACGAATGTCTCTTGCTCCTTTAGAATAAAATAAAATAAAAAAATGTGGTGTGTTGATTTATGTCTCTTCCCATAAAAGTAATTATGTGATATGTTTGAACCTTCCTCCTCATTAAAATTTGATTGATAAGATGATTCAACCAAAATGCCATGAAACTATAATTAAGGAGATTTGACATTGAAGCTTTAACAAATAAGTGGAGCATAGAAAAGTGAAGTGATCCTTGTTGTACCATTGGTAGATTAGTAGAAGAAATAAAAAAAACCATGTAGAAGAATAGAAAGGAAACCTTGTCCATCCACCTTCCTTACATGTAAAATAAATTCTCTCTTCCTATACTTGAATGGTGAGACATCATGCCCACCTTAGTGGTGCTATTTATAACGTAAATCGGTGATTTCATAATAGAAGGAAGTTTGTAACTAAGGAAACATGAAAGGAATGTTCTTAACAAGAAAAGCTATAACTTTTGACTTAATGAGTTGATTTATAAAATGGGTAAAATTTATGTGTATTGAGTACAATGTATAGTTGAACTTGTATGCCTACCTAAAATTGTGTGTGGATCGTAATGTGTTCTAGTTGCTTATTACTTCTTGTTCATAGATTTATGTGCCTTTGTTGTGGGAGTTTTGGGTCATCACACCCTAATCGTCCCATAGCTCAATGAATGTGAGTTGTGGTCCTTTTGGATTGAGACTTATCTGTTGTTTGAGAAGAAACCTCCTTGCGTGTTAGCTTGTCCTTGGAGACCTAAGTATTGTAATTTTAAGGAAACATATGTTAAGGATATAAAATAACTTTAGGAAGTATTATTTCTTCATATTTTCTTGGGTCACCTTGTTTTTGCTGCCCCTTTCCACTAAGATAGAAAGTGCAAGATGATGTTATTCATTTTGATACGATGCACCCTTGGATTGTAATGGGACCCCGTGTTACTTGTTCTTCTCCCTAGTGACCTTGAGTGGTCCTTGGTGTTTCTTGTGCTCTCTTTATGGTTATTCCGAGATTGAGTAGGAAATAAGATAAATAAATGCCATTATGCTATAATGTATTGTACTTATATTGATATGTTAGTTGCTAAGGGAGATATAAATATATATGTACATATTTTCTTTTGCTAAATGGTTGAATTCTTTAGATTGGTTGTTTGGTGTGTTCGATTCTTAAAACAAAAGTGTAAAAATCATACTATAGGAAAACTTGTGGTCTTGACTCCACTTGTATTACCATGAAAATTTAATTGTACCCTCTCGAGATTATAGGAGTGCCTTCCAGGAATAGTTCCTCAATTGTAAATGTTTTGCTGTTTGGGTGTCCTTCCTTGTGGATTAACCTCATCATGTGTGACCTTAAATTATGGGACCTTAAGTAGACATGTCCCTCATAAAAATTTTGGCCATGGTTGATTCTGCTAGCCTTGTCTAAGCAACGAACTATGAAAGCATAGTTCAACCCTAGTGGAAACCTCAATTTTTGTTACTGTAGTATGTTGTATTCCTTGGGAAACTATGTGGTCTTTTTCAACTCATGGAATTGTCCTTATCATTCCTCTACTTGGTGGTTACTCTTAATAATATTTTAGAACTCATCCCTTACAATCTCCCTTCTTTTTCGAATTGTATTGGAAAAAACTTGGGATTTTGTGGACCCAAACTAGTTTGAAGCAAGGAATCCCATAATGGGAGTGATCCTTTTTCTATTGCAAGTTATTCCTATCTCTCTTTCCTATGACTTCTAGGAGGAAGTTGAGTCTAAGGGGAGGGGGATGTAGTGCCCACTTCCCTTTGGCACCTTTTATTACCGATCATGATACTGTGGACTATGTGATGGACATTTTTATAGTTTTGATTTAGTATGCTGTTAGAACTTTTGATCATGGATTATGGCTGATCTTGATTTGGATATGATACATGATGATTATTATAGACACTCATATGTGGATGATGTTATACTATTTAACATGGATGTTTTATGGATGTTGTTTGGACATGTGATTTTTGATATTATGAGTAGATCTAGAAAATGGATATTATATGATGATAATGTTGTTGTGATTCATTTATATAGTTGGTTTTGTGATTTCATTTATATCACATTGGATGTTATGATATAGCCACGAGGCTGAAGGAGGTATTTGTTTTTATAGGTTATTAATCACAACAAAAATCGGGGATTGGAGATCGACCACAATGGAATTCTAGGTGAATTTGACAAGGTCACCATGACAACTTTTTTATTGTGTTGTGTATTGTTTTGTTAGGGATTCCCATGGGGGGATCACCTTTATATATGACCATGGGTTTGTGTATTTTATTAATGTGTTTCATTTTTTTATTATTCGTTGTATGTATTTTATTAGTGAAGTGTTCCCTTCTTTTATTTAATTAAATTGTGGAGAATTAATGTGGGAAATCATATGATTAAAATTTAAATAAATTAAATTGGGATATGGGAAAGTAATAATGGGAGTTGTTGGATTTTGTATTAATTATGTAGGGATGTGTAAGTTTGTGTAGAGTTGTGTAAGTCTGATTTTGGAGTATGAAATACTCCACCTCCATGGAAATTCGAATTTGTCCTTGGGGGCTATTTTTGGAGGCTTGTGGGACAAGTAAAACTTGTCCCATGCCTCTCAATTTAATTTACCAACCATATTTATGATTGGAGGGGTGATTTTATAATTTTATAATGTAATTTATTAATCATGTTACAAGTTTTGATTGCACTCTCTTACATTTTAATTATTTTGAGTCCTTTAGGGTGTGCGCTTTTGGAGTGTGCAAGTAACTTATCATATTTTCACCCACCTCTTTATTGTTCTTGGGAGAATGAAATTTTATCTTTTTGTTTGAATTGGAGGATTTGTGATGTGGCATCCTACATGGATCCACATCATCCTCTTCTCTTCCCTCTTTTATAAAATTCAAACTCTTTACTTGTTTTGGGTGGTTAAATCATATTGCAAACTTCGTTGGGGCCCATTTTTCTTATGTTTGGAGCTCTTAATTTTGGAAGGAGTTGGAGAAAATTTGCATGCTTAGAGATTTCTATTTTGGGACTGTGTCTTTGGCATTGAAAGCTTGCTATTGGGAACAAAATTTACTATGGAGAGGTAGGAGTTTAATCTTTCTTTCATGTTGTTATTCTCTTGTTGTGATGTGTGAATGATGCATGTTTTGATTTAATTGTTGGCTGGTTGGGTAGACTGCCATAGGACTAGTGTAGGATAAGGCTATGGGGAATCCATGTGGGGGGGCATAAGGTAATGCCAGACCTTTGTGGAGGAGTTTGGGTTTCGGATCCACCATGGAAAAGAAATAGCTTGCATTTCTTACTTTGTGGGGGCATAAGGAAATATCTGGGTGGCATAAGGAGGGATTGTGGGGGCATAAGGAATGTGTGGTGAATTTAGTTTGGTGGTTTGTAACATGTGGATGCCCAATTCCCATTTGGGAGGCATAAGCAACTTCCCCATAGACCTTGCTCCTTTGGCTTGCATGATCAAGCCTGAGTTTTGTTTGAATGTTTGCAAATGTAGTTGAAAATTGTTGTCTTGTTTGGAATATGTTTTATAATGAATTATGCATGTTGAAATAATATTTTGTGTTGTGGAAGCTAGTTGTTTCCATGGGTTAAATTACACCTCTTATTATATTTTGGTTGGGGCTCAGAGGCCAATGATGAAGGAAGGATTTTCCTTTAATTGGATGTCTTGGTTGGGTGGAGAGAGTTTCCTTTCCCCCACTTTTGTTGTGATCAAATTGAAAATGGAGGAAAATTGCATGTTGTTGTTCTGGAGTAGAAGAAGATAGTTTTACCAGCCTCTTGTGAAACATATTCTTTTGTAATCCTTTCCCACTGGATGTGCATGAAATTGTAAATTCATTTTGTGAAGAAAATATGTCGTAATTGATTATGAAAGTATATATTCAAATTGTGAAGGATGTTTATATTATGTTCTATCATTGGAAAGAAAGAAATAGAATGTTGTTATTGCTTTCAAACATTGAAAGATGTAAAGTTTTATAATTGAAGTCAATAAAGGATTGCAATATCTTCTCTCATTTGCATTGTTGTGATGAAATGAAAATATCAAATTATGATTGGAATATTTTGATTGTACTACCTTTGCTTCTGGCTTGAAAGGTTTAATCCGAGTGTTTGAGGGGAATGAAGTGTTACATTTCTTTTGGCTAGAAAGCTTTTAGATAATTATAAGAATAAGCAAGGAAATCGGCGTACCACTTCAAAAGATTTACCACCTTCTTCTTCTCCTCTTGGGTGCAAAATTTTCTAACATTCACTATTTTAGGTTCGGCATGGCTCTCAATGTTAATCTTTTCATATTCAGATTCTTTGAGCTCCTTTGGAGGCCTTAGACTTGACATATCTCTGTCATGTTTATTAAATAATTAGTTTGATATAGCCATCTTGATCCATCTCCTCCTTGACACATTCCTCATTAGAAGAGACACTCTCTCGAGGCATATTGTCACTTCCCTCAAAATATAATTGGTCAAAGTTATCCCTAAGCTCCAGGAAAGAGAGAACATGTTGGTTGTCATTGAAAACTTTCCAGTTGTTTGCATTATCCGGTATGCTTGGTCTATGGATCATTTCAATGGTGAATTTTTCCTGAGAGAAATCGGGATGAGGTATTAGCAAAGACCCTAAAACAACTAGGGAATTATCTCTAGTGTTCTTCTCCCTTGGCACCGCTTCAATGGAGAAGGCATCAAGGAATTCAATAGAATCCTAGACCAAATTCCTATAATGCTTCAACCTTCTATTCTTCACTTGGAAAAGGTATCGACTTGATGTTCTACCTCATCTTGAGACATGATTATGTAGTTTCCATACCTAATATCTTCGTAAAGTATTTGTGCCTTGGGATCATCTATCTTTTTGCATAATATATTGAGTTTTCTTCTCGTAGTAGCCTTCTTCATCTTTCCAATGACTCGGTATAAGGGCATGTGACCAATCCATTTAAATTTATCCACCTACATCCTTACAAAAATTTCTACTCAACAACATGCAATATGAAGGAGGAATATCAACTACCAAAATAGTAGCTTAAACCTTTTTCTCTGGAAAAGTAGTAAAAGCTACTTATGCATCCTTAATTCTTCCGACCAAAGGAACCTCCCTACTCTCCATGGAATAGTAAGAACCAAAAGTTCATGTGAGGGTAAGACCCAAAGCATGAGCCACTTTAGAAGGAATAACATTATCCGATGCTCCTGAGTCTATGACACGATTATTGAGTCTATGGCTAGCTATGAGGATGTCACATAGAATGGTTTGGTTTTCTCATTAAGTGAGGTGGCTGAAGCCACAAGATTTGGTTGGGATGCAGAAGAGGGAGTGGGAAAAAGACCTTTAAAAGTGTTGGATGAATTTTTGGAATGGGAATTGACAAAGTGGACCATTTTGGCAAAGGATTTTGGATGGGTTTGATAAAAATCAGCCTCTGAAATCTAAATTTTTGTCTTCTTGAGGTGATCAATGATATCAAAAGATCCAGAGGTGGATGGGGTATCATCACTAGGAATCCTAGGCTTATCAGGTTTTGGAGCTAGAGAATAAGAAGTTTTAGAAGTAGGAGTAGAAGAAGAAGAATTAGCAGAACTCACCTTTTGCATGGATGTAGTGGGAATAGGAGATAATATTATTCCAATCACTAGAATAGTTGTGGGATGCTCCTTAGATTTTTTAGCGGGCTGCATCACTTTTTCTCTCTTATTTGTCTACTCCGAGTCATAACAACATATGACTCACTGTTCATCTCTGCCACCACTTCATCATAATCATCTTCTTCATCAATGCCCTCAATAGTGAGGAAATTAACTCAAGATCCATTAAGTTCTTTGAGTTCTTCGTCAGCCTCTTCTCCAGGTTCTTCAAAGTCTTCATTAACCTCTTCATCATCAGGTTCTTCAACTTCACAAGTTGCATTAATAGGGACCTTAATGGGTGGTCCTTCAATTTCCAACCTTGTCTAAGAAGAAGGCAAATGGTTTCTAGGCTGAAAGTTCTTCCTTGGAATGTCTTGATAAGGAGCATGCTAAGTCAATTGTTTCTTGATGACAATGAGGTCATTGATAAGCTTTTGTACTAACTGATTTGTATTAGCTCTAGGAGTAGAGGAAGAGGAAGAAGAAGTTTTGGATTTAGAAGAGTCTCTTTTCAATTTTCCAGACATGATCAGGTCATCTTCAACACTGACGGCTAATCTCTAATCAACATCCAAAGTTGCAAGATTGGCTCTTCTCAGCTCATATCTTACTTCAGGAAATTTAGCATTCAGGAAGATTTTTTTTTGAATTTGATCCACAGGCCAGGTGTTTTGTGGGATATTTTTAATCAGCTTGTTGAAATTGGCCACAAATTCTCTCATGGGCTCTTGTGGTTCTTTCTTGATTTGAGAAATTTGGGCAAGCAAAGCATGCACATCTTCGATAGGTTTGAAACGCACTCAAAATGGGTCATCATGATGTTACAATTAGTGATGGTCCCAGCGGAAAGATGGTAAAACCAATATTCCACATTGTCCTGAAAATTCTCCACAAAATCCTCACAGAGACATCCTCATGTTCAACTCCAAGGACTCCACATGCAACTATGAAGGCTACAATGTGTTCATCAGAATGTACCTTACCATCACCTCTAAAATTTGGAAAGTTCTTTTTTTTACCCCTGAGTAACTCATGAAAAGGTTAAGGAAGGGTAAGAGGCCCAACTCATTGGCCCCAAGGTAATGGAGCTGCCATCATTAGAAAAATTTCTTGAAGTGGAATTGAAACACCAACAAGAATTAAAGTGCAAAGATTAGGGCTGAGTTTTTCTTGAGGGATACCACTCCCAAGAGATCTGTCTTCAATAGGGGGTGTGCTTGTAGAATGAGTTATTCTATTTATATTTTTAAAGGAAGTGGAAAGCCAAGTGCTACTCCAGGAGTTGAAATTTAGAATATTCAATTCCAAGAGCCCTTCTTCCGCGAGTAAATCTCGAGTCGCTAGATCAAAATGATCAATAAATTGTTCTTTAAAACTAGAATTCATTGAAATGAATCCCCAGTAGAGTCATAAAAATTGTTGGTTGTCAAATTAGGACTTTAATGAAAGCAACAGTCAGGGGACATAAATTCCCTCCTCTTTAATGGGAGAGGTGCCCTTATTGAAAGCAAGCAACAAAACTATTTACAAATGTACAAATTTCTACTTTAATGAGGAACTCTGATATCATGAAAGTGTTTTAATGCAAAGATAGATCATCAATACAAAAGAATAGAAGAACTAAGGGAGGGAAAAGGTAGAACATAACAACATTTATAGGAAATATAGATAGCAAAATAGTTCCTTATAAATGTTGTGCAAGGATGTTATATAGGACATAATCATTCATATTAAACCACCGAGATATTATTTCATAGACACAAAGTTCCAGAAATGACATCCATAAGAATACAAAGGTTCTTAATGCAATAGATTAATGATTCACAAAATTTAGACAAGCAAGAGAAAATAAATCGATGCAGATAGAAATAGGAAGGGAAATATTTTGTATTGATAGCTTTTAGTTCTTTTACACTTTCAAAAATTATCAGAGTTCAGCCCCTTTGAATGGTGTGGAGAGCCCAATATATAGTTTACAAAGTGGTTACATTTAGTAATCTGTTTCTTTTAACCAAAAGATTAATTAAGGAAATACACAATATATAGTCCTTAATTAAATTACAAGGAGATATAAACTACAAAAAAATAGAAGAAGAAAGTAAAGATCCAAAAGGAGAGACATCCATTGTAATGAGGGGCCCACTTGTTTTAAGGATCCGGTGCCTTAAACTCATCAATGCTAACGCTATCTCCATGCCCCTTGGAATCATTGTGTTGGAAGCAGTGTGAGTCCACATGCCTAGGCATTTCTCCATATATTTTTCAAAATTAGTATGCTCCAGATATTCCTTATTAGCCTTTGCTATAACCGAATGGAGAGAACAAACGTCCTTCATTTTCTCTTTAGTGATTGGCTCTTCCTTGAACAAATCATCCTTGACAAAAGCTTTAAACCGAGCCTTTATTTCTTCGAGAGAGAAGAATACACCCATTGTTTCATCCTGAAAATGGTAGTGGATATCCTTGAAGGCGGATAAAACACAAGTTTTAAAAGACTCCCCTTTTTCCATACATTCCTTAATTCCCCCAGTGCTTCTTCTAGAACCTTTATTTTCCAGTTGATGCTAAAGATCCATGTCCTTGACAAGTTATTTTTGACATCATCAAACACATTATTGCCCAATAGGATCCTATCATCAGTTTGACCCATCGACGAAGATCTATGATACATCCACTCTAGACTCTCAATTCCTTTTCCATAGCCTTAATTGAGGAAATGAATTTCTGGCTGTGACTTGATCACCTTGTCATGAGTTTTAAAGGATTACTCAATGAATTTTAAACCTTCTACGGTCATAACATCTACCATGGCCTCAACATCCTTCCCATAAGTACAATACTTGTGGATGTCTTTGATGGTTTGGACCTCATATTGGCTGAGAACTATGGGAGGTGGGAGAGCGGCCAATGGGGCTGGATCCAAAACCTAATCCTTTACCAACAATGATTTGATAAATTTGGAAAGAATTTGGTTGTGTTCTTCCAATTGCTCCATGGTTTTCTTTCCTTTCTCCACCCATTCAATAACCTTAGTCATGGTTTCCCAAAGGTTATGAACTTCACTCTCAGGTGTGGATTATCCCATTTGAATTCTGGAAAGCTCCAATCCAGAGATTAAAAGATATTTCTCCTCTTTATCCACTTTGGGTTTTGCGAATCTACAGAACTGCTGGCCTTGGGCATTAGTTACCAACCTCGAAGTGGTCTTCGATTTCTTTTCTGGAGGAGGAGGGGTAGTACCAAGAAGAGCTGCTACAACATCAAAGTTAGGCACCTTTGTTAATCGGGAGGAATATTTCATTTCCTTGTTGTCAACTAGGGGCTACACCGGCAAAGGAAGAAGAAGAAATGAAAGAATTAAGGGACCCGAGTGCAAGTGAACTCATGGCACTCAGATTATGAACCGTTGTTGTCTCCAGTGGGGAAATTAATGCAACCTTAGGAATTTCTTTTACGAGAGGAGTTTGTTACTTTGGGGCATAAGGAATAGAAATAGCTTACATCGAAATAGTTGACATCAGAAATAAATTACATTTCTTACATTGGGGGCCATAAGAAAATTTGTGGGGGCATAAGGAGAGATTTTGGGGGCATAAGGACATTTGTGTGATGAATTATTTTGGCAAAAAGTTATTTCGGTGGAAGCCCAATTCCTAATTGGGCGGCATAAGAAGCTTCCCCCATATACCTTACTCCTTTGGCTTGCATGATCAAGCCTGAGTTTTGATTTGAATGTTTTCTATTGCAGTTGTAAACTGTTGTTTTGTGTTGAACTATGTTTTATATTGAATTGTGCATGTTTGAAAGAATGTTGTGTGTTTTGAAGCCAGTTGTTGCCATGGGTTGAATCACACCTTTTATTGTATCTTGGTTGGGGCTCGGAGGCCAATGATGAAGGAAGAATTCTCCTTTCATTGGATTTCTTGGTTGGGTGGTGAACGTTTCCTTTCCCCCTCTTTTGTTGTGATCAAATTGGAAGAAAATGGAAGTTGCATGTTGTTGTTTTGGAGCAAAGGAAAATGCAGTTATGCCAGCCCCTTGTGAAAAAATATTCATTTGTAATCCCTTCCCACTTGTTGTGGATGAAATTGTAATATTTATTTTGTGAAGAGAGATGTATGTAATTTGATTATGAAGTTATATATTTGAATTGTGAAAGAAATTTATGTCTTGTTCTATCTATTGGAAAGAAACAAAATTTCGGTATTGCATTCAACATGGAAATATTTAAATATTTACAATTGAAGTCAATAGAGAGTTAAAAGACCTTTTTTCATATGCATTGTTGGATTGAATTCAAAGTTTCATTGTATGACAAAAGAGAGTTAGATATCTGTTTGGAAAGAGAAAATGTACATGAAACAATGTTATATTTTTGTATTTTGGGAATGTGTATAAATGAAATTTAGTATTAATTCTTGATCTTGAATGGTTTTATTAAAAAAACTAAGGTATTAGACTAGATGAGATATGAAAGTTCATATAAGGAAGGTGAAATTGTTAGATAGATCCTCTTGAAATTGATCTCTGTCATAAGTTTTAAAACTGGCAAACAATTTAATTAAAATGTACAATTCAGCCTGCACACAATAATCAACATGGAAGCATTAAAATTTAACATGATACAATATCAATGAACTCTTTTGGACTAAAAACACTTAAGGAAAACATTGAAACCTTGCAAAATTAGACCCAAACCTTTCACAGTTAACTTGCGGTCTTTTTCTATCAATTGTTGGAAAAAATCAAATCGGAAATCAAACAAATGAAATTACCTCCCTAAAGCACTTTAAATTCTTCCTAGAGTAAACCTCCATGTCTGTTTGGCATGTTGAGTGAAGGAGGTGATCAAATTGGATCAAATTGATAAGTTAAAATTTATTTGTTGGTGATTAAAATCTTGTAGATTGTTTTTGTAAAATTGAACCCTTAAACCTTATCAAAATGTAAAATTTATGATTACTTTGCATAGAGGGCATTGAAAAATTTCCAGAAAGTCCTTGTTTTCCCAAAACTCGAGCTGTCTAGAAAAATTTACAAACATTTGAAGTTTTCCTTCTTTGGCGAGAAAATTTGGGAAAATTTTCCCTCATGGGCCCATGCCCAAAAATTTCCCTTTGAAAACTTAGAAAAATGTTGGAATTTTTTGGGAAAATTTTTAACATTTTCCCCACCGCCCCACCTACCCGCGGCCAATCGAAGCGCCACATGGTCTCACAAGGCGACGATGGAGGCACGACACCTTTTCTTCCTTTGCACTTTTTGAAAATTTTGGAAAATTTTCTTAACTTTCCTCGCATCCCCGCCAACCTGCCGCCAATAGGATGCCGCCACGTGGCTCGGTGGAGGTGCAAGAGTATTTTGTTACTTTATATTTTTTAACCCTTTGGTAGATTTTATTAAAGTTATCCACCACTCTAGAGACCCATAGCTAATGGATGGCCACCACGTGGCTACCTTGGGTGAGGGCGGAGGCACGGGGTTGTTTGTACCCTTTGCACATTTAACCTAGGAGTCAAAAATTCAATGTGTCCCCAGGTCCGTTTTACCCGTGCCAACTAGAGCTTGACACGTCTTCTTGGCGGTCTCGTAAGGGCGCAGGTGCAAGTTAGATTTTGTTCCCGCATGGGAAAAATTACAAATACCACCCCGTGACCTGCCAACCCAAAAAAATTGGGTTTCTTTTCCCTCTTGAGACGTGTCACCTTTGGGAAAATTTGACCCCTAAAGTCCACCTAACCATAACTAGAGTTTTATAAGGAGTTAGGAGGAACTGTTTATATCACTGGAAAGGTGAGACAATTTCCTATCCATGGGGAATGATTTATAGAAATTTTGAAAGCGTTAAATCTAAGAAAAATCAAGTTGAAAATCTGAGCTTGTTAGAGAGTGGGTATGGGGATAAATTACCTCATGAACCTAACTGAAACTTCTAACCCTAAAATTTGAACCTTGTGACCTCTAATAATGGCTAAAAAAGAAAATTTTATTCTAGTGGATTTGTTTTGTTCTAGAATCTATGAGTGGAAGTTGTAGCCTCGCAACTGGTTGCAGACTCTCTTAATCAAGTTCTGGGAGTGGGTAAGTGAGACCTTACTCTGTTGATTTTAAATTTGTAATCCTTTCCTCACTATAATTAAACCCCTTGCTCTCATCTTAGATCTTGTGGAATTAAATACCTTGGGTATTTAATTATTTTGGTCCCTTAACCGTAAAATTTTAATCAGGGAATATTTAGCTAAAATGTCAATGTAATCAGTGATTAAATTAATCCCTAGGGAGATTTGAGCTAGGAGTGGATTATTACACTTGTTGCTTCATAATGTGGTATTAGTAATTATTATAATGGGAAAATTTATCAGTTGAATTTAATTGTCCTTATGACTTTGGTCGTTAAGTCCTAATAAAAAAACAAATTATTCCATAATTTTCTAACTTAACCTAGGATGTTCATGGGTCTCAAGTGGGTTGTTTTAATGGGCATCACACTTGGTATCGAGCAATGGTTGAAAATCTTGGGCCATTGGGCACACTAAAAAAACTTGAGACATGAATTGTAAACCTAGCACACTTTTGAATCTATGAAAAACGAACTTGTTTGAAAATTGAAGAAAAAATAAGCATGGAGAAATATTGCATTACTCTGTTCATTTGAACTGCCAGAATTAAAATCATAATAGAATAACAAGTTGTTTGGGTTTTTTTGCGGATTAGTGGCATTTTGTCTAAACCCAGGTAACTAAGAATGTCAGATTAAATTGATTTTGGTGAACTTCTAGTATAATGAGAACTTGGTTCCCCCTTGAAAATGTGTTGTTTTACAAGTCCTAAAACTTGATTTAATTGTATGATGAATTACGCCTTTGATGAGACCCTTCTTTGTTGATGTTGTTAGAATGATAAGTTATATGGTGTGATTCTTGTATTTGGACGATAATGGTTATGTTCGGGTTGGGAAAAGTTACTTAGAAGTTGTTTAGGGCTTCCTTCTTTCGGTGGTTGAGAATGAGGGTTTGGTTGTTAGTTTTCCATGTTGTTACCCATGTGAGAGAGTGGCATGGAGTCTAGGTGTCGTTTAGGACCCAATCCGTGTATGTGTCCTAGAACTAACCTTGAGGCAAAGTACCCCTATTGGTGGCCATGAAGGGTTGTGGAGTGAATGTGGTGTTAACATGTTGTATTTTACATTCATAATATTGTGATATTTTATCAAGGACCAAAACCTTATTTTATGATTGGATTGAGAAGCTCGAGAATATTTTATTTACTTATAATTTTTTGCAAGAATTTCCTAACTTTGCAATGTGGATACTTAGCCACTTTTCTTGATTGCCAATATTTCTTGGAATTTAATTTGATTGGTGACTCGGAGCTCATTATGTTTTTGGATACTTGGCTGAACATTACGTGGTTTCCCTTCTTGCATGTTGTTGAGTTGGTTCTATGCTTCATTTATGGTGACAATTGTCATATGGGGGTACACCCAGGTGTCTTGAATGTCCCTTTAGGTGCTTAAAGTTATGCCTTGGCTATGGATGCATGGAACCTTGAGTGTTTCTAAGATCTTTGAGTGACCCTTTCATTGCTTGACCTTGCTAGGAAGAAAGTTTGTTGTGTAGTGTGGTCTAGATGGAAGTTTGACAAATGGTAGTAGTGATTCTATCACTATCCGGTAAGAGCTTGAACCTTATTGGAGTAGAAGTGTTTAATTATAGGATTTTAGATTTTGTTAGGATTAGATTTTCCTTTTGGTTGACTGTAAATATTACTAGAAGAGTGTTTTTTTATAGTGACCTTTCATCGATGGCATATTAAATTGTATCTTGGGTTCCTGGTTGCATCATAGAAAGTTTAACTCTGGAATGTATGCATCTTGGTAATTATGGATAGATTTAATCCCTTTCAGGAAGTGTGTTTATTTAAGTGTACATGTTTTAATCTCTTGACTTATAAATATGTCTACCCTTACCTTAAATTTCCTTTACTATGAATAACATTCTATGACCTATTAATCTTTGGGTTACTTGGAAACACTTATGGATGGTTGGGGTCTTTTGGACCTTTCACTTAGATATATTAGTTTGGTAGATCTCAATAGTTAATCTTGATGGTGCTTATATTGTACTTCCTCTTTTTAAAAAATGTAACTCTTGGATGTGAAGTCCATGATTTGGTAAATTATTTGGTTACCGCATTGCATGTGATGCTTTCTAGTGTGGATGTGGTTCCTTGGGGTAAAATTGTATTTTCATTTGGTTGCTTGGCTAGTGGTATCTTATGGGGACATGAGAATTTATTGGAAAACCTCCTTTGGTTATTATGGGAGTAAAATGTTACCACCCTAAACAACAAAAAAATGTTAAACCTTAATAGATTCGTAAAAGTAATATTATACCTCTTTAATGAGCCTTCCTGAAAATTTCTTGTGAGACTTCATGGAGACCCACTAAGAATGTTTAATGATGGTTGAAATTATTCAGTGAATCTTTAAAATCTTGGTGTGATTCATGTTGGTACATTGTTTCCTAGATCTTACAAAAAATTAATGATGTGATTTCTACAACGAATGTCTCTTACTCCTTTAGAATAAAATAAAAATAGAAAAATATGGTGTGTTGATTTATGTCTCTTCCCATAAAAGTAATTATGTGATATGTTTGAACCTTCCTCATTAAAATTTGATTGATAAGATGACTCAACCAAAATGCCATGAAACTATAATTAAGGAGATTTGACCTTGAAGCTTTAACAAATAAGCTGGAGCATAGAAAAGGGAAGTGATCCTTGTTGTACCCTTGGTAGATTAGTAGAAGAAATAAAAAAACCATGTAGAAGAATATAAAGGAAACATTGTCCATCCACCTTCCTTACATGTAAAATAAATGCTCTCTGTCTATATCTTGAATGGTGATACATCATGCCCACCTTAGTGGTGTTATTTATAACGTAAACTGGTGATTTCATAATAGAAGGAAGTTTGTAACTAAGGAAACATGAAAGGAATGTTCTTAACAAGAAAAGCTATAAATTTTGAATTAATAAGTTAATTTATAAAATGGGTAAAATTTACGTGTATTGAGTAAAATATATAGTTGAACCTGTAGTTATGTCTCCTACCTAAAATTGAGAAACACATGGTGGGTAGTATTGTGTTCTAGTTGCTTATTACTTCTTTTTCCATCAAGGTATATGCCTTTCTTGTGGGAGTTTTGGATCATCATGCCCTTATCGTCCGTAGCTCGATGAATATGAGTTATGGTCCTTTGAATTGAGACTTATCTATTGTTTTAAAAGCAACCCCTTGTGTGTTGTCTTGTCCTTAGAGACCTAAGTTGTTGTAATTTTAAGGAAACATATGTTAAGGATATAAAATAACTTTGGGAAGTATTCTTTTCTTTATATTTTCTTGGGTCACCTTGTTGTTGTAGCCCTTTTTCCCATTAGGATGGAAAGTGCAAGATGATGTTATTCACCCTTGGATTGTGATTGGACCCCTTGTTACTTGTTCTTCTCCCTAGCAACCTTGAGTGGTCCTTGGTGTTTCTTGTGCTCTCTTTATGGTTATTCGAGCTTGAGTAGGAAATAAGATAAATAAATCCCATTGTGCTTTAATGTATGGTGCTTGAATTGATATGTTAGTTGCTAGGGGATATATATATATATATATATATATATTATATTTTGCTAAATGGTTGACTTATTTAGATTGGTTGTTTGGTGTGTTTGATTCTTAAAACAAAAGTGTAAAAATCAGACTATAGGAAACCTTGTGGTCATGAATTTGCTTAGTATTACCATGAAAATTTGATTGTACCCTCTCAAGATTATAGAAGTACCTCCCTAGAATAGTTCCTTGTTTTTAAATGTTTTGCTGATTTAGGTGTCCTCATTGATTAACCTCATCTTGTGTGATCTTCAAATTGTGGGAACTTGAGTAGACTTGTTCCTTGTGTAAAATTTTGGTCATAGTTGATTTTTCTAAGCCTTGTCTGGACAAAAACCTTTAAATCATGGCTTAAACGTGTAGAAACCTTAACTTTTATTAATGTGGTATGTTGTATCAATGGGAAACTATGTGGTCATCTCAAGTTTATGGAAATTCTCCCTGTAATTCCCTTACTTGGTGGTTACTCTTAATAATCTTTTGGAACTCTTCATGTTATATTGTTATGTGTTGTATCTTGTTTGATAGCATAAAGTTACTCCTTAGATTTAAATGTTCATAGCCTTGCATGCTGAAAGTTTAGAACTCATCCCTTGCAATATCCCTCTTCTTGTTAAATTATATTAGACCAGACTTGAGTTCTGTAGACCCACACTTGTTGAAGCAAAACAATTCTAAAAAGGGCATGATCCTTTCTCTATTGCATTGTTTCCACATTGGTTCTTGTGACTTCCAGGAGGAAGTAGAGTCTAAGGGAAGGGGATGTAGTGCCCACTTCCCTTTGACACTTTTATTCTGATCATGATACTATAGACTATATGATGGGAATTCTTATAGTTTGGATTTAGTATGGTGTTAGATGTCAGATCTTGGATTATTGTTGAATCTTATTCATATATGATGCACGATGATTTTGGAGACATTTTATATAGATGTTGACATCTTTGTTAGACATGGTTATATTTTAGATGTTGTTCAAACATGTGATATTTTATATTTTTAGTAAACCTAGAAAATGGAAATTATTTGATGATGATATAGTTGTGGATATAAATTGTAAATGATTTTTTTGATTACCTTGATGATTGTTGTGATTCATATGTATAGATGATTTTGTGATGATATTATATATTCATTTTGGACGTTCTAATATGGCCGTGAGGCCAAAGGAGGTATTTTTGTTTTGCAGGTTAAAATACTACAACAAACATTGGGGATTGGAGACCAACCACAATGGAATTCTAGGTGAATTTGACAAGGTCACCATGGCAACATGTCTTGAGTGTGTGTGTTGTATTTTGTTAGGGATTCCCATGGGGGAATTTCCTTTATATGTGACCATGGGTTTGTGTATTTTATTAATGTGGTTAAATTTTATTTATTGTTGTATGTATTTTATTAGTGATGTGTTCCCTTCTTTTATTTAATTAAATGTGGTAGATTAATGTGAGAAATCATATGGTTAAAATTTAAATAAATTAAATTGGGATATGGGAAAGTAATAATGGAAGTTGTTGGCTCCTTGTATTAAATATGTAAGGGATGTGTAAGTGATGTGTAAGTGTGTGTAAGAGTTGTGTAAGTCTGATTTTGGAGTATGAAATACTCCACCTCCATGGAAATTCGAATTTGTCCTTGGGGGCTGTTTTAGGAGGCTTGTGGGACAAGTAAAACTTGTCCCATACCTCTAAATTTAATTTACCAACCATACTTATGGTTGGAAGGCTGATTGTAGACCATTTTAATACATTTTATAAATCATGTTGCATTGTTTTTGATTGCACTCTCTTACATTTTATTTAATTTTTAGTCCCTTGAGGTGTGGGATTTTTGGAGTGTGCAAGTAACTTGTCATATTTTCACCCACCTCTTTATTATGCTTGGGAGAATGAAATCTTGTCTTTTGTGTTTGAATTTGAGGATGTGTGATGTGGCATCCTACATGGATCCACATCATCCTCTTCTCTTCCCTCTTCTATAAAATTCAAACTCTCTTCTTGTTTTGGGGTTGTTGAATCATTTTGCAACTTCTTTGGGGTGCATTTTCTTGTGTTGGAGCTCTTGTTTTTGGAGGAAGTTTGGAGAAATATTTGCATGCTTGGGAGATTGCTGTTTTAGGACTATGTTTTGGGCATTGAAGCTTGTTGTTTGGAAACAAAAGCTATCATGGAGTTTAACTCTTATTTTATGTTTCTATTTTCTTGTTGTGCATTGTGTGAATGGTGAATGTTTTATGTACTATTGGCTGGTTCGGTAGATTGCCATAGAAATGGTGTAGGAGAAGGCTATGGGGAAACCAAGTGGGGGGCATAAGGGAATGCTATTGGCATTAGAATTTTGTGGAGGGAGTTTGGGTTTGGATCCACCATGGAAAATAAATAGCTTATATTTCTTACTTTGTGGGGGGCATAAGGAAATATGTGGGGGGCATAAGGAGGGATTTGTGGGGGGCATAAGGACATGTGTGTGATGAATTATTTTGGTGGAGTGTTCTGGAGGATGCCCAATTCCCAATTCGGAGGCATAAATAGCTTCCCCCATAGACCTTGCTCCTTTGGCTTGCATGATCAAGCCTGAGTTTTGATTTTGAATGTTTTCTATTGCAGTTGTAAACTGTTGTTTTGTGTTGAACTATGTTTTATATTGAATTGTGCATGTTGAAAGAATGCTATGTGTTGTGGAAGCCAGTTGTTGCCATGGGTTGAATCACACCTTTTATTGTATCTTGGTTGGGGCTTGGGGCCAATGATGAAGGAAGAATTCTCCTTTCATTGGATGTCTTGGTTGGGTGGAGAGCATTGCTTTTTCCCCTCTTTTGTTGTGATCAAATTGGAAGAAAATGGAAGTTGCATGTTCATTATTCTAGAGAAAAGGAAAATACGATTATGCCAGCCCCTTGCGAAAAAATATTCATTTATAATCCCTTACCATTTGTTGTGGATGAAATTGTAATATGTATTTTGTGAAGAAATATGTATGTAATTTGATTATGAAGTTATATATTTGAATGTGAAAGACATTATATGTCATTTTCTATCTATTGAAAGAAAGCAGAATTATGTTATTGCATTCAACATGGAAATATTTAAAGATTTACAATTGAAGTCAATAGAGAGTTTAAAGACCTTTTTTCATATGCATTGTTGGATTGAATTCAATGTTTCTTTGTATGAAAAAAGAGAGTTAGATCTCTATTGGAAAGAGAAAATGTAATGTGAAACAATGGTATATTTTGTATTTTGGGAATGTGTATAAATGAAATTTAGTATTAATTCTTGATCTTGAATGGTTTTATTTTTAAAAAATAAGGTATTAGACTAGATGAGCTATGAAATTTCATATAAGGAAGGTGAAATTGTTAGATAGATCCTCTTGAAATTGATATCTATCACAAGTTTCAAAACCGGAAAACAATTTAATTAAAATGTATAGTTCGGCCCGCACACAATAATCAACATGGAAGATTTAAAATTTAACATGATATAATATCAATGGACTCTTTTGGACTAAAAAAACTTAAGGAAAACATTGAAACCTTGCAGAATTAGACCCAAACCTTTCACAGTCAACTTACAGTCTTTTTATGTCAATTGTTGGAAAAACTCAAATTGGAAATCAAACAAGTGAAATTACCTCCCTAAAGCACTTTAAATTCTTCCTAGCATAAACCTCCATGTCTGTTTGGCATGTTGAGTGAAGGAGATGACCAAATTGGATCAAATTGATAAGTTAAAATTTACCTAATGGTGATTAAAATCCTATAGATTGTTTTTGTAAAATTGAACTTTTAAACCTTATCAAAATATAAAATTTATGATTCTTGTGTATAGAGGGCATCGAGATCTTTCCATAAATTCCATGTTTTCCCAAATATGAGATTTCTAGAAAAAGTTATGACCCTTTGAAGTTTTCCTTCTTTGGTGGGAAAATTTTCCCTGGCGGGCTCGTGGCACGAAAATTTCCCTTTGAAAACTTAGAAAAATGTTGGAAAAATATTGGGAAAATTTTTAACATTTTTCCTATCGCCTCACCTTCCTGCAGCCAATCAGAAGCTGCCATGTGGCCTCACAAGGGAACGGTGGAGGCGCGGCACCTTTTCCTCCTTTGCACTTTTTGAAAATTTTGGAAAATTTTTCTTAACTTTCCCCACATCCCCGCCAACCCGCAGCCAATAGGATGCTGCCACGTGGCTCGATGGAGGTGCGGGAATATTTTGTTACTTAATATTTTTTTACCCCTTTGGTAGATTTTCTTAAATTTCTCTACCACCCCTCGAAGACCCGCATCCAATATATGGCCGCCACATGGCCACCTTGGGTGAGGGCGGAGGCATGGGGTTGTTTGTGCCCTTTGCACATTTAACCCGGAAGTCAAAAAAATTTAATGTGTCCCTAGTGGTTTGTTTTACCCATGTCAACCAGAGCTTGAAATCTGTCCCTGGAGGTCTCATGGAGGCACGGATGCAAGTTATTTTTATTCCCATGCGGGAAAAATTACAAATACCACCCACGGAACCTGCTAACCCCCCAAAAAGGGTTTCTTTCCCCTCTTGACACGTGTCCCCTTTGGGAAAATTTGACCCCTAAAGTCTGCATGACCATAACTAGAGTTTTACAAGGAGTTAGGAGGACTTCTTTATATCACCGGAAAGGTGAGAAAATTTCCTATCCAATGGAAATGATTTAGGGAAATTTTGAAAGTATTAAATCTGAGAAAAATCAAGTTGAAACTATGAGCCTGTTAGAGAGTGGGTATGGGGATAAATTACCCCCGAACCTAACTGAAACTTCTAACCCTAAAATTTAGACCTTGTGACCTCTGATAATGGCTAATAAAAGAAAATTTTGTTCTAGTGTATTTGTTTTGTTCCAGAATCTGTGAGTGGCATTTGTAGCCTTGCAACACGGTTGCATGAGACACTCTTAATCAAGTTCTAAGAGTGGGTAAGTGAGACCTTACTCTGTTGATTTTAAATTTGTAATCCTTTCCTCACTTTAATTAAACCCTTCTCGCATCTCAGATCTTGTGGAATTAAATACCTTTGGTATTTAATTGTTTTGGTCCCTTAACCCTAAAATTTTAATCAAGGAATATTTAGCTAAAATGTCAATGTAATTAGTGATTAAATTAATCACTAGGGAGATTTGAGCTAGGAGTGGATTATTACACTTGTTGCTTCATAATGTGGAATTAGTAATTATTATAATGGGAAAAGTTATCGGTTGAATTTAATTGTCCTTGTGACTTTGGTAATTAACTCCTAATAAAAAAATTATTCTATAATTTTCTAACTAAACCTAGGATGTTCATGGTTTCAAAATGAGTTTTTTTAATGGGCATCACGTAAAATATTCCAAAATGCCTCGTCTTGGCTTCAAAATCATCAGCACAATCAGCCTAGTAGTCCTCAGTGTCAGGACGGTGATGATAAGTTATCCTAAGATTTTGATCAATGTATCTCTTAAGATCAAAGAAAGTCCTGGGCTTGAAGAAATGAACTATAAGAGGAGTAATAGTCCTTTCTATATTTTGGGCATCTAGAGCTGTCCTACATGTATAATTCCCCAAGGTGATAGGGAAATGAAGACCAAGTAATATTCTTATCTTGGTAGGTTCTATGAAGTTTATCCATCTTCCTGCACACCTCAACCAAATCCATTTTCTCGTTCATGAGAACATGGGAAGCTTGAGAGGTGTGCTTTCAAAATAGGCTAGCCTGATGTATGAGAACTTTTGGAACTAAGTGAAGAAAGCCCCATACTTGGTTATCAAAGCCTTAGCCTCATCGAGAGAACCTTCTAAGCAAGTGCTACCCTCCAAGAACCTCACAATGTACATGGTGAAGGCATCATTTACCCTTCTAAAATTATGATTCATGACCTTGAGGGTAAACATAGGGAAATATGTGTAGACGGGCTCAAATTTCTTGTCTTTAATGAAAGTGAAGCTGAAGCACTCATGAGATGCTGCCAAGGTTTACATGAGATAGGAATTCATGTAGAACTTTTTGGTTTGTTGAACATTTGACAATTGTTCAGTCAGGTTTCCACAGATAATCTCGGCCCAATTCAGATTTTTCTTACCCTCGCAGATGATATTTATGAAAGGGCACATCCAAAAATGGAAGTCATTAGTAGAGTTCATTCCCATAATCCGGGTGAGAAAGGTGATGATATATGGTAGTTCTTCCTTGAAGTCGACCACGGGATGCTCCCTTTTAGGGAACTTCACCTTGATTTCGCTACCCAAGCCTTATATTTCTCGCTGTCTTGATCAAATGGATTCTGAGCTTGAGTAAGAGTGAGAACACTTGAGTCTTTAGTTTGAGTGATGCATAGGGTTGCGGTGATGGTGGAAATGTCTAATTTTGTAATCAACTCACCATGCACATTGACAACCTCCTTGGTGTCTGGATTGAAACTAGCCCCGCAAGTGAGCACAGTGTCGACACATTACACAAAGAGAGGAAAACCAGTGGCATATGTGATTCCACTATCATTTATCATTTGAGCCATGGGAGTAGGGTTGTCGCATGCTAATCTACCCCAGAAATCATCAAAATCTAAATGCCAAACTTCACTATCTCCAATATCGGGCACAAAAGTCTCCAAAGGGGACAAATGCTCGTGCCCTTGAAATTTGATCTTCATTTTGACAGTGAATAGAGGAATGGCCTTCAAAGAACAAACTCATGATAATTATTGCAAGGAGATACAAGAAGGTGGACAAACGACTCAATTTTGTAAAAATGCGGGCAAGAGATAATGAGCAAGTAATGTGACAAGTGCATAGATGGTTGCCCCTTTAAATAGTCATTTAGGAGAGAGAAGATCATAAATACGTATTAAATATACCTCAGATTTGACTCAAAAAGGTGAAATGTGGGAAACATGGAAAAAACTAGCAATGAGTCCATGGAACATTGGGACATGTGGGATGTGAAGAGCCGATTCGAGACGATGTGGGCGATGCGAGGCCAAGAGAACACGGGTGGTCTAAGGGAAATAGAAACATGAGGGATGTGAAGAGCCAACTCAGGTGAAGCGGGTGATGCATGGAATCAATGAACAGGAGGCCTGGGCATACTTGGGATAGATGGGTTAAAAAAGTTTGAAAAAGCCTATGGACAAGGACTTGCGGGGAAATCGGCCAATCGGCGAACAGGAGGCCTGCCGGTACTTGGGACATGAGGGACAAAATGTCTGAAAGACCCATAAGTTACTAAAATGACCCCAAGAAATGGAATTTTCACCATCTCTTCAAATTTCTTACTTCACTAAAACACTACTGAAGGGTGCCAACTAAAATTTTTCAAATTTTTGACTTTCAAAAGAGGGGAAATTTGAGGGGATCAACAAAAATCACCCATCCTCACCTACTATTCATCCCTTTATACACCCGAGACTTATATAAACCTCCTTATCCACCCTAAAATCTTTATCAAATCCCAATTCAAACCTTGCAATTAGATCTCTGTGAGTTTCATACACCCGAGCCTTACTAATGCCGTTACCCATAATGTCATTAGTTCTACATAAACCGTTGTCGGTTATACCCAAATGACATCGGTCTCGTGTTTTATACCCCGCCCAAGAACTGATCCAAACAACCTCTTACCATTTGACCTAAATAGCCCAAAATAAGACCCCGACTGACCAGTCCTAAGTACCGTGACATACACCTCATCCTATAGATATAACTATAACCTAGCATGTTGTGATTACATTTACTTATTGTACTTGAATGAGATACCTAAATCATATTAACTACGTAAGTAGGAATTTATTTATCTATTACATTGATTTGTATTTAAATAGTGGATTGATAGCCGTCTAGGAAGTATCACACTTCTTGGAACTAGCATACCCTAGGTTTTCCACTGTCATTTATCATTTAACTTCTCTTTTGTGGTCTTGTTTTCTATTATAGGTAGTTCTTCCTAGTCAAAAGGAAGCTCTCACAATTGGCATTGGGTCAAGAAGTCTGAACGAGTGCATCAACCTCCAATCAACCCATTTAATAGGTATTCCTCCTAGCCCTTACCCTTATTTGTTTTGTCATTCAAAAATGTAGAGAAAAAGGAGAAACAAGGGGTGCACATGCCACAAGGTGCACATATGCTCAAAAGGGTGTGAAGGCACCTAAAAGATCCGAATAAGAGGGGAAAATGCCAAAAATGAAACTTAGAAGAAAAATAATAGAATAACTTAGAAGAATTGTTAGTGTCTAATACATACAATGTTTTGCAGAGATAATTTCAGCACTACGAGATCATGCAAGAGCGACATGGTCACATAGCGAGATGGATTCCAACATGCATTGATGAGACCATCATGAGATGGTGATACTATTGAAGGTATTCGGTTTAGGCCATGTAGTGTGGATACCATTGATTACCCTAGATCATGGCCTATTGACCACTTTGATTGAGCGGTGGCATAGTGAGAGCTAATGCTTCAGGCTCCTCATAGGAGAGATGACCATGACATTGGAGAATGTGTGTGATTCTACATGTTCCCATTGTAGGCTTGATGATTGAGTACATGAGTGATTTTGGTCGGATCACTAAGGAGGTTCGTGACATATTTGGAAATGACGAGATACCCGATGAGGGTATGACCTTTGTCTTTACATGATTGTATATCTACGATCGACCCTTCACCGGGGAACACTTTACTTGATGGCTCTTATTGGTCGAGTTCTTACTCATTGATAAGATAGGGAATTTTTTCGAATGGGATTGATTACATTAGTTCATGGATTGTTTAGTGGTGAGCGATATTGTTGGGGCTAGTGCATACTAGCACATTTATACTAGGATATGCACTTGATTACTTACCACCATCAGAAGACAAGTGGGGTTGGCGTCTTTGCTAGAGATCTGGTCCTAGGACCATATAGTGATCGGGAACCTCATAAGTGTGTGCACACCCGAGCTCGGAGGAGCCGACATATATGGCATGGGTCTCTATGGGAGACAATGTACGAGGGCACCTAGGCAACATCTACTATTACCAATGAGAGTTTGATGAGCTACTAGAGAGAGATATCATCTGGAGGCCCTATAGGCACATATAATGGCCCAAGATGGAGTAGAGCTTAGTGTCTGTGTGGTAGAGAACTTTCTTCTTGGCAGCCACAACTATATTACAAAGATATACGGGGTAGACCGGTGTTAGTGAAAGCTAAGCAGGGGTCAAGGCATCCCTCAACCTGATATGTGGTATGCTCACCATGATGCAAAGAGGTGAACTATGGGGTTCGCATACAAGTGGCTCGAGATAGAGATAAATTATTATAGGTGGTACCATAGGTTTGGGACCCTTCCTGATAGGTTAGAGACCCAGACACCACACTAGATTACTTGGCTTGGTATGTGACTATTTTTCCGTGGTGCTTGACTATATTAGATGAGGCATGGGGAGAAGGAATTTGAGCATAGCCTAAGATCCCATACAAAGCGATGAGGGTGATGATGCAGGTGAAAGTCGTGATGATGATCCTTTTGATGGTCAACGACATGATGGGTGGTCTAAGACAAGATCTTAGACAAAGGTGACATGAGCTAGGATAGGGATAGGTAGAGGGCTAGGCACATGGCTAGACACGAGAAAAAAGGTCATTTACAAGCTCTTAGGCCCAAATTATGGGAGTAGGGACATGCTCATGGATAGGAATAGGGCCGGAGTTCGGGAACAGCTCTGTAGTGCTTACGAGGTTACCCCAAACTCAGGTTGGAGAATCTTTGAGGGAAAGCTAGCTATCTTACGACAATAAGCGTAATAGGTGACAACAGAGAGAGATTAGACCCAAGCTCACATTCAGTTGTGAAAATAGAGCGGGACTAGGCTAGAGCCCGTGCCATCTAGGGATGAGATGGCTATGTACACTTTTAGCGAGATATGACAGATGGCCGCCCGGATGGCTCGGGTGATGAGCTTGTTACAGAAGACCTGTAATCAGATATAACCAGTGATAGCCGAGAGAGATCAGCTTTTTGCAGAGAGAGAAGTGGGGCAAGCCGAGGTTACATGGCTATCAATAGAGGTAACATCCTTCCGATGCACAAATGGGATAACGGTGGTATAGATTTCACCCACCAAGACTTGGCTACATTGGAGGGAAGATCCTCCTATTATTATTTGTTATATTATGAGTTAGTTCTAGATGGTTAGTGGGAACCCACCTATAACCAGCAGTTGAGTGGATCGACAAGATCAAAGAGGCCTCATGCATTAGTGGAGTAGCCACGAGGTTAGCTTACAGGACTGCATGGTACACATGTCATGGGTCCTCCTCCATTTTGCAGGCCAACCATTCCATATGAGGGTTCTAGTTAGCCATGACCCTCATTATATCCATTGATTATACTTGTATCATTATATACATACCTCTTATGAAGGTGTTATCATTCTTGATAGTTGTATATGATGTACCGGTTTTGATACTGAGGCCTATGATGAAGGAATTTATGAGTTACGCCCTTTGATGGACCATTTTTGTATCGATTATGTAAGACCTATTTTAGATAGACATTTTATACTTGTATATATGGACATTTTGATGTGGCACAATTGTTATGGGATGACGGTCTTTATTTTTTATGATTGATTGCATGGATTATGGATGTGTCATGATGTTGTATGGTTTGATTTCACTTTTTGTATGTACCATGATGATAGTTGAGATGTTTGTACAACATGTGTTTGATTTTGATATGATAGATCCATAGATGATATCAATTTTATTGTACATATGATGCTTTAGATTAGTGGATGGGATGACATGATGATATTGGTGCAGGGGGATAGATTTTGATATTTGCGATCCCTCTTTCTCCCATTTGATGATATAATATGCAATGATTAGATTAGTATTCATGTATGATGTATACTTAGCTTTTTATTTATATTATGTATAGATGATGTTAGATTTGATGATATTGATGGAAATATGATGATGTGATAACAAAATTATATACATGCGAAAAACAAACACAAGCAAATGTTAACAAACCTAATCACTCATACAGTGCTAACCAACATCAATTAACACAACTATGTACAATTATTTACAAGCATGTAAAAAAACACTTCACATGTACAAGTAAGAATAAATCTAATCTAAGATAGAAAAGATGAATCTTATCAAATTATGTCTAACAAATAAACTATACAAATGTACAAACAAGCAACAACTATACAAATAAACAATGTATAATAACAAAGCAGGAAAGAAGAGGAAACAAGTAAATTAAAGCTATGATTTTGTGATGTCGTTGCAAAACAAGGTTATATTGTTTTGTGATTTGGTGAAACAATTTTCTATTGTTTTTGTGTTTTGTGTTTTTCTATTATTTTGGATTTTGATCATATTTGAATGTTTTTGTGATTTTCAAACATATTTGATTTTTTTGTGATTTTTGAACATATTTGAATGTTTTTGTGATTTTTGAACATATTTGAATGTTTTTGTGATTTTCAAATATATTTGAATGTTTTTGTGATTTTCAAACATATTTGAATGTTTTTGTGATTTTTGAACATATTTGAATGTTTTTGTGATTTTCTAAGGTTTTCCAAAGCTATGCATAGGTAAACGAGAAACATGGATGCCCCCAACATTACATGGATAATATACAAGGGAATGTACCATGTGTTTATAAAATGGAAGGTGAAGTCACAAAAGTTCCCCCAACGTTAGATGGGGAATATGCAAAGACCATCCCTTCACAGATTAACAAGAGGAGAAAAATCTAGATCAAGGCTTGATAGGATAGGTTCACAGGGAATCTCGGATGTAGGTGCGGAACTATCCCTAGGCTAAATAGAAGTAACCTCTAGATGTAAGATGCTTGTGAACAACAAATCCTCCGAAGGCACCTAAAAATAGTTTTCACCAAGGGACCTATCCAAAGTGCCACAATTGTGTGGTTTTCACATATGGATGACCTGCTTTCTCTTTTTCTTTTTCTCTTATTTTAATTTTTTTTTATTTTGATCATTTTTACTCTTTTTGTGTTTGCTTTTTTGATTTTTGTGCCATGTTTAAGCATAAAACTACTTAAGGTGCATGGCATTCATAGGTTTGTGGATCTCATCACCATTGGGATGGGCAAGTTTGTATGCTCATGTACCATATTTGGCCATAATGACGTAAGGTCCTAACTAATGTGGTTTGAAATTTCCTTTATTCTCTCTTTCCGCCCTTGTGTTGAATTTATTTTCTTTCATGACCAAATCTTTGACCTCAAACTGACGAGGTATGATCCTTTTGTTGTAATTTCTGGAGACTCGTTCCGATACACTTTGAGATGGTTAAGGGCGCATATGCACTTTTCATCCAGGAGTTCTAAATTTTCGGCTGGCCACTTTCTAATCCTCATCCTTGTCTAGATAATCCCTAAGAGATATTCTCAGGGAAGGAAGCTTGATTTCTAATGGGATGATGGATTGAGTTACAAATACTAGGGAATAGGGTGTCACACCAGTAGGAGTGTTAATGGAGGTCCTTTAAGCCCAAAGGGATAGGTAAATTTACAAATTCCAATTGCGACATGTGTTACCATATTTTCCATGGTTCGAACCAATGTTTTGTTAGTGGCTTCAGCCTACCCATTACCTTGTGGATAATATGGTGTAGACCACTTAAATTTTATTTTAAATCGATGAAAAATATCTTTCACTATCTTGTTTTTGAATGATTTTCCATTGTCGAGAACTATGGCCATAGGAATGCCATACTAGAAGATAAGGTGATTCATGATAAAATTTGAAATCTAAGCTTCACGTAACATAAGTTAAAGGAACAACCTTTTCCCACTTAGTGAAATATTTCATAGCTATGATGATGTGAGTATGACCATCAAATGAGGTAGGGGTGAGATTTCCTATTAAATCTAGTCCCCATTTGGAGAATGGCCATGGGGTTGTGATTGGCTGCAATGGTTGTGATGGCACATGGATGAAATTTCCATACTTTTGACATAGTACGCATTTCCTTACATAGTTGTAGCAGTTTGTTTCCATAGTAGGCCAATAGTATCCTACTCTCAACAATTTCTTATCTAAAACCATTCCATTTGTATGGGCGCTACACACCCCTTCATGTACCTCTTTGATTTCTTAGACTGAATCTACTACATCTAGACAATGCAACATATTCCCATCATAGCTGCGATGATAGAGCATGTCTCCTAAGAGGATGTAATAGGTTATACGGTGGATAAGGCTTTGTTTCTCAGAATAGGAGATGTCAGGAGGGAAGGTGTTGTGTTTAAGATAGGCGTAGATGTAAGCATACCATGAGGAATAGTGACCAACAACTTCATAAGCTAAACATGATTTTGACATGTCATACATAGGTCAAGCGTAGATTCTCAACAAATAATGGCATATAATTTCTCTTTGGTGGAATTCATAGCATAGAACTTGTTGTTTCACTTGATTCTTAGATCGTTTCTTTGAAGTGTTGACGAAACAAATAAGGTAACGAGCGTAGGAGGAATACTTGTTCAAATGTTGGTTGATGGGTTGTTGTGCATGTATGACTTCGGATCCATAACTGATCGTGAGAGCTTCCTTTTGGCTAGGAGGAACTACCTGTAATGAAAACAAGACCACCAAAAGGAATTAAACAATATGGGAAGTGAACTGCCTAGCGTATGCTAGATCCGGGAAGTGTGATACTTCCTAGATGGTTGTCAGTCCATTGTTTTAAAAAATTTAATGTCTGTAAACAAAGTAAATCCTATTTTAGTTTGAAATTATTTAGGTATCTAACTTAAAAACACAATAAGAAATAGATCTAATCTATCAGGCTAAGCTAGAATAGAATCCAAAGGTCAAATGATTGGTTCTGGGTCTCTACAGGTTTGATAGAGGTCTCGGGTAGATCACAGGTGAATGAGGGTAAGATGAAATTTGGTGGGTAGGTCTCTATTCTAGGCTGTGTAGGAAAATACAGAGACCGGTGTTGATCAGGGGTGACCGACGGCGGTTAGGTGTAGCGGTGCCGTTCCTGTGAGATTTGGAAATATCACAGAACAAGCTGTGGTCTCCTTTGTGATTGCACAAAGGACTTTGGTGGGTCGAGATGAGGTATTAGGTGACTGGAGTAGGATTTGGTGAGGTTTTAATGGGTATATGGAGGTGAAAATGTCGGAGAAGGTCAATAGGGGGAAAGATAAACAATGGATGATAAAATGATGATGAAATGAAATAAACCAGGAAAGTATGATGTTATACTTACTTGGATTCCATTCTGAATGCCTGTGTGTGAGGGATGGGGGTGCTGATGAGGGTTTTGAAGGTTGCAAGTGATCACCAACTGAAAGAAAGCTTCTACATGGGTTGCATGTACACTCCTCTTTGCTTGGATAGATTAGATCATGGCTGGGATGGTTGTGTAGGAGAAGATGCTCAATCTCCTTCCTTGCATGTGGGTTTTCTTTGAAATTTTTCTCCGAAGATGAATTATATCTCCGAGATGTGTTCTTTCTCATCAACCTTCTTCAAATGTTTACCAACCTTGAGAATAAGGTAGTTTAGGGGTTAAAAGGGGTAACTGACGACGGTCCGGCTTAACAAGGGGATGGTTAGGGGTAACCAATGTCGGTCAAGGCCGGATTTCCTAAGTTTACTAAACTAGAAAGATCCTCCTAATCTCCTTAGATCTCATGCTATTATCTCATGGATTAGACTGGGATCTTCTTGTGAGCATGCAGGGATGTGGTTAGAGGGAATGTAGGCATTAATTTTTAGGGTTTGGGTAAGTCTTAGTTAGTTATGGCAACTTACTAAGAATAGGTCTTGGGTTGAGTTGGTTTGATGAGGTGTCTAAGTGAAGTGTATGTGTGGATATTATTTAAATTAAGATATTTAAATAATAAATATGGTGAGGATAATGAATTAATTTAATTAAATTAATATTAGTGGGGTGAAGGGGGTCATGACTAGGTAAATGTAATAAAGGGTGCTTATTGGTCGAGGTACAAAAGGGGAGTGTGACCTAATTTTAGTGTCTACATTTTGCCCCTTTTTTCATAGCATGTATTGGTAAGTAGCACTAACAAAAATAAGATGTGGTTGCCCCATGTGTGGGTGAAGGTGATCCCCTCAAACCAGAACCGACTAGGCAACAGTAGAGCGATGAGTGGTTTGATAAAAGGTAAATGTGAGGAAAAGGTAGGTGGGCATAGGGGAAAAGGGTGAAAGGTCTACTCGGGAAATCTAGGTAATGGGTAGGGTCAAAGGTAGCAACATTCAAATGCACGCACACGTATAAACTGCAGCATGCTACTGGGTTGAAGAGCAGGAAAACTCTACATCGTCTAAGGTCGATAGGTTTATCTAGAAAAGGTTGAAGTGAATCTGGTATCCAAGGTATAGGATATGGTCAGGAAACACAATGTAGGTTAGGTGCAGGAATGTTTAGGTATGTTCGGTACACCAAAGGTAGGGTCAGGATAAACGGTCATGGCAATAGGCTAGGTAAGGTCATTAGGTCAATCAACATAGGTAACAAAGTGCCACAAGGTATAGCAAACACATGAGGTCAAAGGTCACTAGCGATGGTCTAGGTCCAAATATCTAGGTCATGGCATAGGTAAGGCCAAGGTATGGGTAAAATAACGAGTCCCCAAAGGAGGACAAGAGTAGGCAGGCAAGTGAGGAGGTTTGGAAAGGTAAGGTAAATAGGTTGGGTACAGGTGGGGTGGGGTAAAGGATCAGGGTAAAGGGTGGGGTAAAAGGGAAAAGTAAGGGAAATGTGCAGGTGAAGGTGACAGATGCTAATCATGGATAAATGACGTCGGGATAGGAAAGCGATGACAAGTTAGGTAGGGCATGCAATCGATGTTGGTCAATGGTAATAAACGTTGGTTAGGTCAGGTGGGTATAAAAACAAAAAATCCACATTTTTATTATTCATTTGTTATTTACAAAGTGAAGAAACCACAAAAAAGAGAGAGAAAAGAGAGAAAAGTGTCAGGAGGAAACGGAAAGTAAGTGGCGAGGTTGGGTCGGTGAGTAGTAGGTCCATGGGATCAGGGCGAGAGAGTTGGTTGGTTGGAGGTTATGAGTAGTTATTCGGTGATAGCAAAGGCTAGAGAGGGATCGAGACAGACCACCGACACATCGACAAGATGTGCCACCAAGACGAAAGCTGTGAGATGAGGTAAGCACCTAACTCTAGATTGGTGATTAGATAGATTAGAGGTTTTGGTATTTGTTATTTATAGGGTTTTGTGGGTTTTGGTTTTTGTGTGGTTAAAATTAAATGTGGGTATGGGGGAGTAATAGGAAAAAGAGAGGGGGAGAATAGTAAAATGTATAGGTGGGGTGGGTAGGGTCTTGGGGTAGTGTAGGTCATTGTAGGTGGGGTAAAAGGGGAAGGTGGGAGAGTTTTTAAAAAAGGGGGTTTGGGAAGTCACGGAATTTTCCATGAAGTGATCATTGTCAAGCTCGATCTCGCGGCGTCGATTGGATAGAACTGGGATTGATCACAAAACAAGTGACCAATGCCGTTAAGTGGTAACCGTGGTCGGTAAAGATGAACCAGTAGTGGTCACCAAACAGGTGACTGATGCCAGTTTAAAGGTGACCGAAGTCAGTTAGAATAAACTGGTCTGAGTTAGGATTTTAGGCACAAGGGTGTAAAAGTGATGTAGGTTAGGTAGTTGAGATGGGTAGGGTAAAAATAGGGTGGAGGGTAATGATAATTGGTGAATATGGTCATGGTAAATAGGGATTAATGCCATGCTTGGATTGGATGCAGGGGAGAGTGTAGTTACACATGCGGGACAGGGTTCTACCTCTACTGGTGACATTACATAGCTTAGCAACCCCTTTGGAGCTGCAGCACGTGGAGGTAGTGGGCTTGAGTGGGATTCAGCACTACCGACATGTTGTTCGGTAGCCTAACTTGATGGTCACACTCATCGATAGATGGGACTCCATGACCAACACATTCCACCTTCCAACTAGGTGAGATGACTATCATCCTGGAGGACGTGTTCCAGATTTTTGGTTACCCATATTAGGTGCCCGGAGTTTACTCTATCTCCTTGAGGCCTTAGAGGAGTTGATGAGGAAAATTTTTGGTGTTGGGGTGGCAGATCTGAGATTCCATAGTGCTACTTTGAGCTATGGCGAGATGTACCTAACCCGTCTAGATGAGATGAGGCTAGTGGTTCTATTGATGGAGGTAGTGTACTACTATGCACTGCCAGATGCAGAGGGTGGATGCTTTCCCTGATCACTGATGGGGGTGCTCCACGATATGATGGTAGAGGAGACTGGTTTACTTGTGCACCAACAATCTTGGTGCAGCTATACCGACAGCTGTGGGCATATGGGTAGTTACTGGCAGTTTAGCATGTGTTGTACATTTATACTACACTACTGGGCCTATGAGCACATAGTATGTGTTTGACCTATAGGGATGCCTCAAGCAGATGCATTCCCAGTGAGATTTGTGTGGGTGGGATACATGAGATGGGTGCATGTTATAGGAGAGAAAAGATGGATAGGCCGACATATGATGTGGCCCATTTTTGGTAGTTGTTAGAGGGGTTGTCTAGAGTGAACATTATCTAGAGGCCATATGTGGGATTCCCCTCATATAGGCACATGCATGAGGAGCTAGATGAGCTCCAGCTAGAGAGGTGGATACAGGGTCACTATGCCGGGAGGATGAGATGATCTTGGTAGATAGGGTCTCGATGACAGTTTGGGCTTGTATAGGATATTCCTCCATCCTTCCCACAGTATCGGAGAGATGACATGGAGAGGCCTCTACCTCTACCATAGCCTACAATGCCTATAGGGGAGGAGGAGGAGCTAGTGGATTGGTGGATAGATGATGCCAGATGTATAGATAGGTACAAGTAGTGGTGGGTGGCTCAGTTACGAGCCATACCACCTAGACCGGGGCAGCCAGACCTAGCTACCATTATAGTGTAGAGAGACGCCCTACAGGGGTAGGTAACAACACTGATTACCTAGATAAGTATACTGTAGACACATCTAGAGGGGTCAAAGGTAGAGGTAGCAGAGCTATGAGTACATGTGGCTAGTCTGCAGCCCAGATGGTGGAGGGAGAGGATGGAGGAGATGGAGATAGAGATGGTCAGGTGGCAGCCTTACTAGCTCAGGTGGCAGTTTACAGGCGATTGGCCATAGTCCAGCATAGATTGGGGCCTTACATGCCCAAATATAGGCATAGGGGTAGGTGGCACCACCAAAGGCACAGGGAGTTGGTCCCAATTCATAGGCTAGCATAGGGCAAGACGCTATATGGTAGGTACAGGGGCCAAGACCTATTGGACCACCACAAACCATGCCTATATCTAGGTTACAAGATTCCCTAGGTGAGGTGAGATATTATCAGGATCATCTCATGGCATCCAGGATAGACTTCCTATCCTATAGAGAGTATAGGGAACAATAGGTGTCTAGTGAGAGGATGAGATCTGCACTCATAGTGTGGAGAGCACAGGAGGTTAGCGAGCTTCAAGGCCCGAGTAGGGGAGGTGACCAGTGCATGGCGACCAACACTAGGTGAGGTGCCAACAGGGACACAGGAGGTCAAGGGTACAAGTGACACAGAGATGGAGGACATCTAGCGAGATGCTTGAGATGCGGTCACCTAATTTTTGATGTATACTAGTGATTTTTTGATATATATGCCAGCCTGCGTGCGAGGATAGTTGTATTTTTGATCACATACCGGCCTGCATGCCAAAGACAGTGAGGATGTATGAGTGATTTTGTATATTTTGAGCATATATCAGCTGCGTGCGTGTCAAGAGATTTTGCATTTGATTTATTCATTCTTTTTGTATATATGAGACCAGCTTGCATGCCAATGACATTTTGTATTGTATATCGGCCTGCGTGCGACATTTTTGAGATGATAGACATGATGAGGTAGACATGTATATTGAGACACACATTTATTGATTTATATGATGAGATACATGGTATTTTATGATGTGTTGATGTGTTTATGAGACATTGGTTTATGGCTTGTGTTAGATGAGATATGGATTTGTTACTTTAATGTGGATTAAAATTAGATGAGTTAGGCATGATGGAGTTAGGTTAGTTTAGGCATGGATCGAGTCAGGTTATATGCATGGTTGAGTCAGGTTATAGGCATGGTCGAGTTGAAAGTAGGTTTATTTATGATTCATTATTTTGGCAATGAATGATAATATGGGTCATATCTAAAATATTATATAATCTATGCATAATGATGATAGAGAGATGGTAGGTGTAATAAATGTATGTTTGTGGTAAGAAACTTGTTATGTATGTGGCTTAATTTCCAATTTTGTTATAAAAGGGGAAATAAGTGAAATGTGATGTAATTGGTGAGTTAGGCCTAGTTGATGAATTGTTTTAGGGTAGAAAATGTCCGAGCTAACCTCCAAAGGCCCCATGCCCTTAGAGTGCTACCTAAATAGTCCGATGAAAAAGGGACCTCGGGACCGATGTAGTTCTCCCATGAGCTAGGAAGAATATGAAAATGAGTTGGTAGGTTTTGGGCGTGTTGTGGATTTAGGTTTAATAGGTGTGTGCAAATTATAGGTAAAAGGATGTAGGTGAAGGTGATTATGGTGAAAGGGGAGGATTACCTAAAAGGTAAGCGTCAAGGACCAAGTCCTGTATAAGGTAATAAAAATGTAAAAAAATATGGTTAAAATATAAGAGGGGGCAATAGAGCCACCTTATTGGGTAGGATCATACCGAGTAGATCATACCTTAGAGGGGGTGATGAACATAAGACCCGAAAGGCATTGCACGATTAACTGTTCTATGATGAAGGTAGTCACAGGATCACCAAATGTCTAAATTCCAAGATGTCCCTTGAGGCAATTGAGACAATGAGAGTGGAAGTTGTAAGGAGGGTGAAAGGTAGTTAATTTTATATGTTTTGAGTGACGGGGATTTGGGCAAGGGGTCCTAGGTCACAATGGGCAAGTCCATGACTAATTTTTTTTTGTTTTGATAGACTGATCGATGCGGGAAGTCTATATGGGATAAAAATATGGTACTCCTTGAGGTCTTCGTGAAGTTGATTGATGTGGGAAGCTTCGGTTTCTCTCTTTTTTCAAAATCTTCACATAGCTATCCTTCGAGGGAGCAATCTATTTATAACAACAATTTTGTTGAGAGGAAGATGTCCTTTAGAGGATGTCATATTTTATTAGAAGTTTGACTCAAGGATTTTGGTCCCATGTGAGGTCTTTGAAATCATGGACAAGACCAAGGTGGAGGATAAGACTCTTGTTCAAAAGGAAAGGTGGAACGACCATGGGATCTCATCTAAAGGTAGACAAAAAGTATCCTTGAGAATCATGTTATGTGCAAAGTGTCATGGTACACATATTCAAGAGAAGATAACAAGTGATAGGTACTTACATGATTCTTTTTAATCGTTATGGAAGTGTATGGAGTGGATAGTGCTCAAGGGACGAGCTTGTAGAGAGACATAGGGTGAGGTAGGATGAAGAGTCAATAATAGAATGGTCGAATATACAATGCATTAAGGGGCTCGGGTTTGGGTTAACCATCAAGTGAGGATAAATGATAGGAACCTAATCCATAGGTATGAGTTACGATGTATGGTCCAAGCCAATTAGAAGAAAATTTGCCCGTTTACTTTTTTTTTTTTCTTTATTTACGTGTTGATTTTCTTTCAAGACAAGGTCACTGACTTAGAAGGTTCATTCATGAACACATTTTTTATAAGCACGTTTGATACGTTGTTGGTAAACTTGAAGGTGATCTAGAGCATTAAGACGATGTTCGTCTAATAACTCTAGTTGTGCTAAGCGGTCTTGACAAAAGTCATCATCAGTGAGCATGTCATGGAGAGAAATGTGGAGTGAGGGGATCTGGACTTCAAGAGGTAGAACAACCTCTATACCGTAGACCAGAGAAAATGGTGTGGCCATAGTGGAAGTGTGAATACTAGTGCGGTATGCCCACAGGGCAAAAGGAATGTGCGTATGCCAATCCTTCCCAGTATCGTCAACCACTTTCATGAGAATTTTGTTGAGTGTTTTGTTAGTGGATTCAGCTTGGCCATTGGTTTGTGGGTAATAAGGTGATGAGAAACTAAGCTGAATGTCAAAGGCGTCGCAAAGTTTTTTTAATGTTTTGTTTTTGAATTTTTTTCCATTATCGGTGATGAGGCGATGAGGACACAAAGTGGAAAATGATGTGATGGTTAATGAACTCACATATTTTCTTAGATTTCGTTGAGATGAGTGGTATGGCTTCCAACCATTTTGTGTAGTATTATGTAGCAGTTATGATCCATTTATGGCATTGGGAAGAATGGGGATTGATTTCTCCGACAAGATCCAAACACCATTGAGAGAAGGGCAAAAGGTCACAAGCGACCTGCGCAAGGCATGACAAGGTGTATGATGAAGGTTGGAATGTTGTTGACATTTTACATAATTTTTGACATAATCGCAACAATCATGGTTAAGGGTCGGCAAGAATAGCCTAGGCAAAGAATACGCTTTGCATGAACAGAAGGCCACTAAAGTGACCTCCACATATGCCATCATAAACCTCCTTAATGGTAAAAGGAATTTCAGAACTTGTGAGGCATCTTAAGAGAATACCATCAAAGCCACACTTATAGAGGAGTCCCCGAGAATGACGAAACGAGAGATCTTTGTAAGGAAGGCACGTTGTCCGTTACGGGTGAGATCAAAAGGTAAGATGGAGAAATAAATGTAGTTGGAGTATTGTTTATACTAAAGGTCACTTGGGTCGGGGTTGTCGGTTGGCCCACTGATTAAACATCATGAGGTAAATAAGAAGGTGAATGGAGGCATTTACGGTGACAAATATTTTGAAATCGGTGAGGGAAATGTGTATTTGGGAAGCTAAGCGAGACCATGGTATCGGCAAATTTGTTGGTTAAACATGGGATGGTTTGAAGGGTGTAACGATCAAAGGTGGTCAAAAGTATGTCTACATGATTTTTATACTTTTGAAGTATCTCGTTACAACATGGGTACATACCATTGAATTGGTTTACGACCAATTATGAATCACCAAAGATGCTTGATTGATTCAACATGTAGGGCATATGCAGCTTGGAGACCTAGTATGAGCACTTCGTACTCGGCAATTTTGTTGGTGCATTCAAAGTCTAGTTTGAAAGACAAAGGCATGAGTTCTCCATCTAGAGGAATGAGGATAATACCAGCCTTTTCCCCACACTGACACTTGGAACCATTGAAGAAAAGTGTCATTTGGTAAGGGGTTCGTCCAGGGAAAGAGTAGCAATTGACTCATTGGAAAAGTCAAAATTAGAGGGTTGATCCCGAAAATAGGTGCTTGCCAGATTGTTCGGTGATAAAATGGCCCTTGATGGAATTTTGATGAATGAATTTGAGGTCAAGATCAACTAAAAGCATAAGCCATCGCGTGGCATGCTGATTTTGATAAGGTTTGGCATACATGAAGTGTAAGGTATTGGTGTTAGTCACGACATAGGTTTTGTGGTTGAGTAGGTAATGGCGAGTTTGGTGGCACTAAAAAATAGGGATAAGCAAATTTTTCTCGGATGGTTGTATCGGGTTTCATAGTCCAAAATAGTATGGCTTATGTAATAAACTTTCTCCTTGTTTTGTTCATCACGATGAGCGAGCATGGCTCCTAAGGAATGATTAGTAGTGGATATGTATAGGTAAAAAGGTTGATCATATTTAGGTGGAATGAGTACATGTGTTTGGAGAAGGTATTATTTTAGGGCCACAAAAGCTTTATGACAGTCATCATCCCATTTAAAGTAGACATCCTCCGAGTAGATGATGAAATGGTTAACACCGATCGAGATAATTGTGAAATGAAATGGCAAATGGACTGAAATTTACCTTCCAGGATACGGAGTTGGCAAAGATTAGTAGGCGGAGGCATTTTGAGGATGGCCTTGACTTTAGTAGGGTTAACTTCTATACCATGGAGGGAAACAATAAATCCCAGGAGCTTTCCTGAGAGAACCGCAAAGACACTTTTTAGGCTAAAGGCGGATGTAATATTTAATAAGGTGGTCAAAGATGGTGTTAAGGATGGTGAGGTTCTTGGAGAGACGTTTATATTTGGCCAAGATATCATCCACATAATCTTCCAATATGCGATGCATGATATCATGGAAGATGTAAGTCATAACACGCTGATATGTGGCACCAAAGCATTTTTAAGGCCAAAAGGTTCCCAAGGGGTGATGAATGTGGTCTTGTGTTGATCTTCTAGGGCAAGAAAAATTTGGTTATAACCCGAGAAGCCATCCATGAGTGAGAGCATCTCATGACCAACGGTGAGGTCAACCAGTTGATCAATACCGGGCAAGGGAAATTCGTCTTTCGGGTAGGCTAGGTTGAGGTCACGGAAGTCCATGAAAATGTGGAGTCCCCCTGTTTCTTTAGTAATAGGACAATGTTAGAAATCCAATGAGGATAATCAATGGGTAAGATGAAGGAAACGGATAATCAATGGGTAACAAGAAGAGCAATGTGAGGGTGCATATTCCTAAGCTTTTGTTTGATAGGTTTGGCATCAAGAATGATTACGATGTTGTGGACCATTATGGTGGGGTCAATACACGGGAATGTCTCGTGTAAGACCAAGTGAAAGCGTGGTTATGATCTCGAAGAAAAGAAGTGATGGCTTCCTATTCAGCAGCATCTAAAGATTGTCTAATCTTTAGGATGTGTGGTCATCCTGAGTATGAATGTTGATCTTGATAGTCAATTATTTCAACATGGTTTACATCTCAGAGGATAATGACCATTGAATATATGATTCTTCTATACCAAGGTAGGTGAGTATGGATTCATCATCCTGACATTGAATGACATTAATTGTAGGTGTGTCATCATCGATCATTTTAGGATACAGGAATGGAAGAGTGGAAGGGGCCTCGCCTTTGCGTTGATAAGTTAAAGGCCCCAAGGAAATGGTGTTTATGAAAAAAAAAGTTAAGGGGGATAGATTTAGGATCCATTGACTCCATCGGTGAGGGTGATGATGAAGGTGGAGCGGGTGAAGGTGGTGATGAAGATGAAGGTGGAGAAGGGCTAGGGTCCTCAATGAGTTCGGTGTAAGCATGTTTGGTAGAAGGTTCGAGGAAGCGATACCACTACGATCATTATGTTTACAGGTGGTACATGGAATAACGGTATGGCGGAATTTCTCGTAAAATCCAAAACCAAAACCTTTCCATGCATAATGGTGCGGGAAGGTGTGGACAAAACAGCGATTGGTAAGTGATTGGAAGTCGAGAAAATGAGTGGGTTTGTGATGGTGGTTCGGGTGTGTAAGTGGTAGTATCAACTCCCCTATATGTGAGACTAGTACGAATATGAGGACCATAAATGAGGTATTCTCCTATAAGGTGATCATAGCGAGGGTCATATTTTTTGTGTGGTGTGATCTCTTCCTCTGAGAAGCTAAGGGATGCCACTTGGTGAACAAGGTGGGGTGAGGATGAAGGTGGTAATTTGGTGAGAGAAGCTACATGATGGGGTGTGATAATGGAGGCTATGGGTGTAGGGTCATTGGGTAAAACCTCAATAGATTGAAGAACCTCCATGAGAGCTTGACGATGGGATTCTGAGGTTTGGATGAGGTCGTATAAGGACATTTTGAGGGGAGATTGGTGTAATTGTTTGATTACGGTGCAATGTGTGACGCCATTAGAGATGGTGTACATGGGGCCATGGATAGTTATTTCGTGTATGGGTGTAGATGGTATGTTGGGTATAGGATTGGTTGGTAGGTCGGTTGCCTTTTCTTTTCCCTTTTGCACATGCGTAGTGAAATGTATCATGTTGATTTCAGGGGAGTTGCAAAATGTAGAAGGTGTAGGATGAGTGGTGTAACAACACGAAGGGAGAAAACCTCTTTGGAGGAGAAAAGCCTTGTGAAGTGAGTTAGAGCAACGACATTGGAGTGGTGGCATGGCAAGCTATTTGATGCAAACCATGTTAATTTCAAATCTTGAGGGTGACTATAGGAGTGGTGAGGATGGAGGTTGTGGTTATTGAGTGGGAAGTGTGGGAATGGGTGTCGGTGAAACAGGATCCTCGTTAAGAAGGTTGTCATCATCAAAGTTGGTTTCTGGTGGACATAATTGGATAAGGACAATTTTCAAGGCCTTGTAGTTCTACACATCATGCCTTGGCACATGATGGTATGCACAAATTTTAGTATCATAAAACCCTTTTGGCTTGGGTTTGAGGGGTTGTAAGGTCATAGTGATGGTAATGTGATAACATAAGTCTCGAGGAGGTTGCTTAAAATTTTGGCAGAGGAACTTGCTAGTGGATCACAATGGGAAGTGAATGTGGGTTTGGGTGTAGGTGTGGTTGATTATCGAGGAACTATCTTTGGAAGAGTAGGAACGGGTCGAGTTACGGTTTTAGGTGTAGACACTCAAAATTAGGTCACACTCGCCTTTTGTCCCTCGACATATAAGCACCTTTTATTACATTTACCTAGCCATGACCCCCTTCATCCCACTAATATTAATTAAATTAAATTAATGCTTTATCCTCACTATATTTATTATTTAAATATCTTATTTAAATAATATCTTCACATATAGTTCACTTAGACACCTCACCAAGCTAACTCAACCTAAGACCTATTCTTAGGAAGTTCCCATAACTAACTAAGACTTACCCAAACCCTAAAAATCAATGCCTACATTCCCTCTAACCACATTCCGACATGCTTGCAAGAGGCTCTGAGTCTAATCCATGGGATAATGATATGAGATCTAAGGAAATCATGAGGATCTCCCTATTTTAGTAAACCTAGGAAATCCCGTCTTGACTGACATCAGTTACCCCTAACCGTCACCGGTTATTCCAGACCACCACCGTTGGTTAACTCTTTTAACCCAAAAACAACCTTATTCTCAAGGTTGGAATTTGGAAGTTGGAAGCAAGAAATTTGACGAGTAAGAGAAAATATTAGAGAGATAATGCATCTTCGAGAGCCAATTCCAACAAAAACTTGCATCCATGGAAGGAGATCGAGCACCTTCTCCCGCGTAGGCATCCTAGCCATGATATGATCTAACCAAGCAAAGAGGAGTGTGCATAAAGCCGATGCAGAATTTTTTTCTTGATTGGTGATCACTTTCAGCCTTCAAACACAGACCTTCAGGAATGAAATCCAAGAAAGTATAATGTCATACTTCTCTGGTTATTTCATTTCATCATTATCTTATCACCCATTGTTTATCTTTCTCCCTATTGACCTTCTCCAATGTTTTCACCTCCATAGACCCATTAAAACCTCACAAAATCCTACTCCAGTCACCCAATACCTCATCCCGACCAACCAAAATCCTTTGTACAATCACAAAGGAGACCAAAACCCTATTCTGTGACATTTCCAGATCTCACAGTAATCGACACCGGTTATACCTAACCACCGTCGATCACCCTTGACCGACACCGGTCTCTGTGTTTTCCCACACAACCTTAATCGAGACCTACCCACCTAATTTTACCTCACCCTCATTCACTTGTGACCTACCCGAGACCTTTATCAGACCTACAGAGACCCAGAACCAATCATTTGACCTTTGGATTCTATTCTAGCTTAGCTTGTTAGATTAGATCTATTTTATTATTGTTTTTTAAGTGAGATACCTAAATCATTTAAAAATAACAATAGGATTTAATTTTTTTACAACATTAATTTGTTTAAAACAGTGGATTGACAACCATCTAGGAAGTATCATACTTCCTGGATCTAGCTCACGCTAGGCAGTTCATTGCCCATATTGTTTAATTCCTTCTGGTGGTCTTGTTTTCATTACAGGTAGTTCCTCCTAGCCAAAAGGAAGCTCTCATGATCAGCTATGGATTCAGAAGTCATACGCATGCAACAACCCATCAACCGACATTTGAACATGTATTCCTCCTATACCCATTACCCTATCTATTTTTTCAACACTTCAAAGAAACAATCTAAGAAAAAGGTGAAACATTTTGGCATGCTCGGTGGGACCCATCCGAGGTTCCTTGCATTTCATTCATTCCTAAGAAAAAAATTGTGTTTTTTTCCCTTCTAAAAGTGTACACACTAATTTTCTTCCTTGGTAATCCACATCTCCTTTCTATTTTCTCTAAAGGAAACTTTTCTTTTGGTGTAATTAAAAGAATCATTTCTTCATGTTTTCTGCATTCTAGTGAAAGAGCATCCCTCTTCCTATTCATCTTATTGTGTCATCCAATTTCACATTTTCAATTTGGGTTTTAAAATCATTGCATTTCATTCTGATTTTTGCATTAGCTCACATTAATTGAGGGCAACCTATATGCTTTGGAAGTCATTACTGTTGATGGTTGACAAACGAATCATAGAAAATCACTTCTATCCTTTTCTCTTTCTCCGAGTCTTACCAAACCACAAAAAAATCAAAATACATACATTCTTAAACAACATCCTACCTAGAAGAAGTTGTAGGTAATCACACGATCACGACATAGTGGGCACCTAGCTTGCTGCTCTATCGAGTCATACTTTAGTGCAAAGCCCGCCCCCACCATAACATACCTGAAACCTCACCTTTTAGATCTCCTTCTTTGTAGGAAGCCATCCTCACCAAAAACTCTATTTCAAAATTCACGTGTCAGTCCTTAAATAGCATAAGCTAGACTAACGTAATAGAAAGGGCACTCCTAGGATCACATTTTCATAGTGTTTTTGCTTGGCTTGTGTTTTGAGGTGAAAGATCATGTTCATCACTTTTTTTTCATGCTTGCACGCTCCTCATCATAGATGGTGTATTCCGGCTTAGCCGAGTGTGCCGGGCCATATCATCATCATTTCTAGAATTCTGGGTCTAATTCTACATTAGATTTTAATTCACAACCACTTTCTTTCATAACTATTTCAATTTCATAGTAAATTTCATCGGTTACCTTTGACCACCATCAGTTATACCCAACCGACATCGGTTCTAGGTCCTTTTGCTAACCTACTCAAAAGGACATTTTCACTTCACTTTCTTCCACTTTCCATAGTCTTTCACTGTCATTTTTCCCATTAACATTTTACACATCCCTAGATTTGGCATACTTGTTAGATTTTGCCTTCTACCTTCGTTGTTTACTCACTGTCCATTTTCTATAGTGACCAACAATGGTTACCCCTAACCGACATCGGTTTTCCCTAACCGGCATCGGTTAGCCTGTTTCACATTCCACCCACCATTTGTTACTTCATCCATTTTTTATCACCAGATTCACCTATTCTTGTTGTTCTCTGTATCATTTACAGAGAAGTAGCCCTACCTGATCAATACTGGTTCACATGGTGCTAACCCAAAGACAAGCAAGTGCCCTCGTGTTCCACGCCAGTTGCCAACCACTCCCACCTAGTCCTTCACCACCTTCTATTTTATCACCAGCCATGGATCCCATCCAACCTACTACTATTGCTACTAGAGATGAGGAGTTCACATGACTCCTTGACCAGAACCTGCTGCCTTGCAGTTTTACCTCTCCCACTCGTCCACTCGAGACGCCTTGGGTCAGTTGATATATGGCATGCCTATATCTATCCCCCCAACTCTTGCACCCACTTCTGCATTGGCCCCATCTAGCTCCGTGCTACCCACATCCATTTTACCCCTAGTTGTTTCATAGTTAGGTTCTATACCCGCCATGACTACCACGTCTGTTACCTCTGTGGCACCCATTACATCCACCATACCCTCGATGACTACCCCTAATGTCTCATACATACCTGTAGCTACATTTCCACCTCCAGTGTTGGTGACTCCTACCCCATTTCAGAACATGGTTCTTTCCATTCCACAATCATTATCCCCTATTGCCACTAGGGTTACCATGACCCTTCCACCCCCATATACATACTACCAACAACCGTCTCTGTTTCATCTATTATTCATTCCAGTACGTACCCCTATTTCATTGCCTTCTTCTCCACCACCTTACATGGAATCCCCATACACTGGAATGCCACCCCCATTATATGCCCAAAACCAACCTCCTCACACTATAGGAGGCATCCAATCATCACAACCAACCAATGACCTAATTAAATTGATGTTGGACAAGATGCATACATTGGAGGCATCAATTTCCGGCTCTGGAAACACTCTCACCTATGATGAGATTTGTAATGATCCTATTCACCCATCCATTCCTATCCATTCATACCCTGTGAATTGGGAAATACCTAAATTCACCTACTTCAATAGTAAGGAAGACCCACAATAGCATTTGTGCTCATTCAAAAATGAGTGTTATCTGATCGCTCATGATGATGCCCTGATTTTGAGAACCTTTCCCATATCCCTCACTGGACCTGCATTAGATTGGTATAGTGGGTTACCTAAACACTCTATATTTTCATTCAATTAGGTAGCCCAAGCTTTCTTGCACCATTTCTCTATCAATTTTGCCAAGAATGTTACCATGATCGATCTATATTCCACATGTTAGTATGAGGATGAATCCATCGTAGATTTTGTCACTTCTTTGGTGCAAACTTGATCAATCAAGTTACCTTCAATTTCCACAAACTAAACTCATCGAGCTCTTCACATGAGCTTGTGCGGACATATCTCCCCGACCTTGTAGGTTCAAACTTTCCAAACATTCGATGAAGCATTCACTATGGTATGAAATTTAGAGATTCAGGCCATCAAAGAGAAGAAAATCCAATTATGAAATAAGAATTTGGTATTCAATTCGAATGAAACCTCTTCTTCTTCCAAATAATCAACCAATTATTCAAAGGCTAAGGGTACCGCTAACACAGTGGTACTCAAGGCCGGCCCACTCATCTATCTAATCAAAGCTACGCCCACATCTAATCTATCACCTATCCAAGCTTTTTGATTCAGACAAGAGCATCGAAAATATACCCCAATTGGGGAACCTTACTCTTTTGTCTTAGAAAATCTTGTCAAATCTAGAGCCATCACCCTTCCACCCATAAAACCACACACTATTTTTGACCCTGCTCGCCCCATGCCCGCGTGGTATAAAGAGCATGATTTCTGTAACTATCACCGAGGGAAGGGTCATAGTCATGAAAAATGCATCACTTTCAAGAATATCATGTAAGAAATGCTTGAGAAATGTGAGTTAACTATGGATAATCCCAACACCACCCCCAACCAAAATCTACAAATCCTCAAAAACTATTTCCTAATCACACTCCTTCATCCAATCAAATTGGTGATACATCCTCTCATGATACCCATACTCGAGAGGTTCATGCTATATTTAATGAGGTACTGTAGCCTCTCAATTACCTCACATCCCTTCCATAGAGGAAATCCTAGCCTGAAATCCTCCTTCCACATTAGAACCAACCATCACTGTTCCTTCACTAATAGAGGAGCACCTTTCATCTCCTTCATCACCAACAGAGGGGTCTTCCACTAACATCGAGCCCCTCTCACCCCTGGCTTCTCCACTTAGGGAACCTTTACCTACATTACCTCCTCCACCCATAGAGGAACACCCATCACCTCCACCTACATAGGAGCACCTATCTGTTCCTCCACTTGTAGAGGCGCTCCCATCATCTCTTCTACCCATCATAGACCTAGTGGAGATACCTTTACCTCTTGGCGAGCATTCTCCATTAGCTACCCAAAATCCAACAGACCTACTTTTGGCTCTCTTACCCACGGAAGCTAAAGCTAGCCAATTCCTCGTCTCTAAGATGCATTTTACGGGAATTCCCATTAGGTCCTCACCAACTCCACCCACAGACGTGCCATTCTCATGTTTGGCTGATCACTTAGATTATGTGGATAGGGCTTTGTTATGGGGGCACCTCTTACTCCCTGTCTCAACACAGATGTAGATATCCCTCGATGACACCTCCACTATCTACCCAAACACATTTCCACCCATCAAACCAAATACAACCACTGTTGTCGCAACCCCTTCCATGATACCTGTTAGCACTCACACCACACCCTTACCCATAACCCGACCTATACCTAAACCCAAACCCATACCCACAACATTTACCTCCACTCAACCTATTACCACTTTAGGGGTCACCCCAATGACTACGATTACTCATCCACCTATTAAAATGGATTTAGCTACATCCTCAAACTTCAAAACCACACCTACTATGACACCCAAACTAAAGAAACAAACTCCGTGACCTCATATCCCTACCACACCAATCACACCTACACTTTTCCTGTTTGCCTTAAAATATCAGCTATCCAACATGGTCAAGCACCCTTCACCCATCCATAAACCAATAACACAACAACCCATTCCTTCCTCACATACCTCTAACCTATCCAGGACACACAACATGGCTTATACCTGCACCTATAGTCTCATTACCACCAATACCGCAAATACCTTCAGCTATTGCTTCACTACCCACTATACTTTAGTCTTTTTCCCTCACACCCCAAGCATGACCCACGTCATCTACTTTATAAGCACCCCGTTATGCCCATGGGTAACTTTCCCTCTTCCTCCATCTACTTTTCCTTCTAGACCTCATACACCTACATCACCTTTACCCAGAAGTGTAACGCAAAAACAGAACCCCACTACCCCACAACAAGGTAGTCAAAACAACCCCACACCCTCCTACCCATCCATCTACTATACCCCTACCCAAACAAACACTACGATACCTAAAACCACACCGGCAACTAAAACCATAGCTCGACTCATTCCTACTCTTCCAAAAACAATTCTCGACAACCAACCACACCTACACCCAAACCCACATTCACTTCCCATTATGATCCACCAGCAGGTCGTATGCCAAAATTTTAACCAACCTCCTCAAGAATTTTGTTATCACATTACCGCCGCTCTCGCCCTTATTACCCCCGCAAACCCAAGCCAAAAGGGTTTGATGATACTAAAATTTACACATACCATCATGTGCAGGGCATGATGTGGAGAGTCTGTAAAGCCTTCAAAACTCGTCCTTATCCAATTGTGTCCACCGAAACCAACTTTGACAATGAAGACCTTCTCGATGAGGATCCCTGCTTCACCGACACCCATTCCCACACTACTCGCTCAACAACCACATCCTCTACCCTCACAGCTCTCCTAGAGCCACACACAAAATTTGAAATTAACATGGTTCGCATAAGAGAACTTTCCACGCCACCACCCAAATGTCATTGCGCCCAACTGACCTCACAGGGTTTTTCTCCTCCAGTAGGTTTTTTCCCTTCATGTCATTATACCACTCACCCTACACCTTCCCCATTTGCCAACTTCCTCAAATCAACATGATACATGTCACTACACGTGTGTAGAAGGGAAAAGACAAGGAAACTAACCCACCAACCAATCCTATACCCCACATACCATCAGCACCCATACCTAAAATAACTATCCGTGGTCCCGCATACCCCATTTCTAATGGCATCACACATCACACCATGCTCAAACAACTACACCAATCTCCCCTCAAAATGTCCTTATATGACCTCATCCAAACCTCGGAATCCCATCGTCAAACTCTCATGGAGGTTCTTCAATCTATTGAGGTTTTACCCAATGACCCTACACCCGTAGCCTCCATTATTACACCCCATCATGTATCCTCTCTCACCAAATTACCACCTTCATCCTCACCTCACCTTGTCCACCAAGTGGCCTCCCTTAGCTTCTTAGAGGAAGAGATCATGCCATACCAAAATGATGACCCAAACCCAGCCCTCTTCATCTCTGTCCACATTGATGACATACGGGTATGCCGTGTGATGATTGATGGAGGTGCTAGCATTAACATCATTTCATCCCATGCATTTGCTCAAATGTGCATACCTAAAAATTGCATGCATAAACATCCAGTCATGTTGCGTTCATTCAATGACGCTATCACCTCCACACTAGGCACTATCATCCTTCATGTTTGTGTGGGCCCCGCACTATTCCAGAATTGTTTTATGTTTTGGAGGGGGAATTCCAATATAACTTGTTGCTTGGTAGACCCTAGATCCATGTCATGGGTTGCGTTCCTTCCACTTTGCATCATTGTGTAAAGTTTGAACACGAAGGACACACTTATACCATTCTAGCTAACCCATCACCTTTCAAAACATGTAACATGCTTTACCAACCCAATGATGTGCTCATACTTGTCAAGCCATCTACCTCTGCAACCACTACCGCTTCAACTACACCTCCACCTACTAGTACAGCTGCTACTTTCACTGCACATACCACCTCTATTCCTACCACTGCTATAACCTCCATGGCTGACCCATTAGTTTCCCAATCTGTTAACCCCACCTCCGCATCAACCTCTGACACATCATCCATAGCAGCTACCCACATACCAAGCACTGATCCCTTAGAAGGTGTTTTTCAATGCCTCACTCTGGGGGAGTACCACCTATATAGTGTCAACACCTTCCTTACTCGCATGAGTATGGAAACTTTCACCAACACCCTCGCTATGATCACCGTATAGGAGAACACCTCCTTTATGGTCATCCTCATCTTTACTAGTCTCACCTATGGGGGACTTGATACTACCACTTACATACCTTAACCACCATCACAACCCCGCCCATTTTCTGCTAACTTCCAATCACTTACCAATCACCATTTCACCCACACCTTCTTGCACCATTGTGCGTGGAAGGGTTTTGGTTTTGGATTTTATGAGCAAGGCCGCCATACCATTATTCCATGTACCACCCACAAACATAATGACCGTAGTGGTATCGGCTTCCCCGAACCTCCTACTAAACAGGCCTGTATTGAACTCATCGAAGACCCTAGCCCTCCTCCACCTTCATCTTCATCACTACCTTCACCCGCTCCACCTTCATCACCACCCTCACCGACAGATTTGATGGATCCTGAATCTATCCCTCCTAAATTTTTTTTTTCATAAACACCATTTCCTTGGGGCCTTTGACTTATCAACATGAAGGTGAGGCCCCTTCCACTCTCCCATTCCTATATCCTGAGATGATCGATGACAACACACCTACAATTAATGTCATTCAATGTTAGGAGGATGAATCCATACTCATATACCTTGGTACGAGAAGACTCATATATTCATCGGTTGTTAACTCTAAGACGAAAACCATGTTGAATGAATCAACTATCAAAATAAACATTCATACTCGGGATGACTGCACATCCTAAAGATCGAGACAATATTTAAATGTTTTGAACAGAAGCCATAACTTCTTTTCTCCGAGATCATAAACATGCTTTCACTTGGTCTTTGACCATGCCCGGTATTGACCCCACCATAGTGGTCCACAATATCGTAACCATTCTTGATGCTAAACCTATCAAACAAAAGTGAGGAAAATGCACCCTTGCATTGCTCTTCTCGTCAAAGAAGAACTTTAGCGCCTTCTTTCTATTTCCTCCGTCTTACCCATTGATTATCCTCATTGGATTTATAACATTTTCCCTATCACTAAAGCAACAAGGGGACTCCGCATTTGCATGGACTTCCATGACCTCAACCTTGCCTACCCGAAAGATGACTTTCCCTTTCCGGTATTGATCAATCTGGTTGACCTTACCGCTGGTCATGAGATTCTCTCACTCATGGATGGCTTCTTGGGTTATAACCAAATTTTTCATGCCCAGGAAGATTAGCATAATACCGAATTCATTACCCCTTAGGGAACCTTTTGCTATCGAGTCATGCCTTTTGGCCTTAAAAATGCTGGTGCTACATATCAGCGTGTTATGACTTACATCTTCCATGATATCATGCATCGCATATTGGAAGATTATGTGGATGATATCTTGGCCAAATCTAAATGTCGCGAGAGCACTTCGCTGTCCTCAAAACCATATTTGACCGCCTCATTAAATATTGTGTCCACCTTCAACCTAAAAAGTGCCTCTTCGTAGTTCTCTCAAGAAAGCTCCTGGGATTTATTGTTTCCCTTCGTGGTATAAAAGTGAACCCCTGCTAAAGTCAAGGCCATTCTAGAAATGCCTCCGCCCACTAACCTTAAACAAATCCATAGATTGCAAGATAAATTACAGTCCATTCATCATTTCATCTCACAATTATCGATTGGTGTTAACCATTTAATCATCTCGCTTTCGGAAGTATGTCTCCTTTAAATGGGATGATGACTGTCATAAAGCTTTTGAGGCCCTAAAAAAATACCTTCTCCTACCACCCGTACTCATTCCACCTAAAGATGATCAACCTTTTTACCTATACATATCAGCTACCGATCATTCCTTGGGAGCCATGCTCGCTCATCATGATGAACAACATAGGGAGCAGGTGGTTTATTACATAAGCCATACTCTTTTGGACTATGAAACTCAATACAACCATCCCGAATTTTTTTCTTGGCATTAGTTTTTGTTGCCACCAAACTCCGCCATTACCTACTCAACCACAAAACTTATTTCATGACCAATACCAATCCCTTACACTTCATATACGCAAACCTTATAAAAATCAGCGCACCGTGTGATGGCTTATGCTTTTAGCTGACCTTGACCTTGAATTCATTCACCAAAAGTCCATCAAGGGCCAAGCTATAGCTGACCAACTAGCTGATGCACCTATTTCCGAGGATCAACCCTCTAATTTTGACTTTCCGATGAGTCAATTGCTACTCTTTCCCTGGATGAACCGCCTTACCAAATGACAATGTTCTTCGATGGTTCCAAGTGTCAAGCACAGGGGTGGGGCTGGTGTTATCCTCATTCCTTTGGATGGAGAAGCCATGCCTTTGTCTTTCAAACTAGAGTTTGATTGCACCAACAATATTGCCGAGTATAAAGCGCTCATACTAGGTCTTCGGCCGCATATGCCTTAGATTTCAAATCAATCCACATCTTTGGTGATTCACAATTGGTCGTGAACTAAGTCAATGATATGTACCAATGTCATAATGAGATACTTCAAAAGTAAAAACATCATGTAGACATACTTTTCACCACTTTTGATTGTTACACCCTTCAAACCATCCCATGTTTAACTAACAAATTTGTAGATACCATGGCACGCTTAGCTTCTCAATTACCCGCTCCCCTACCAATTCCAAAATATTTGTCACCATAAAATGCCTCCATTCACCTTCTTATTTACCTCATGATGTTTACTCAATCGAAAATGACACCCCTGACCTGAGTGACCTTTGGTATAAACAATACTCGACTACCTTTCCCTCTCCATCTTACCTCCTGATCTCACCCATAATGGACAACGCACCTTCCTTAAAAAGGTCTCCCATTTCATCATTCTGGGGGGACTCCTCTATAAGCACAACTTTGATGGTATTATTTTACGATGCCTCACAAGTTCTAAAATTCCTTATACCATTAAGGAGGTTCATGATGGCATATGTGGGGGTCACTTTAGTGGCCTTGCCATTGCTAAGCGTATTATCCACCTAGGCTATTATTGGCCGAACATTAACCATGATTGTTGCGACTATGTCAAACGTTGTGTGAAATTTCAACAACATTCCAACCTTCATCATACACCCATTCATGCCTTACAGGTCACTCGTGACCTTTGGACCTTCTCTCAATGGGGTTTAGATCTTGTCAAAGAAATCAATCCTCATTCTTCCCAATGCCATCAATGGATCATAACTGCTACCGAATACTACACAAAATGGGAGGAGGCCATACCACTCATCTCCATGAAAGCCGAGAAAATATGTGATTTCATTAACCATCGCATCATTTTCCACTTTGGTGTCCCTCATCACCTCATCACTGATAATGGAAAACAATTCAAAAACAAAACACTGTAAAAACTTTGTGATGCCTTCAGTATTTAGCTTATTTTCTCATCACCTTATTACCAAAAAACCAACAGCCAAGCTGAATCCACTAAAAAAACCCTCAACAAAATTCTCATGAAAGTGGTTGATGACACTGGGAAGGATTGGCATATGCACATTCCTTTTTCCCTATGGGCATACCACACAAGTATTCGCAGTTCCACTGTAGCGACCCCTTTTGCTGGTCTACACGTATGCAGGTGTTTCTACCTCTCAAAGTTTAGATTCCCTCACTTCACATTTCTCTCCATGACATGCTTAATCGATGATGACTTTCACTAGGACTGCTTAGCACAACTAGAGTTATTAGATGAATGTCATCTTAATGCTCTAGATTACCTTCAAGTTTACCAACATGTATCAAATGCACTTATGAAAAACGTGTCCATGAATGGACCTTCCAAATCGGTAACCTTGTCCTGAAATAAAATCAACACATAACCAAATCGAGAAAAAAATTAAACGGGAAAATTCATTCCTAATTGGCTTGGACCATACATCGTAACTCATACCTATGGATCGGGTGTCTATCGTTTGTCCTCACTTGAGGGTAAACCCGAACCTGAACCCCTTAACACATCGCATCTTCGACCATTCTATTGTTGACTCGTTGTCCTACCTCACCCTTTGTATCTTCACAGGCTCATCCCTTGAGTGATATCCACTCCATACACCTCCCTAATGATTAAACAAGAATAATGTGAGTACCCGTAACTTGTTATCTTCTCTTGAATATGTGTACCACGGCATTGCACATAGCATGATGCTCATGGATACTTTTCATCTACCTTTAGATGAGATCCCATGGTCATTCCACCCTACCTTTTGAACAAGAGTCCTATCCTTCACCTTGGTCTTTTCCATGATTTCAAAGACCTCTAATGGGACCAAACTCCTTGAGTGAACCTTATAATAAAAATAAAGATGACTCCCTCAAAATGAAATCTTCCTCTCTACCAAATTGCTACTATAAATAGACTGCTCCCTTGAAGGACAGCTATGTGAAGCTTTCAAAAAAAAATGAGAGAAATCAAAGCTTCCCACATTGATCAGCTTCACAAAGACCTCAAGGAGTACCATATTATTTATCCCATATAGACTTCCCACATCGATCAGTCTATCAAAACAAAAATGTTTTTAGTCATGGACTTGCCCATTGTGACCTCAAACCTCTTGCCCAAAAGCCCTATCACTCAAAACATATACAATTAACTACCTTTCACCCACCTTACCATTTCCACTCTCATTTCCTACATTTCCTCAAGGGACATCTTGGAATTTCGACATTTGGTGATCTTGTGACTACCTTCATCATAGAATAGTTAATCGTGCAATGCCTTTCAAGTCTTGTGTTCATCACCCCCTTCAAGGTATGATCTACTCTGTATGATCCTACCCAATCAGGTGGCTCTATTGCCCCCCTCTTATCTTTTAACCATCTTTGTTGACATTTTGATTACCTTATACGGGACTTGGTACTCAACGCTTACCTTTGGGGTAATCCTCTTCTTTCACCATAATCACCTTCACCTACATCATTTTACCTATAATCTACCCACACCTAACAAACCTAAACCCACAACAAGCCCAAGCACCTATCAACTCATTTTCACACCTTCTCATTTTCTTCCCTAGCTTATGGGAGAACTACATCGGCCTAAGGTCCCTTTTTGCTAGGACTATGTAGGCAGCACTCCGAGGGCATGGGGCCCTTGGAGGTTAGCTCGGCCACTCTCTACCCTAAAAATTCATCAACCATGCCTAACCATTTAATCCACATTTCACTTAGTTCCCCTTTTCTAACAAACTTAGAAATTAAGCCACATCCATAACAAGTTTCTTCCCATTTTAATCATTTATTACACCTACCATCTCTCTATCATCATTATGCATAGATTATACAATGTTTCACATATGAACCATAACATCATTCATTTCCAATCATAATGAATCCTACCTAAACCAACTTGACTTATCCATGCATATAACACAACTCCATTCATGCGTATAACCTGACCCATCCATGCCTATAAGTTGACCCATCTATGCCTATAACTTGACTCGCTTCATGCCTCAACCAACCCGACTCCATCCATGCATATAACCTAACCCATCCATGTCTATAACCTGACCTATCCATGCCTATAACCTGACTCGATCCATGCCTATAACCTAACTTGATCCATGCCTACAACCTGACTTGATCCATGCCTATAACCTAACTCGATCCATGCCTAAACCAACCTGACTCCATAATGCCTAACTCACCTAATTTCCATCCATATCAAAATAACAAATCCATATCTCCTCTAACACAAGCCATAAAACCAATATCTCATAAACACATCAATACATCAAAAATCTCATGAATCTCATCATATAAATCAATAACCATGTATCTCAAAATACATGTCTATCTCATGGCCATCATCTCAAAAATGTTGGCATGCAGGACGATATACAATACAAAATGTCATCGGCATGCAGGCCGGTCTCATATATACAAAACGAATGAATGAATCAATACAAAACATCTTCGGCATGTAGGCTGGTATATGCTCACAATATACAACAAAATCACTCATACATCCTCACCATCTTTGGCACACACGCCGGTATGTGATAAAAAATACAACTATCTTTGGCATGCAGGTCGGTATATATATAAAAAATAATCGCTAATATACATCAAAAATAAGGTGGCTGCATATCAGACATCTCACTAGATGTCCTCCATCTCCATGTCACTGCACCCTTGGCCTCTTGTGTCCCCGCCAAAGACATCACCTAGCTCGGTTGCCATGCACTAGTGGCCTCACCCTGATCGAGCCTAAGAGCTCATTACCCTCGTATGCTCTCCAAACTATGTGTGCGGGATCTCATCCTCTCAATGGACTCTTGTTGTGCCCTGTACTCTCCGAAGAGAGGAATTCTATCCTGGCTGCCATGAGCTGGTCCTGATAGTATCACACCTCACCTAGGGCATCCCATAGCCTAGATACGAGGCATGGCCTATGGTGGTCCCAGAGGTCTTGGCCCCTATATCTTCCATGTGTGCCAACCTATGAATTGAGACCAATTCCCTACGTTAGTGATGGTGTCCCCCCGCCCTTGTGCACGTGGTGGTGCCCCTATCCTTGTGCTTGTATCTAGGCCTGTAAGACCCCAACGTGCACGTGCCTAGGCTATGGCCAAATGAGCCTGTAATCCTACCACTTGAGTTTGTAGGGCTATCACACGACCATCTTTGTCTCCATTTCCTCTATCTCTCCACCCTCTCCTTTTGCCATCTTTTCCTACAGACTGGCCACTTTTACTCATAGCTCTCGTGACCTCTACCTCGACCCCTCTACTATGTTTGAAGTATACCTATCTACATGATTAGCATTGCTACCTACCCTTGTAGGGCGTCTCTCTGCACCTTGTCATGGTAAGGTAAGTCTGCTACCAGGGTCTAGGTGGTATGGCTCATAACTAAGCCACCCACCACTGCCTATACATATCTATGCATCTGGCATCATCAATCCACCGATACATTGGCTTCTCCTCGTTGCTTGTAGGCCGAAGGCTATGGTAGAAGGAGAGGCCTCTCCATGTCATCTCTATGATATTGTGGGAAGTGTGGAGGAATATCCTGCATGCCGGAGCTGCCATTGGACCACGTCTACTAGGATCATCTCATCCTCTACCGCATGGTGAACTTGTATCCACCTCTCTAGCTAGAGCTCAGCTAGCTCCTCATGCATGTGCCTATATGAGGGGAATCCCACATATGGCCTCTAGATAATGTCCACTCTAGATAACCCCTCCAACAACTGCCAAAAATGGGCCACATCATATGTCGGCCTATCTGACCTCCGCTCTCCTGCAACCGGCACCCATCTCTTATATCCCAACCACACACATCTTGGTGGGAATGCATCTACTCGGGGCATCCCTATAGGTCAAACACAGACTATGTGCTCATAGGCCTAGTAGTGTAGTATAAATGTATAACACAGATAAACCTGCATAGCCGCCCATACACCCGCGCATCTCTCTCTAAAGCTACACCAAGAATGCTGGTGCCTAGGTGAAGCATGTCTCATACACCATCATATCATGGAGCACCCCCATCGCTAATCGAGGAAAGCATCCACACTCTGCATCAAGAATTACATAGCAACACAATACATCCATCAATAAAACTACTAGCCTCGTCTCATCTGGATGGGCTAGGTACATCTTGCCATAGCTCAAGCTGCCCGACACTATAGATTCTTAGCTCTGTCACCCACCCCCTTGCTAAATATCGTGTTGATCAGCTCCTCTGAGGCCTCGAAGGAGATAGAGTACACCTGGGCCCCCAATATGGGTAACCTCAGAATCGAAACACATCCTCCAGGGTGATAGTCATCTCACCCATCGGAAGGTGGAACGTGTTGGTCACGGAGTCCCATCTATCGATGAGCACGACCATCAAACTAGGCTACTAAACAGCATGTCAATAGTGCTTTGAATACCACTCAAGCCCACTACCTCCACATGCTGCAACTCCAATGGGCTCACTAGGCCGCATGCAATGTCACCAATAGTGGCGGAACCCTATCTCACATGTGTAACTGCGATCGACCCTGCATCCAATCCAAAGCACAACATTAATCTACCTTTACCATGACCTTATTCATCACTTATCATTACCCACCACCCTATTTTTACCTTACCCATCTCAACCACCTAACCTACATCATTTTTTTGGACCCTTGAGCCTAAAATCTCGACTAGTGTCGGTTCAGCCTAACCGACTCTGGTCACCCTTAATTGGCATCGAGTCACCTATTTGGTGACTGATTTTAGTTCAAATTGACCGACCATGGTTACCACATAACCGACATTGGTCACCTATTAGGTGACCAATCCGGTTCTACCCGACCGACGCCGGCCAAGCTTGACCGACGCCGGTCACTATCATGAAAAAATTTTAACTTCCCAAACCCCCTTTGTTTCTAATCCTTCCCACCTATCCCTTTTACCCCACCTATCGACCTACACTAACAACACCCCTACCCACCCCACCTATCATATTTCCTAACCCCCTCCCTCCCTTTTTCCCATTTCCCCCATACCCGATTTAAATTTTTTTCCCACCCACAAAATACAACCACCCAAAACCTCTACAATTACCAATTATTACACCATCTACTCCATCTACTTAACATTAAAAATTTAGGCACTCACCACGTCGCGCTACCACCATCTCGGTGGCACATCCGGCCACTATGCTTTGGTGGTCTTCTAATCCCTCTCCCACCTCTTCCATCACCAAATATCTACTCGAACCCTCCAACCACTCGAATCCCTCTCTAAGATCTCGTGGACCCACTACTCACCAACCTAAGCATCACTTTGTCAACTCACACTTCTAGCTCACCGTCCTGCCCTCCGGATGCTTTTCTCAATTTTCACTATTTTTGTCATTTCTTCACTTCACAAATAACAAATGAATAACAAAAAAATGTAGATTTTTCATTTTTATACCACACTCGACCTAACCGATGTTGGTTACCCTTTGATCGACATTGGTCTCATACCCAACCTAACCGTCATTGGTTTTACTATACCGATGTTGGTTATCCATGACCACCACCGGTAACCCTTACCTACACATTGACCCTACTTTTCCATTTTACACGCCCCTTTACTTTTCCCTTTTACCCCACCCTTTACACCGATCCTTTACCTCACCCCACCTATACCGAACCTATTTACCTTATCTTTCCTAACCTCATGACTTCCTACCTCCATTTGTCCTTCTTTGGAGACTTCTCATTATTTTACCCATACCTTGGCCTTACCTTACCGTGACCTAGATATTTAGACCTGGACCATCGCTTGTGACCTTTGTGTTTCACACGGAATGTTTCGGCTTTGCGAGAATAGATTTGCTTCTATCCTATCATTCCTTTGAGAAATAGATAAGGGTTAGGGCTAGGAGGAATACTGTTGAATGTTGAGATGGTGTGCGCGTACCGTAGAGAGAGATCAGATCGACTGCGAAGAACTCCTTTTTGTCTTGGAAGGACTACCTGCAAGTAAGAATACAGGACCACCAGATTTTAATTAGACAATAAATGAGGGAGCTGCCTTAGGCCCAGGAAATATAAAACTTCCTTTCGAAGGTGGTCAGTTCCCCTTTTAATACGAATTAACACAAATGATAACAAAGAAAGCTATTGCAAAATCACGATTTAGGTATCTCGTTACAAAGCAATAGAAGCTAAATTATCAATAATAAAGCGTCACGTTGTTTGTTCGGTTACTGGTCGTTGATACGTTCAGGTTGAGTTATAGGGATAAACCAGACTGGATCTGAGGTTGTTAGGTGGCAAATAGGCGAGAAAAAGGTTTCGGGGTATAAGTCACAGTGACCGACGCCGGTCACTGGGTAACCGACCGCGGTTAGAGAACCACTGCCGGTAGGGGATAAACGATACCGGTAGGGTCAGTAATCTAAGTGCTTCTAGATAGAGGTTGGTTGCGTAAGGTGATTGTGGGGTTATTAAGATTGGGGATGGCTAAGGGGAATGATGGGAGGATAGAGAAGACTCAGAGTGTGGTAAAATGGCCTTCTGGGAAATAACAGGATGTATGGGTGAAGGTTAAGTGCAGTATGTTGCTGATAGTAAATCTGGGAATAAACTTATGATTACTATTAATCAACAATCTCAAGAAAATGGTGCTTAGAAACATATAAAACACTACTTACTTGTCCCTGATGCAGATGCAGGTTTCAGGACTGTGATGATGAAGACAGGACCCAAGTTGGATGATCTGACAATCTAAGATGAGTTATCTCCTCTTCTGATGCTCGGATGAGTGTTACTGGGCTCTGGTTATTCAGTTGCAGTCTTGGGCTAGATGTCCTTCTCTGCAAACTCTTCCGGTTTCTTCACTTGTCTCTGCTCGGCCAAGTAAAATCTGGATCCTTTCAATGATTTCTCCTCCTTTTTCCAATCAAATGAAAATATGATCCTTTGTTTTTGGTTGGAAGTGGTCATTTACGGGGAACCGATGGCGGTTAAGCAACCGATGGTGGTCGAGTAGGAACCGGTATCGGTCAGGTCAAAGCGGGCTATTTTTGGTGAAATAGCCAGCTTTCCCTCCTTTTCTTCCGAGGGATTAGTTGTGGGCTTGGTCAAGTCATTATGAAGTTGGTTTTAGGTGCGGATGAGGAGTAATTAGTCATAGGTGTAGAATTGGACCAAGTTATAGGTCTTAATTAGGTTAGTTTAGGGTTAAGACTAGGTCATGATGAGGTGGCGACATGAGGTGGCAGGTATGGCGATGTGGATTTATTAATTATAAGGTAATTAATAAATAATTGTGTAAGGTTTAGGTGATGAGGTTAGGTTGTGAAATGGATTCTGGGTACGAGGTGTCGTAATGACACAAATTTGGTGTCTACATTAGCCCCTTGTTGTTGTGTAGTTTGTTTTGTAAAGCTACACGGACAATAATAAGAAGTGGTTACCCCTGTTAAGGGTATAGGTAATCCCCCTCAAATCTATCACAAATTGAGGTAGCGTGAAAGCAGGGATAGGGTTGATAAAGGGTAAATGGTGTTGAGATAACGGTAAGAGGGTGGGGTAGGTCCAAGGAAGCAGACGCACGTTGAAATGCAGTAGTGCGACCAGGGTATATGATTTGAAGAGCAAACAAGCAATTCATAGGCAAAGGTCGATAGTTTATCCAAACAAGGGTGATATAATCCTGGTATCCAAGGCATAGGAAGTAGCTCCAGGGTATATAACGGGTAAGGTACAGGAACATTTGGGCATGTTCGGCAGTACCAAATGGTTGGTTTGGTTGAGATAAACGTCACGGTCTAAGTCTAGGAAAAGTTGGTCGACTGATCAAGTCAAGGACCCTGATCATGCTAAAACATGAACAGGTGAGCTCGATTGAACAAAAAGGTACATGATGGATGGATAAAATAAAACATTGATTGTGGGTATGGTATTTAATTGGTGCGGCCTTAGGTCGGGCCAAATGGTTAGGTACGGCCTTGGGTCGGGCCAAATGGGTTGGTTGCGGCCTTGGGTCGAGCCAAATGGTAGGTGGCTTGACCTTGGGTCGGGCCAAATAGGTTGGTTGCGGCCTTGGGTCGATCCAAATGGTAGGTTGCGGCCGTGGGTCGGGCCAAATGGTAGGTTACGGCCTTGGGTCGAGCCAAATAGGTTGGTTGCGTTGCCGTGGGTCGGGCCAAATGGGTTGGTTGCGGCCTGGGTCGAGCCAAATGGTAGGTTACGGCCTTGGGTCAGGCCAAATGGGTTGGTTGTGGTTTGGGTCGGGCCAAATGGGTTGGTTGCGGCCTTGGGTCGAGCCAAATAGGTTGGTTGCGGCCGTGGGTCGGGCCAAATGGTAGGTTACGGCCTTGGGTCGGGCCAAATAGGTTGGTTGCGGCCGTGGGTCGGGCCAAATGGTAGGTTACGGCCTTGGGTCGGGCCAAATGGGTTGGTTGCGGCCGTGGGTCGGGCCAAATGGTAGGTTACGGCCGTGGGTCGGGCCAAATGGTAGGTTACGGCCGTGGGTCGGGCCAAATGGTAGGTTACGGCCTTGGGTCGGGCCAAATGGTAGGTTACGGCCTTGGGTCGGGCCAAATAGGTTGGTTGCGGCCGTGGGTCGGGCCAAATGGTAGGTGACGGCCTTGGGTCGGGCCAATGAAGTTAACAAAGGGTTGTCAATGAAGGTGGATATAGGCGATGTTGGTAGAAAGGGCTATTAGTAAATAAGGGCCGAAATTGGGGTAGAGGTGAATTCAGCAATTTGTTGGTTGGTAAAAATATTGATATTGATATTGGTAGGGTAATGTTGTTGGTGTTGGTAATGAATTGGTGATTTTGGAATAGGTAGAAGTGAAGTAGGGTAAAGTTAGCCTACCCAAGTGGTAGGGAACCATATCCGATTAAGATCAACACATAATCCTAGATTCAATTCAAAGAGGAAAAAGTTATTCCGTAGTTGAAAAGAGCCAAAACAAACCACATATTAATGCGGGATGAGCTTGAACCCCTAGGTACCGTGCATAGACGAGAAGTCAATAGGTTAAAAGAGTTGTATAATCACAATATATCGGATATACGTCACGTCCCTTGAGTTTTGTTGCTTTGAAAAATGGTGAGGTGAGGTGGTTGATGTGGGCGAGGGTGCAGAGAACTTATTATAAGATGATTATTTTGATAAAAGAGAACCAAACCTAAATAGACAAGTCCATGACTCAAAAAGTGTTTTGAAATACTGCTTTTATTTTTATTTTATTTTGCTGGATATAGACTGATCGATGTGGGAAGTCTACATGGGATATGTATTTTGTTGTTCTTGAGGTCTTCATGAAGGTCGATCAATGCGAGAAGCTTCGATAAAGGTTGATTGTGTATATTTGTCCTTCAAGGAGCGATCATTTATAGTAGAAAGTAGATGTGTGTTTATGTATATTGTCCTTCTGGGGAGCAGTCTATATATAATAGTAGTAATAGTTTGGCATATAGTCTGTCCTTCAAGGGGAGCGATCTATTGTATAATTTAGAGGTCTAGATGTCCGTTGGGCATAAAGCATCTAGTTTTGTAGAAGTTTGACTCAAGAAAATCCCATAAGTGTTTTAATTAAGAATGTGTCATTTTGATACTTTGAAGTCATGGACTAGACTAAAAGGGGAAGGCATCTTTTAAGGGGAGGTGATAATCAAACCATGTGAGCTGGATTTGATTCTGAGATGGAAGAAACAAAGTGTATGCGGTGGTAAATGAGCTCAAGGGACGAGCGTAAGGTAGAGAAGAAGTGATATAACACTAATTTCAACAGTAGAATGGTCGAAGATGCAAGGCATTAAGGGGCTCAGGCTCAGGTTTACCATTAAGTGAAGCTAAACGATAAGTGCCTGATCCATAAGTGTGAGTGATAATGTAAGGCCCAATCCAATTAGGAGCAAATTTTCCACGTTTGCTCTTTTCTAGTTTGGTTACATGTTGATTCTCTTTGAGGACAAGATCACCAACCTTAAAAGTATGCTCATGAAGTCATTTATCATAAGCACGTTAGATATGTTTTTAGTAGATTTGAAGGTGATCAAGAGCCGTAAGAGGCACGCTCGTCAAGAAGCTCTAATTGGGCTAACATGCTCTTGGCGGAAATCATCGTTGGTGAGAATATCCTGGAGAGATATTCGAGGGAGGGTATTTGTATTTCGAGAGGCAAGATGCCTCGGTACCATATACCAAAGAAAAGGTGTGGCATTGGTGGAAGTATGAATGCTAGTACGATAATCCCAGAGGGTAAAGGGGATGTGATCGTGCCAATTTCTTCCGGACTCATTGACAACTCTCATGAGGATTTTGGTTAGGGTTTTATTAGAAGATTCACTTGACCGTTGGCCTCTGCGGATAGTAAGGTGATGAGAAACTAAGTTTGATACCAAAGTTGTCACAAAGGTCTTGTAACAACTTATTTTTAAAAGATTTACCATTATCTGTTATTAGGCGATGAGGAATACCAAAGCGAAAATAATGTGATGGTTAATGAATTTGACATTTTTTCTTTTTTGATTGAAATGAGTGGAATGGCCTCCACCCATTTTGTGTAATATTCGGTTCTTGTGATTATCCAACGGTGACGTTGCGAAGAAGGCGGGTGGATCTCACCAATAAGGTCTAAACCCCATTGTGAGAAAGGCCAAAGATCTCGTGCGACCTGTAGCGGATGGCTAGGAGTATGTTGAAGGTTGGCATGTTGTTGACACATAACACAACGCTTAACATATTCGTAGCAGTCGTTATTAAGAGTGGGCCAATAATAACCTAGGTGAAGGATTCGTTTGGCCACGGCAAGGCCACTAAAATGTCCACCACAAATGCCGTCATGGACTTGTTGGATGGTATAGGTGACCTCCGTGCCGGTTAGACATCGAAGGAGGATGCCATCAAAGCCACGTTTATAGAGGAGTCCCCCCATGACGACATAACGAGAAACACTTTTAAGAAAAGCACGTTTGCCATTACTAGTAAGGTCAGGTGGGAGAACAGAGGTTGTAAGGTAGTCGTGAAATTGGTGGTACCAGGTATCCTGCGAATTAGCAGACACATTATTTATCATACAAACAACCAGGGCTGAGTAGGATGGGGCAAAAAGTTGTTGGACCAAGACGAATATGTCAGAGTCAGTTGGTGAGGCAGGAATTTGTGAGGCTAAGCAAGCCATAGTATCCGCAAATTTGTTAGTGGAGCGGGGAATGGTCTGGATAGAATAACGAGTAAATGAGGTCAAAAGTGAATCCACGTAATGTTTGTACTTTTGAAGTTCCTCATTCTTACATTGGTAGATGCCCATAACTTGATTGACTACCAATTGAGAGTCGCCAAAAATATTAATGGATTTGACACCTAAGTGTAACGTAACACGGAGACCGAGCGAGGGCCTCGTATTCCATTGTATTATTAGTGCAGGGAAATCAATTTGGAATGAAAGAGGCATAGGTTCAGCGTCAAGAGGGATGAGAACAATGCCGGCTCCTCCACCATGCTGGCATTTGGATCCATCGAAGAAGAGGGTCATTTGATATGACTCTTCCCTGAGTGAAAGAGTGGCGATGAGTTTGTCGGGGAAATTAAAATTGGTGAATTGTTCCCCAGGTAAAGGGGCCTCCGCAAGTTGGTCCGCAATAGTTTGTCCTTTGATTGACTTCTGTTGTACAAACTCAAGGTCGAGGTCAGCGAGGAGCATAAGCCATCGGGCGATGCGTTGGTTTAGATGTGGTTTGGCATACATATAATGAATGGGGTCCTATTGGTGATGACAAAAGTTTTGTGATTCAGGAGGTAATGTCGGAGTTTGGTGGCTACGAATGATAGGGCTAGGCACAATTTTTCTACATGTGTATACCTAGTCTCGTAATCCACGAGAGTACGACTTATATAATAAACGGCTTGTTCTCGACATGTCGAGTCCCGATGTGTGAGCATGGCTCCTATAGCATGGTCAGTGGCAGAAAGGTAAAGGTAGAAAGGGCGATCATCCTGAGGTGGAATAAGCACGGGTGGCTGCAAGAGATAGGATTTGAGAGCTTCAAAGGCTTGGTGACACTCTTCACTCCATTGAAAGGCAATGTCCTTTTTAAGAAGGTGATGGAAAGGTTGACATCGATCCGAGAGTTGGGAGATGAAACGCCGGATGGATTGAAGTTTACCCTGCAAACTACGCAATTGTTTGAGGTTTTTGGGTGGGGGTATTTCTAGGATAGCTTTGACTTTAGATGGATCGACCTCAATGCCACGCAAAGAGACGATAAAGCCAAGAAGTTTTCCCGAAAGAACACCAAAGACACATTTCTTTGGTTGAAGCCGAACTGAATATTGTAACAAGCGATCGAAAATAATGGTTAAAACATCAAGATGTTCACTGCGATGTTTAGATTTCCAAGAAGATCATCAACATAATCCTCAAGGATAGTGTGCATAATGTCATGAAAAATGTAAGTCATAGCCCACTGATAGGTCGCACTAGCATTCTTAAGGCCAAATGGCATGACACGATAACAGAAGGTTCCCCAAGGAGTTATGAAGGTAGTTTTATGTTGATCAGCCGGGGCTACCAAAATTTGATTGTATCCCGAAAAACCATCCATGAGAGAAAGCATTTCATGGCCCACAGTGAGATCAACAAGTTGATCAATACTTGGGAGGGGGAAGTCATCTTTGGGGCAAGCGAGGTTAAGGTCTCGAGAAATCCGTGCATATCCGAAGTCCCCCATCGCTTTAGTGATAGGTACGATGTTAGAAATCCATTGAGGATAGTCAATAGGCAAGATGAAGGAAACAGAAAGAAGTCGTTGAAGCTCTTCTTTGACCAAGAGGGCAATGCGTGGATGCATTTTTCTCAGTTTTTGTTTGACTGGTTTGGAATCGGGGTTTAGGGTGATGTTATGGACGGCAATGGTAGGATCAATTCCTGGCATGTTAGCATAGGACCAAGCGAAAGCTTGGTTGCAGTACAAAGAAAGGTAGTAAAGGTAGCTTGTTCTGATGTGTTAAGGGATTGTCCGATCTTCACAATGTGAGGACCCTCCTCTATGTGGATGTTGATTTCTATAGTCGACTCATTCAACATGGTTTGAGTTTCAGATGGTAAGGCGCGTTGAATATAGGAGTCATCCGCCCAAGGTAAGTGAGGATGGAGTCGTCATCCTGGCACTCAACAACATTAATCGAAGGCGAATCCTCTTCGATCATGTCTAGATACAGAAGGGGAAGAGAAGATGGGTCCTCATTATCACGTTGATAAGTGAGAGGACCTATGAAGATAGCATTTATGAAAAAAAAGTTAGGAGGGATAGATTCAGGGTCTATCGACTCTGTGGGTGATGATGGCAAAGTGGGTGATGATGTGTTTTGGTAGGGGTGACGTCATCATCTTCCGAGATACAAATGAAACGAGGTTTCTCCGGTGTAGGTGTTTCAGAAAACCGAGACCCGCTGCGATCATTGTGTTTGCGTGTAGTCACGGGAATGATGTATGTCGGCCTTGTTCATAAAGACCAAAACCAAAGCCTTTCCAAGCACAATGAGTCAAGAAGGTGAGGGCAAAGCACGATTTTTCAAGTATTGAAAATCAGATTGAAGGAACCACACCAAGAGGAGGTTCAAGGGTAATGGAGGATGCGTCAACACCCCCATACGTTAGGTTGGTGTGGCAATGGGGTGGTCCGTAAGAGATTACCTCCCCCACGCGATGGTCGTAGGTGGGATGTGCATGTAACTGTCCGTACTCCTGCGGGGTATGGAAAGAGCTAACATTATATAGGCGGTACTCCCCCAGCGTAAGGCATTGAAAAACATCTACTAAGGGGTTGGAGGTTGGGATGTTATCTCGGGAAAGGAAGTAATATTTGTAATGCTGTGGTTTCATTGGTTGAAGGTGTAGGTGCGTTGGAAGTGGATGGCTAGGTTGGATGAGCAGTGTCTTGACTGTGGTACAAGCACATCATTAGGCGATACAACATATTGCAAGTTTTGAAGGGGAGGATCAGCTTTTACGGTGTAGGACTTCCCTCGTACTCAAATTTTATGCATCTATGTAAAGTGGAGGGAACACATCCCATAGCTTTGGATCCAAGGGCGGCCTAACAACATATTGTATTGGAACTCTCCCTCGGGACGTAGAAGAGTTCGGGTAGAGTACGTGGTCCTACACGAATGTTAAGGATCACGGTGCCTAAAGTAGAAGTAATAGCATCATTGAATTATCGCAACATGATGGGGTTGGCACACATGTAACTAGAAGGGATATTCATTTGTTGGAAGGATTTTGAAGAGATGATGTTTAGGCTAGTGCCCCGTCAATCATAACACGACGTGCCGAATATCCCGAACGTACGCTGAGATGAAAAGAGCAGGGTCAGGATCTTAGCACCAAAGTCGATAATTTCATCTTCGGAGAAACTGACAGCAGCGGCTTGCTGTATAGAGACAGAAGTGGTTGGGGAGATAGATTGTTTGGTGAGCGAAGCAACGTGATTGGGTGTTAGAATAGAGGTAACAGGAAAGGTTTCATTAGGTAAAACCTCTATCCCTTGAAGGATTTCAACGAGAGCTTGTCGATGAGATTCAGAAGTCTGAATGAGATCATACAATGTCATTTTTACAGGTGATTGGTGAAGTTGTTTGATCATAGTTTGGTGGGCAATGCCATTAGAGACGGGATAGGTGGGTCCGTGAATAACCACTTTAGGTGGTGGTGTAATCGGGATGGTGGACGGAGAAAGAGATGTCGTAGGTGTGTTTTCTTTCACTTTCCCATTGTTTTTACGCCTCGAGTAGCAACACTAATCATATTGATCTCGTGAATACGAGAGGAGGAAGATGGTAGGGATAGGTCATGGTTTTCGAGAGGTGGGGCTGTAATAATGATAGATCTTGGTGAGGCGGGGACAGGTGGTATAGGAGAGGGAATTGAAGCTAAAGGTCTCTCTCTTCGTAAGTTGTCTTTCTTAACTTTTCTATCCGAGAGAGGTGACTGATGAAATATGGCTTTCAACACTTTGCATCCCCTACGTCATGTCTGGTGTGCGGTGGTAAGCACTGATTTTAGACTCATCATAACCTATTGGTCGAGGTTTAGATGGATCATAAGGTCTAAGTGGGGGTAGGGAAATGGTCGCATTCTCTACCAACATAGCAAGGATTTTGGCGTAAGACCCTTTGAGTGGGTCAAAGTCAGAGGAAGAGGAGGTTATTGACTGGGTCAATTCTGGTGATGACGTGGTATAGTTGGTTTGTATGGGTGGTGGTTTAGCCAAGGAGTTTTGATAATAGGTTTTAACTAAACGTGGCTTCTTTGACGCAGAAGCTAGGTTGGATGATGAGGCCACAGATGATGTGGTATTAGAAAACAACCACGGAGAAATAGGAGTGACAGAAAACAAATATTTTGATAATGGAATTTGTTTAGGGTTGATAGGTGGACAGGATATGCGGGGTAACGGTGTTTGCTATACCCTTGGATTTTCGTATGGGTGCAGAAGGCATAGGTTGCTAAAAGAAAACGCAGGGAGGTATGATATATTGATGTAAGGTAGAGGGATGGGGTCCCAATATGGAAGGTAGGTGTGACAACGAGGGTTTTAGTTGTGTTAACGGCATAGATTGAGGAGATTGGAGTCTGTCTCCTAATGGGATGGACGGCTTTATTTTTAGATAAATCAAGCCGCTTAGGTGGATGTGTTAGACTAGGTATGGGTGTGTAGACACCAAATTCGTGTCTTACGACCCCTTGTGACCCGCATCTCATTTCGCAACCTAACCTCATTACCTAAACTTTACACAATTATTTATTAATTACCTTGTAATTGATAAATCCACATCACCTTACCCGCCACCTCACTTTGCCACCTCATCATGCTGACCTAGCCTAACCCTAAACTAACCTAATTAAGACCCATGACTTGGTCTAGACTCACATCCATAACTAATGCCTCCTTACTCACACCAAAAGCCGACCTTCTAGCCACTTGACCAAGCCCACAACTGATCTCTCGGGAGAAAAGCAGGGAAGGTGGGCTATTTTACTAAAAATAGCCTACTTTTTCCTTACCGATGCCGGTTCCTACTCGACCGCCGTCGGTTACGCAACCGCCATCGGTTCCCTGTAAATGGGCTCCCCAAACCAAAACAACGGATCGGAATTTCATTTTGGGAGATCAGTCAAAGGATTTCTGGATCAACAGAGAGCATTGCGAGCGAGGAACAGAGTCCAGATCTTCACTTGACAGAGCAGAGACGAGTAAAGAAACCAGAAGTGTTTACAACCAAGGAGATCAACTTGCATCTTGGTCAAAACCAGTAAGTCACATCTTGCATGTCCTTTGTTATAACATTTCTTATGCTTCTTGAATCTCAGTGCTCCTAAATCCGTTTCTGAATCCACTACCCAACGTGCCATTGCATCTAACTGTCATTCTTTTGCTTCTAATCATCCCATTTCCTAATACCATCCAAAAACCAGCCATTACAAACACCATAGCTACCAAGAAGATCGTAGAACCCACCGGTATCGGTTATCAGTAACCGGCATCGGTTCCTCTGATCAAAAACCAGAAAACCAGCCTTTCCCCCTACCCAGTTTAACGAAATAATTTAATTGATATTTTGCAGTCTTTTGTGTTAATTCATATTAGCAGGGGAACTGACCACCTTCGAAAGGAAGTTTTATATTTCCTGGGCCCAAGGCAGTTTCCTCATTTATTGTTTAATCAAAATCTTGTGGTCTTGTGTTCTTATTTGCAGGTAGTCCTTCCAAGACAAAAAGGAGTTCTCCGTAGTCAGCCTGATCTTTCTCTACGGTACGCGCACACCATCTCGACATTCAACAGGTATTCCTCCTAACCCTAACCTCATCTGTTTCTAAAAGGAATGAAAGGATAGAAGCAACTCTATTCCCGGCAGAAACATTCGAAGCGAAAGCGGTGGGTGAGGTCCCAGCGTAGGGGAAAATTTGGTTAGGTTAATAGAAGTGGATGAGGTATTTGGTAGAGATGAGGGGGGTGAAGATGAGGACATAGGTATTTTAAGCTTCTGTAAACACTTCGGGTATATGGTAGAGGCATCAGGATCGGTCATTTGCATTTGAGTAGAATATGGCGTACTCAAACGTTCCCATAGGACCTGTCTATCTCCTGGGGAATGACAGTCCTCATGTGTGAATAGGAATTTTGTATGGAAGAAAGGTGGGTTGTGATTCCGGTCCCTTTGTGGGTGTGATACTGAGGGTATATGAGACACTATATCAATGGGCGTTAAGAGGTCAACCGGTTGCTGAAAAGATTTAGGTGATGAAGGACTAATAGGTAGGAGGGCGTGTTTGAGAGGATCTGTCATGTTTAAAGAATGTGGTGATGTCGGTTCAAGAGGTTTCTCGTCTAAGGATGACAAAAGAAGTGGCGAGCCTTCCTCTTGTATGCAGCCAAGAATGGTATAAGGAGACGCTTGGGAAATAGATAAATTAGATAACATCTGCTCACGAGTCTTGCGAGGATGTGGTGTAAGAAGGCTCATTTGTGAGAAGGGAACTCGGGAAGTTACTTCCTTGATGGGTAAAGGCGGAAAGGATTTCGGTTTGTCTTGATGGCGAGGAAGGGGGTTCGGTTTCTGCGTTAGTGAAGAGGTTTGATTCGAGAATTTGTTCGATGGAGGTCTTTGGTGGGAATCGAAGCTGCATGGATCTCATGAACACTCTCCTCGGCTAAGATATCTTGGTTTTAGATTCTTGTTAGAAGAATGATTCGGGAATGGTTTGTTGAATATTTTCAAATTTTGGTTACTTGAGGGCATTAGGATTATCGAGGGCTATATCCCCGCATCAACCATTTCTGCACTATGTTTTTCAACATCTTGCAGTTCTCATGGCTTGTGTCCCTTCATGCGATGGAAGTTGCAAAATTCATTTTCTTTGTACCAAGAAGGTATGGCGGGAGTGGAATCAAACCCGGAGTGAGGTTTAACAAGAGGTAAGGAAATGGCTCTGCTTTAAGCAATTTTCCAATATCACACCATATGTTTCTCTAAGGGAGTGTAGTTGATGGGCTCGCTTTATAATTATAGGTGATTTTTGGCGGGGTATTAGATGGTGGGTGGGATTTGACCATCACCGCGTGCACGGCCCCTTTTGATTTCGAAGCAGTCGATGGGTGAGGATTGGTGGTGTTAGGTTTGTTGGTGGAATCTTGGGTTCGGAAAGTGGGGTTTTTGTTGCGCAACCGCAATTTCTCTTCCTCTAAGGCTCGAATCTCTAGTTTTCGAGCCATAGTAAAGGCCTCGTCAAATGTACGAAAATTTTGAATTTGGAGGGTAGGAGAGATGTGCTTAGCAGCCTGCGTAAAATGATTCGATAATTTTGATGCGAGGTAAGGCATACGTAAGTTGGTTGATAAGGCCCGCCATCGTCCAACGAAATCTGCGATAGATTCGTCTTCAAATTGTCGGATGGCATAGAGGTCGGTGATAGATACTTTCTTGGCAATGTTAATGGAGAAATGATCCAAGAAAGATTGGGCTAGCTGGTTAAAAGAGAAGATTGAGTCTTTGGGTTAAAGCAACCTTTGTACCACTCAAGGCGGGTCTGATAAGGACATGGGAAAGGTGCAAAGTAGGAAAGCGTCATCGTGAGCAATCAGATAGCAGGCATGTCTAAATGATCGCAAGTGTTGTTGAGGGTCCTCCTTACTATTAAAACGGGTAAACTTTGGTAATTCCCATTGAGGAGGATTTGAATGAAGGGGGAATGAAGGGTGGATGGGCTCGACAAACTTGCTCGTATGTCAAGGTGCTACGACTTCTGAAACGAAGCCTCAGATTTTGCATTTTGTCCATCATTTGTTTAATTAAATCAGTAGTTGGATGAGATGATGGTGTGGTTGTGGTAAATGGAGGCAAATTGGGCCAAGGGCCACCGCTAGACAATGGTGGGTTAAATGTTGATAAGGTATGGAGGACAAATGTGTTGAGGCACGGCGAATAGGGATGTCCTATATAAGTTGTTGAGGTTACCGGATATGTGTGTGGAAATGAAAAGGTGGGCGGAGCTTGAGAAGGAAAGCTCGTGTGGATAGGTGGCGAGAGAGCAAGTCATGAAAGAATAGTACGCAAGAGAGAGACGAGGGAGAGTTGGCGGTAATGACATGTTGGGCCCAAGATTAACCAAAGGAAAGCCAATCATGCCGTATGGACCCCAGAAGGCTTTGAGGTAGGCGACAGGACTAAGGATGCGGAAGGAAAAGCGAGTTATCAGGCGGAGAAGGGGCTAAATGAGTAGCTATCTTGATAGGCATGCCAACAAGGAGTTGACCGTCGGGTGTGCGGTCGGGAATGAGACAAATAGTATTGTACGCTAGGATTAGCATCCAGAAATTTGGCAAATTCTTTGTCTCCCACAGGAATTTTAGGAATCTCGCTGGTGTCTGTAGGATTCCCCACAGAATGTGAAGGGGGTGATTCAGGAAAAGGCACAGAGCAAGCATGTGAAACCATGGCGGTGGCTTGCTTTCGAGTGATAACAACCATGGATAGGAGTACACAGTAGGGTTTCAATCTATCAGGAACAGAAACGGACTCAGAATAGTGAAATTGGTAGGTTCTTTGGTTTGTCGGGAAGCAGAAAAGACGAGAATCGATATCGGTTTGATAACCGATGTCGGTTAGACTATAGCCGATGTCGGTCAGTTAACCGATGTCGGTGTAAGAAGACTGGTATAAGAAAATATAAGAAGCTGCTGATTTGATTGTTAACAACGCTCAGTACATTTATCAAATTGTTCTAAGGTGATCACAGAAGATAGTGTATAACAGAGAAAACAGAACTGAAAACAAGCAAGATGTACACGCAAATCTAGAGAGACTAACCCTAGGGTTAATTTTAATTATTGTGGGCTTATGCCTTTATACGTGGAATCTTTGTCAATCCTAAACAAAAGACTTAGGGGAAATGTCAAGTTTGTTTTGGCTTATAAGGTTACCTCAATCGGGCGGAGGAATACCGCGGAAAAGGGGGGATGTTTTGAGCTGTTGTGTTAATTATGAAGTGATTCGGTATGTGTTGTGCAGTGAAAGTAAGATTAATTTCCTGTCAATACCATGGAAATCACCCCCACGTGTACGACCTGTTACTTAGTCTATGTTCACTAGAATTGAAAACAACAAGCAAGAATGTAATGCACATGTTTTAAACCCAAATCGAAAATGATATTCGATGAAGCAAATAAGATGACTTTCACTAATGCGAAACTAGGAAAGCAAGACAAATTCTTTACTAAATATAACAAAAACAGCAACAGCAAGTATGCTTCCTAAAACAAAAACAAGCAAGAGAAACAGAAACCCGAAATGGGTCCCACCGGGCGTGCCAAAATGTTTCGCACGGAATGTTTCGGCTCTGTAGAATAGACTTGCTTCTATCCTATCATTCCTTTGAGAAATAGATAAGGGTTAGGGCTAGGAGGAATACCTGTTGAATGTTGAGATGGTGTGCGCGTACCAGAGAGAGATCAGATCGACTGCGAAGAACTCCTTTTTGTCTTGGAAGGACTACCTGCAAGTAAGAATACAGGACCACCAGATTTTAATTAGACAATAAATGAGGGAGCTGCCTTAGGCCCAGGAAATATAAAACTTCCTTTCGAAGGTGGTCAGTTCCCCTTTTAATACGAATTAACACAAATGATAACAAAGAAAGCTATTGCAAAATCACGATTTAGGTATCTCGTTACAAAGCAATAGAAGCTAAATTATCAATAATAAAGCATCACGTTGTTTGTTCGGTTACTGGTCGTTGATACGTTCAGGTTGAGTTATAGGGATAAACCAGACTAGATCTGAGGTTGTTAGGTGGCAAATAGGTGAGAAAAAGGTTTTGGGGGTATAAGTCACAGTGACCGACGCCGGTCACTGGATAACCGACCACGGTTAGAGAACCACTGCCGGTAGGGGATAAACCGATACCGGTAGGGTCAGCAATCTAAGTGCTTCGGATAGAGGTTGGTTGCAAGGTGATTGTGGGGTTATTAAGATTGAGGATGGCTCGAGGGGAATGATGGGAGGATAGGAAGAATCGAGTGTGGTAAAATGGCCTTCAGGCAATATCAGGATGTATGGGTGAAGGTTAAGTGCAGTATGTTGCTGATAGTAGATCTGGGAATAAACTTATGATTACTATTAATCAACAGGCTCAAGAAAATGGTGCTTAGAAACATATAAAACACTACTTACTCGTCCCTGATGTAGATGCAGGTTTCAGGACTGTGATGATGAAGACAGGACCCAAGTTGGATGATCTGACAATCCAAGATGAGTTATCTCCTCTTCTGATGCTCGGATGAGTGTTACTGGGCTCTGGTTATTCAGTTGCAGTCTTGGGCTTGATGTCCTTCTCTGCAAACTCTTCTTGTTTCTTCACTTGTCTCTTGCTCGGCCAAGCAAAATCTGGATCCTTTCAATGATTTCTCCTCCTTTTTCGATCAAATGAAAATCCGATCCTTTGTTTTTGGTTGGAAGTGGTCATTTATGGGGAACCGATGGCGGTTAAGCAACCGACGGTGGTCGAGTAGGAACCGGTATCGGTCAGGTCAAAGCGGGCTATTTTTGGTGAAATAGCCAGCTTTCCCTCCTTTTCTTCCGAGGGATTGGTTGTGGGCTTGGTCAAGTCATTATGAAGTTGGTTTTAGGTGCGGATGAGGAGTAATTAGTCATAGGTGTAGAATTGGACCAAGTTATAGGTCTTAATTAGGTTAGTTTAGGGTTAAGACTAGGTCATGATGAGGTGGCGACATGAGGTGGCAGGTATGGCGATGTGGATTTATTAATTATAAGGTAATTAATAAATAATTGTGTAAGGTTTAGGTGATGAGGTTAGGTTGCGAAATGGGATGCGGGGTACAGGGTGTCGTAATGACACAAATTTGGTGTCTACACTTTGACCTCATGTGTTCACTATACCTGTGGCACTTTCATTACGTGTGTTGTTGACCTACTAACCTTACCTAGCCTATTCCCATGACTATTTATCCCGACCCTACCTTTTGTGTATAAAACATACCTAAATGTTCTGTACGTAACCTATGTTGTGTTTCCTAACCTTATCCTATACCTTGGATACTAGATTCACTTCAACCTTGTTTGGATAAACCTATCGACCTTAGATGATGTAAATTTTTCCCGCACTTCAACTCGGTAGTGTGCTTTGTAGTTTATATGTGTGCATGCATTTGATTGCTGCTACCTTGGACCTTCACCCATTACCTAGATTGCCCGAGTACACCTTTCACTCCTTTTTCCCTGTACCCACTTGCCTTTTCTTTACATTTACCTTTTATCAAACCACTCACCGCTTCAGCCTGCTACCTTTCAAATTCCTGGTTTGAGGGGGATCACCTTCACCCTCACATGGGGAAACCACATCTTATTTTTTCTAGCATCGCCTACCAATACAAGCTACGCAACAAAAAGGGGTAAAATGTAGACACTAAAATTAGGTCACACTCCCCTTTTGTCCCTCGACATATAAGCACCCTTTATTTAATTTACCTAGCCATAAACCCCTTTATCCCACTAATATTAATTAAATTAAATTAAAGCTTTATCCTCATTGTATTTATTATTTAAATATCTTATTTAAATAATATCTTCACATATAGTTCACTTAGACACCTCACCAAGCTAACTCAACCTAATACCTATTCTTAGCAAGTTCCCATAACTAACTAAGACTTACCCAAACCTAAAAAATCAATGCCTACATTCCGTCTAACCACATTCCCACATGGTTGCAAGAGGCTCGAGTATACTCCGTAGGATAATGACACGAGATCAAGGAAATTAGGAGGATCTCCCTAGTTTAGTAAACCCAAGAAATCCCACCTTGACCGACATCGGTTACCCTTAACCATCGCCGGTTACTTCGGACCGCCATCGGTTACCTCTTTTAAACCAAAAACAACCTTATTCTCAAGGTTACAACTTGAAAGTTGGAAGCAAGAAATTTGATGAGCAAGAGCACATCTTAGAGAGATAACACATCTTTAGAGAGCCAATTCCAATGAAAACTCACATCCAAGGAAGGAGATCAAGCATCTTCTCCTGCACAACCATCCCAACCATGATTTGATCTATCCAAGCAAAGAGGAGTGTGCATGCAGCCCATGTAGAAGATTTTATTCAGTTGGTGATCACTTGTAACCTTTAAACCCATCATCAGCACCTCCATCCTTCACACACAGACCTTCAGGAATGAAATCCAAGTAAGTATAACGTCATACTTCTCTGGTTGTTTCATTTAATCATTATCTTATAACCCATTGTCTATCTTGCTCCCTATTGACCTTCTCAAACGTTTTCACCTCCATATACCCATAAAAACCTCACAAAAGCCTACTCTAGCCACCCAATACCTCATCCCGACCAACCAAAATCCTTTGTGCAATCACAAAGGAGATCAAAACCCTATTTTGTGACATTTCTAGATCTCACAAGAACCAAGCACCGGTTATACCTAACCACAATTGGTCACCCCCGATCGACACTCGATCTCTATGTTTGCCCACACACCTTAAATGAGAGACCTACCCACCTAATTTTACCTCACCCTCATTCACTTGTGACCTACCCATGAAATTTTATCGAGACTGTAGAGACTGGAACCAATCATTTGACCTTTGGATTCTATTCTATCTTAGCTTTATTAGATTAGATCTATTTTCTTATTGTGTTTTTAAGTGAGATACCTAAATCATTTAAAAATAACAATAGGATTTACTTTTTTAAATAGTGGATGACAACCATCTAGGAAGTATCATACTTCCCATATCTAGCTCACGCTAGGCAGTTCACTATCCATATTTTTTTATTCCTTCGGTGGTCTTGTTTTCATTACATTAGTTCCTCCTCTAGACAAAAAGAAAGCTCGACAATTAGTTGTGGATTTAGAATTCATACTTGTGCAACAACCCATTAAGCGACATTTGAAATGGGTATTCCTCCTATGCCCAGTTACCCTATCTATTTCATCAACACTTCAAAGAAACAATCTAAGAAAAATGTGAAACATTAGGTGCGGTGTGGTTTTAGGTATCGGTCGTGTTTGTTTGTGTAGGGTACAGTAGATGGATAGGTAGGAGGGTGTGTGGTTGTTTTGACTACCTTATTGTGGGGTAGTAGGGTTTTTTTTTGGGTTACACTTTCTTGGGTAAAGGTGATGTGGGTGTACAAGGTCTAGAAGGAAAATTAGATGGAGAAGAAGAGGGCGAGTTACCCACGAGGATAACAGGGGTGATGTGAAGGTAGATGACGTGGATCGTTCTTGGGGTGTGAGGGACAATGACCGAATTGTAGTAGGTAGTGAAGCAATACCGAGGGTATTGGAGGTATTGGTGGTAAAGAGACTACGGGAGCGGGTGTAAGTTGTGTTGTGTGCCATGGTAGGTTAGAGGTTTGTGAGGAAGGAATGGTTTGTTGTGTTATTGGTTTATGGAGGGTGAAAGTCACTTGACCATGTTGGGTAGCTGAGGTCTTAAGACAGATGAGACAAGTGCGGGTGTGATTGGTGCGGTCGGGGTATGAGGTCGATGAGTTTGTTTCTTTAGTTTGGGTGTCATAGTAGGTGTGGTATTGACGTTGGAGGATGTAGCTAAATCCAATTTAATAGGTGGATGAGTGAGGTTGGTGGTCGGGGTGACCCCTAAAGTGGTAATAGGTTTAGTTGAGGCAAATGTTATAGGTGTGGGTTTGGGTTTAGATGTAGGTTGGGTTATGGGTAAGGGTGTGGTTTGAGTGCTAACAGGTATCATGGAAGGGGTTGCAACAGAGGTGGTTGTATTTGGTTTGATTGGTTGAAATGTGTTTGGGTAGATAGTGGAGGTATCAACGAGGGATCTCTACATCTGTGTTGAGACGGGGAGTAAGAGGTGCCCCCATAGTAAAGCCCTATCCACATAATCTAAGTGATTGGCCAAATGTGAGAACGACATGTATGTGGGTGGAGTTGGTGAGGACCTAATGGAAATTCCCGTAAAATGTGTCTTAGAGATAGGGAATTAACTAGCTTCAGCTTCACGTGGGTAAGAGAGCTGAAAGTAGGTCACGGGATTACGGGTAGTTGATGGAGAATGCTCACCAAGAGGTAAAGATACCTCATCCGGGTCTATGATAGGTGGAGGAGATGATAGGAGCTCCTCTACAAGTGGAGGAATAGATGGGCACTCCTTTATGGGTGGAGGAGATAATGGGAGCTCCTCATGGGTGGAGGAGGTACTATGGGTAAAGGTTATCTAAGTGGGAAAGCCGGGGTGAGATGTGCTCAATGTTGTGAAGACCCCTCCATTGGTGATGAAGGAGATGAAAGGTGTTCCTCTATTGGTGAAGGAATAGGAGGGTCAGTCCCAACATGGTAGGAGGATTTCGAGCTAAGATCTCCTCTATGGAAGGAATATGGGTTAATTTGGAGGTGACATGTACCTCATTAAATATAGTGTGAACCTCGTGGGTATGGGTATCGTGGTTGATGTCTCACCGGTTTTATTGGATGAAGGGGCATGGTTGGGAAATGGTTTTTTGAAGATTTGTAGATTTTTTTGGGGGTGGCGTTGGGACTATCCATAGTTAACTCTCCTTTTCAAGCATTTCTTGGACAATATTTTTAAAGTGATGCGTTTACATCACTATGACCCTTTAATTGATGATAGTTATAAAAATCATGTTCTTTATACCATGTGGGCATGGGGTGAGCAGGTCAAAACCGAGGTACGGTTTTATAGGTGGAAGGGTGATGGCTCGGCTTTAATAAGATTTTCTAAGATAGAAGAGTAAGGTTCCCCAATTGGGGTATATTTTCATTTCTCTCATTTGAATTGAAAAGTCTGGACAAGTGAGAGATTAGATGAGGGTGTAGCTTTGATTTGACGGATGAGTGGGACAGAGATCTTGAGTACCACCGCATTAGCGCTAACCTTAGCTTTTGAATAATTGGTTTGTGGTTTGGAAGAAGAAGAGGTATCATTCGACTTGAATGTTGAATTCTTATTGCATAATTGGATTTTCTTCTCTTCGATGGCCCGAATCTCTAACTTTTGTGCCATAGTGAATGCCTCATTGAATGTTTGGAGGGTTTGGACCTGTAAGGTTAGTTAAATATGTCTAGCCCAAGCCCATGTGAAGAGCTCGATGAGTTCAGTTTGTGGCAATTGGAAGGTAAGTTGATTGATCAGGTTGCACCAACGAGTGACAAAATCTGTGATAGATTCATCCTCATATTGATGTGTGGAATATAGATCGGTCATGGTAACCTTCTTGACGATATTGATAGAGAAATGATCCAAGAAGGCTTGGGCTACCTGATTGAATGAGAATATGGAGTGTTTAGGTAACCAACTATACCAATCTAGTGCAGGTCTAGTGAGGGACATGGGAAAGGTTCTCAAAAGCAAGGCATCATCATGAGCAATCAGATAACACCCATGTTTGAATGACCACAAATTCTTCCGTGGGTCTTCTTTTCTATTTAAACGATTGAATTTAGGAATTTCCCAATGCACAAGGTATGAATGGATAGGAATGTATGGGTGAATATGCTCGTTGCAAATATTGTCATAGGTGAGAGTGTTGTGGGAGCCGGAAACTGATGCCTCCTATGTCTACATCTTGTCTAACATCATTTTAATTAGGTCATTGGTGGGTTGTGATGATTAGATGCCTCTTGTAGTGTGAGAGGGCTGGTTTTGGGCATATAATAGGAGTGGCACTTCAGTGTATGCAGATGCCATGTAGGGTGGTGGAGAAGAAGGTAGTGACATAGGGGGTACGTACCCGGAATGAATAATGGATGAAACAAGAGGTTGTTGGTAGTATGTATATGGAGGTGGAAGGCTCATGGTAACCCTAGTGGTAATAGGGGCTAATGATTGTGGAATAGAAAGAACCACCTTACGAAATGGGGTATGGGTCACCGACACCGGAGGTAGTAATGTAGGTATGGGTATTTGTGAAACATTAGAGGTGGATGAGGTTGTGTTTGGGGTAGTTGTCTAGGGTACGGTGGATGTAACGGGTGCCACAGAGGTAGCGAGACGCAACATTCATAAAGCAAGTATAGGAACTAACTATGAAACGATTGGGGGTAAGGTGGATGCGGGTAGCATGGAGCCAGATGGGGCTGATGCGGGAGTGGATACGAGAGTCAAGGATAGATACAGGTATGCCATAAATCAATCGATCCAAGGCATCTCGAGTGGATGAGTGGGAAAGGTAAAAGCGTAAGGCGACGGTGGTTTTGGTTAAGGAGTCATGTAAACTTCTCATCTCTGGTAGCGATAGTAATAGGCTAGATGGGATCCATGGTTGGTGATAAAATGGAATGTGGTGAAGGACTAGGTGGGAGTGGTTGACAAAGCGGTGTGAAATATGAGTGTGCTTTCTTTTCTTCAGGTGGTCAGCACCATGTGAACTAGTATTGATCAGGTAGGGTTGCTTCTCTATAAATGACATAGAGAATAGCAAGAACAGTGAATCGCTACAAAAAGTGGGTTAAGTCTTGAATTGTGGCTGAAATGTGAAACAAAGCTAACGGTGTTGGTTACGAGAAAATCGACATTGGTCAAGGTAACCACCGCATCGATTACTATAGAAAATGACAAGTGAGTAAACAAAAAGGTAGAAGGTAAAATTTGTGGTATGCCAAATCGAAGATTTTAAAACATCAATGGGAATAATGACAAGTGGATGGGGGTTGTGAAAAGTGGAAGAAAGTGAAGAAAATGGTCCTTTTAAGTAGGTTAGAAAAAGGACATGGAACTGAAGTTGGTTGGGTATAACCGATGGCGGTCGATATAATCGATGGTAGTTCTTGTGAAATTGAAGCAGTTGATGAAATAAAGTGGTTGTGAATTAAAATTTGATGTAGAATCGGACTCAAAATTCTAAGAATTATGATGATATGGCCCGAGCACTCTCGGTGAAGCTGAAATACATCAGTTTGTGATAAGGAGCATGCAAGGATGAACAAAAAAGTGACGAACACGTGCTCTCTCATCTCAAAATGCAAGCCAAGCAAAAACTCTAAGAAAATGTGATCCTAGGAGTGCCCTTTCTATTATGTTTGTTTATCTTATGCTATTTAGGGACTGACACATGAATTGTGAAATAGATTTTTTGGTGAGGATGGCTTCCTACAAAGAAGGAGATTTAAAAGGTGAGGTTTCAAGTATGTTATGGTGGGGGCGGGCTTCACTCTGAAGTATGACTCGAGAGAGCAGTGAGTTAGGTGCCCATTGTGTTGTGATTGTGTGATCACCTACATATTCTTCAGGTAGGATGTTGTTTAAGAATGTATGTATTTTGAATTTTTGTGAGGTTTGGTAAGACTCGGAGAAAGAGAAAAGGATAGAACTTATTTTCTACGATTTGTTTATCAACCATCAGTGGGCATGACTTCTAGCATATAAGTTGCCCTTAATTAATGTGAGCTAATGTAATAAATCGAATGGAATGCACTTATTTTTAAATCTGAATAAAAATGTGAAATTGGATGAGAATAGGATGAATAGGAAGAGGGATGCTCTTTCACTATAATGCATAAAACATGAAGAAATGGTTATTTTTAATTACACCAAAAGAAAAGGTTTCCTTTAGAGAAAATAGAAAGAAGAGGTGGATTACCAACGAAGAAAATTAGTGTGTACGCTTTTCGAAGGGAAACAAACACACAATGTTTTGCTTGGAATGAATGAAATGCAAGGAACCTTGGATTCATAGCCAAAATTTTGTTGGTTTTGGGGGACCCTCTTTTGAACATTACAAAACCCTTTCCCAGAAATCTAGTTTTCCGAACTTAGCCATTTTGGTCTTTTTTGGGTTTAAGCGCACCTATTTTTGTGCAACACAGGGGTAAATCTTTGCCCCCTTTAATTCCTTTGGCACACGGTTTGAAGTGTCGACACACATTTTGTTGCGCCTCACCATGTTGCACCTTTCTTGCATGCAGCTAAGGCGCATGCGCCTTTGTGTCAACAATATTTTTGTTGTGCCGCATTTTGGTGCGCCAAAGGGCACATGTATTTCCATGTTGACAACACTTTTGGTGCGCCAAGGGTGCACATAACTTCATGTTAACATGTGTTTTGATGCGCCAAAGGGCGCAAGCTTTCCAGTGTCGATAGGTGTTTTGATGCGCCACTTCAAAAAGTGGTTGGCGCATTTATTACAACTTTGCCTATATATAGGCGCATCCGCCCTGTCACTTTCACCAGTCAGAAAACACGTGATTGTTCTTTTTCCTCTGCACCTGTCAGCACGCCTGTCGTTCTCGTATCACGTCGTGGACCCAGTTTCACCTCTCACATTATATATATTCTGGTAAGTGGTCCTTATTGCTCTCATGTTTTATGTTTTGGTTATTGGTTGTTTGTTTGTGGGGTTGGATAGAATGATCTGTGAAACCATGAAACCTCCCTTTGTTGTTTTTGTTGTCCTCCCCCATGCACTTCTCCCTCTTTCTAGATCTGTTGGTAAAGAGGACTCTGCCTCTGAAAAAATCACTTGGATCTCTTTGTTTTAGCTTATTCATCATCCAAGGAACCCTGCAGAAGAGGCTTAAACACATGTAACCCCTCCAGAGGAAGAACAAAGACTTAAAAATTGATAGACTACTCTTTTTCCTCTTTGGCGTAGTCACCACCCTTGCAACATGAAGTACAGTCGCGCCAACGGCGCATCCACCATGCCTGCTGCATAAAAAATAGTTGCACCCTCAAAGCGCACTTTCCTTGCTTGCTACACCCGCTAACCTGCGCCCTCTTGGCACACCAAACTCATGTGTAACATTGCAAAAACTTGCGCCATTGGCACACCTTGCATCCATGCAACACCAACCTTACTTGTGCCAAGTACAAAACTGTTATACGGCGCAGGCGCATCCCTTATTACAGCAACATCATGTCATGCAGACCTTCCATGTGCCGCACCAAGTTCCCTTGTGGCACATGAAAAAATGATGTTACACGCATTAAACCTGCCCTTTGGTGCATCCTGTACCCGTGTAACATGAAAAATATCAGCGCCTGTTATAAAATGCATATATATGGCGCAGGCGCACTTCCACTTGCAACAACAAAAAAATGTCATCTGCAGTGTCCATGTGCCCTGCGCCCTTTGGCGCTGATTTGTCCCTTGCAGCACCCTTTTCTATGTGCCATACTATTTAACCCTGTAACCTGCAGTGTTCATGCCCGCCTGCCCGAGGCCTTAAAATTGCTAACTCTTCCTTTCTATCAACGCTTTAATGGAAGATCAAACAGCTAATATGACTTTCCTGCGTTGGGTTTCACTTCTTCTTCTTGTAGATCAGCAACTGAGTTCAGAACTACATATGTCAACATCAAGTAAGAGACCAACCAAGTCTAAGGGAAAAGCCAAGCTCACAGAGGAAGAAATGAAGTACAAATATCAGAGGGTCAGGATGCCGAATCCCAAGGCAGAGTGTGACCTGGATATAAGAGACTCAGAACTTGGTCACATTGATATGGAGGATTTCTGGGCCAGAACCCGAAGGGTCACAGGAAGTCCCTGGATGGACAAACTGGTAGGTAGTGGACTGCATTTTGCTTGGGGGATCCCAGTCAGTGCTGTGAATAATGAGTTCATGATGGTAGTAGCCCGCTGCTACAACAAAGACACAAGGTGTGTCCAGAATGAGAAAGGTGAGGTCGTGATCAACCTCATTGCCCGGCACTTGAAATAATGCTCGGCATTCCTCACCACCGGCACTTTGTGGCCGTAAGCCAGGAAGATTGCACCAAGGCTTGGGATGATAATGAAGACCAGTGTATGTAATTAATGAATGAGGTATACCTGAAAAACAAGAAGGTGGTGACCAGATGGCCACAAGTCATTCATCGCAGCGATTTCTCAGAGGAACTAAGTGATACCATCACGTTCCTGAGTAGAGTATTTGGGCTTCCTGATGCCCACTACTTTCATAAATGGATGCTGAGATACTTGGAGACAATGAACAAGAATGTGCCGGATCGCGCTTGAGTGGGCGGAGATCATAAGCAGCACTATATCGAGCAGCTCAATAACTTACCTGACGGGGAAGTTCTATATGAACTCCTACGTAGTTTATCACTGCAGCCTCGGAGAGAGATTACCCAGCGTTGATGCGGTGCGGGGTTTGGCCCCAAGTAAAAATATATGAATACTATCAGAGCTGAAGCTGGAAAATAGTATCTCTCAGTTTACAAAGATTAACGATGCCTTCTTCTACGGCATCGTCTGCCTTTTGAGGCCAAACATGACTCACGGTCATACGACCAAGAGCATTGTTGCAGCAACAGAGAAATGGGGGGCCTTGTTCACTCAATTCCCCACCTTCACTTATCTGAGGGCAGCCAACTTCTTGGGAGAACCAACCAAATTGCCAAGATATGCCGGCCCCAAGCTGATCCTGTTGGAGCTATCAAGACAACTCATAACCTATCACGAGAAGTGCTTAAAGAGAAAGAAGGGTGGAACTCCTTTCCCCCTCACAGTGGGCAGGTACACTTGTCTCTCTCACCACAAAGCACGGGAGATGTTTACAGAGCTGGAGCTGCTAAATCTAAAGCACAACTTCCCAGAAAGGCCCACTTTCGACCCAAGGAATTGTCTTCCCAGGGCCAAACTCGATCGATCCACATTCCACAGATCGAGGATATTTATATCGACCTATATCATGAGGTCGAGCTCAGAAGGAAAGACCATTCCCACTTAGCCTTGGCTGAAATCATCCAGTACGGTGTAGCCATCATCCCAAAAGGTTATCAAACTACTGATCAAGAAGTTGATCAAGTATATCTTGACACGGGTGGGGACGAGTGGCCTTTCGCTGTAATTGACAGAACCAAAGCACCTCAGACAATAGAAGAAAGGGTCAAAGAAACTCTGCGGAGAACAGAGCACTGGTGCAGAATGAATGGCCTCATCTACCTCGGAGTTGATTTCACCACATCTCCATTGGGAAATGCACCTTCCAGGCCAAAACATCTGCCAAAGAGCAAAGGGAAAGACAAGGAGGGTGAGTCAAGCTCCACCCAAGAGGAAGCTCCTGAAAGTCCTCCTTCCGCTTCACAAGAATGGGTTGTAATCCGGAAAGCCTGGAAAAAGAAGCAGCGGAAGATGTTCGATAGGCACATCCACTCAGGATGTTGCCACTACTGCAACTATTGAAGTCCCTTCTATCTCTTCTCCCTCTCCTCCTTCCCCTCCTCGAGTGACCCAAGTGACCATTCCTTTGGTCGTATCCTCTCCCCCATCTTCTATTATTCCCCCTTCCTCATCATCCATCTTCTCTTCTCTCGCGGAGCTGTCCCCCACCATTTCTTCCCTCATTTCTCAGCTCCCTTCCATTCCCATGTCTACCTCCCCTACAGTATCTCTTCCCCGTGAGCACTTCCTCGGCCTCCCTCTCGATGCCGCCTCCAAGTGTCTCCACGCATTTTCCTTCTACTACTGCAGTTGCTCCCTTTTCTATTTCCGGTCCCTCTCCCATAAGTCCAGCATGGATCTCTCAGCACCTGAGCCAACAAAAGAGGAAAGTTCCCATCACACCGATGGACTTCTCCGTCATCCCATCAAAGGGGACCAAGAAGCAAAATCCTTATAACCCGCTTCTCTCAGAGTGCGTCAGGAGAGAGAGTAATGGAGATAGCATACCCCAATCCTTTAAAGGATAAAAAGGATCTGTCTTCGACAGATTACACAGTGACCCAAGTCACAATGGGGACATCTTCAGAAAGCCTTCAAGGAGAGGCCCTATCTGCAGTTGACGCCCTTTGCAAGAAGCTCCAGGAAGCAAAGGAAGAGAAAAGGTTGTTAAAGGAGCAAAATAAACATCTTCTCCACGCCTTGCAGAAAATGGGCAGTGCGCCTCCTACAACTGCCGCTGAAACTCCTGAGCCTTTGAGCCAGGATAAGATTAATGAATATGCCAAAATCGGTGAGCAGGGTATGGCAGTTTCCACCTGGAGGAACCAAATCCTCAAAGAAAGTGAGGAGTGATCGCAAGTTCACGGATTATATCGAATATCAATCGGTGAACAAAGAGCTCCAGGCGATAGCAGGACCCATCTCTGAAGAGTTGGACCATGCCAGGATGCAGCATGAGACCTTTCAGAAAATGCTCGACTGTTCAGTCGAAGATCTGGTCAAGTTCGGTGTCTTTGGACACCCCAGAGCCCTCAACAAAATCCTTTCTACTCTGGATTATCGGGTTGATCAGCTGGAGTTTGTCCTGGAGAAGATCGACAAAATCAAGGAGGAAGCCCTGGATGCAATGCATCAGATGGAGCAAATTGTCTTGAGAATGTCTCCGGGTTTGCTCACTCCTTCTTTCACCTTAAGAAAGGTGGATGAAACTATTCGGATCTTCAAGGAGATCGTTTCTGAGGGGAGTAGGACCGAGAGGTCACTTTCGACGCCGAATCCATCAACAACCTGTTGGCTTGTCGTGACTTCATTGGGTACCTGATAGAGGTAGAAAATGATTATTCCAAACTCCCAGAAAAGCTCACAGATGAGCGGGAGACTTGCGAGGCTATCAGTGATCGACACAAGGATCCTTCCCAGGATCAACTTCAACCCATGATCAGCAAGTTCATGGAATACCGTGCCCAGTTCCACATCTCGTCACTGAGCAGCAGCAAAAGCAGGATACCCCCTTTCAGCCGCGGGATGACGATGAATAGTTTCCTTCTTCCGACTTTCTCCTTGTAATTATCTAAAGTGTGTTGACACAAATGATGACATCATCCATGTTGCACCATGGGATGATGTCATCCACAAAGTTGTCAAAAGTCAACAAATGACTTTGGAATCTCTTGTAAGATATTTTTGTAATTAGGTGGTTGGTTTGTTTTTGCCTTCTTTTCTTCTCTCCTTATATATATACTTGAATACTTGTTGTATTCGGGGGTGGAAATTTTTTAGATGAAAAATAGAAGTGAGAAGAAAAGGCTTTGTACTTTTTGTGAAGAAAACATTAATACAAATATTAAGACTTTGTCTTTGAATATGTGTGTTATGGGCATCGATCTTTCTTATGTTAGATCTGTGTGTTTATTTACATTGAATCTACTCTACTTTTTGTCATTTATTCATCGGTATTGCTTTGTTTGTCTATGCAAAGTAGGTTTGGCTCTGTTTACTACCAACCCAAAACATAGACCCTCGACCTTTCTACTTTGGAATTCATTTCTTTTCTCCCTTCAGATCCATCTTCCTTCCTTCCTTCCTTCATTCCTTTTTCTTTTCGAGTTGGAACTACTCTCTTTGGGATGAGATCCCAACCCCTGAAGGTAGAATATTGTGAGACTTGCACAAGATTCCTGGTGGTAGAATAGCAATAAACTAGTTTCGCTTTGCTGACTCAAAGAGGGGCTATGCCCTGCTTACTGTTGGCTCGTTTATCCATAGATCTGTCCATTCGACAGATTTTCAAACCAACAGTTTTTGGTGACTCTACTGGGGATCGAACAGATCTATCAGATCTATGATGGTGGTGTGTTTAAAAAATCAGTGAAAATCAGAAAAATCATTACCTGTTTGCAAATTTGAACTTTTGCTTAAAACCCAAAATTTTTGCAAAAGTGACCCAAACTGAAAATTTTCTTCAGAGATCCATAGATCTGGGCTAGATAGAGATCTTTAGTTCATTTGAGTTTTTATAAAAATCGTATTTTCCGTAGATACGAGTTTTGACAGTTTACCAAAATTTTCAAACTCTTTAAAAAGTCAACTCTAGATCTAAAAATCAGCTTACTAAGCTTTACCATCGTTTTATCCTCGTTGTTCTTTGTCATTAAAACCGCAATCGGTTTTTAAGAAGAGGATAAAATTTAAATATTTAGAAAAGTACATGCTGCTGGTTTTTGTTAGAAAAATCAGAAAATCAGCAAGTACAACCAAAAAGAGTTTTTAAATCTGCTCCACAATATTACAGATCTGGAAGGTACACTGGCGGGTGAACCATTTACTCGTAGTAGGAGAGCTCGTGGAGAAGTCGATCTTACCTTTGACCTGCTTCAAAGGCACAACTTCAGTATAACACCACCGGCTCGCTTCTCATCACTAAGTTCAGCTGACCGGTCATCCAGGAGTGTCTCACCTCCATGAAGGAAGCATCTCTCATCAAGGAACGTCTACATCACTTTGTAGTGCCTTGCTGCTCAGTGGAACTATGCTTCCAGCCCGCGTTCTTTTTCCACCCGTCCAGATGGCAGTACCATGGGGAAATGCTATGGGCCCCCTGGCTTTGCCACATCCTGTTCACGCGCTCCCACATGGAAACCGAAAGAATTTTCCCAAATTTGATGGGAGCGGAAACCAAAGCATGGATTCACACATATCTGCATTCATCATGTCATGCAGTATCCTAGATGTGACCCATGAAGATGTGTCGGTTCACCTTTTCTGGAAACTTTACAAGGACCCTGCAGTGGAATGGTTTCAGCATTTGCCGGCCGGATCTATTACCAGTTGGGCCACCTTGCGGGATGCTTTTGAAGACAGATACAAGCCTTCGGAAGATGCATTTGCATTGTTATCACAAGATCACTCACCTAAAGAAGGAGGCCAATGAGACCATGCATGATTTTATCGCCGGGTTGATGCATTAATCGATCAACCGTGTCCCATGTGCCTGTACCATGCTTCTTAACACGGAAAATCAAAAGTGTTTCTTCGTGAATGCTATGAGCTCGAAAGTAAGTTTCTTACTCCTGCAAGAACAAGTAGCTACCTTGATTCTCACCCAGGCTGCTGCCATTCGAATCGAAGATAACTTGCTAATATCTGGTGAATTAAAAAGGGAATCATCAAGCTTAAAGCTTGAGCCCTTCTCCCACTACTTAAATCGATCGGCATTTCAAAAGATGGCGAATGACTTGCTCGCATTAAAAAATAGTTAGCCCAAGCTTCCCCTAGTTCCTCATACGGGATATCCACGGAAGAATTTCACTTTCCAATGATGTTCCCAAGGCCGCGTTTTTGCTGACTGCTCGTGGTTGGTGCTTGAGGCTCCTTCGGTCAACGCTTTAGCCGAAATCGAAGAAGAAGAGAAAAATTATGAAGAACCTTCGTCTCAAGGTGAAGATGATCAAGATGTCGGTGAACCGACTGGTGACTCTACTATCGGGTATATGGAATTTGATGAGGAAGAATCTGATGAAGAAGAGGGTACCCAAGGATATGCAAGCGGACAATCATATGTTGTTTTTACCCGCTCGTAAGGAAAAAAGAAGAGAGAAGTTTTTTGATGTGTGAGAAGAGAAGGCTGCATCATCCATGCCCCCAACTATTGCTAAAAGAGGTAATCCTCTTCCTGCTCAACCCCCTGTTAAGTCTTTTATGAAGAAATCTTTTCCTCCTATCTCTCCTCCAAATCAGCCTTCTTCTATTTCCATGAAGACTAGTAACTTTACCCTACCATCGTGAAATGAAGGACTCATTCCTCCATCAACGCAACCCTTGGCCGCGTTTGACATAATTGACCATGCTAAAAAGACCAAGATTCAAATGTCTGAAGCTGAGTACCTTCAGTCAAACCCCGAACAACTTGTAAGGTTGACTGAATACATCCAAATTTGTCATGACTAATCAGGTTTCCCCAAAAGGAATCCTTTCCACCCCTCCTTCATCCCGCATAAATGTTGCCTCGACTTCCGCATCAGGAAAGATAGAACCTTTCTACCTCTCCCTCCTAATCAATGGCCACAAACTAAGCAACTGCATAATTGATTCTGGAGCTTCCGATAATGTCATGCGGCAAAAGTCACCCATGCTCTGGGCCTCACCCTTACCAAGCCTTTTGGCAGATGTTATTCCTTGGAAACCAAGCAAGTTCCGTTGATTGGTCAAATCAAGGACGCTCAATTTGCATTTGCGGCATTCCCAGAGAAAAGAGTAAAGATGACCGTCCTTGTGCCGATATTCCGGCGGCTATGGAATTCTACTAGGAAGGAGCTTTTTTGCAGTGAAGTTGGTGGGGAGATTCATATGGAGTGGTCTAAGGCTAGAATCCCCGTCAAAGGTGTAATGCAAACATTGGAGCCTGAATCACAAAAAAGTACACAGTTACTAACTCTGATGACCCCAAAAGCCCAAATTCTCTTCGAATCATCAGGGATGGGAAACTATTTCTTGTCTACCGAGTCTGACAAAATGGATGTCCTCATCAAGAAGAGGATCTTAACAAGATCTGGACTTTGCAGTTTGATGGCAGTTGTGCTGACTAGTGGGTGTGGTGTTGGTGCCGTGCTTATATCTCCCGAAGAAGAGATTATTCCTCTCTCTTTCAAGTTCTAATTTTTCAACACAATAATCTCTTTGAGTATGAATCCCTGCTACTTGGCATGCAAGCCACGAAGGAAAGAGGGATCAAGAATCTTAAGGTACAAGGTGATGCAGAGCTGGTCGTAAATCAAGTTAAGAGGATATACCAAGTGAAGAATGAAAGGCTCAGACATTACCGCAATGCGGTGTGGGACAACATCGAGGAGTTTGATGCTTTTTCAATAAAAGCCATCCCAAGAGCTCAGAATGACATGGCCGATTCATTGGCCATTTCAGCATCCCTCATGCTCCCTCACCCAGGTTTGAAAACAGACAAATATACCATTGAGGTGGTTTTCCGCCCAAGCGTGCTGGACAATTCTCAGCATTGGCAAGTATTCAATGATGACAATCAACTCATTTCCTTTCTAGAAAAGGTAAGAAAATTTTAGTGACTTCATTTTGAAGGATCCACTTCTACATGCCGTGAATCAGTTACCGATCAAAATGAAGAATCAAAAGGAAGCGACGGCATATGTCAGCTCAAAGGAAATAAAATCCCAAAAGGCCTGGTCTCCCTAGAGTGGTTGTTCGACAGGCATGATCACTTTGTTAAAAAGAAAAGGCGAGATGATCCTAATTCCTCCCCAGAAACCGAACCGGTCAATTTAGGTTCGGTAGAACATCCGTCAGTTTGTGAACATTGGAAAATGTTGCACACCTGAAGAGAAGCGGAAGTTTGTCAAACTGCTGAAGAAATACATGGATGTATTGGCATGGTCCTATGCCGATCTAAAGTCTTTTAAGCCGAAGGACGTCCAGCATGATATCCCGTTGAAAGAAGACGTCAAACCTTTTCAGAAGCAGAGACATTATAACCCTAAGATCTCGGTACTATCAGGCTGAAATTGAGAAAATCTTTGGGCCTTACGGATCATTTTTCCTATCCATCACAGTACTTGGGTGGCAAACATTGTGCCAGTGCAAGAAGAATGGTGAGATACGCATATGTGTAGATTTTCACAACCTGAATCAGGCGTCCCTGAAGGACAACTACCCGCTTCCCATAATGGATCGGGTTACTGCGGTGGTAAGCTGGATCGAAATGTTGTCCATGCTTGATGGTTTTTCGGGCTACAATCAGATTGAAGTCTCACCTGAAGACCAATTTAAAACAGCATTCACTACTCCTTGGGGTACGTTTTCTTACAGCAGGATGCCTTTTGGCCTGACCAATGTTGGTGCCACTTTCCAGTGAGCGATGGACTTCGCGTTCAAAGGTATGATGGGGAAGGTCATCGTAGTCTACTTAGATGACTTAACTGTGTTCTCCAAATGGTGAAATGATCATTGTGATCATTTGGAGCAAGTATTGATTAGATGCCGAGAGCACGGGATCTCCCTGAATCCGAAAAAGTCCATTTTTGGAGTCACAGAAGGAAAATTGCTGGGACATGTTGTTAGCAAAGAAGGGACAAAGATAGATACTGAAAGAGTTAAGGCTATTCAGAGCCTTACTTTACCTACAAGCAAGACCGGCGTTCACTCTTTTTGGAAAAGTGAATTTTCTCAGGCGCTTTGTTCTGACTTTTCTGAAAAGACTCGTCATATATTAGACATGATGAAAGGGTCACCAACTTTCCGATGGAGCGAAGAAGGGAAGAAGTCATTTGAGGAAATAAAAGCCTCCGTCGCTCACGCGCCAGTCCTGGTATGTCCCGATTTCTCCAAGGATTTTATCATGTATAGCTATGCATCTGAGCATACTGTGTCTGCCATCTTGATGCAAAAGAATTCTGAGGATGTTGAATCCCCGATTGCGTTCATGAGCTCTCCCCTCAAGCCTCATGAATTAAAAATGTCTCAGTTGGAAAAGCATGCCTTCGCCATTGTCAAAGCAGTCAAGAACTTCAGGTATTACATTTTAAACTCTCATACAGTGGTGCTGGTCCCTGACATGGCAGTCAAGTCAATTTTAACTCAACAGGAGTTAGGAAGCTTGTGGGGGAATTGGATTGCGAAAGTCCAGGAGTATGATCTAGATATAAAACCAACCAAGCTGGTAAGAGGCAAGGGCCTATGTCAGCTTATGGCTGAAAACAAAGATTCAGAAGACCCTGAGGAAAAGGATGATTGCACCAATGGAGCACAAAGCCAGCTGGAGAAAACCGATTCACTGCACCGATGGTCCTATTTGTCACAACCAGCGACGAGTGGTATTCCGATATTGCTTTCTTTCTCACCTATGGCGAATGCCCACCCATCGACTACTAAAGGAGAAGCGCGCTATAAAGCTCAGAGCAGCCAGATATATCATCTGGGATGACGGTTTATACAAACGTGGAATAGATGGCATCTTCTTGCGATGTGTTGACAAGCCACAACAAGTGAAGTTACTTGAGAGTTTTCATAATTCGGCCTGTGGGGCCATTTCTCCCTCTTAGTGATGGCACACAAGATCATCGGGCTAGGTACTATTGGCGGCGCTTTTCAAGAGACAACTGACACAGGTAGCAAAGTGTGAGCCTTGCCAGCAGTTTGTCGGCAAGCCCAAATTGGCTGCTTTTCCCCTCAGGCCGGTCATTGTCGACGAACCATTCAAGCAGTGGGGAATTGATTTTATTGGTGCACTCAATCCCCAATCAAGTGCCGGACATAGTTATGTCTGATGACAACAGATTATTTCACAAAATGGGTAGAAGCCATACCTGTCAAACATGCCACTTCGAGGTTGTTTGTAGTTTCATCAAAGAAAATATCATTGTCAGGTTTGGCGTTCCAAACAAGATTGTTGCTGATAATGCTTCCAACTTCTCTTCACGGGAAGTTATTAGTTTTTTGCTATGAATACGGAATAACTTTGGCTCACGCCTCAGATTATTACCCTCAGGGAAATGGTCAGGCAGAATCCAGTAATAAAAACTTAGTAACCATCATACGAAAGCTAGTGGATGAGAATCAATGAATGTGGCACAAGTCATTATACGACGCTTTGTGGGCGGACCACATCACTCCCAAGAGGTCTCTCGGCATGTCACCTTTTCAAGTGTTATATGGCACCGATGCTGAGCTTCCCATTTGCTGAACTCCCTGCTCTGCGCTTGGCACGAGCAATCGAAGATGAGACTTTCCAAAATTCTCTTGAGAAGAGGATCATGTATCTAGCAGAGCTCGAAGAAAAGAGAGTAAGAGTGGTCGACAGGATCACCGAACATCAGAATCAGGTAAAAATATTGTTCGATAAAAAAGCTAAGCAAAGAAATTTCCAGGTGGGAGACCTCGTCCTTTTGTGGGACAAACGAAGAGAGCCAAAGGGCATGCATGGAAAATTTGATTCCCTATGGAGAGGGCCTTTCAAGATCAAGCAGCTCAATGGAGAGAATACTTTCTATCTCTCGTATCCGGATGGAACTGGACTCCCGCTTCCCTATAGCGGGCAGCATCTGAAAATCTTCAGGAAGTAGAGCTTGCTCTCTTCTTTTATGATTTACTTTTGTTGCGTGATTGTGTGTTTGTTTTTGTTGTGTTTTTTTTTTGTGTTTTCTTTTGTTGGTTGTGTGTTTCCTTTTCGGTCGCCCTTGTTTTTGACTCTGTTACCCAATGGATAGGCACATGTGGATCTGGGATTCTCTACCCCACGATTTTCCGTTCGAGAGATATAGTCCAGAAGAGAAAGAGCGGTTGTTATCCCGTAAAATTGGCAAGGGTAATTTTATGGGTAACCATACCAAAATTTTGTTCTGGTCCCTCGTCAGGGACCCCTCTGCGTTCGGAACGTTGCAAAACCCTTTCGGGAAATCTAGTTTTCCGAACTTAGCCATTTTTGGTCTTTTTGGGTTAGGCGCACCTATTGTTCTATGCAACATAGGGTAATCGTGCACCCCCTTTAATTCCTTTGGCGCACGGTTTGAAGTGTCGACACACATTTTGGTGTGCCTCACCATGTTGCGCCTTTCTTGCATGCGCCAAGGCGCATGCGCCTTTGTGTCAACAATATTTTTGTTGCGCCGCGTTTTGGTGCGCCAAAGGGTGCACGTATTTCTGTGTTGACAACACTTTTGGTGTGCCAAGGGCACACATAACTTCATGTTAACATGTGTTTTGATGCGCCAAAGGGCGCAAGCTTTCCAGTGTCGATAGGTGTTTTGATGCGCCACTTCAAAAAGTGGTTGGCACATTTATTACAACTTTGCCTATATATAGGCGCATCCGCCTATCACTTTCACCAGTCAGAAAACACGTGATTGTTCTTTTTCCTCTGCACCTGTCAGCACACCTGTCGTTCTCGTATCGCGTCGTGGACCCAGTTTCACCTCTCACATTATATATATTCCTGGTAAGTGGTCCTTATTGCTCTCATGTTTTATGTTTTGGTTATTGGTTGTTTGTTTGTGGGGTTGGATAGAATGATCTGTGAAACCATGAAACCTCCCTTTGCTGTTTTTGTTGTCCTCCCCCATGCACTTCCCTCTTTCCAGATCTGCTGGTAAAGAGGACTCTGCCTCTGAAAAAATCACTTGGATCTCTTTGTTTTAGCTTATTCATCATCCAAGGAACCCTGAGAAGAGGCTTAAACACATGTAACCCCTCCAGAGGAAGAAAAAAGACTTAAAAATTGATAGACTGCTCTTTTTCCTCTTTGTGCGGTCACCACCCTTGCAACATGAAGTACAGTCGTGCATGATGGCGCATCCACCATGCCTGCTGCATAAAAAATAGTTGCGCCCTCAAAGCGCACTTTCCTTGCTTGCAACACCCGCTAACCCTGCGCCTCTTGGTGCACCAAACTCATGTGTAACATTGCAAAAACTTGTGCCATTGGCACACCTTGCATCCATGCAACACCAACCTTACTTGCGCCAAGTACAAAACTGTTAACGGCGCAGGCGCATCCCTTATTACAACAACATCATGTCATGCAGACCTTCCATGCACCGTGCCAAGTTCCCCTGTGGCGCATGAAAAAATGATGTTACACGCATTAAACCTGTGCCCTTTGGTGCATCCTGTACCCGTGTAACATGAAAAATATCAGCGCCTATTATAAAATGCATATATATGGCGCAGGCGCACTTCCGCTTGCAACAAAAAAATGTCATCTGCAGTGTCCATGCGCCCTGTGCCCTTTGGCGCTGATTTGTCCCTTGCAGCACCCCTTTTCTGTGTGCCATACTATTTAACCCTGCAGCCTGTAGTGTTCATGCGCCCTGCGCCCTGAGGCCTTAAAATTGCTAACTCTTCCTTCTGTCAACGCTTTAATGGAAGATCAAATAGCTAATATGACTTTCTGCGTTGGGTTTCACTTCTTCTTCTTGCAGATCAACAACTGAGTTCAGAACTACATATGTCAACATCAAGTAAGAGACCAACCAAGTCTAAGGGCAAAGCCAAGCTCACAGAGGAAGAAATGAAGTACAAATATCAGAGGGTCAGGATGCCCGAATCCCAGGCAGAGTGTGACCTGGATATAAGAGACTTAGAACTTGGTCACATTGATATGGAGGATTTTGGGCGGAACCGGAGGGTCAGGAAGTCCTGGATGGACAAACTGGTAGGCAGTGGACTGCATTTTGCTGGGGGGATCCCAGTCAGTGCTGTGAATAATGAGTTCATGATGGTAGTAGCCCGCTGCTACAACAAAGACACAAGGTGTGTCCAGAATGAGAAAGGTGAGGTCGTGATCAACCTCACTGCCCGGCACTTCGAAATAATGCTCGGCATTCCTCACCACCGGCACTTTGTGGCCGTAAGCCAGGAAGATTGCACCAAGGCTTGGGATGATAATGAAGACCAGTGTATGCAATTAATGAATGAGGTATACCTGAAAAACAAGAAGGTGGTGACCAGATGGCCACAAGTCATTCATCGCAGTGATTTCTCAGAGGAACTAAGTGATACCATCACGTTCTAAAGAGTATTTGGGCTTCTGATGCCCACTACTTTCATAAATGGATCTTTGAGATACTTGGAGACAATGAACAAGAATGTGCGGATCAACGCTTCGAGTGGGCGGAGATCATAAGCGGCACTATATCGAGTAGCTCAACAACTTACCACAACGGGAAGTTCTATATGAACTCCTACGTAGTTTATGCTCTGCCTCGGAGAGAGATTACCCGGCGTTGATGCGGTGCGGGGTTTGGCCCAAGTAAAAATATATGAATACTATCAAAGCTGAAGCTGGAAAATAGTATCTCTCGGTTTACAAAGATTAACGATGCCTTCTTCTACGGCATAAATGCGCCTTTGAGGCCAAACATGACTCACGGTCGTGCGACCAAGAGCATTATTGCTGCAGCTTGAGAGAAATGGGGGGCCTTGTTCACTCAATTCCCCACCTTCACTTATCTGAGGGCAGCCAACTTCTTGGGAGAACCAACCAAATTGCCAAGATATGCCGGCCCCAAGCTAATCCTGTTGGAGCTATCAAGACAACTCATAACCTATCACGAGAAGTGCTTAAAGAGAAAGAAGGGTGGAACTCCTTTCCCCCTCACAGTGGGTAGGTACACTTGTCTCTCTCACCACAAAGCATGGGAGATGTTTGCAGAGCTGGAGCTACTAAATCTAAAGCACAACTTCGGAAAGGCCCACTTTCGACCCAAGGAATTGTCTGCCCAGGGCCAAACTCGATCCGATCCACATTCCACAGATCGAGGATATTTATATCGACCTGTATCATGAGGTCGAGCTCAGAAGGAAAGACCATTCCCGCTTAGCCTTGGCTGAAATCATCCAGTACGGTGTAGCCATCATCCCAAAAGGTTATCAAACTATTGATCAAGAAGTTGATCAGGTATATCTTGACACGGGTGGGGACGACTGGCCTTCATTTTATAATTGATAGAACCAAAGCACCTCAGACAATAGAAGAAAGGGTCAAAGAAACTCTGCGGAGAACAGAGCACTGGTGTAGAATGAATGGCCTCATCTACCTCGGAGTTGATTTCACCACATCTCCATTGGGCAAATGCACCTTCCAGGCCAAAACATCTACCAAAGAGCAAAGGGAAAGACAAGGAGGGTGAGTCAAGCTCCACCCAAGAGGAAGCTCCTGAAAGTCCTCCTTCCGCTTCACAAGAACGGGTTGTAATCCTAGAAATCCTAGAAAAAGAAGCAAGCGGAAGATGTTCCGATAGGCACATCCACTCAGGATGTTGCCACTACTGTAACTATTGAGGTCCCTTCTATCTCTTCTCCCTCTCCTCCTTCCCCTCCTTGAGTGACCCAAGTGACCATTCCTTTGGTCGTATCCTCTCCCCCATCTTCTGTTGTTCCCCCTTCCTCATCATCCATCTTCTCTTCTCTTGCGGAGCTGTCCCCCACCATTTCTTCCCTCATTTCTCAGCTCCCTTCCATTCCCATGTCTACCTCCCCTGCAGTATCTCTTCCCCCGTGAGCACTTCCTCGGCCTCCCTCTCGATGCCGCCTCCAAGTGTCTCCACGCATTTTCCTTCTACTACTGCAGCTGCTCCCTTTTCTATTTCGGTCCCTCTCCCATAAGTCCAGCATGGATCTCTCAGCACCTGAGCCAACAAAAGAGGAAAGTTCCCATCGCACCGATGGACTTTTCCGTCATCCCATCAAAGGGGACCAAGAAGCAAAAGCCTTATAACCGCTTCTCTCAGAGTGCGTCAGGAGAGAGAGTAATGGAGATAGCATACCCCAATCCTTTAAAGGATAAAAAGGATCTGTCTTCGACAGATTACACAGTGACCCAAGTCACAATGGGGACATCTTCAGAAAGCCTTCAAGGAGAGGCCCTATCTGTAGTTGACGCCCTTTGCAAGAAGCTCAGGAAGCAAAGGAGAGAAAAAGGTACATTAAAGGAGAAAAATAAACATCTTCTCCACGCCTTGCAGAAAATGGGTAGTGCGCCTCCTACAACTGCCACCGAAACTCCTGAGCCTTTGAGCCAGGATAAGATTAATGAATATGCCAAAATCGGTGAGCAGGGTATGGCAGTTTCCGCCTGGAGGAACCAAATCCTCAAAGAAAGTGAGGGAGTGATCGCCAAGTTCACCGGATTATATCAGAATATCAATCGGGTGAACAAAGAGCTCCAGGCGATAGCAGGACCCATCTCGAAGAGTTGGACCATGCCAGGATGCAGCATGAGACCTTTCAGAAAATGCTCATTGATTGAGTCGAAGATCTAGTCAAGTTCGGCGTCTTTGGACACCCCAGAGCCCTCAACAAAATCCTTTCTACTCTGGATTATCGGGTTGATCAGCTGGAGTTTGTCCTGGAGAAGATCGACAAAATCAAGGAGGAAGCCCTGGATGTAATGCATCAAATGGAGAAAATTGTCTTGAGAATGTCTCTGGGTTTCTCACTCCTTCTTTCGCCTTAAGAAAGGTGGATGAAACTATTCGGATCTTCAAGGAGATCGTTTCGTCAAGGGCTGGGACCAGAGGTCACTTTCGACGCCGAATCCATCAACAACCTGCTGGCTTGTCGTGACTTCATTGGGTACCTGATAGAGGCAGAAAATGATTATTCCAAACTCCCGAAAAGCTCACAGATGAGCGGGAGACTTGCGAGGCTATCAGTGATCGACACAAGGATCCTTCCCAGGATCAACTTCAACCCATGATCAGCAAGTTCATGGAATACCGTGCCCAATTCCACATCTCGTCACTGAGCAGAAGCAAAAGCAAGATACCCCCTTTCAGCCGCGGGATGACGATGAATAGTTTCCTTCTTCCCGACTTTCTCCTTGTAATTATCTAAAGTGTGTTGACACAAATGATGACATCATCCATGTTGCACCATGGGATGATGTCATCCAAAGTTGTCAAAAGTCAACAAATGACTTTGGAATCTCTTGTAAGATATTTTTGTAATTAGGTGGTTGGTTTTTTTTGCCTTCTTTTCTTCTCTCCTTCTATATATACTTGAATACTTGTTGTATTCAGGGGTGGATATTTTTTAGATGAAAAATAGAAGTGAGAAGAAAAGGCTTTGTACTTTTTGTAACAGAAGAAAACATTAATACAAATATTAAGACTTTGTGTTGAATATGTGTGTTATGGGCATCTGATCTTTCTTATGTTAGATCTGTGTGATCGTTCTGTTGAATCTACTTCTACTTTGTTGTCATTTATTCATCAGTATTGCTTTATTTGTCTATGCAAAGTAGGTTTGGCTCTGTATACTACCAACCCAAATCATAGACCCTCTGACCTTTCTACTTTGGAATTCATTTCTTTTCTCCCTTCAGATCCATCTTCCTTCCTTCATTCCATTTTTCTTTCTTTCTTCGGAAACTACTCTCTTGGGATGAGATCCCAACCCCCGAAGGTAGAATATTGTGAGACTTACACAAGATTCCTGCTTTAGTAGAATAGCAATTCTCTATTCTAGGTTGTGTGGGAAAATACAGAGACCGGTGTCGGTCAGGGGTGACCGATGGTGGTTAGGTGTAACCGGTGCCAGTTATTGTGAGATCTAGAAATATCACAAAACAAGTTGTGGTCTCCTTTGTGATTGCACAAAGGACTTTGGTGGGTCGAGATGAGGTATTGGGTGATTGGAGTAGGATTTGGTGAGGTTTTAATGGGTATATGGAGGTGAAAATGTCGGAGAAGGTCAATAAGGGGCAAGATAAACAATGGATGATAAAATGAAATAAACCAGGAAAGTATGATGTTATACTTACTTGGATTCCATTCCTGAATGCCTGTGTGTGAGGGATGGGGGTGCTGATGAGGGGTTTGAAGGTTGCAAGTGATCACCAACTAAAATAAAGATTTTGTATGGGCTGTATGTACACTCCTCTTTGCTTGGATAGATCAGATCATGGTTGGGATGGTTGTGTAGGAGAAGATGCTCAATCTCCTTCCTTGCATGTGGGTTTTCGCTGGAATTTTCTCTCTGAAGATGCATTATCTCTTTAAGATGTGTTCTTGCTCGTTAACCTTCTCCCAATGTTTTCCAACCTTGAGAATAAGGTAGTTTAGGGGTTAAAAGGGGTAGCCGACAATGGTCCAAGCTTAATTAGCAATGGTTAGGGGTAACCGATGTCTGGTCAAGGAGAGAGATTTCTAAGTTTAGTAAACTAGGGAGATCCTCCGATTTCCTTGGATATCATTCCGTTATCCACGATTAGACCGGGAGCTTATTGTAAGTATGCGGGGATGTAGTTAGAGGGAATGTAGGCATTGATTTTTAGGGTTTGGGTAAGTCTTAGTTATTTATGGCAGCTTACTAAGAATAGGTATTAGCTTGAGTTGGTTTGATGAGGTGTCTAAGTGAAGTGTATGTGTGGATATTATTTAAATTAAGATATTTAAATACTAAATATGGTGAGGATAATGAATTAATTTAATTAGATTAATTAAATTAATATTAGTGGGAGTAAGGGGGCCATGGCTAGGTGAATGTGATGAAGGGAGCTTATTTGTCGAGGGACCAAAGGGGAGTGTGACCTAATTTTAGATTCTACACATGTGGTTTCCATAACATCTATGGATCTATTTTGTGCTCTTGGAATTTGTTTGAA